>CM070749.1:9952081-11152081 GCA_036346245.1 Bonia amplexicaulis
CCAACTAGACCTGTCGATATTGTTTTTGATGAACAAGACATCTTGAGTTGTCCCTAGCCAGTCTAAATTAAAATTTAAACCATCAAATTGAATTGCTTGAAAGGTTGCATTTAAATTTAATTGTTTTGATTTATTGTTTTTGCATGCATTCAAAATCATGTCGTCATACATTCATACGCTCACTGCCCTTTCCTTTGGTTCGACCAACTTGCCGTGCTGATGGCTCTGGTAGCTAGCTCACCGCAGGTGGTGCCACCACCACCGCCCCAACTCGCCTCTCCAGTTCCTCATCATGCACCGTCGCCCTCAACGTTGTGCCTCCATGCTCTACTACGGTGGCTCATCAACGAGACGCAACCGAAGCCGACCTCCGCCGCCAACACCGCGTCTCTGAGCTCCGTCGCCATGGCTTGCAAGATGCCACCGTCGCCTTCCAGCTACCCCGGCCACACTCGTATGCACTCAGGTGTGCTCCTATTATACTATAACTGACAGAAAATTTCTAAGTCTAAAACACAACGTAAGCCTTAATCCCTAGAGCAAATCAAGAACACCTAGCCTTAGCATTAAAGTAGAATCATGAATGTGTACCTGAGCCGGAGATTGCCATGAGAGTGAGACAGTCGGAGGTGCTGCAGAGGGTGTCGGCCGGAGTTGATGGAGATGATGTCGGCCGGAGTAGTCGTGGTCGCGGGCGGAGACGGACGGGGTTCCGGTCTTCGCCCACCTGAGCACTCGTGAGAGATCGGACGTGTTCGGGATTTTCGGGGGCTTGAACAACCGTAAACTAACCCTGCCGAAACCCCCGTTTTTATGTGCACTCGGTGGTCGGGACCGAAAACCAAAGTTGTTAATAGCGGCCCCGATCAGGGCGCACGAGTGGAACGGTTGTTCCCTGAAAATCCGGACGGCAGTTAGCCGATGCGATCAACCCAACATTCTCCCCTTTGATCGTAAGGCTAACATCATAAGTCTATCCTTTGATAAAACAGCACACCAAGGCAATGTGTTGCATAGTCGATAAAGTACCATACAACCTCAGTACCTATAGCGTACTATTTATATCTTAGAATGGTTATTCATTATTCTTAATGGGAGTTAGTTTGTTTTAGATCCTTTTATCCAGAATCAGAGGCTTTCCAGTAAACCTATGCCGGCAACATGATCAGGAAAAATATTGGGTGGTAAGCCTTTAGTAAGCGGATCCGCAAGCATTAACTTAGTACTAATATGCTTGATACTTATGGTTTGATCCTGGATTCTATCTTTCACAACATGATACTTAATGTCAATGTGTTTGGCAGCACCACTTGACTTGTTGTTATTTGCATAAAAGCTGCGGGTTCATTATCGCGATTATAAAGTGAGTGGTTTAGAGATGCTGTCTACCACTCTAAGTCCCGGGATAAAATTCTTAAGCCATACAGCCTGCCCGGTAGCCTCATAACATGCCACAAACTCAGCTTGCATCGTTGAAGATGCCGTAAGGGTTTGTTTGGAGCTTTTCCACGAGATAGCTCCTCCAGCGAGTGTGAAGATATAATCTGACGTGGATTTCTTAGTATCAACACATCCCGTAAAAATATGAATCTGAATAACCAACAACATCAAGGCTATCAGAAGACTTATATGTGTGCATGAAATACTTAGTAGCTTGCATATAACGCAAAGCTTTCTCAACGGCTTTCCAGTGGTCTAGTTCTGGATTTGACTAATATCTGTCAAGCATCCCAGTTACAAAAGCTAAATCAGGGCGTGTACATATTTAAGCATACATAATGCTTCCGACAGCTGAAGCATAAGGAACCGACTTCATCTGATCAGTTTCATATTGGTTCCTTGGACATTGAAATGTTCCAGACTTATCGCCCTTAACAATAGGAGCAGGCGAGCCAGAGCACTTATTCATATTGTATTTCTTCAGTACTCTGTCAACGTATGCATTTTGAGATAAACCTAATATTCCTTTAGACCTATCTTGGTGAATTTCAATGCCAAGAACATAAGAGGCATCACCGAGATCAAAATTGGATGAAAAAAAATCTTTTGGTCTCAAGCAGGTTAATAATAAGATATCATCCACATAATGTATTAAGATGGTGGATTTACTCCCCTTGAACTTAATATACATGCAGTTATCAACTTTATTTTCCATAAAATTGAAACTTCTTATGATTTTATCAAATTTGAGATACCACTGCCTCGACACTTATTTTAAGTCATAAATGGATGTCTTAAGTCGACATCCCATATGCTCCTTGTCTTCCACGACAAAACCTTCCTGGTTGGGCCATGTAAACATTTTCTTGCAAGTTGCCATTAAGAAATGCTGTTTTAACAACCATCTGATGCAGCTCTAAATCATAATGAGCTACAAGTGACATAACAATTCTGAATGAATCTTTAGTTGAGACGGAAGAAAAGACGTCATTATAGAACTTCCCTCTCTTTGTGAGAAACCTTTTGCTACAAGCCTTTCTTTGAATCTTTCGATATTTTCCTTAGAGTCATGTTTTATTTTGTAGACCCATTACAGCCTACTGTTTTGACTCCGTCAGGAATTTCTACTAAGTCTCATACATCATTAGTGCTTATAGACATTAGTTTATCCTTCAATTTTAATTCTTAGGTTGTGCTGATTTTCAACTTCAGCCTTAAATATCTTGAATTTGTCGAGTGATTCAAAGCGGTCTTTAATGGGGAAAAATAAAAACATAATGGGAGAAAACATTAGCGAATGTGATGAAAGAATCAAAATCATCCACTGATGTCACAGGAAAAGGACCGCAAATATCAATATCATCAGTGAATGTGATGAAAGAATCAAACCATCCACTGTGAATTAATTCTAAGAGTCTTGTACTGTGAGTAGTTCCCTTCTTTATTTGTTTTATTTTCCTTTAATGCAATCAGTGCAGTGGTCTAAGTCAAAGAAATCTAAAAGGTGGAGAATTTCTTCTTTAATGAGACGCTACATTCTCCCCTCGAAATGTGGCCTAAGCAGCAGTGCCACAGTTTCGAAGAAGTCTCATCATTAATCTAAAGATACAGGGAAATAATTAAGAGAAAGCATATAGACATTTTCTTGTTTAAAAGCAAGACCATCTCTTTAAATACATTTATTGTCTATAGAAATATATTAAAACTAAGAAAACCTACACAGTTTTTCTGAAAATACCCTGGCTGTTTGCAGAAGTGGCATTCTCCCTATCTTTGGATGTTGCAGCGGAAGCAATATGAGGCTTTGGTGCATTGTGCACTCTAGGCCCCGATTTATCTGAGTTAGAGGAGAAATGCAGCTTCTTCTTAGATTTGAAGTCCCCTTGGAACTTTCTTTTATGAGAGCCACCGATACTAAAAGCAAAATCCTTCTTTTCTGTTCTTATTTTCTCTTCCTCCTGGACACGTGGCGATCAAATCGCTCATGCTCCATTTCTTTTCTGAGTGTTGTAATTAAATTTAAAAGCTGTATACTCAGAAGGAAGTGATGTCATAATGAAATGAACTAAAAAACTATCAGAAATTGCCATGTCCATATACCCTTGAGTTTTTCTGCCATATCAGTCATCATCATGATATGCTCTCTTATACTGCCAGACCCATCATATTTAGAGGTTAAGAGCCTCTGAATTAAGGTACTGGCATAAACTTTAATAGGACCTTTAAACCATGTACTCCTTAGCATTGTCGGAATTGGGGATTGCTCCCCTAATCATGACTGAAATTGAGGTCTTCATTATCATAAGTGACAGACGGTTAGATCGTTCCCATTTTTTTTATTAGCAAAATTCTCCTCACCTTCGGTGGGGGAAACGAGAACGTCTACTCTTAAGGCATAATCAAGGTCCAAAACGCCAAGGACAACATAAATTCTTTCTCTCCACGAGGAAAAATTACTCCCGTGAGTCGCTCAATATTATTAATTGTGGCGACAACGTTTGAAACATTAAGTCTTGAATTTCAATATCTGAGGCAAAAATAGAAACGTCATAAATATATATTGCATGTAATTAACCCTACGTTGGTCTGATTAATAACATGCAAAATAAATTATAGTTCAAATTCATATCACCGTTGGGCAGAAAATGAAAAGAACTTAATTATATATGGCAACATATGATTATAAACAACGTTGGTCAGAATATAATCATATGAATACATAATGCCAAATTTAAGCGTAAAATCTTAAAATTAAATATCACGATGGCGACATATGATTATAAACAACGTTGGTCAGAATATAACCATATGCATACATAATGCCAAAGTTTGAACATAAAATCACAAAATTTAAAATATTTAATTGGCGACATATGATTATAAACAACGTTGGTCAGAATATAACCATATGCTTACATAATGCCTAAATTAAGCATAAAATTTCAGAAATAAAATATCTCTTTGGCGACATATGATTATAAACGACGTTGGTCAGAATATAACCATATGTATACATAATGCCAAAAACTAAGCGTAAATTCTCAAATTTAAATATCTCGTTGGTTCAATTTAAATTTGAGATTTATTCATAACAATAATGTAGTTATTCATCATAATTTGGGCCTCTGAAAAAATTAATTAAAACAGTGCATAATAATAAACTAAAACAAAATAAATGCACTGAAAATAAATAAATATATATATATAATGTCTGCCAAAAATTGGGTCCCAAAAGGAAGTTTAGGCCAAAAACGGCCTCAAAAGGAAAAAACGGGCTGAAAATCGGCCTCAAAAGAAATTTGGGCTAAAACTCATTTTAAAAGAAATTCGTGCGAAAATAGCACGCTGCCCACCTAACTAATGGCCCAACAGCGCCCGAACGGCCCATTAAAGTCGACCCGGCCAGTAGCAGCGTGGCCCATCATTGCCATGACCGGTGGCGCGCTCACCGTCGGATCGAGATCCGACGGTCGAATCTAAAACCAGCCCATATAACATTGCGGCCCAAGAAATGATGGTCGACGATCGATCGGACTACCGAAATTGCGCATGCGGTTGGATAAAACCGTGAAAACCCTAATCCTAACATTTTCCCGCCTCCATCCGAAAAATCGGCGCCACGGGAGGCGATGGCGGCTATGGCGACGCCCGGCGGGCTGCGGCATGAAATGCGGGCGGCGGCGGCATGAGCGGCGTCCGAAGTGAGGCGGCGACGCGCATGCCCGGGCGGCGGCCACCGTGGAGGGAGCGCCGGCCGCGGAGCAAAGACGGCGGACACGGCGGCGGCGGGCGGCAGACGGAGGCAAGATCTGCTGACACGCACTGGCCTTGGCCGGCCAAGAAGAGGCCATGGCCCGACGGCAGCGCCGCATAGGGCCCAGCGGCGCCGGAGAGGCCGCATCGGCGGCGGCGGAAAAGTAAGTTTTTTTTTGTTTTCCGCCGATCCGAAAAAATTCAATCGGGTAATTTTAGGGATTTGGGGTTCGGGTGGGCTAATTCTTTGGGGATTTTCTTAGGGGAATGTTGATTCACCTCCTTCTATATTGCTTAGCCAATCCATAAACATTAAATTTCTAGATCCCGAAAATAAAACGGAGTTCTAGTGTTCATTGAGAGATCTAGGGGCGCTCTGATACCAATGACAGAAAATTTCTAAGTCTAAAACACAACATAAGCCTTAATCCCTAGAGCAAATCAAGAACACCTAGCCTTAGCATTAAAGTAGAATCATGAATGTGTACCTGAGCCGGAGATTGCCATGAGAGTGAGACAGTCGGAGGTGCTGCAGAGGGTGTCGGTCGGAGTTGATGGAGATGATGTCGGCCGGAGACGGACGGGGTTCCGGTCTTCGCCCACCTGAGCGCTCGTGAGAGATCGGACGTGTTCGGGATTTTCGGGGGCTTGAACAACCGTAAACTAACCCTGCCGAAAACCCCCGTTTTTATGTGCACTCGATGGTCGGGACCGAAAACCAAAGTTGTTAATAGCGCCCCCGATCAGGGCGCACGAGTGAAACGATTGTTCCCTGAAAATCCGGACGGCAGTTAGCCGATGCGATCAACCCAACAATAACTACTTATTCTTATCTCCTCTTCCAATCCCACTCAGGTTAAGACAATTCGTCCTGCCAGTAGCTCCAGCTGCGCCAAACTTGTCCTCCGCCACTAGTTCGTTCCCCATATGGGCCCCCTCAAACATGGCCGTTGCTATACAGCTATCCTCTGTGCCTTGCTGTGGTATCTCACCGGCGAGATGCAACTGAAATCGACCTCCGCTGTCGTACATCGCCTCTATCCTCCAGTGCTTGCCTCTTTGCCGTCTGGGTGCTCCCCTCCATGCCGCCATGGCCGAGCCATGGACCGTCGTCGCCTCAATGGCCGTGTCGGAATGGCCGTGGCCACCGCAGTGCAGTGCTGCTACTGCCGAGCCGTTGGCAAGGTGCGTCGCGGCCTCTGCACCTCATCAAATTCGCTGGTGAGCTCGCTCCCTCCCTTCTACTACCACTTCTACCTCTAAAGCCCCACTGCTGGTGGTGAATCAATTTTGTAATGTGTGTGTTGAAGATGTGAATCCCTCCTCTATTTATAGTCGAATTGGTTCATCTCTTTGCTTCATGGATTAAGCATCATTCTTGTCTATAGCTAGTGTCATGTCATCGATGGCCTACTCGCCGGCATGCAAGCTCTGCGAGGCATGGTGGTGGTTCCGTGCCCACCCTGCTCCTCTCCACCCGCCATTTAGAGCCACGCCATCCGGAGCAGCAGCGTGCAAGCACTAGTGGTGGCGGTCATGCCGAGTGACGGCAGTGGTGAGGTGGGAGAGGTGGCGAGGCGATGGCCGCACGTGCTTGCCGTGCTGGGCTGGCCCGGACCGTCCTACTCGATGGGCCAGTTTTCTAGGCCTAGATCGACCCTTCGTTCGTACCATACTTAGGCTGTGCTGAGCCGGTTAAACCTTGATCTGGCCCAGAAAAGCACAACCTCAGACTCCCACCTCTACTTAGGATACCCTAGATGAATAATGCGAATAGGCAAATAATAAACTAAAATCAATTAATTGGTGGCCCAGGAAGATTAGGGTGGTGGATCCAATCTCTGACCTTTTGCGGTGGCCATTTTTTTTTCCCCTTGAGACCAGTCAGTCTGAGTCAGTCCACAGCTGCTGCTACACCACACCGCTGGAACCCACACACACTCTCTCTCTCATCTTCCCATGTGCCTCCCACCCAACACACTGCATGTGCATTGTACCTATTTTTCTCTCTTTTTCATGCTAATAAGCAGGTAATCTCTCTCCCTCTCTCAGTGATACTCTCAACAAGTTACAGTGTTACACATGATGTACATAACGATATGTTGCTATCGCACAGAAAGTCAACATTTTGGTCTTGTTTTTTTGTTTTTTTATTATTATTTTGCTTTAGTTTTTTTGGAAGCCGAAATAAATGGATTGATTTCTCAAAGTCGCTTCTCTAAATAATTTTCCTAATCTAAATTGTGTACGTTACCCACATCGATGTATCTATTGTTTTGAAAAACACTGACAAAAATCATCAGCCGTAACTTAAAAAAAGAGCACTTATCTAATCGGAGCTGATCAGTTTTTTTTTCCTTATGAGAACAGTCCATAAATGTGAATCATAATTTTGACTCGTACTCGATTCAGTTGATCTCCTCTTGGAACTCCCGATGAAGATCGGTAGTAACTGTGATCTCTCTCATTGAGCTGAGCAATGCAAGAGGAATGAGAATAACACTGGTAGGTACTGTGGTTTTAGGGAGAATTATATTCAATTATATCTTCTCCAAAAAGAATTACAAAATCGAAAAAATCTTAACTTAGTTCACATTTTTTGACAATCTCAACGTGGTATCAGGCCCGGCGGCCAGCTCACTCCAGCCTCCACGCGTAGAGGTACAAACAGAAGCCGCTCGCCCCCGCGGCCACCGCGCCGTCCAGCAGGCCGGCGGGCGCCGACGCGCTGGCGAGGACGATCGGCCGGAAGATGAAGAGAGCGGGGCGCATGCCGGCGCTGAAGAGCCAGTCGTGCACATCCCAGTAGACCTCCACCTTGGCCCGGCTGAAGGTCACCGACTGGTTGCCCCGGAACTTCCACTGCAGATGCTTCACCTGCACCGCCTCCTCGCCGTCGATCCCGATCGTCATCTCCATGTCCGCGTCGCCGCCCTCGCCGCTGCCGCCGCACTCGATGGCGATGTCGTGCACGTCGCCCTGGTCGTGGAACCGTGCCTTGGCTGCGAACCGCCGCTTCCCGAACACGTGCTCCCGCCGCGCCACGGGCACGGCCTCCGCCGCCGCGGGCGCGCAAGGCGCCGCGCGCCGGAGCGCGTCCTTGAGCATGTCGCCGAGGACCAGCACCACCTCGCTGGCAGCCTCCACGACGACGTAGTACCCGGCCCGCGGCTCGGGGAGCCCGGCGCTGAACCGCGCGCGGCAGAGGTCCCACAGCACGCGCACCGTCGCCGGGGTGGACGACGCGCCTCCACCGAGCTCCACGCGGCGCGAGCCCGCCCGCCGCCAGAATTGCCACGGCCGGAGGTCCACCCTGCACTCCGCGGCGGCGCCGTCCGCGCCGGAGATGGAGACGGTGAAGGCGTGCGAGAGGAGGTCGCGGGACCAGGACACGGTGACGACCCGCGAGTGGCCTGCGATCTTGGCGAGGTACACCGACGCGGTGACCGCCTTGCCGGGCTTGTGGCCGTTGACCGGGATGTCGTCGACGGCGATGTCGCACGATGGCGCCGGCTGGTCGCCGCTCCTCTGCTGCATGTGGGGCACGTGGGGCTTCTGCATGGCTACAGTCTGCATATTCTGCGACGCGTCATGTGTTGCTCGATCGAGCTCGGAGCTCAGCGTCGGAGCAGAGGAAGAAAAGGAAAGAAATAGAGAGAGAGGAGAGGAGGGCGCCGGGGAGAAGAAGCGAGGGATATAGTGAAGAGTATAGTGGGGTGGTGGTTGCGGGAAATTTTGTATAATAGAATGGAAATATGGAATGCAATGCAATGATAGGGTGGGTGATGAGTTCTCTTTCAGCTCAGCGATGTGGTACTAATGTGCGTGTGTTCCGGGGGATCAGCTGGCTGGAGACAGCCGATCGAATGCAATGCATAATTGGCATCCCATTCATCTTCCGGCTTGGATTGTTATAGGTACGGGTGTAAATGAAATGGATAATTTTTGTCTGTTCGATCAACTAAGAGTTTATGGAGCGAATACAAAAAATTAAATAGATATCTGGTACTATCCGTGTTTGACTCTAATTTCAAGAAAAAAAATATGAAATAGGATATAAAACGAGTGATATACGTCCATATATATCAATATGTCAAGTAATATAAGAAAATTTATTGTGACTTCACTTAGGAACAAGATAACATATAGACGTATTGCCACATCTAAATAGGTGAAAAATACTGAGTGCTCTTCTTTCGATGTCTCAGCAATTAGTCAATCCGTGTTTGCTCTGATTGCATCATACTATCCAATGTCCCATATAGAACTGCAAAAGAATCGAAAATTTTCGTCTGACCGACCGTCCAAAGGCTTATGGAACAAATACATAATGGAGAAATATATATTGGGTATTATCCGTGTCCGATTCTAACTCTGAGAAAAAATACAGAATATAATACAGAATAAGCGATATCCGTCTGTATCCACTCCGATTACACCATTATCTATATCTTAGCTAGCTGGATGCATGCATGCAGCCGTCTATCAGCTTTCAATAATAATAGTAGTAGTAGTAGTAGTAGTAGTGGGTTAATTTGATTTGATTTGTATTTGTCTCTGTTGTATGTATCTTCTCTCTCCTCGATTTGGGTTTCTATTGTGTGAAAGTGAAAGTAGTAGTAGTAGTAGTAGTAGTAGTAGTAGTAGTAGTAGTAGTAGTAGTAGTAGTAGTAGTTCACAAATTTTTGGGTTAATTTGATTTGATTTGTATTTGTCTCTGTTGTATGTATCTTCTCTCTCCTCGATTTGGGTTTCTATTGTGTGAAAGTGAAAGAGTGATGGGTGTTGCCTCCTTGTTTTCGAGTGCACTTGGGCGTGTTTCTTAGGATGATGCATTGGATCCATCAAAGTGGCATGTGAGTTCCTGGCGCATATCGTTGATTGGTCCTGCTCGATTTAACTTTAACTTTTAGTTTCCGATTTATTTTTTATTATTTATAAATTTTGTTCTTTTCTAATTTTTTGGTTTTTTTAGCTTTTTTGTCGGTTCTTTTTTTCCCGTATTCGTTTGCATTGTCCGTAATGAGTTAGCATATTTTTTCTAATTTTAATTTTTTTAAAATTTAATTACACTAAATAAGCCACCTTCAGCTACAGTAAAATTTCAGCCGCTACAGTACAATTTTAGCCATAAGCCACGGCTTTTCAGCCCAACCGAGCGAGACCAAAGATCGGCGTTTGAAACGGCTTCGACAAGGCAAATTAAACGCCTAGTTTTTGGAATTTGGCTTTTTGAAAGCCACTTTTCAAAGCTGGCTGCATAAAGAGCCAAAGGGAGCTTGGGTCGTCGACGAGAAAGGTATGAAGGGTCTCGATAAAGGATAAAAATGAAACCCTCTCAACGAGTGGAACACGTTGGTCACGACAGTTTGCACGAAGAAGCATTGTAGGTGGGTGGTGGCGTGCAACAGTGGGCGGCAGCAGGAGCTTGCTGTGGCGAGGTTGGAGAAGTGTGTCTTGAGCACCATGGAGGTGGGGGAAGGTAGAGCGCAATGAGTAGATGTCTCTGGTGCGACAAATTTGATTGGAGACTCACGATCATGACGCAATCGACGGTGAACGCCTGCACTTGAGCCGCCGTCACTGGAGCTTTGCATCACCGCCTAAGCTCGCCGTTGTCGCTCGAGCTTGAGCCGCTGTCGCTGATGGAGCTGCCGCCACTCGAGCTCACGCTGCAACCGCCCGAGCTCACGCTGCAACCGCCCGAGCTCACGCAAAGTAACACGGGGAAATGGCAGAGGTGAATAGTACCGTGTCATTAGTAATGGGCAGAGGTGAATAGTACCGTGTCATTCTTTCGCTTCTAAACGTAACACGGGGAAAAAAAGTCAAGATCAAGCGCTATAGTATCTGAAAGTTGTTATAATTAATTGCTACAATGCTCAATCAATCACAATTGTTACTCTTTGATCCAATGGATAAGAGAAATAATGCTATAATATCATTACAATCCAATGGTAAAGTTTACGAACCCATACTCAAAGGTGCCTAGGAAATTAGCTAGCATTCCTAATGGTCAACAGATTTCCATCTCTTCCGTATAAGAAGGGGTTGATCATTGATGGATCCCAAAAATATTGTGCCAGCATGACATTGGAGGGTGGCCCATGTCACTCCCACTGTAACACAGGTCCAGATTCTGTGTGCAGCTAGCATTCCTAAACTAACCAGCTGGGTTGGAGAGCCCCAGATTTCAAGTACACAGATTCAGACGCAAAAAGAAATTGGGTGCACCGATGAGAGGAAAGAAGTGGCTCGAAGAAAGCAGGAAGTGTGCGGACAGGGGACACAGAAATCCGGGGCATGTGATGGATGCTACTTGGAGCATGTGTTGCACAAATTGTTGTTTATCACTGGCCACTTCAGATTTGGTGCTGAGTAGAGAGCTCCGCAGTTGCATCCTCCGTGGCACACTTGCAATTAACAATACACACACATCCTCCTTGGTCCCTGCATCAGTCGACTGGAAGAAAAGGCTAGTAGACCGGTTCGGTCAGTCTATTTCAGATAATGCATATGACGTTCCTCGCACTTGGCTAAACAATTTCAGCGTGTACCCGCAGGATGCACTGCTGGAGATCGTCAGGACGCACATCCTCGTATTCCTTATTCAGCTCTTTGGTTGGAGCATATTTCCAGCCACACACGGCGATATTTGCAACGCCGAGTCTTTGGTGGACGCAGAGTTTGGGGTGATGCCTCGATACAGCTGGGGATCAGCGGTTCTGTGCGTCACGTATCGGGGGTTATGTGACGCTTGCCAGCGCGCCACTGCTGGTACCCGCAATCTGGCTATCTGCTACGTGCTCCTGCAGTTGTGGAGTTGGGAGCACTTCCCTATCGGACGTTCGACCATCGTGACGCTAGTGTACCCGTTTGGCGAGTTCGCCGACCTGACAGACGAGCCTACTATGGGCATTCAGTGGACTGCTGCCCGTCTGCGGTGGGCGAAGGGCAAATCGTCGAGATGCTACTTGCTATGTCATATGGGGTCCGTGGACTGTAGATTTTGTGCATCGTGTATCGCCGCACGGGCTATTCCTGCAATGCCTGGAGGACGCGGAGCTATGGGTAACGACACATTATCTGGTGTTCTCGTACATGGTAGAGGCTTACGCGCTACAGCGCTTGATGTGACAGTTCGGTTTGCACCAGGCCGTGCCCTCTCTGAACGGTAGGTTCCTACCACAAGCGTACACCGGTGAGTCAAACTCCATCCAACTGATGTGTACACTTTGTATGTCTTGCTGTGTAACATCGATGATTCTGGAAATCCAGACAATCAAGGGCTGGTCGGCATGGTATGGACTGGTGGACACTGCAGCAACAGTGGATGATGGCATGAATGGACAGGGCGCACCTCAATGTCATCATGGAGTAGTGTCCGTGCGACGTCCAAACGTACGACGAGTACCTGGAGTGGTACGTACCCGGTCACGCAACAGGTTCACCATTCCTCCATCAAATCACGCACGAGGAAAGTCTGCAACGCTCGATCGATCTCCACATCGCTTCGCGGCGGTATGACAGTATAAGACAGTTCAAATATCTTATCGTTTCATTCAAGAAATTCATACTGGTCGTTACTAAAGCTGTTTCATATGTCACTTCACTTGGAGCGGGCGCATCGCATCGGAGGCTGCCATCAGCAGCCCGGAGACACCACCGGCCCTGCAGAAGACTATAAAGTTCATCCTAAAGCAGCCAAAAAAATAGTGCACAACCTAAGCTGCAACCGTTCCACGGATCATACCATGCACATAAGCCACCTAATGGGGGCACCATGCTCACCCGCCAGGTCATCGCAACCCAGCGAATCCGGCCGGCCATCGTAATCTACTGAGTCTGTCTGGCATCGTAGTACTAGCCGCCGACCATCCGTGCACCGTATCGACGAGAAGGTAACTTACGTACGAACCTACATTTTGTTTTCCTATTAGGCCTTGCGTTCCACTAACATCATGATGTTCTCCCGCCGCAGGTTCGTCGTCGAGATGCATCACTTTTGATGTCTGTACCATCTGCACAGACTACCGCTCCCCGTTGTTTATCTTCGCTGCACATTCGGAAGGTATGAGATTCGCATTGTACATCCAGAATATTTATTGTGAGTAATATCATTTCATCTTATAGCCTCCAATTCAACGTATGAGTGACGTCGAGTCCACCGATGATGACACGGGCCTCCTAGATGCTTCCAGAGAGCACTACACGTCGTCAGGGTTTGCGGCAGACGCAGGCGAGCTCGGCGTCACAAAGCATACCGTGGTTGGTTGCCGGTGGGTAGAGCTCCTCCGGCTTCACTACCACGTCGTACGATAAAGGCGAGAGCTCCTTCGCACCACGAGGGGGATTTTTAGAGTCCTTCGTTCACGATATTATTGCGGGCGGCTCGCAGTTCGGCATGTCTCAGCTTGAGGACTTCAATCCTTACCGGATCTAGCCCACTGTACCTAAGCCTACTGCACCACTAACGCCTACTGAGCAAACAGAACGGTCTCCATACCTCTTCCGACCCAAGATGCAACTTTCGGACCGACTGACGTACCCCACGGAACATGCTCGTGCTCAACGGAAGACAAGGCCACATACGAGGAGGCAGATGCGACGAAGAGGTAGCAGTGGCTCAGATGGGTGAACATTATCGCATCCAGTGTGATGCATTTTTTGTACTACTTTAATTGCTTTTACTTGTACAAGTATTCCTAATGTATAAAATTGTAAAAAAAATCGTGAAATATTCGTAAATTCATAATTAAATTAACCCAAATAAATGTGATAAATTCAGATCACATAAAATTCTCAAAAAATTACACAATAACTATGACTATGTTGGAAGACTTTACATAAAATTTCGTAATTTTTGGAACTTGTTTGCTATATGTAAAAACTCGTAAAAATATCAAAATTGTATGAATTTTTGAGCAACATTCACAATGTATAAAATTACCCAAAAATTACACAGTGAGGTACGTTGTGTCAGGAGATTGTACATAAATTTTTATAATTTTTTAAACTCATTTGATGTATTTAAAATTCAAACAAACACTAAACGTAAAAAAATTAGGGCAGGTAGCCTCTCAGCTTGCCTGTCGTCCCCCTACTGGGCAGCAGGCTACTTGCCGTCTGCTGGTAGGGCGGCAGGTGCCTGCCGCCTGTGGCCTCGCCACATGTCGTCTCGCCGGCGCTACCGTTCGTCCACCATACGGCAGAAGTGCTATTTTTGTAAATATGGTACGTATACGACTACTTTTATAAATACAGTGCGCAACAGTGACAAATCCGGTTTTGTCTCCATAGAAATGAGTGAAGTGTGCATACATACAGCTCTAAGGAGTTGGGCAAGCATGTGATCCAAACACAGCGGAAATAATTGAACATTATTGTCTGTGATTGCAAGTATGCAACAGCACAAACACTGATATATATCATTAATAAGTCGAATTACAGAAAGGGGAAAAGAAAAGGATAAACTTCTTATGAACAATTCAAGCACACAGTAGGATAATGGTATCTGCAGTTTTGGCTTGGTGAGCAGAAACCTCCTCTTGCCTTCAAAAACCTCCAGACAACTTAGATTAGCATCATATATAGTTCCTGCTCAGTGATTCCACAAGCACTTACAGCTTCTCCGTTCCATAAAAAAAAAGAACACTGGAAAGGCTGAGACCATCTTTTGCACAACAACAATTCTAAACAAACTCCTTGGTGCCGGTATCGAAAAACACACAGCGAGGATGTACATGGAGGAGTTGTAGCTACAGTTTGTCTGATCTGTAATATTTCTGATCTGCCTTCAACCGGCACCTGGTTAAGGTTTCCTCGCGATGCTCTGCAGGCATGCCTTTCAAGATGACCTCTATGTCAGCCTTATGCTTCCTACGTAGCGCATTGAGCTCCTCTTCCTGCTGAGCTAACAAGCTTGCTAACCTCTTGGTAACATCCACTACACGATGCTCATCATCAAAAGAGTGAGAGCTTGCACCAACAGAAGCTCCTCCAGATTTCCTGTCGATCACAGATGGGTTCAACAAGTCTGCAGATGACGATATCCGCTCACAGATATCTTCCACAGAGTGGATGGAAGTGCCAAGGGACTGATACTCCTTATGTTTCGCATTGCTGACGATGTCGTCAACTTCATTCCTCTTCAATATCCCATTTGACATATTATCACCAATCTGCGGGTCCACCATTGAGTGAGACACTTCAATGTCTCTTCTGGGTGAGTCTGACCAGTACTTCCGTCCAGAAGGAAGCTGTTCTTGGACAAAACCATTATGTGTAGCATCAGGCTCATTACGCAACTCAGAAGTTTCATCGTCAGCTTCTGAACTGTGGGTCTCAGAATGAGTTACTTCATCCCCTTGGTTGTCAACTGATTCATCTAATGCCCAATCAGGAATATGCGCCCGTATTTCAACATCTATCATTTCTGCAATTGCCGTAACATCTTGGTCAGTCAGATCCAGCTGCACAACCATCTCAGTGGCAACACTAATCGAAGTGTCCGCTTCAATGTCAAACGGGAAGTGGATGTTTTGGGCATGACCTGCATATTGTGATGAAAAATGTATAGAGAACAAGCAGCAAATTAACAATATAATGGTAATTAAAATGGGATTGCACCATAAAAACCTGTTGAATCAGCAATTCGCAGTTTCAAAAATATTGTATTTAGGTCCTTCCGCTGACTCTCGACTGTGATACTTCGACCAGTAGCAGCATGTGGATCCATGGTGCCATGTATGTAGCTATCACTTGGATGTGATTCCGCCATGCTACCTGCATTTCACCATAAGATTGATATATGAAAAGTGAGAAGCCTCATATCAGTGCATTATTCCATTCACGTCACTGTCGGGTCATTGAACTTCTACCTGTGCTTTCCCGGCCGCCCACAGATGATGCTACTCTATCATATCTGTAACTCGTGCTCGGGTTTGAACTGCCAGCAGCATCTGCTATGTTTATTCTAAGGTTACATGGGAGGAGAGCAAATTTACCAAACTGTATATCTGTAATTTGATATACCTCTCCAATTCAGTCATGTACCTGATGTATTCATATTTGGCTGCAATGGATAGAATATTTTTCCATCATCAACATCTAGGAGAAAGGGATCCATTAATAGTTCTTGTGCTGAGAGTCTTTGGGAAACTTTGGTGATGCACTTCTCTATAAAAAATTTAACTTCAGGATCCTCAATCTTAGCCAGTGAACCAGGCTTTTCACCCTGTTCTAGAGTATAGTTAGTTTATAGTATCGCACATGATTTTCCACAATGATGATTGATCAAATGAGGAATGCATTGCCTAGGGCATATGTGCAATAAACCAGTTGATAGAGCAGACTATGTACCAAATCAAATGCATGCATGCTCTGTACGTTGCAATCTATTCAGGAAAAAATGAAGGCAAAGCAAAGTTATTTCTTCAAAAGTCAAAACTTGAGGTTGCCAACAAATAGTCGAGTATATCTAATACAACAAAGTCCAAAGGCATTACTATTGAAAATTTGAAATTAACTAGTTAATATGCATTAGCCACCAAGAGATGTATCTGTCATAAAGAAAGTTCATGAATTCTTTGAAAATGATGGCATACCACCTATATATGATCGTGTTGACAGTGTGATACCAGGACAAGAACATAAGGTAACATACACAAATACAAGACAACCACACATATTAGATATAACACAGTCTTGTGGGTTGTGGCTAGTCATTATCCATGGATCTACTATGACAGTTCAAGTAAATGATAATATCTTAAGTCAGCTTCTGGCATGCAATTCAAACTGAAAATTCTAGCGGCTACTTCTGCAATTTCTATGAACAATAACACTACAGTATTAGTCATGCTATCAGCACAATCCTCACTGAAAAATATCCTACTCACTCTCTTCAAACAATGCAGGGAGTTCTCAAAACAGAAATTTGAGTGCTTCTTACACCAGCATAGGCTGGCAAGCAACACACCAATATTTTGACAACTGAAATACACAAAATACACCCTCAGTAGCAGACTACAAGATCTTTCCCTGTGGAGAACGCTTAACAGGTTCTTATCATAGATGATTAATTTCACTAAAAGTTTCATTAGCAGAATCAGATAGAAAATACATTTTTCCAAATCTAGGGCGTCAAGTTTGTTCTCCTGATTCTACATCTTTTACCCCAATGTTCCTCTAACACAATTTATGAACTACTCAACGAGATCGTGCTTTTGAACTCTTTTAGTGGTCGCACTTGTGGGATCTGGTCTCAGAGATTGTAAGTCTATAACATATGATATAATTCTAAGTAAACTTCAATGTTCGGAAGAACAGATATTACCCCAAAGTTTCTAACACATTATATTATTATATTGTAATACTATAAAAATACTTCCCTAACTAAGCACACAAGAACAATATGAACAATTTGAAAACTAGATGATGTTCTGGGAACTGAAAATTTTAAGCCACTGTCAACCCTAATAGCATATTCTAAAAAAGTTTCAAAAAGCATATCTACAACAAGGAATTTATAACTGATACGCCATTTCATGGAAGTATACAATAAAATCAGAAATAATATTAGCATTGACCAAGTGATGGATTTTGCAACTATCAAGAATAGATGGGCTAGTGAAAGCACCTATGACCATGTAGGATGAATATTTTTTTATAAACACTAAATGACTCCAATTTTCAGCAAAGAAACGGGAAAAATAATGCAAAAAAATAAGTAGACTGACATCGGAAACTTTCTTGTATATCTGTGCTGCATTGGAACATTCACAATATGGGTACTCAAATGTAACAAGCTCCAGCAAGCACATCCCGAATGCATAGATGTCTACAAGCTCATTATATTCTTCATCATAGAGTTCTGGGGCCATGAATTCCGGTGTGCCTATGAAGATGCAGAGGTTACATGAGAAATATCCTAAATTCTTAATAAACAAAACTCAGAACGTTTTAAGCAAATGAATTGCTTACCAATGATACTGTGAGCTGAACGTGCATTGTCTAGGATGGTTGCTAATCCAAGGTCTCCAATCTTTACTTCACCCTGGTTTCCGTTCACAAATATGTTGTCACATTTCAAGTCTCTATGGATTACTGGTGGATCATGGCTATGGAGGTAGACAAGACCACTCAAGATTTGCCTTGACCATTTCTTTAAAGCTCTAATATCTACCTTCTTGTGCTTTATACGGTACCTAAACAAAGATAAAGAGATGGGAAAACCTCAGCGAGAGGAAGCTTAGGCATCTGAAAAACCTAGATGTATCTAGCATGTTGATTTAGTTTCCACCAATGTTGCCTGCTTTGTTTATTGGCGCAGTCATGCTAGGATACAAAGCACGTGCTTGGGAACAGGCCAAATTTTTCTTTATAACCATACCGTTTTCATTATATCATAATACTGATACATATATAACTATTAGATGATGACAACAATGTTAAATCAGATGGTATCAATGAATTGAGTACATCTTATTCATATTATCTGAAGGGTGTAATTAACTAATTATAATCAGAGGGGCACAACAGCACATACTGGCGCAATGTTCCAGATGTGAAGACTTCTGTGATAAAATTTATGTTGTTGTTTTTCTTGTCGAGCCATGAATTGTAGAACTTGATTATGTTCTTATGCTTGAGGGTCTTGAGCAACCGCACTTCTGATCTAAGCCTCTCCAAATCATCATTGTTCCGAAGTAAATCGCCAACTTTGATCTGGTTCCAAGCAACTTCTAGCCCTTCTAGTTGATCAAAAGCCTTGTAACTATGCCGACAAAATCTGAATTAAGGATCCCAAGTCCATAGAAATATCAGAGCAGATAAAGAAATGTTGCCAAAGATACATGATTAATGGAGTAAATTTTCACAGGGCTAGTATGTTCTGGACATAGTGCACAAGTCCAAACATCTAAACCTGCATACCAAAGATATATGTATTCTTAGGCAGACAAGTAGAACACAACATTCAAAACATGCACTCTAAAATGACGCATTTTTCCTTAAGAGCATCTGTAATAATAATGACAGCTACGCACAGAAAGTGAGCAATCCTCCCATACATCACTCTCACAAAACAACCAGATAGTCACGGCAGCTGCGAATCTCTCCAAGCACGACACATGGGAATGGGATATTGTTCATAGAAGGATAGCACCTAAAGCCAGCAACTAGGAACAGGTGTATGCAAAAAAACTGGAACTTTGGCCAATCAATGCATCCACCAAATAACAATGAAAATGTAGTGAACTTAAAGAGACTAGCACAGCGGGTGCAAATGGAAATGCATCGAGTAATCACAGCAGGTCAATGCCAAGCGCACATGTAAATGAAGAAATGGCAGAATTTCCACACAGAGGAAATAGTAACATTCAAAGCCCCAAAAGAACAGTAGCATAAAGGTCAAAACTTTAACAGGAATCAACGCATCAGAAAGCATTGAACCGTTTTCAATCAAATGGCGAAGACTTTATGTCCCGGCAGAAAACTGCATCCAGAACCTAAAAGAACCCCATGGACTGCGTAAAAATCGAATCTTCAACCAATCAGCATTCGTCAAACCAATCCGAATCACACGTCAAAGACCGAAACTCGTCAATGGAACGAAAGGATACACCGTCTTGAAGGCGCCTTTGCCGAGAACCTCCGTGTACTGCAAGAGGCCGCATGCATCACCAAATGAGCCGAAAGATCGGAGAAGAAACAGGCTGGCCAATCGAATCGAGGCGAGGGAAGGAGGGAGAAAGGAAGGGTGGATGGGGGGTCAGGGAAGGCATTACCCGTCCGTAGCGGCCGGTGGGGTCGACCTCGGCGAACTCCGGCTCCGCCTCCAGCTCCGGCGGTGTGGGAGGCATCTCGTCCTGGTCGCCGGCGATCTGTGCTCGGTGGTGGTTTCGGGTTTGCCGTTTGGGGTGGTCTCGTCGCGGTTGGTTGCTTAATTGGGATCACAGGGGTCTCGCGGCTTTCCGGCCGGAGTGGAAAGCGACATTTCCTCAACGGATCCTCTCATCTCATCACTCCTGTCTACCGAGTCCCGACGAATCCGACCCGGGTTGGTGAAGAAGGTTGGAACTGGAATTTGGTTAGCGTTTGACCGCATGCGGCGCCCTCTTCCTCATCTTTGGGCCTCGGTCTGGCTGCTTTTGGCCCAGTTAGGTGTTGGCCTGCGAGATAACATTGGATGAATTACACAGAGTAAATTACGTCTGGTCACTAAACCTGTCTGTGTTCAATTTAGGTCACCGATTTACTAATTTGTATATCTACATCACTAATTCAGATTAAGTGGGTCATCAAAACCACCGATGATGCCATCTTGAATTCGTGTGACTTCCGATGACCCGTGCCTACATGTACTGACCGACACATTGAAAGATGCCCATCCGCTTGGTAATGGATGTGAAATTTTGCAAAGAGCCCCTTAGGACTTAGGGGTCAGTCTTTTTTTGCTGTAGCTTATGACTTAATTTTTTGAATTCTAACTGTTCGTATAAGAGAGAGTACAGAGAGAGAAACACTCGCGTGCAATTTTAGCCGATATAGTTAAAGTCGGTACACTGTATACTACAATCAACTTATAGACTCTGCCTTGAAAAGACACTCTGTTTGAAAAGTTTTTTACTGCAGGATAAGCCAAAAGTCGAAAAGAATGAGACCTTACTGTATACTCATTCCCCTATCCTCGAATGTCCCTAACACATCTGATACCATCTCCCTGCCTCGTTTTGATACTTATTCAGCAACGACCGAGGTGACTTATGCTTGTGGTGCCTTAGCTACTAGAATTATGTAGGTTTAAAACTGCATTGAAATCTTGCCTAGCTATAATTTATGGTAATTAGTTTTAGATGACAAGAATTTTTAGAACCTCCTATTCATCCCCCTCTAGTTGGTTATCCTTAATCCTACAAGAAGTATCAGGGCTTCGTCTCTCGTTGATTTAGACTTAACCATCTAGAGATAAAAGGATGGCTAGTGAGGGGATTTCTATAGGGAAGGCACCACTTTTCGATGGTTCAAATTATTCTTATTGAAAAATTAGAATATCTATTTATCTTAAGGCCATGAGTCTGAGCATATGAAAAATTGTAAATGAGGGTTATGTCATGTCTCTTGATCCACTACATCCCACAGAACTAGAGTGACACAACGCTCATTTAGATGCTCAAGCCATGAATGCTTTATTTGACGCTTTAAATGCGGATGAGTTCAATAGAGTGAGCAATTTAGAAACCACTCACGATATTTGGACCGTGGTCCACTATAAGAAGCATATCTATCTTAGCTATCTATATATATATATATATATATATATATATATATATATATATATATATATATATATATATATATATATATATTGCTTTTAGATGCGTGCAAGTGTAATATATCAGGCAAACCCGTTAACATTCATTAATTCGAAAAGGCACCAATTTGGAAAGGAAGTCATTGGTTTAGCATGCTGAATCAATCATGGATGGAAAGTTTTAATCATAGATGGAAAGTCTCAATCATAGAGCCTAGGCACCATGGTGCCCCTGTTATTAATACTATGTATGTATGTATGTATGTATGTATGTATGTATGTATGTATGTATGTACGTAATGAACTTGTGCACTTTGGTATTATGAGACATGCTCTATGGTCATGCTTTGGAATGCTTATGCTTATTGTAATTATGGACATGCTTTATGTTATGATGAACTTGAAATTGTGGTTATTTTATAAAATTGGATCTTGTGCTCTTTTGTTAAATTGTATCATTGTAATTATTTATTCCCTCAAATTCAACAAACAAAGGAAACTCCACCAAAAACTTCCAAAATCCTTACATGTGCTTGCAATACATCTTCTCATTTATATGCACATGTTTAGAGGGAGTTTTCCTTATATTGACTTTAGAAGCAATTAGTTCTCCAAACTCAGTTGAGCTCATTGTAAGAATTAATTATTTTTCAAAGTAACAAAAGAATATACAACTCGTTTTTCAAACAAGTAGTATATTCGAAACTTTATTCTTCTCACATAATATTTTTGTTGCCAACAATTACCAAAAATGGAGAGATTGAAAGTATCTAGGCCCTTAAAAATAGTTTTGGTAATTAATGACATTATGTGAATATGAGACTAATATGTTTATTGAGTATTTAAAAGGTTTAGTTCCAATGACAAATGTGAGATGCATGCTAAAGGTGAAAATGAAGATCAATGTGGCTCAAGACAAAGGTACGAGTAGTCTAGGATCCCTTTTTGGTTTTACCGGTCTTAGGAGAAAGAATGGAAAATCGGATTATAGGATAAATGTCGTACTATTAAGAGGGATCATGGCAAGTAATTTGATGTCATGTTCATGTGCCATTTGGATCAATTTAGAATCATACATACACTTAAAACTAAAATTAATAGCTATCTATGCACGATCAGGAAAATCAGAAGTACCGGAGTGTAAACGGTGGTACTTTCGCATTCCTAAAGTTTCAATAAAACGAGCGGTGCATTTTTTTCCAGAGAGCACCCTTGGAATCACATATGTCTCTATGGAAAACGAAAGTACCGAAGTTTTAACGGTGGAACTACCACAGAGCGGAAGGATCGCAGCTCTTGAGCGGAACTACCGAAACACGGAAGCTCTGAAAATCCAGGCGGTACATTTTTCCAGAGAGTGCCATGTTTTGGACTTTGAGACAAACGGAACTACCGCGCCAGAATTCGAAACTATCGAAGATCGGAACTACCACGTGTATAACGGTGGTAGTACCACGCCAACTTTCAATGGCTAGTTCAGAAGTTTTGAAATAACCATTACTGTTGTGTCAGAACAGGTGCGGTAGTATCACCGATGAATGACAATACTTTCGCTCTTCCTGATTTTTTTTCAAGGATTGCCTTGTAATTGCTAGATTTGGTAGGTGGAAGTATAAATACTCCCCCACCAGCTCAAGGACTGAGTTAGACACTTAATTGCAACATCCTTAAGCACAAAGCATTCACTCCACACCTCATTTGCTTTCATTTCATTCGTTTTGAGTTAGTTGAGCCAAAATCAAGTGCATTCATCTTAGATTGATCTTTTGGCACTTGATTGTCATTAAGCAAAGTTTTGGTCTTTTACTCTTGGTGCTTGCCTCCACCTAGACGGCTTGGCGAGAGATTACGAGCTGACCTCTTCAAGAAGGTTGTGAAGAGGCTCGGTGCCGACTTGTGAGTGGTTTGGTGTCTACCATCTTCGGATCGGAGGAAGGACAACCACTAATGGATTGAGGAGTTGAGGCTTGATTCGTGGAACCGGTCCAAATCGCTTGGGCTTTTCTCAACGTGGATTAGGGGAACCTGACAAGTTTCCGAACACCACGGTAAAATATCGTGTGTCAATTGATTGATTCTTTTTCTCTACATTCCACACTTATATTTCTAGCTTCTTTATGATTACTAATGTTTTCATATTACCTGTGCTAGATATATATTTGTAGAGACTTGTGCTTGTTGTGCCTTGGCTACTAGAATTGTGTAGGTTTAAAATTTCATTGAAATCTTGCTTAGCTATAATTTGTGGTAATTAGTTTTAGAAGGCAAGAATTTTGGAAGCTCCTATTAACCCCCCTTTAGTCGGTTATCCTTGATCCTACAAAAGCTCGGGTAAAAGGAAGAGTGAGGGGAGGCACGCTTGGTGACACGGTCGACCATGGCTTTTATAGTCCGGAAGAGGAAGAATGAGCTTGGGTGCCATGAATGGCCTTGGGCACAGAGTGAGAGAGAGCACGAGAGGAAGAGGGAGAGAGGCCAGGTGACGACGGGACTATCTCGCGGCGACGAGACAATGTCATGATGAGGTTGAGCGCATGCGCGAGGAAGAAAGAGGGGAAGAAGAAGAACAATGTGTTGACATGTGGAACGGGCCCACTTGTCGATGGCGCGCGAGAGTGAGGCAGAGAGCTGGGCTAGCGTGTGTGCGGTCCATGCGCGGGCCATGTGGTAGGAAGGAAGGAGGGAGTGGGTCGGGCCAACGAGCAAGATTCGGCCTAGAGGATTTGGAGGGAATTTAAATAGGATTTAAACTTTAACTTCAGTTTGAATTTCTAATTTGAACATCCAAGGGAATTTGCACATGAAATTTTTTGGAAAAATTTCTTAGTAGCCAATTAACTTTTAGAAATTTTGGGTTCACATTTTTGTGTCAAGGAATTTATTCTAAAAATCTCAAATGTCAACCAAACTTCGGGAAAATTTTATTAAAAATGCACCAAAAAATTTAAAATTCATGTATGTTTATTTGGAAGTCAAAATTGGGTTATTACATTTTATCAAAACTGTAGCTGATAGTGGCTTATTTAGCGTAACTAAATTTAAAAAATTTTAAAAATGAAAAAAAATTAACCTATCACGAACAATGCAAACGAATACGAAAAAAAGAACCGGCAAAAAACTCAAAAAAAAGCCAAAAAACCAGAAAAAGATAAAATTTAGAAGTAATGAAAAATAAACTAGAAACTTAAACTAAAATGAGCGGGGTCTATATATGTGTGTATATATATGCTCTTAATAATAGATGGTACGGCAAAGAACACCTAGCATGTATGCCGTAATTGAGTTTCGTCTTTCGACGATGTGTATGTCTTGGTATGGTTTTATTTAGGTTTTGTCGAGCTTCGGTGAATGGAAGCTACATTTTTTCTAATCTAGTTGGCTAGACATGAACCTTCTCTCACAATTTTGACTGGAAATTATCCACATCTTTATATGTTGGAAATGGAATCATGCTGAAAGAAGAAGAAAGGAAGGTATATAGAATACTAAAAGGGGTGTTTGGTCAAAGCATAAACAAGTTTCCTACTCTATTGGGATAACATGTTGGTTTTGTAGTTTGCCGCTCCTACTAGTAGAATCTAGAAAACAGGTGGAGGAAGAAGGTTGGTGAGTGACGCCCATGAGTGGATCGGTGGATGTCCTTCTTCGCCAACATCCCTTGCATCCATGGTGCTTGCTTTAAATCTGGACCGTGTGGTTTTGGATCGGACGGCTGGCGTCATGTTGGCCGGCCTGCCTGGCGTACCGTAACCGGCGTCCACGTCGACGACGGTTGGAGTGAGGTTTTTGCGGTCCGTTGGCGTTTCCACCGTCTCTTTCTCTCGCCAACTTTCCCTTGTAGAGGAGACTCAGGCGGTTGGAGTTGGACGACTCCTCATCTCATCGTCGCCGTTGCCGCGCCCACGACTTCCGCCCCCTCCACCTCCTCCTCCTCCTCCTCCTCCTCCTCTCTCTCTCTCTCTCTCTACCTCTACCTACGCGGCAGCCATATATACGTGCGGGATTACTACCTCCTGCTCCAGCTCCTCCCTACTTGCCGACGCCGCGCTGCTGGTTGCTGGCCGATCGCGCGCGCGGAATTCGACCGGGCTTCCGGCGCCTGCTGCCCCCCTATCGCCTCGATCCGGGGACCGTCGCGCCGGCGATTTCGCATTTCAGCGCAGAGCCCACAGAGCTGGCCGTGGTGAGATTAATTTCGTACTAAAGGTTCCACCTTTCAGCCGATTTTAATTGGTCGGATCCTAGTGTGATATATTATCCCGGCGTCCGTCCGGAGAAGATCTTTTTTTTCTTTTCCTTTTTTTAGGAGGAAAAAGGTTTTTTTTTTAAGCTCGCTCCGGCCTCTGGGTAGGTGAAATTGGCTGGATTTGGAATTGGAATTTCAGATGGAGCCTTACTAGTGATGTCTATACATTTGTTATTATTAAATAAAGATGCAGTTTTCAGGTTGGGAACTGAATCTGGAGCTGCTACCTTCTGCGTCCGTAAGCATAGTTAGTTAGCCAATCAACTTGTTTGCACTGGTACCTCCTTGTACTTACTTGGGTATCTCAGGAGGAGTAATTCCCATAGAGGCAGATGCCTGCACTTGACTCTGCAAGGAAATTAAAATTACTCCTTACCTGTTCATTCTACACAAAACATTGTCTTGCGACTATTGAGGCTCAGTTGCAAACTGAGCAAAACTGTCAGTGTCTATTGGGTTATTAGAAAAGGTTCTGATTGATCAATAGTTCGTCATGCATAGTAAGTTACATAAATGCATAAAACTTATTTGTAGTCCTCTGACCATGGATTGCCGCTGTGTTTCCTCCAGGCTTTCATTTTGTTTTGCGTGCGATGCTACACCACCATTCCTCTTAAAGCTGACGTCATTATGATCCCGCCGAACAATGCGTAGCAGTTGTCGCTTGCAAGTGTCTAGCTTCTGTTACATTCTTACACTAGAGCATGGCGAATCTCGCAACTATTGGTCGTAGGTTTGTATGCTTTTTCTTTTGTCCCTTTAGCATTTCGCACAACTAACATTTCCCACTTGTTCATTGTGGCATGTTGATGCTTGCAGTGTTCTTAGGTTTCCAAATGAAAGCATGAGGCTTGTTATGGTGACAGTTATTGGAGCGGTCTTTGGCTTCTTCATTGGAATTTCATTCCCATCAGTCAGCATAACAAAGGTATCATGATGATTTTATCACCATATCCAAACTATTTCAGTTGATCAGAAGGGATTGACTTATTTCTGTTTGAAATATGACAGCTTCACTTCCCATCTAGCTTTGTTTCATACATAGAAGACAGAAACTCTGGGCTCACAACACAAGCTTTACTTAATCATGCCTGGACTTCTGCCAGAAATGCAAGGGAAAACAGTACCGAACCAAGTTCAAACACTACTTTGAAGGTTTGTTGTATTACTTATTTACTTCGCCAGATTGTTAGTTTAGCTGTATTAAAGTTCCATGGACCATTAGAATGATATCCATTTGACACAATCTTATGCTTCAATAAATGATGCTTGTAAATAAACCATTAAAATATTTGGTTCATTCTAACAAAAGTTCTGCTTGATGGCTCATAGATATATGTCCCAACAAACCCCAAGGGTGCAGAGAGTCTAGCACCAGGTATTGTTGTGCCAGAGTCTGACTTCCATTTGCGTAGGTTATGGGGAGACCCAAGTGAGGTATATTTTCTTGTGCACCATACTCACATCACCTCACTGATCGTCAAGTTCATTGTGAATATTTTATTCCTTCAATCTTATCTCTTTGTTAAATATTCTGACTTACAAGCATATACTCATTAGTCCTTTCTGAAAGGTTATGTTTTCCTTTTCTCAAATATATTCTGCTATTGAGCAAAATTTTCAATTATTACAATGTGGCTCTTCCTGTTTATCAGATTGTGATTATGTAAGAAATTTTAGTAATCTTATTTGTTAGGTTTTGTAATAATTCAAAATAGAAGACCTAAAGTCTGTAGCCTTCTAAAGTCTGTTCTTTGGTATGCTGATATTTGATTTTGAATTGCAGGACCTGCCCTTCATACCAAAGTACCTTGTTACTTTCACCGTTGGATATGCACAGAAAGAAAATATAAACAGAGCAGTGCAGAAGGTAATGTTGTTGGCTACTTTAATGAGCTGAACAATCAAAATATTGCCTTTACCCAGTTTTGATGGGAACTGAATCTTTCAATCTATATGTGCCATTTCATTAAACTCACCTGCCTGATTATTTTGTTGTTTGTGCTGCAGTTTTCTGATAATTTTGCTATCCTGTTATTCCACTATGATGGTCGGGTGAGCGAGTGGGATGAATTTGAGTGGTCGAAGCGAGCCATTCATATTAGTGCCAGGAAACAAACTAAATGGTGTGCTACTGTGTTCTAATGTACTGGCCATTATTTCAATTGTTTCAATTTGAAATGTGTTTTCTTCTAAACGCTTGTTTGTGCACATACCCCTAGGTGGTATGCCAAAAGATTCTTGCACCCTGATGTTGTGGCAGCTTATGAGTACATATTCATCTGGGATGAGGACCTTGGGGTGGAACATTTCAATGCGGAGGAGTATGCTTCCATTCTTCACTTTTCCATTCAATGTCTCTTGATATGATTAATTAACAAATATATGTTGGTGCTGGCTTACAGGTACATTAAACTTGTTAAGAAATATCGTCTGGATATCTCTCAGCCAGGTTTAGAGCCTGATCGGGGATTAACGTGGCAGATGACCAAAAGAAGAGGTGACCGTGAGGTCCACAAGTGAGTTTAGAATTTCTAATATGAAGCAGATTTTTTTTTTTGCTTTTTTTTTATCTAGTAACTTAAGTTGGCATCTTCTATTGTAGGGATACAGAGGAGAGGCCAGGTTGGTGCTCTGACCCTCATCTTCCACCTTGTGCTGCGTATGTGGTTATTACCCTCTTTCCTGAGTTTTGTTCACAATGTTTCCCAATATATGATAGTAGTTTACCGCCCGTTACAGAGATATCTAACTAATGTATCTTTGATGTACAGGTTTGTTGAAATCATGGCTCCAGTCTTCTCCAGAGATGCATGGAGATGTGTATGGCATATGATTCAGGTCTGTATACCATAACTTGCTTAGCAGTTAGCACCTTCCCCTCTATGCACTCAATAATCCATTTAATCGATTGCTATTGCTTTTCGCTGCAGAATGACTTGGTTCATGGATGGGGCCTCGATTTCGCTCTCAGGAAATGCGTGGAGGTATCTTTTTATCTTTCTGTTGCGAAATTTCACCAGTATAGCTAGCAGCCTGCCCTTCTGAATAAGTTCACCTAATGCTGTGCTCGTTACAGCCTGCTCACGAGAAGATCGGAGTCGTCGATTCGCAGTGGATTGTTCACCAGGTGGTTCCTTCTCTCGGGAACCAGGTAAGGAGAAACCGTAAATCTTTTTCTTTGCACATCACAACTTGCAGCCATGTTTCACCTCGCACTTCTGACCACCATTGCCCCCCCTACCTCTTGTGCTACGATTCACAGGGCAAGGCAGAGAATGGCAAAGCGGCATGGGAAGGGGTGAGGGCGCGGTGCCGGAAGGAATGGGGCATGTTTCAGACGAGGATGGCGGAGGCGGAGAAGGCCTACTACAAGATGATGGGCGTCACCCCTCCGAACTCCACGCTTGTCTAGCTTTGATCTCTGTGAATGGTGGTGGTGGTGGTGATACACCTGTTTCTACTTGGATCATGCAGAGATGACGATGAGTGTGCAGATGCGTGTTGGTCTGTGAGGTGGGTGTGAACGCCTGGATGTGGCGCATACGACGGTGTTGTATGATCTTATCGATCGATTGTTGTGGTGCTGTGTGAGCTGATTCTGTTGATGCTCTCGATCGATTATTCTGGATTTTTTGGGTTTTATGGTTATGGTTTTTGGTTTTTATTATAGTAATTGGTTTTTAAAAGGTAGTCTTTTAATATAGGTCTATAAATTAATTGTAATAGATACTGTATTGATATTAGCTATATTAGTTAAAATTATATGTGACTATGAACAGCCGTAATTCAGAAGTTATAAGCCATATGGGAGAAAAATCCTTCCTTTAGTTTTGTGTGTCCCACGTCTATTAGAACCGCCCATCACCCATCGAACGGTCGAGCTCAGAGCTAATCGCCCTCGCCGATAACGCGTTAACGCCGCCGACCCCGAGCCCCGCAAATCTTCCGCCTGAGCAGCCGTCGCCTCCGCTCGACCGCGCCAAACGCCGCGGCCGCCTCCTCCCCGACCCCGACGCCTTCAACGCCAGGCCCTCCTCCTCGGAGTTCGTGGAGCTCAAGCCGGAGGTGGTCGACTTCCCGCGCCTGCACGCGCTCGAGGAGGCGCTCTACTTCCACGACGCCTTCGCGCTGCCCTGGGAGAAGGACAAGCACTACCGCATGCTCTACCGCCTCGAGAAGAAGTACTTCCCCCACCAATCGCTCGACAACGCATTCGTCTCCGCGGACGCCGCCTCGCCTCCCTCCGAGGCCGAGTAGGGTCTCGTCTTCTTCGACGACGAAAAGAAGGACGGCGACGAGGGGGAGGTCAAGAAGAAGGACGACGACAAAGGGGACGTGCTGGAGAGGAAGATGGTGGGCTTCTTCAGGTCCTTGACGAAAGGCCCCGGCGAGGCCGACGCCAAGACGAAGAAGAAGACAGGGTTGGGAGGGGAGCCTCGGCAGGTGAAGCGCGACGTGGAGAGGGAGGAAGAGTGGCCGCCGCCGTACCTCGTGAGTAGGACGACGGAGCTGCCGCCGAGGTGGGAAGGCTCGACCGGGACCGTCGTGCTCGTCGACAAGTCCAAAGGTGACCACGCTTTTTCTTCGCCTTTGATGATTGGTATCATAGGAAATATTAGTATTCCTCCACCACCATCAGTTCCATCAGTACTAGGTTGTACTGTCTGAGATTAAGACGGTGAGTTGTTGATTGTGTGATGTGCAGAAGGCGATGCCTTTCTTGACATGTTAGTAACTAGCGCAATGACATGCCGATGTGCCAATAATGCAGCTATTCGTAATGAATTATCAGCAAATAGGTACTGGCTGAAGATATATTAGTGCATACCGCCATGTCGAAATGATAACATGGATGCATTATGCGCTAACGCTTGGTTGCAGCCTTTGTTTGAAGTTTTTTAGACCAAAGGCAACAGAGTTTTCCCTGCTTTATTTGAAAGCAAAATAAAGGTTTTTATGCTGGGGATACCAGCTTTACAATACTGGGATCAAACCTAGTCCTAGCAACTCTAACCAGGCTACCACTCTTACATCAGAACAGAGACACTATTCAGTTTCACAACACAAAAACAAGACCCGTCTCAACGATCCAGCAACTACTAACAAAGGACCAGATACAGCAGATTAACCAACGCCATCACGGTCTGGAACTTCAGTTTGTTGCCTGATGTTTTCCTGAAGTCACACGATTGTAGTCTTCATGTCTTTATTGTGCTTTTTGTTAAGGGTTTTTCTGGTATTATACTTGTAGTCTAGGATTTAGTGTGTCCCTTGAGTCCTTATACTATATATATATATATATATATATATTCCTTTGGGCTGAGTTCAACACAATTGATCCATCCATTCCTCTCCTCCTCTGGGCTGGTGCATCAATCCTTTGTTAGTCAGCCAATTGCTTTTCTAGCTCTTCTTCCCTTTTGCATGGTAGCAGCCGTCGCTTTTCTCTTTGAGCCGCCGTAGATCGTAGAAGTTTCTATAATGTCGCCATTTCTCTCTGTGCCGTCGCCCTGAGCTTCTAAGGCCGCTGCATTTCCCTTCCGCACCGCTGTCGTCTCGTGCTTTAGTCTACGTGCCATGTTTCTATCTATCCCTCTACGGCAAAGCAAGGAGGGGTGAAAATGGTAGAGAGCTTTCACCAAGTCGAATATCAATATACCAGTTTGATATTGAGCACAGTTTAGAAGACAGGTAGTCTTCCTTATTTCCCCCTTTCTACCTTCTTCATCTACCTTCAAATTCCTAGTAGATAATATAGATCTATACCATTGTCTAAACTCCTCTTGATGATCAATTTTGTTTGCATATCTACAGACAAAATTTTATATTTCGAGTTACTTGCTCAAAAGGAACATACATTCGGTCCCTCTGTGCAGACTTGGGGAAAGCGCTTGGAAGGTCTGCTTATTTCCTTTTTAGGTTTCTCAAAAAGAAGATTGTGTTATTAGGTGTGTGCAATATCCTTTTACCTTAATATCATCTTAGTAGGTTAGCAAATTACTTCGTCTCCCCTAATGAGGATAGAATTTCATGTGCTACAAGTATTTGGATTTCATTGGGCTGGAGGAAAAAGTTTTGAATTTAGCTGTTGTACTTTAGTTGACTAGTTTCTGGTATTGGTTCTATTGTGATGTAATATACCAAACGCTTCTTTCTTATATTTTTTCGGATGCAAAGATTCACTTTATCTTTCCATCTGAGACTGAGACTGGTGTTCTTTTTCTGTTTTTCATTTGAGTTACTGTCCTTGGATATCCCCATCGCTTTTATGCTGATACATTATGGTGACTAAATCCAATATATACATTTACATGCAGTTGTGCTCATTTAACTGCCCTGCGGAGAGACTCAATCGGTAGGTTGACATCGGACTAGTGTCTACATGATGTCTAATTACCTCTAATCCTATATTCTTATACAGCTAATCCCTGCTAACTGCAATCAAGTGCTCTAACCCAAAGCATACGCACTACATCAATGATAAATTACATGGAAATTTTTACTATCCTTGAATTGCACCAGAGCCGTCCATTATACTGAAATCTAACGGCTGCAAACAGCCGGTAATACCGCGTGCGGAGGTACCAACGCTTGTGGGTAACCCGTTGGCTCTTTCCTCCGCGCCGCGTCCCCTTTTGAAATCCTCCTCCACCCGACGGGCAGCTCAAGCAGGCGCAGCCAGATCCGGTGAGTCGCCTCTCGCCGGCTCGCCGAGAGGGAGGAATTCTGCCTCCTGGATTTGAGCCGGCCTACCGTCTCTGAGGAAGAAACTCAAGGGAAAGGGGTTCTACTCACTCAAGGGATGGACTAGCCGGGAGAGGGAGGCTGGAGGCTGTGAGGGAGCCAGGGAGGGGATCTAGTTTTTCAGGTAGATGGGCAGATGCTCTCTCTTGCATTCCGTTTCTTAAAGGCGAGAACTCCAGAACAAAGAGCTCTTGTTGATTTCGAAACCCATTATACGAAGTTGGGGATCAATTCATTGTCATTTCTTAATCGATGTAAAAATTAGTTTTGTCTCTGGATTTGCGGTGTAATGTTCACATTTATGATATACCATGTACCAATGCAGGAATACCTTGATGAGATCGTTGGATCATGCGCAAGGAGAACAATCCTCTATAAAGTGAGTGGTCTTACTAATTTTAGGGTGATGCTTGGTAACAAATTATGTGTAGTTAATGGTGTATCTGTTAGATATCTATCTCATAGTCACATGGAATATTCAGTAGTCTTCTTATGCCATTTTATTATGTCCAATGCCATCTTTGTTCTAAAAATATCAAGATCATCCTCACTTCACTTTATTACTGTAAAAGTCAAAAGATATCCATGTTTCGTGGATTATTACAGTGACAGACATGGTTGAAATGGAAATAGCATATCTCATCTTCGATATGCTTTGTGTTGATGGTAGAACTTATTGTGAAGATATTAATAACTGGTAGTTCTTACACTTGATTCACCAATTTGTCTGCAGTATTTTGTGCAGCAAAAGCTTTGGGACAAATCAAACCTTCTGGAGTAGAGGTACTTTTCTATTCCTTGTATGAGTGACCTCCATGCTGTAGCTTACCTGCTAATGATTTCCCTTGTCACAGGTTCATTTTATTGTTGCTCCCCGTGAAAATATGATTAGTGGCACAGGCATGAGACTTGGTGACATTGTGACTGCTTCTAACGGGAAGACAATTTAGGTAAATCTCTAGTAATACATTGTAAATGACCAGAACCTGCATGATCCATGAAGCATAGCAATAGTGTGATGCTTATCCTGCTTGTTACAGATATTGTCTAAGCAGGTCCTGGATCATACTGTTCTTATGATTCAGTATGTCCACTGGTTTGTATTATACAATGTATTCATTTGCAAATACGATTCTTCAGGTAAATAACACTGATGCGGAGGGAAGGCTTACACTTACTGAAGCTTTGGTCTATGCTTGCAGTCAAGGTGTTGACAAGGTAATGAATTATTCCTATAGATACCATGATATGTTCATGTAATTCCTTGTTGTAGCATCGTGGGTTGCTAATTAATGAAGCTAGCCCTTACATAGAGAAACATGATTTGTCCAATTTACATGCTTTATATTATGCAGGATCTCTAAGCTATGAAGGACAGGAATAAAGAGGCCTCGCCGCCGCACGGTCCTGTTCTGACTGGCCGGCCAAATACTCGCCGGACGCCGTGTGTCACGTAGCCGCGGGGTCGGGAGCGGGGGTGGCTGCCCCTCAGCCGGACTGGAAGTGCGGAGCCACGCGGAGGAGAGAACCACCAGGTCACGCCGCTGCCTGGTCGAGAGCGGGGGTGGCTGCGCCTCAGCCGGACTAGGAGTAGGGAGGCGGCTGGCAGCGTGGGAGAGAAGGCGGTGGCGGCGCAGGGCAATGGAGAGGACACAGTGTGGCAGAGATGGCAACGGGCACAAATCCGCTGGGTTTTGCTATCTTAAACCCGTGCCCATGAAAGTTGGACGTGCCCGCTAAAAAACCCATACCCGTGACAGGTGCAGATTTTTGCCCAGACCCATGCCCACTCGGGTAACGGGTACCCACGGGTCGCCCATGCCCGACAACAGCTGTGCAGATTGCAGACAGTGCAGTGCTTAGCAAGTCAACAATAAGTTCAATTTATATGCTACTATGCATGAAACAAGCAACGACAAATCCACAATGCACATCACTAGTTCACTTCATCAATTCTCAGTTCGTAGTTCACTAGCATAGCATATCATTACAAGTTCATAGTTCACAACTCAGTTAAAACCAAAAGGAGAGACATCAACTGCTCCTTGTACTTGACTAATAGGCTATGGGCTGGGCTGGTTTGCTTGGGAGGCTGAGATGCTAGGTTTATAACTCCTACGGATCGGGTTTATATTACCCATGGGTTTACGGGTTTGAGTACTATAGGAACGTACCCGAACCTAGCAGACCCGATGGGTTGGGCTTTTTGCCCATTAAGAGACTCATGGGTTAGGAAATTGACTCAAACACATGCCCTAATAGAGTAAAAACCCACCAGATATCGGGTTTCGGGTACTCATTGCCATCTCTAAGCGTGGGGAAGGAAGAGGAGCCCACAGTGAGTAAGGGATGCCTTCGATTAGGTCGTTTAAATCGACGGATATAATTGATTGGTATCTTATTTTAGCAAAGATGTACTACATTTAGACTAATTGATACATTTCAAAGATGGTAAAAAAGCTCAAATTACATATGAAGACTATAAGCCTCTTTAGGTCACATACGTAAATGATATCCATGTTGTTATGCTTGCTTCACAGGCAGTGACGGAGTCAGGATTTAATTACGCCACAAGCTCAGTGATGGAATGATCAGGTTATCTGAGCTGGACCATAAAAATATTATTTAAACTAGAATGAATTTATCCAGACTGTACATTAGATGTTTTTTCACATTTTAGACTGAAGCCTACTCTGTCTGAGGTGTGGCTCCGCCCCTGTTCACAGGTGATTATCCAGTCAATGACGCTTGGAGTTTCGGCGAACTGCAAGAACAAATTACTAAGGGATATTTATGAGAATTGGCCATGCCCATCGGGAAGATTACAATCAAGAACCAACATTTGATGGTTCTGTTCTGGGGTTTTCCAAACTTTGATCGCGGACATGGTGGGCTGAGCCCTCGTGGTCGTCATATATTGAGAAGCTATTAACCACCGAGGTGCAGATAGTGATACAAGCTGCGTGAAGTGATACATCAGTGCGATCTACCTAATCTGACGTTTTGAACTAATCTGACGTTTTGAACTTTAGATGGCTAGGGGCAAAGCGCGAGTTCTCGTGAACGCAATCGAACGGCGTGGCTTGATTACTCACTGTGGAACGCGAGGTGCAGAAGAAGACAAGGGGGAAGAGATTGCGTCGTGTTGAGACGACGGGTAGGCAGGAGTTGACAGCAGCAGAGAGGAATTGTGGGCGCGATCATCAGAAACCAGAGGCAACTTGACCATGGCTCAGCTGGCACGGTCGAGCGGAGGTAAAAGACGAACTCTGTGAGTGGGCCCCCACACAGTCGTGAGAGAAAGAAAAGGGGTTATGGCTGAGAGGGTTAGAAAATTGTTAGGCATATCATAAGAGCTCGAAAAATTATGAAAAGTTTTGTGAATGCTCCTGACATATAGTAGATTATATGGTAAAAGTTTTAGAGTTTTATCTGCTCTGGATTTTTCTCAAAAATTTTGGGAAGGCTTCTGTCCCATATGAAGTCGATTTCTAATTTTAATTAAATTCTTAGATCATGTTCGAAAATTACTCAAATGTTTATTTCCAGTGCCATGATTATATTTGTGAGTTTTTAGGATGATTTCCACCATACGTTTTCTCATGCAAACTTTTGATCTTATTTTTAGTTTTTAAAACTTAAACTCAATTTTTGAATTGCATTACATGCACTTTTGATTTTTGAAAATCAAAATTTTCAAAGAATCTCCAATAAAGAGCCAAGGAAACAAAAATGTATTAAAAAAACTTATTTTTTTTCAATTTTGCATGCCCTATAATTTGGGATGCTACACTGTAAGCGACCAAAAAAGCCCAAATGAGCAGGGCCAAGTTCAGTAATACCGGTCAAAATCATATGCGATTATTTTTCTCTGTGTACTATCTCTCGTGAACAGCCGGAATTCAAAAATCATAAGCCAAAAGCTAAAATCACAGCAAAAAGAAATCCACCCTTCGTAAAGCAAGAGAAGCCATAGAGAACCGCTCATTCCTGGTAAAGCAAGAGAAGTCATTGAAAAGCTACTAAACATGGTAAAAATTTTAGATATTGGGATAAATATCTCCAACGGTTTCCAATGTTAATACATAAAGTCTGATAAGCATGTCTTCGGTCGGTATGCAATTAGGATCCATGCAACGATCTTTCTTCTTTGTTAAGAGAGCTTTCAATCTTGTATTGTGTATATTTTTTGTGCAAGAAAGGTCGCATGGTGATTGGTGAGTATGAAAAAAATAGCAAAACTAGTTTCTCCTGGGAATAGACATGGAGATAACTAAAGTTAAGCTTAAAGGATTACGATTGATCATACAGATAACCGAGATTGTAGCCTTGTAGGTACACATGTGCCAAAGGCCAGGCCTAGCATAACTGACACATCTGCACTTCCAAAATCTTGAACAGCCCTAGTCAACTGCTGAAAGGAACCCTAGAAAAACAGTCTAATTAAGCAATCGTTGTCATCACCATCTGCTTCACGAACTCGATTCTTTGTAACCTCTCCTCCAGATTCTGCTTCGACGCATCATCCATCACACCCTGATTCGACCTGCAAGCAAGAAGAAAGCATTTGGAGCAGGCAACATTGTTAGGATTCAGCATCATCTTGCATACTTTCAAGTTGCTTCCAACAGCATTACACAATCCTTACCTTTGATCATCTGAGGAAGGTGAAGCATCACCGTCCTCCACAACTTCACTGGGCTTCGAATCGACCGGAGGCGCAATGCTGCAGATGAACTGCCAGAGCAGCGGGTCAGGAGAAGAATCAAGAGCTTGCCTGCCCATGCAGTAGGAGGGTGCTTCACAGTAGGAGTACTCTTCATATGCTTCATTGTCAGCTGCTGGGCTTGGCTTAGAAGAAGACTTCCTCCTCTGACTCATGATCAAAATGACAATGCCAATGAACTCCAATATGGCTTGCAATGTCTTTTCATGACACTACTAGAAGTGAAGTCACTGTGAAAGTAGTACCTTCAGTAGAAGTGAGTGTTGATTCCTGAAATGTTCAGACGTGTCTGTCCCAAGGTTGTCGGCGCAGATCGGACACACCTGAAGAAAAGCCATTCAACCATCATAGAAGGAATAAAACTGAACCAAGATCAAGATGAAACCAATCCTAGCTATAATTCACAAGTAATGTTGCTTAATGCATTGTGCAGTCTATGCAATGGATTAACATGGCACAAGAATTCCTTTTTATTTAGTTTTTCACTCAATTTAACACAGAAGTTCAATTAATCCAAATTCAGTGATGTTTCTACAAGCAAATGGGAATGCAGTTGCAGTAAGAAAGAGGGGAAAAGGGGGTCTCTTCTTACAGCATTTCTCATGTCAAAGCAATGCTCCTCCTGCAGATGGTCACAAAGGAAGGGAACCTCCACCTCAATGTAACAGAAGGGGCAAGGGAAGTACTCCCACCACTCATCATCTCCTGAATTACAAAAGATATGAATCAGTGCCTCTCAAAAAAAGAGAAAAGGAATCAGTAAGTTGAGCTTTTCTCAATTGCATTATGAATGATATCTGCACTTTCAGAATATTTCTATGCTATGTCAAACAAGAAAAAAAGGAAACTCAAAAAAGGCATAGACACTAAAGCAAATGTGAGCCAACTTGACATTTCTAGTCTGAACTTTTCCTGTGTCGTTATCTTGCAATTTTACAATGCCAATAAGCCCAATTCACACCAACAATCTCTCTCTCTCTCTCCTTTCTAGTTCAGAAAATCAAAAGGTTGTTCAAAAAAACATTAGAATAAATTTCATTGTGATTATTCCTCTTAGAGAAATGATCTACCGGAGTGAAAATATATGATAAATAGTCCTAAATACGGGAAAAGACTGACCTTTTGTTCTTACTTCTAATGGAACAGAAGATACACACTAGAGGAAAAACCCATCATGAAACCTCTAAAAAATTGCGATCCTGTTGGCAAGAGATCAAACATATGCAGCCCACTTCTCACAACCCAGTAACCAGGACAAACATCAAAAGCACAATAAATCTCAGAGCAGAAAACACTCCAAGAACCAAACAGAGCTGAGTTCCCAGCTGCAAGAATCATTCAAAGAGGTCAATGGTTGCAAAGAACCAAAATTTATTGTAAACATGTAGAAAACACAGCAAAATATCTCTGGACAAGAGAAACAAACAAAGAAAAGAACAATCAACAATCAACTATGAATAGAACAAAATGGCCAAAATTCTTGTAGAGACCTGCAGATTGATGGTGAGGGTGGCCATAAAGGTTTTGCCTCCCTGTTCGTAGGAAGCCATAGTGAGCCTCCACGTCCATCTCAGCACCACTTCTCACCACTCTTCTCTAAGCTATCCCCTTGTTCACCTCAACACACACATTCAAAGCAACAGAAAAGAGAGGAGGTGGGTAGGTCTTGCTGCTCCAAGCTCCTCATGTGTGTTTATATATGGTTGCCAAGAGCCTTGTCTTTTTGGCTGCAGGAACATTTCTGTGTGATATCTCAAAAGCAAAGTGAAAGAAAGGCTGATAAGTCATTTATAATGGGGCTGGTTAGGTGAGGCGAGAAGATTTTTTTTTTTGCTTTTCGTCAGGAAAGAGCTGTAAAACATGGACCAGTTGCTTCTGAGTTGTCTTCAACTGAAACTTTCCTAATAAACACCACCTCACATTCTTCTGAGCCAACTTGACATGAAGCTAACTAGGGAGTATGATAAGTTTTGATCATACACCTTGCTCTTATCCAAACTCCGAAGGTCACTAATTGCCAATTTATCAACTCGGTGTGATCCAATGTGGATTACACATGCACTTGCAGGCTTAATTTACAGTGCTGTACACATGCAGTCTCTGAATTCTGAAGGCATTTTTAACTCTTGTCAGCTATTACCAGCAAGACACGTTGCATCATACGGAATTCTAGCACAAAAGAGTAGAGATCGTTGGGGGCATGTGACATGTAGATAAACAAATGATGCAACTTGTGCCCTTAAGTACGAGGAAAAAACAGTGAAGCAGAGAGTCGTTGTTGATTAGTCACGATATTCTTCACGACCAGGCTTGTTCGTGTCCTGCTTTAAGTTTTTTTTATCTCTCTCCTTTTCGGTTTGGCTTTTCTCCCTCTTTGATAAACCTTTCTGGACACTTGGAAGCCAAGTCTAGAGACATTTTGATCTGAATTCCGAGTAGATTACAGAAGAGATTGAGCTTGAGTAATCTTCCAAAGATGAAGATCCCATCCTTTTTGTTCTCCCCATTTTGTGTGAACAGTGGTGAAGTGTGTGACAATATCTTTCATGGTCAAGCAGCAATGAAACCTGAAAGGTGGCCTCCGGTGTTTGTGGAAGCCATCTCACGCCAATGGGACGCCGCTTCCCTGTTTTCTTTTGCCCGTTCCCTCCTAGGTGGCAACACTCTATCAGCTTCGATCGCTTGCTCATATACTCGTAACCTTCGAACGAGTACTCCGATGATGATAACGACTACATTGCGTATTCATAACGACCATACCTTCTAGCTCATAATAACCATATTTAACTTCAATCACGAACACTCACAAAAAAATAGAGTTAATAAAGTGCTACCAACTAGTTGGAAACATGGAGGGAAAGAAAACAGGAAAACCGCGTCCACGGCCATGTGGTTATTCATTTTCTGTATGGCCCTCTCTGCGTGTCTCTGGCCCTACCTACGTCCTCAAAAAGCAGAGCATCTCTGTGTGTGTGTCCACTCACTCAGGAGGAGCAGTGAGTGATGTGCATGTGGTCAGAGAGCTTTTTTCTTTCTGTGCGTGTGCAGCGTACCGGAGCGCGTCTCATGGTTGCGTTGTGGACACTGGATTGGAGCTGGAGCTGGACACCTTTCTCTACCTGCAAGAAAAGAAAATGATTTGCTTGTCTGTTTTTCATTTTTCTTGACGGCGGATTTCATCTACTGGTACCTTGCCTGCTTCCTGTGCTTTTCTTTGTTGGCTTCTGCGTGTTGGGCATCGATGGCATGGCACGTTCACGATGCGGTTCCAGCTGAGGATTAATTGATTCGTTGGCCTTTTTATGCTTGTGCTGGATTGTTTGTACGTACTGTACGTAGTAAAATATTTGCAGGTTTGTGAGACGTTTCGATCGACCAGTACCTTTTCCACGTCCTCTTAAGCTTAATTCTTTTCATGTTTGCGTCTCCCCTAGTCCACGTTGAGGTAAGCCCAAACTAATTGGATCGGCTCCACGAATTAAGCTTTCCACCTCAAATCCACTAGTGGTATTTCTTTACTTCTCCGGGTAGGTGAGCTCCAACCTTCACAACTTTACCGGGTCTTCTCACAACCTTCTTTAAGAAGATCACCGCGCACGACGCCTCCAATGTCGTCTAGGAGTCGGCAAACTCCAAAAGTCATAAATCAAGCCCCTCGCTTGACTCTCACCACGTGCAATAAATGCACAAGCTTAATTAGACACAAAGTCCACCTCTAGATGCAACACATGCAACTTAGATCCCTTCTCCGTGCTCACAAAATGCAACACATACACTCTTGAATGGAGAGCCTCACACTAGCTCAAGACAACAGAAATGAGTACATCAGCAACTTCTCTAACCGGCCACAAGGGGGTATTTATACCCCACACAAGAAAACTAGCCGTTGGAGCCAAACCCCTGAAAATCAGGGAAATTGGAAGTACCGCCGGCCAAATCTGGTACTTCCGCTCGCCTCCCCAACGGTAAAAAAACTAGCCATTGCAGTCAAAATAGGAAGTTCCGCCATTCATTTTCTGGTATTTTCGATCATTGAAAGTTTCGCTATACACATGCGGAATTACCGATTTCGCGGGGAGGAGAAGACCACCACACGTGTGTCTCTTTGGAAAAAACGTACGCAGGAAAATTCGGAGCTTCCGAAGTCCGGTAGTACCGCGCAGCACATGCCGGTACTTCCGCCTTCCAGTAGTACCACTCACACAGAGCCGGTACTTCTGATGGCCGGACAAGCCGCTCACACAGATCCGCTCAGACTACTCGCATCTAGTAGTACCGTGCAACTCATGCCGGTACTTCCGATGTCCGGTAGAACCGCTTACACAGAGCTGGTACTTCCGACCTCCGATAGTACCGCTACACACACAGCGGTAGTTCCGACTTTCCTGACAAGTGCAGATATCTCAACAGATTTTGCAAAACACATTTGCAAACTATAATATCATGCACACAGGGATAAAACATAATTCATAATAAGTTGCAAAACACATTTACACATTTTTGAAATCATGACACAAAGAATTGGTACATGGACTTCTCATATTTGCAAAACGCATTTGCAAACCTAAGTTAAATGCTACAAGAATTATATATGAACTTAAACCATTTGCAAAACACATTTGCAAATATGAGCCTCATATCACAAAGAATGGAAATATGGACTTCAAGTACTTGCAAACTACATTTGCAATACATTGTCCCATGTTACAAGGATTCAATACATGAGCTTCAACTATTTGCAAAACATATTTACAAATGCAAGGCTAATGCCAAGATGAGCTATACGAGGTGAGGTTAAGCCATCAACATATGATGAGACTCAAACTACTAGACATGACCTTCTTAATAGTACGACAATCTATACTAGCAATCCGGTCTTCCAACAAAACACCAAGACCGATAAAGGACTAGGAATACATCCTTAACCCTAGCTAGTCGTACCTTTGCCTTAGGTTATTGTCTTGATATGCATCAACTCATGATACATCATTTTATTCAACTACATCAACACATGATGGTCTTCACTTGACTTGATGATCAACACATAATCATCTCTTCTTGAATATGCATCAACTCATGATACATTTTCTTCTTGATGGCCTTCAACACATGAAACCATCTTCCATCAAGGCTTGATGATCTTCAACACATGAAGTCATCTCAAGTCATACTCTTTTATGGAACCTAACATATTCATTCAACTCATGGAAAATGTTAGTCCACAAAACGATTGTCATCAATTACCAAACTTCACCATTAACACATAATGGAGAGACCAGATTTAACAATCTTTTCTTTTTGGTAATTCATAATAATCCCAACAAATAGTGAGATAAAGATTGATTTTGAGTATACAACATGTACACAACAAATGTATACTCTAAGATAAGCTTTCAAAGCAAAGCTTGCTAACCCGGTTGTCATTAATCATTCAACCATTAACACAAAATAGAGATGTTAAATGATAACCTGATTGCACATGAGTATATATAAACTACACAAGTTATATATACTCAAAAATATATTTCAAAGTAAAGATCCTAAATATGCATATTAAAGGAAGCATAGATCAATACTTATGAATTCTCAAAATATAGAGAGAGCTCCCCTAAATGTGTGCATACAAGTGTGTATAAAGAAGACATGCACATATTCAATTTGAACTATTTGTGGAGTTCAATATATATTTTAGATCCAAGAAATGCACTAATATATGAGAGTGTGATTTCAAATGTATACTTTAATGATTTCATCTTTTTATCCATGTGAAACTAAGTAATATCATAGTCAAAGAACAAAGTTAGTCTCTTAAATGCATTTGTCATTATCACCAAAAATCTCATAATGATATTTATCTTTATTACCAAAATCAACTTAAATAGAGTTTGATCTTTCAACAAGCCAATCAAACGGCCCGCGGTTTAACTATCGGCTACAGGCAAGTTAGGCCGCTTAAGAGTATCCAAAAACACCATCTCTAGAATTTCGGTTAAACTCTATCTAGTTTCAGCTCAGAACTCTAATTTGAGTGACACCTAGTGTTGGCACATCCTCAAATATACCTACACAAGTGTTTGATGTCCATTTTCAAAATGCATATAGTCGGTTTGACCGTTCCATAGCTCCCGGTCAAACCGACGATGCTAAGGTAAGTTAGACCGCCATTGTCAGGCCGGTCAGGTTAAAATCTGACAATAACTTTGAAGTTTGAAAAGGATCAAAATCAAACTCAAGCTTCGACGAAACTTACAAATCAAAGTTAAATACTCATCACATACATATGATGACTCCCACATGGTCTCACGATAGCAAACGGTTTGAGCTAGAATTCCAGCTACCTCATCACAGATTCAGGGGGGAAAGCCAGCAAAACACCTAACAATTCCATCCGAATATTATTTTAGTTTTCGTTCAAGTTTATGCAAGCATTTCTAGATTTGAGCCTCAAGTGGGTAACAGGACAGCTTCAACGCGCCATCACTCACCATGTACCACTGTCTGTCTGACTGAGAACCCTGATCCAATCGAAAATCCTATATGTATTAGTTCAAAAGCTGGTAAAACCAAACGGCAAACACGAGATCAAAACGCATCTTAGAACTGAAAGTTTTGACAATAGCATAACATGGGGGATGAAAACATCAGGCAGAAAGGTATGGTTCATGTCACACGCAGGCATGAGTTGAACAAAGTCATACAGAACCACAAGGGTTCAGGAGGTGAGGGCCAATGGTGATTCCGCGCAAGTTCTACTACTCTTTAGTCATTTATATCACATTATCAACACATCAAGTGCGACATCATTACATAGGCGCAACGAATTGAAACAAGTTTGCTGCTGTGATACCCTGGTAGCACAGATGATTGTATCTACACATCAAGTGCGACATCATTACATAGACGCAACGAATTGAAACAAGTTTGCTGCTGTGATACTCTGGTAGCACAGAAGATTGTATCTACACAGCCAATATTGATTATAAAGACAGCAATATGGTGGTGCAGTTCAGGCTCTAGCGGAAGAGGGCTAACAATCCAGACAAACCCCACCAAGAGCTCGCAGTAAGCAAGTTATTGGCTGAGTAATTTGGAATCGCAGGCCACAATCTTCACCTTGCCAACTTGTTCTGTCGTCTCCTCGTTCTTGAATTGCGCATCTGTCAAGATGAATGTCCAGACATTGTCACAAAACCTGTAGGTGTGCAGATGGCCCTGTACAAAGAAAAGAACAGACATCAGTAACCTGATAAGATATCAGTGTAAAACAAATGCAATGACCAAAATGTCAACGAAGAGAAGCACGAGTCTGAACTACAGCTGCATGTACTGACAGTATTACAGTCTGGAAAACATTAAACCACCATATTGTCTCCTGTATCAGACCACTCATTAAATAAAATAAATCCATTAAACAAAGGCTTATTGGATGATTGTGTCCAACATGACAGGAGGGTTAGGTTACCATCCCTAGAATGGAAAATTTCTGGAGTTTTGTTGGGAAAATGCACAATTCCTCAAATTTTCAGCAAGATAAAAATAGATATTGATCAACACCAGATTCCATCACTTCCAATTACAACCAAGAATCCAGGTCAATGTCAGAGTGTAGAATGTAGATACATGAGTTCTTCCCACAAGTCCATTTTAGTGTGGATTTATTAGAAAAGGGGTATCTCAAAGACTCAAACCCAGCCAAATACAACTACATAAAGAGCAGCAGGAACCATCACATGCCCTGTATCTCCTAGGTACATGCATCCGTGAATGGGAACAGATTCAAGGAGGGGACTAGTAGGCTAGTAGCTAAGATCTACAAGAGTTTGCATGGCTGGGCACCAACAACATGCCATTTGAAGAGGCAGGGATGTTGGTACGGTGTCCGATGTCTCCAGCTCATTTTTACTTCCGGATACAGTCTAGTCTGCTCAGTTTTTCCAAATTTTAAGTTGTATATGCTGTTTTCCTCAAACTTAGCCCAGGAGACTCCTTTCTCTAAAGAAAGGGTAAACAGGCTACCCATAGTTGGGGGGGAGACAATCTTTGGTCAATCCATGTTTATGATTATCCCTGATTGTAACATCGATTTTCTATCAGGTTCAAATACAAGCTGGACATGGCGAAAATGAAATCCCAAATCCCATTTTCCATATAATAGTGAAACATCAGATCTGATTTTAGAAAGGCATTTGACACTACTGTTTGTAATTTTGTTTTGTTAACGATTAATCGGGCAAGAAAAAAAAGTTGATACATGTCATTCCAGTTCGTTTGGCCCATAAAAGGGTTCTTCTCTTACACGATCCATGTTAATGGTTCGGATATTAAGAAAATCCAGCAGTACTTGATGTGATGCAAATTAAGATAACTGAAACTATGGTGACAAAAGCATATGAGAAATAAGTGGTAGCTTCAGAAGCTCTTGTCTAGTTGTGCCCATAAATTATGTTCACAGGTCTTGGTTTTTGTACTCTTTTTTTTATACAATTTCAGTGCTCCCCAATTTGTGCAATATCCGTCAAAACTCAGAACAACATATGCAAGACAGATTTTCTCCCCTTAACAGCTATGAATGGAATCCTTAGATTTCTTTCCTTTACCAAGGTGTGAATGAACAAGCTAGTTGCATTGCAATGCAGAATTGATACGAAGTGCAGGTATTTGACTGCCTAGAAAACTAAACATATTTATCATGTTCCAGAAGGTCATAAATCTAGAACCAGATAAAGTACTTCACAACTGCATAGCAATTATGGATCACAATGAGCCCTCCAAACATGCAAACATCGAACTGATGCGAATAACACAACAGGTAACACAAATGAACACAGGTCGTCTACTGTTTATAGAAACAACATTGTCACTCCTACAGAAGTACATACCTTAATAGAAACCTTGCTCTTCACTTGGTTTTCTAACGCCTCGGTCATAGACTAGAAAAAAAAGGAAATGCAAGCAAATAAAATGAATCATCCGGAAGGAAAGGATTTTTATGTTTCCCACTAGGAAAGGAAACAGGAACATATATAGCTGAAGAAGGGGTCCATATCGCACCTTATCAAACTGGACAAGCACTTGAATGGCGAGCTCAGGGCTGAGAGTGCCACTGGAGACCATCTCGTCCAGCGTCTCGGTGAGGCACATGCCAATGGTGGACCTCCGGTACAGCTCGAAGGTGGCCATCGCCTTGCCTGCGCCAACACACGCCCTGCTATTATCAACTAGCATGCATTCGTGGAGTCACCTCTGAAGAAAAGATTTCCCATTTGATACGCACAAGTACATACATATAGCAATGGCAATCACACAATCAAGACTCCCTGTACTTAACATTTTTCGCATCATTTGGTCAGTTCACCTTCGAGATTAACCATTCCTTGCTTTAAAAAAAAACATATATTTCTCGCACGATTCCACCGTCTCTCCACCAATACAGTATGAAAGGCCGCGAATTTCCAGCGATCCATTCGAGCAACGAGGAAAAACCTCCCCCGCTCCTAGAAACCAGCGTATCTCTCCCAGGCTCACCCAGACCAACGGAAACCCAAGAATAGCACCAGCGAACAATGATTAGCACCCGGATCGAAGGGCGAGAGCGGAATCACCTGCGCACGCGGGGCGGAACGGGCGGTGGGATCCCCGCGGACGGTGGCCGGATCTGGAGGCTCCGGGAGGTTCGTGAGCGCGGTGCGAGGAGGGTTCTTGAACCGAGAGGGAGCGAGAGAGAGGGAAGCTAGTGGAGGCTCGAAATCGAGAGAGGGGCCTTATATATCTCGCGAGCAGGGAAGAAGAGGGAGGAAGAAATAGGGAGGGGATTATATAGCAAGGCAAGGCAGCAGCCGCTCTCCTCTCTCTCACTCTCGACTTGCCGCTTGTTATCGCTGCGGCGCTGCCTGCCCCCGCTGCTTGATGCGAATTTACACTCTTGCCCCTCGACCCCGGCCAACTCTGGGCTGGGCTGGGCTTTCGAGTTTGCGGTTTGCGATGTTGTGCTGTGCTGTGCTACGACGTGGAGCCGAGCAGTCATGCGACGATTCTTAGCAAGGGCATGGGTATGCTGCTAACTCTCTCGTTTTGCTAGGTAAGATCTTCATCCATGTGAAAGACACGGAACCAGCCAAGGGAGAGAGGAGTTTTTCTTTTGTCGTCTCAAGCCTAAGAAATAAATATACATAGATAGCATAGAATATCATCGTATGAGTTGCTGTCTATAACAAATATATTTTTCATGCAAGAATTAAAAGGTTGTAGGATCCTGCAGAGACGACAGAACTGTCTTTAGTTCTGTCTGTATATGATACAGATAAATATTATAGATATCAGCTACCTATACCATTGTATATGAGCTGGGATTTTATTGTTATACTAGTTAGAGACCCGTGCGCTGCAACGGAGTCATAAAAATAATGAGACGGAACTTACTACCTGGCCAACTTTATACATCAAACATTGGAGAGCAAAAGACAGAGAGAGAAGTGTGACCATAATGCGCGAGGAGATGGGAAAAGTGGAGGGGGTGGGCGGTTGTATCCTGAGAGAGAGAAGGAGGGAGACGAATGGTCCAGATCAAATCGGATGGCTGAGAAGAGAGGAGGGAGAATGAACTAACCACCAACTCACACTTTTATAATAGTAAAGATATATATGGTAGTGCTCAGTTGGGCTGAATTTGTGGTTTATGGCTGAATTTCACTGTAGCTGGCTGAAATTACATTATAGCTGATGGTGGCTTATTTAGTATAATTAAATTTAAAAATAGAGAAAACAGGTTTGCCTAGCACATATAATGGAAACAAATAGGGGTTAAAAAGAACCATCAAAAAAGGTAAAGAAATCCGAAAAGTCAGAAAAAAACGAAGTTTAGGAATAGTAAAAAATAACCTGGAAACCAGAAGTCCAAACTCAAATGAGTGGGGTAATGCAATCAAAGATGGTTGCCATGTTACCTATGCATGCATACCGAACATGTACGCAGTAATAATGACTCATGTGCATGGTCGTATATATACTACCTCTTTTTTATATGTGTTTATGCGTTGTTTTGGACATTAATACAATCTCAAATACACCTTCTTGGTCATTTCCTAATTATATATATGAAAAAAATTACAAAATATAGTGATATAGAAATATTTTTATGAAAAATCTACTATATCACCATTTTCGTGTGACAAAACTAGATATTTCTATGTATATTTGGAGTCAAAGTTTAAAAAAATTAACCGTGTGTATCCTGAAAGAACAAGTGAAAATGAAACGGCGAAGTATGCATTAATTACACTACAATACACATACATTTTATTGACTAAATTGCATTATGTGTATCGCGTAACTTGTCGCTTGTTTCATTTTGCACCAGGGCTAACATATACTTTTACTTTGCACTAGGGTAGACTAAATAAAATTTCACTTTGCACTATCCTAATCTTGTTTGGTTTAAACCGGTTCTACATAATGATAAGTCAATATACACAATTTTGATTGATCTGTTCTTTCAATTTGATTGACTTGTTTGGGACTAGAATTGATTGGCTTAGCAAAGTGAAAATTTATTTGGTCTACTCTGGTACAAAGTGAAAGTATGTGTTAACTCTGGTATAAACTGAAACAAACGATAAGTTACTAAGTGCAAGGTGTAATTTACTCTTTTTTTATTAGATGGGTGCAAGACCCTGCAATGACTACCGACTAGGGATGGCAATAGGACTATTTTAGTATTTCTCACGGGGGAATGCCCTTCCATCCCCACTATTTAGCTATGTGGGGACTTTATTTCTATCCCCATGCTCACCGAGGAAATGGTAGAGAACAGCATCCCAATAAAAACCTAAATTCCAATTATATTGATATTTTCAAAAATTTATCATATGGTTATGTAGAAATGCATAGATTTAATAATACAAAAGATGTTAAAATAAATGAGGTATATACTATAGATTGTACCAAAATATACTAGGTGGGAAACAAAATATCCATGCATGTATGAGTGTAACAGCCGAAAAATTTGCGAATTTTTAAAACCAAAACACCATAAAATTTCATTAATTTTTTGGCTTCTCCTGATTTAATTGTCTGCTTAAAATTTCCTTTCCTTTTTTTGAAAAATGAAAATCCTAAAAATCTAAAACCCATTACCTCTCCGGGCGGGCCTAACTTCCCCGTCCCATCTCCTCTCCGCCTTGTGGGCCTCCACCTTTGCTACTCTCGGTCCACTTGGCTTGCTTCCGGCCCATGCCGCCTCAGCCCAAGCCGTTTGGCGCCCGACATGGCAGAGCGCGCCCGCCGCCCAGCCTCGCTGTGTCCTCGGCCTCCGCCGCATTACCGAGCTCTACGCCGTGCGCGTCGGCTGCGCACAAGCCTCGCCAAACACCACGCCGCCTCCCAACTCACACGCCCATGCCCCACCACCGCACCCGCATGCCGTGCCGTGCCACACCGCGCAGACCACACCCCGAATGTCGTCGCTAATCTTGGCCACTGCGACCGCGGTGACAAACACGCTAAGGCCTCGTGCTGCCCACATGTTGTACCCACCGCTCCCGCACACTGCCCTCGCCCAGATACCACCTTTAGTGCCCTATAAATACCAAGCCGCGGTACACAGCTTCGCGTCGCACTCCAGCTATAATTTTCCGCCGCCGCCGCTCCATCATCAATCTGGAGACGTCGGTGAGACACCATCGCCTCCTTGGGCTACCTCTAAACATCATCTAAATTCGAGGACTACAGAGCCTTATTGTCCCAATAGTCTTGCCCTCTTACCTTCCCATGGCTCATGGAGCAAAACCGCTCGCTTCATCGGCGTTGAGCTAGAGCTGCTTTCCCGCTGCTGTTGTGACCCCCTGCCCATGATGGCCCATATGTGTGTGTGTGTGTGCACATAAGGGTGTAGGTTAATCCCATATTGCTAGCTTAGCTTGAGAAACACTTATATATAAGTCTAGTAGTTCCAATGGTGGCACCTCCGGTTAACCGTTTTGCGTGAAACGAGGACAAAAGTGCAAGCGGGTTGCTACGTGTGCGTGGCCTATCCAGAATGAGGTTAGGCCTAAGCCGGTTTGAACCCTAGGGTGTTACAAATGGTATTAGAGCCGTCTGTGATTATCACCTATCACATACGGTTTTTACTTACAAACCGTCTGTGATTATCAGCTATCACATACGGTTTTTAGTTACAAACTGTCTGTGATATTCTTTTCTACCCCTAAATCTATTTCTGTTTATTGGCTAATTTTAGGAAATGCTAGCCATGCCCTCTGAAATAAGCAGATCAACATATATATGTATACATACAATTCACATCTCAATGCATTTCACAAACATAAAATATCCAATTCGCATCTCAATTCTTTTCACAAACATAAAACAGCCAATTCACATCACACTTCATTTCACAAACATAAAACAACCATTTCACAAATCAATTAATTGAAATGAAATAAAATATCCATTAACAAATACACAATTACAAAAGATCTACATTGCATTTGCACTTAGATGGTAGCATTGTATTTTTTATTACTCTATCACTCCGGAATCGAGATCTCACGAAAGGAACAGATCCATAATCAACGAACTTGTCAGGCTGCACAGGCAATACTTAGATGGTGCATGATTGCCATCTAAGTATTGCCTGTGCAGCCTGACGTGTTCGTTGATTATGGATTTGTTCCTTTCGCGAGACCTCAATTCCGTAGTGATAAGAGCAATAAAAAAGCATTGTGCGCTGTGGAACTCTCCATCTGATCTTATGACTTTAGACCACAAAAAGAAAGCACACTCTCCTCGAATTTGTGCAAGGTCCGGCTGTTTCAATGCAGTTGTAGAGATGGGCGCAACCTGTTGATAGGAATATCAATGTGCGTACATATATATCCTGACAAGTATGAAATAAATGTGGGAAGATTGACAAACCTTAGAATTGGTGATCTTCGAGGAATCGAGGAGTAGTCTCATATGGTGGCAAATGTAGAATCCACATGTGTTGCCTGGTTACTGCTGGTGGCACTACAAAAAATAGAATGTATTAATTCAATAAGCATTACTACTACGTGTTGTATAGGATTAATTAATGTGTACTAACGAATACCAGAAAATTGCGAACATGTTCCAAGGACTTGGCCCCTTTCGTCAAGCCACATGTCTGTGCAACGTACGTGGCGAACGACCTTCGTTATTCGAAAAAGTTAGATTAGTCATTCGGAAGCAAAGAAAGAGTACAATGTAGTTATGTATGGAGAAAATATACTTAACAATCGAGTAATTGGGCGATAACTGTGTACTCGGATTTGTTCTTACTTAGAGAATCAAGGTATATAGCTTTGTTCCATTTTGGTATAATTACAATTAAAATCCAATGGAAGTGCTCATTGTTTGGCATAAGAATAAATTCCTTATCGCGATGAGCCAGCATTGTTGATGTAATATAGTTATCGACGAAGGATGCATCCTCGTTGATGGTATCAATGGCGACCAAGCGTGGGTCCAAAAAACCAATTGGTGATTTCGATGATCTATCTTTGGTCAGCATGAATATATATATATACACACAAAAGTAACAAATTCTATATGACATATATCGGTATTACATGAATAGAAACTGTGATTGTACAGACTTATAACGTCCAGCATCGAACGAGTGAGGCGTCGAGAGCATTGAGCGTGAAAAGATCAAATATGTCCTCAAATGTCACCGCGAAGACACAATCCTGAATTTTGTGCTCGAAATGATCCCGCCTGAATTTGACAGTGATACCTGAGCGATGTTCTGTCTGTGGCTTATTGGACTGTTCCATATACCAAGAGTGTAATGTTTGGCAACCAAGTCCTAAGGTTAGGAGGTGCTCTTTCAGGATTATCATCGGCTCGCCTAGCACGAATTTGCAGGCCAATGGCAGGTACGGGATATCATCATCATCCTTCTTTGGTTTGCCCCTGCCACTTCCTCGACTGTAGGTCGACTTTATGGTAGTCGACTGTAGAGGTAGCACCGGTGCAAGTTACTTTGGTGAGAATAGCACCCGTGGAGATAGCGCCGGTGCAGGTAGTTCTGGTTTGCACTGCCCTTGTGGAGATGGCACCAGTGCATGTAGCTCTGGTTTGCACTGCCCTTGTGGTCCTGCCACCGGTGAAGAATCCTTCAGGGAGATGTCGGTTTTGGGCCACTAGATGAATGTTCCAATGGCTTGCCCTAGAGTCACGATCTCGTCGTTGGGCGCTTCGGTAGCGGGACGACCTGAAAATTGATATGCACACCATCCACATTAACTTTTGCGAAGCCTGGTGCTATAGGTGTACGGTGCACCATGGCCCCGATAGCAGATGGATATGCCTGGCCCCAAGCAGCGTACAAGGGAACAGAGGCATATCTCACTTGGAGCCTGCACTTCGTAGGCTCCTACATAATGATACAAAATTAGCTACTCTAATAGGCCTATCAATGGATCGAGCATTCCAGAGATAGTAATTATTACCAGGATGTCGTCCACAGGAAATCTGGCCTCGCTTCCCATTGGATTGGACGCGCAACTACTCGGACAGTTGGGCCGGCTAGCTAACACAGGAGCGGTAGTGGCCTGCTGATTTTCTGTAAATCTCCGCATCTCATCTCTGACATAATCAGCCATCTCCACTCTAAGAGATGTCATGATCTCTTCTCGTAGTCGTGCCTCACGCTCGGCTTTGGTTCTCTTCCTACGCGATACTATTCGGAGTCATCTTAGAAACCATGTGTTCCAAGGAATGTAAAGCCCAAGGCCTCTCATACAATTCGGGTGTTCCTTGTTTCCCAGGGCCGCGGAGAGTATATCTTTCTCCCTTGTTCTCTGGAAAGATCCCTAGGAAGATTCAACACTCAGCGCTTCCTACAAGAGCACGACATGTCATTTCACTTCCTACGAAGTTACGGAGTAATTACTACGTAGTTCGATCAATATCTTACCAGGCATTGGGACACTTGCTGGTCTGCAGGGTTTCGAAAGGAGACGTCCCCCAATGTCGTTGTAGATGACCTTGCTCTAATCCAATTTCGAGCGCGGTCATCCGGGATATTGGCAAATGGCGGGCAGGATTGCTTGTTCGTCCTTCCTCCTCCACTACGGGATTTTACCCGTACACCCAGCTGTGCCAAGTCTGTGGGGGTGTGTGTTTTTTGCCTGGAGGGCCTTGTGCGCCGCACTTGCACTTTTGAAATCTTTGGTCGTCTTCTTCGCCTTCAACTCTTCCCATTGTGGTTCCAGGAATGTGTATTTATGAAAGAGCGTTTCATCCTTCTCCACGTAGTTCTTGACAAGCGTGCTCTTGAAGTTTTTCCATGCTTTGCACGCCGCTAGTAAGGCTTGTCGTTGCACGGTGTCTTGGTGTTCTTCTGGGATCTCGAACGATGCCAAAATTTCTGTCAGCAGCTCACGTTTCTGAGTCCCAGGCACGCTCTTTCACGAATCGAATGTGATCTCAATTCATTCTCGTGCAACTATTCCGATCATTCATCGGAATGCGCATACTGCTTGGCGAGGAAGGAGAGGGGCCCCAGATCCATTGACCTTTGTGATGGTAAATCGGCCCTTAGGCTTTTTCGATAGCCCTCTTTCTTGGCGTTTTGATTTGGAGCGGACGCATCTAGCGATGATGTTGAAGAATGCGCGAATGACATGTTGGCCTTATGTACATGTATACAATAACAATATATGTATACAATAATAAGATTTATGAAACAACAACAATATATGCATAAGATTTATGAAACAACAACAATAAGAATTATGAAACAACAACAATATATGTATACAACAATAAGATTTATGAAACAACAACAATATATGTATACAATATATGAACAACAACAATATATGTATAAGATTTATGAAACAACAACAATATATATGTATACAACAATAAGATTTACGAAACAACAACAATATATGTATACAATATACGAAACAACAACAATATATGTATAAGATTTATGAAACAACAACAATATATATGTACACAACAATAAGATTTATGAAACAACAATAATATATGAAACAACAACAATATATGTATACAATAATAAGATTTATAAAACAACAACAATATATGTATACAATATATGAAACAACAACAATATATATGTATACAACAATAAGATTTATAAAACAACAACAATATATGTAAACAATAAGATTTAAGGTTATCTCGGGGGGACGGAGGTGGCCTCGGGGGGACGGCGGCGGCGATGGGGGACGACGGCGGCGACAAGCCCAAGGGAGGGGGACGGCGACGGCCTCGGGGGACGGCGGCGGCGACGGGCTCGATCGGGAGAGCGACTAAGTGGTTGCTAATAACTGCATTGTACGCGCAGAACCCTAGCGGGGGGTTATATAAAAAGGATTATTACAGACGGTTCTATTTAAGAACCGTCTGTGATATCAATATCACAGACGGTTCTAAACTTAGAACCGTCTGTGATAAGCCTTTGCCCCTTGTAGTTATTAATATAAACACCAACCAGCATTCAATGAACATAGAGATACATTTGTATTTCTTTACAACAGCCCAATGAACATAGAGATACATTTGTATGACTTATTCTCAAAATTCACTTATATATCACATATTTTCACATATACGTAAATGCAAATTCACAAATACATCACACACATGCATTATTGTATACATAAATGCCAATTCACATATACATCACATCAATGCATAGTTATATACATAAATTCAAATGCCAACATATATGTCACACATTCTCATTCCACTTGCTTATTTCCTTTCAAAATTAGCCATTCATGATGATCAATGCGTACGTAACTAGTTTCATCACATTGTTCGTCGTCGACCCTTATGTCATTTCAAAAAGGAGGTAACTCATCAAATTGATTGTATTCTTCCTCGTCTACTACATTCTCTACTCCGACAATGCTCCTTTTTCCATGAAGAACTACATAGCGTTTCTTATTTGCCGGGTCGGTTACATAGAAAACTTGAACAACTTGGTTGGCGAGTACGAATGGTTCGTCTTTGTACTCGACACGTTGGAGGTCCATGGTATTGACACCGTACTTATCAACCTTCACCTGTGGGAGATGCACCCAATGACAGCAAAATAAGGGGATCTTGAAAACCACGTAGTCGAGCTCACAAATCTCTTCTATGAACCCATAGTACGAGTTTCTCAACCCATCGGTACTGAACGCATCTATGCGGACACCGCTGTTCTGGTTAGTGCTCTTTACATCCTGAGACTGTATAGAATGTGTACCCATTTATGTCATATCCTTGCCATGTCACAACTGCAAATGTTGGCCCTTTTGCCAACCATGTCAGCATCTCACTTGGTGAGCTCCTAACGATTTGCTCCTTCAACCTTGAACCGACTGTTATGTTGCCTCATGATCCAAACATCCGACCGCTCTGGATTCTGTTGCCGAAGCACATCTTTGTGCTGGTCGACATAAGGCGCCACTTCAGTCATGTGTTGCAAGACCGTGAAATGGGCTTGAGTATACGTGTCCATATCTGGAGTGATTGCTTTCCTTCCGATAGTTCCGATACCCTTCATCCGGCTGCATATGATCATTGACTTCACCATGACTGGTCTAACACGTATAATCATTTTTGAAACCACTCCGAATCAAGTGCACTTCAATTTGCCCTCGGTTCTTAAATATATTTAAATTCTCGCAGTTAGTGCATGGACAATACATATATTCCACCCCCTTATTCAACATATCCTCCTCGGCAGCTCTTGTAAAAGCAGACACGCCATTAATGTACTCTTCACTCACACGGTTCGCGGCATACATCCACCTTCGGTCCTACGTTATGTATATATATAATAATTTAGTATTAAAAATTAAATTAATTAATTATTACTACATATATACCACATGCATTGAAGCTTTGCTAGCTTAATTCATATTATAAACGCAACAGCTATTTCCCTAGCGATCGCTAAAAGTATATAACTAACAATTTTGACAAATTTGACCTCCCACATGACGGGAACTGATCATGTATGGTCAAGTAGATGCAAACCATCTTCAATAACACTCACCAAAATATAGATCTAAATTGTAATGTAAAGAAAAATAAATTTCATTACTAACCATATCTAGAGCAACCAGGAACGTATAAATCTTCAAAGCTCAATCTCTACCTCCTCCCACCGAATTAATTGGTCTGAAATCGCCTAGCTTGCCTCTGGCGAAAGAGTGCGGCCGCCGATCCGGATCGAAATGAAGATGATGCGGTTCGGCGGCGCAATAAATGTCTAGCGTCATTATCACAGACGATTTTATTAAAACCGCTCGTGATAATTCGATATCATCACGATGTTTTTATTAAAAGCGTGCGCGATAATCGGCTATCACGAGCGGTTTTACTAAAAACCGTGCGTGATAATTCGATTATCACATATGGTTTTTAATAAAAATCGTTTGTGATACTAAAATATCATAGACGGTTCATCGGTAAGAACCATCTGTGATACTAGTTTTCTCCGACACCATCAACATAGACGATATCCAAATTAAAACCGTCTGTGTTAGTATCAATCACAGACGATGTTGTCAAATCGTCTGTGGTTTAACGTCTAGTATTAGGCTTTCTGCAGTAGTGTGTCCACCCACAGAACCGAGTTATGATGCTCATGGCGAGCGAATGCCTACAATAGAACTTACTAGCTGCGTAAGCGCGGCGCCACGCCGCGCTAGCTACCGTGTGGATCAAAGTAAAAGAGACGGCAATTCGCGAGGAGTTTCTTAAAAAAAATTGAGGGCACACACGTAATTTTGAGAAAATCAAAGGCCTTTTTTTTTGCAAAAAACAGAGGACCTATATGGACTTCTACGTGACTAAATAAGGACCCGTACGTAATTTTGGAAGCCATGAGGTGCTATCCAACAAAGGATACGCAATTTCGATGAAGTGGAGGGTGTTTTTCGAAAAAAACCTGATAGGGACCTTTTTGCAAGAACAGATGACATTTACGTAATTTTAGGAAACGTAGAGACCTTTTTGCAAAAACAGGTATTATTAGCAGGCATGCTTTGAGCCCCTGTGATCCCTAGAAACCGTGAGACGGTTGTGGACTTCATAGGTGTCACAAACAGTAACTCTCTCGCAGCTTCGGATAACAAGTGTCACAATGTGGGTCCCAGCACTACAGCACCTGTAACTTTCTCCAACAGCCGAATACATCTCCAACAGCTCTGATATATAAAATTAAATAGTGGCGAACAGACTTGTTGGCGAATGCACGAAGAACAATACTTTTGTACACGATTGTGCCTTGCACGATAGCACTAGCTGTCACTCATGTTGGCTATTTCTTCATGCGATAGTTCTTCGTGCCTTGTAACTGATGATTAGCTCAATGTCAAGAAGGCTGTCAGTGCTTGAAATAATGAAGCTGAACTGTGCACGTATCAAAAATGAACTTACATCAACATATCTAATTTCAAAATTATATTTATTTTCAATATCATTCAGTTTTATTCAATCTAAAAACTAATTCGATGGCAAGATGGTTTAGATGCATATACTATATATGAAATATTAGGTTCAGATAAAGATTTTTTTTGCGAAGAGAACCGCTAATTATTTATTTATTTATTTTTGCATGGACTGCTAAAAGATTATAACTATTGATACTAAGCACACTATTTTTTTATTATTTTATTGAGCCACTAAACAAAAATACATGTAAACTAACACTTAACAAAAAGTGGTACAACCTTTTGTAATTATTTTATTGGCCATGAAATTTACCTGACAGCCATCTTGGAACGTCGTCGAAGGCCAAAAGCCCAACATCATGCTGAAACTCCAATTAGTGGGCCCATTTACTCTAACCCTAATTAACCTCCTATATAACTAACCATGTCTAATGCTCTGCCTATTCGTGAAGGAGATGAAGCCTCCCAGCGCCGCCACTTTCAATTTCCCTTTTCCTAGCTAGTTCCTACATGTCAATGGCAAATTAAGCTACCATGCACTGCACGTTGACGAGGAGATCATATGGCGTTGAAGAGTCTGCGACGATCATATCGTCGTCGGTGAGATTGATGGCTTGATGCGGTGAAGTTGGACTTCCCTACTGCAGCCGTGCGGCCGTGCGTGCATCATGGAATGACGGCAAGCAATTCGTCCACCACCACCACATGTAAGCAGTGTGATAGCCTTAATTAATCCTGTCCTCTCCTCCCCTGTCCTCTAACCTCAATAATTGATCTTAATTTTTGTAGAATCAATTAAATTTAGTACATATGCAGGCGTTGGTTCGGATACTGTTCCAAGGCAGACACGTAGCGTTGGGCTAGCTCCCAATCGATCTGGGTTCATCAACGTCTGTTCACGGTAGTGTTAGACTACAGATTAATTAATGCTACATGCTCGTTAGAAATTGCAGTATTCGGTCAGGCGGTCGTATGCGTTGTACCATATTGCAAAGAAATAAATAAACGCGACAGTTTTCATGCCTTTGCTAACAGTTTCTAGCTAGCTGCTGGAGTTGACGTAATCTGGTGTAATGTGGAGTGTTGCTATGGAAAGTTATCTGGGCAAACATAAACAAAACATGACAATTGTGAGATGTAGTAAACGCAGGCATCAGGCAGCTAGCAGAGGCGCATCAGGCAGGATATATAGTTCGTCGTTAGGTGCCTGATCTCGATCTGTACGTTGACACTTCAAGCTCTTTCAACGATTATGGTTGGACGATGGAGTTATCTACTCATGCAGCTAGAATAGTCAGGGAGGTCCGGCACAGCATGGGCATGCCATGCCTCGGGCCGCGGCAGACCACGATGGTACGGCTCCATGAGCTTGCAGTGAGATCCAGCATGGCATGATGGCACGTCGGGCCGTGCCGCTATGAGCACGGCACACACGATACTTGTGTTAGACTGTTATAGCTAGATGCATATCTTGGCCATCGTCAGTGCCGTGCTTGTCCTTCGCCACTACCGCGGTTGCCCGCTTCGGACCATTGGACGCCGTTGTTATTGTATGTACTTGACTGTTGTCATCGCCACCGTGGTTCCCCACCTCTACCCACCTTAGCTGCTGCCGTGCGCTTGCCCGCCTCCGTCTACATAGGTAGCAGCCATGTGCACGATGATCACCGTCGAGGCGTGGAGGTAGAGAGAAGCTGACCTGCGTGAGGAAGGTGTGGAGGGGGATGACCTCGCCAGTGGTGGAATCGAGGATCCTGGGGGAGGGGAGGCATAATGGAGGAGCACAACTATGCGGGGTGGATTGATGTGCTCATAATCCGAAAAAGAGAGGTGGGGAAAAGAGAAAAAGAAAAAGAAAGGCCGCAGGAGAGAGAAGTGGGAAAAAAGGGAGGAGGGGAAAAAAGATGAGGGGAAAAGAAGGAAAATAGTGACATTTAGGTAATCATGCAAAATTAGGGACACTTAAACATTTTAGAGAAAAAGTAAAATTTTATTAAAATTTTACATATACATTGTTACTGCATGGTTAAAAACCTTACACCATAGTATGGGGTTTCACATGTAAGGAAAAGAGTATAATAATTACATACATACATATCGGCTACTCGATATTGAGATCGGTTAAAGCCTGTGCGATCTCGTGATCCTCCAATCGATTCTGCTGTCACTCATCAATGTTCTGCCAGTCCTTGAGGTAGGTTAGGGCCTCCATTGTCTCAGACATGAGGGACAATATCATTTCTTCAATGTCCTGTTCCTCCACCTGAACCGTCAGTCAACTTATTTTTGCAATAATTACTTACTACAATTACCTGCCTTTGGCCATCTACAATGTCGATCCTCTTGATCACATGCTTCCAACACTCTGCCCATCTGCCGGTGGAGGAGTGTGTGACGATCCTCCGATCCCACCATGTGACGACGAGGGCGAGAAGTTCTTGAAGACAGCGTCCTCATAGCTCTCCGTACTGTCCATATGACGGTAATCCATACCGTAGTCTCCAATATGCAGGGAGAGTTGGAAAGCATCGATGTAAGCATAATCCTGTTCGGGAGGACTAGGGAGAGTGCGAGGGCGTGCTTGCTTTGGCCTCTGCCCCACTGTCATCTTCTTGCTAAACATACCAAGAGAGGGTAGAGAACAGAGAGCTTGATGAGTTACTGGTGTTGAGTTGTGCAACTATGAGATGAGGAGGGGGTTTTATAGGCATGGACGAAGAGGATTGTTGCTCCTTGGCTCCTTGCTTGCTCTTTGCCTCCTTCATGACCGTTGCATCATGAGCTCTCAAGCTCTTTTTGCTCATTTCTCGTAGCACTCTCCATTCATTTCCATGGGTAGAGCCGTTCCTCGTAGCCCTCACTGTCTGTTGGCTAGGCCATCCACCTGGTTCTCTCCCGCTCACTCAGTTGGTCGGTCTCTCCATCTCTCTCACCCTCCCACTCTCTTAGTCTCCCGCTTTAGTTCTATTCTCTCCCTCTTTAGTTCTCCCCAATACGGTGACGTCTAGGCTGGCTCAGTTTGCGCCTCCCTCATCCCCTGGCAGTAGCCTAGGCCCAGATTTGAGCTGGCGATAACCGTGATGAGGGGGCCAACGCGGTTTCCCTCCCCTTTCCTTGATAGCGACATTCTGGGTGGTGCAGCATGGCGACGATGTCCACGACCTCTATCTACCTCCCTTCTCTTCAACAACAATGAAGGTGGCGGCACAGCGATGGTGACCACAACGAGGTGCCTCTGTCTCCCTCACCTGCTCCCTCCCCTCTCCTCATCCCTCATCATCGGCGGCCTTGGCCCAAATCTGAGCTAGCGACGACCATAACGACCGGGACGGCACGGCTTCCCTCCCTTCTCCTCGACGACGACAAAGATGGTGGCACGATGATGACGACCACGGCAAGGTGCCTCTGTCTCACTCCCTTGCTCCCTTGCCTTGCCGCGGTCTCCAATGCTACCATGTGCCATCGTCGTGCCTGCATGCTGCCCAATGTAGCATGCCGTGTTGTTTCGTCGACATATACTCGATTCCCAGGCCTGGTCCGGCCCGGTCCGGCCTGGCCTGGGTATTCGTGTCGTGCCAGCCTAGTCTATACTGTTTTGTGTCGTATTAGTCCAGCCTGTACTGTTTTGTACCGTACCATGCCGTGCTATAGGCTAGGGCTGTGCTGGCCAGGTCTCATGCTGGTCCAGAATAGCCAGGTTCAACTCCTAACTCCAAGGACCAAGCTCGGAGCAGCACTGCCACTGTGGATGGTCATACAATAAGCATGCATGCGATGCACTTGCACCTGTGACGCATTAATTTTCGGTTGGCAGTTTAATTAAGGCATATCTATGTTGATAAGACGTGCATCGAGGGCAGGTTTCTAGTAGTTAAGTGCACGCCAAATTGCTGTTACCAGGCGTAAATGGTTTCTGTAGCTGGCAAGAGCATGGTAATTGATTTCGGCTTTTTAGGGGGAGAAAATAATTGATTTAGACTTAATGGAGTTTATTTATATGAGTTAATGTTTAATCTGTGAGGTATATATTATTTTGCTGCTAAAATTCGAAGCATATATTATATATAATTAAGCATCAGCAGCCGGTATTATTTTAATTTGTTTAACCTGTGAGGCATTATTTTTGTGGCTACTAGTCCAAATGGCATAACGGCACCCACGCATGTCTAGCTTCTACCGAACCGTCACGGTTGGGGTCACACCAACTACGTACTACAAGTCATGTGACGAAGCAACACGTACGTACCGTCCGGCCAAGCAAACAAAGATGTTGACGCGATAACTGATCGATCGGTCGTCTAATCAAAATCGATCTCATGCTCCTGTGTCGATGGACGCTAATGACAGATTACTCTAGCTACACAAGGCATGCAAATTGGTACGTGTTGCAAGTAACAGTACGTACGTAGGCCTAGCTAGTCGACTACTGTGGGTTGAGCATCCATGCATACATGCATGTGACGATCGAGCCAGCGGCAACGGCAGGTCCACACACAGACTACTGCACCGGCCCGGCCATGTCACTTGAAGTTGCACTTCAATCAACTAAAATTACAGTCTCTTTAAAAAAACAGCTGTAACTTCAGTTGATTGAGAGTGCAACTAAATGTCAACTTAGAGTGCAACTAAGTGTCAACTTAGTTGTGCTCTCAATCAACTGAAGTTGCAGCTCGCTCTAAAAAATCAACTACAATTTTAGTTGATTGGGAGTACAACTTCAAATAACTGAGAGATAAAAAAATTTCAGTCGCCTATGCAATAGCCACTCCCGTGTGAATTTCGCTTACAGGATACGAGCTAGGGTTCTTACGCGCGCTAGCTATTCCTGTGGGAATTAGTTCGATCTGCTTTCCAAACGAGATCTAGCTAACTTTGGAATATCCATAAATTAATTATCCGTAGTTGCCGCGCGCTTCATTCACAAGCTAATTAACTGGCCGCTATAAGAGCTTCTAGAAATCGATCACAAGCTGCTTGCTAGCTTGCTAGTCTGCTCAAGTACTGTTGGTTGTGGGTGGCCGAAGAAGAGGATCCTTAGAAGAAGCTAACAAGTGGCCAACACAGCACTCGTTGTGTGCAGACAGCAGCGATCGACCAACCCTAGCTAGCTTCCTTGCCGGATTCAGCAGTTTAGTAGACTTGCCGTATAAGTTCCTCAGACTTCAACGATTCAGAAGCATTCAGTGATACTTGGAACCAGAAAGAAAGGCACGTCCATCCATTAAAAAAAAGTGCAACCAACATGGCCATGCTTCCACTGGCCGAAGCCACAATGAAAATAGCGTGGGTTCAAAACCTCTAATGAAAATAGTGTGGGTTCAAAACCACCAAGAACTAAGCTAGATTGATTGAGATAGCCCTATTTATATTGGCTTCTAGCTTTTAAATAGAGTGTCTTTTTAAAATAGGATCTACTAGTTGATTATAGTATATACTGCTACGATTTCATTTATATCTACCAAAATCATACGTGAGTGTCTCTTTCTACAAGTTGTTACTATTTATAAGCCAAAAGTCAAAACCAAAAAATCTATATGAACGGGTCCATATAAACATAATATTTTACTCTTATGCAATTCAAATCCATACATGAATAAAAGACATACAAAGCCACAAAAGAGAGATACAACAAAAGTACCTTAGTAATAGAGAGCGCATTTCAAAAATATATAAATATGCTTCCAGTGAGTAGAGGTCGGTCATCTATGTATAAAAATAACAAAACTAGTGATACGTTAACTAATTGTAAATGCTCATGAATATTCAAGAAAACATAAGACACCACTGATGCACAAGCTTAAATCACGAGGCAAATTCATTCTGTGAGATTTCATGCCATGGAATCGTCTTATGACTTTATCATCATCAATACTTTTAAATATCTTTCTCTCGGTGTAGCACACCATCGAATTATTGAGCCACTCACCGGCTACCTTGTTGTGCAAATCTATTTTGATAATATTCATTGCCAAAAATATTCTCTCAATAGATGGCACTGTGACTGGGAGGATCAATGTCAACTTGATGAGGCGATATACCAATGGAAAAGTTCATAATGGAGATTTCACAGATGGTTATTATTACGAACCGTCCTTGATAATTACTTATCATGGGCAGTTTGTATTAATAACCGTCTGCGAATAAATATCACAGACGGTTCTAAAGTAGAACCGTCTGTGATAAATACAGTTCTAAAATATAAATTACATACAAAAATACAAATTCAGTAATGACTCAAGAGTAAATATGTATTACTTAGAAGCTTTTTTACCAGTCAGTAATGCCATCATATCGTTATACCGAGACCGTTTACATATATAAAAGAGAGTAAATGCAAATTTAACTGATTTATTTTATATATGCACACACATATATGTATACACACACACATATCTATATACATACATATACACATATATATGTACATATATGTATATACATATATGTACACATATATATGTACATATATACATATATGTATATGTATACATATATGTACATATATATAGATATGTGTTTGTATATGTATGTATGTATGTGTGTGTCTATATATATATATATACACACACACACACACATGACGCCCAAACAACGTCGCCGGTTGCTTCTTACAAAAGATAACAAAAACAAGTAGAAACCTAACTACTTCGATGTTTTTTCTAGTATCGGAGGTAGCATGCAATCTCCGTCTTCAAAACTTTGTAGGCGACGTGGTCGCCATCGGACGGTTCGGGATCATCAGCGAACGAAGCCCAAAATGCGTCCACTCGTTGATGCGCTCGTTCTAGTGTCTCCCGAGCACCCTTGGACTGAACAATCAAATTGAATTGAGCCTATAGGCTCTCTTCCCTTTCTTGAGAGGTCTCGGCAAGATTGACTCGATCGCCCGCCGCCTCGACTAAGCACTCCAAGCGACGGTAAGCCTCTTGGAGACATGCAATATCGTTATGGAGGACCACGTCAATGATGAGGTTAGCTCGCCGGAAGTGGGAGGCCAACTGGAAGAGGCAACGGAGGAGGATGTCAAGATGGCGGAAGGTGGCCTTTAACTGCTTTGGCAAATCGTTGGACATAGGATGGAGGACACTGTCGGCACAGTGTCCTTCCGTAGCATCCACCAGCGTATGACTGGTGAGGTGCTCGTTCAAGATAGCCAGGTTGGCCATCAATGCTGGTGACAAGAAAGAATAGGGAGCTATTTATTTCTGCTTGAGAGACAAGGAAGACAAGAAAGATAGCCGGCCGGCGAGGTACTCATACAGGATTAATCTTCGGTGGCGGATGATCATTTTTATACAACAAGGAATATATCCAGCTTGTGAGACGTAGAAACGCATCTGGGAGCCGAAACGATCGAATGCGCGCATCAGGGAGACGAAGCATACCATAGACAGTTCCAACTACAAGCTATCTGTGATACACAACTATCACCGACGGTTTATAAGACTGACCGTATATGAACTATCACATATGGTTCTAATTAAAAACTATATGTGATGTCTCAATTATCACAGACGGTTCGTATTAATAACTGTCTATGAAATATTACAGGTAGTTGTTAACAAGAACCATCTGTGATAGTAGGGTATCACAGATGGTATATGAAGCATGCTTGTAAAACCGTTTGTGATAATTATAACATAGACGGTTCGAGGAAACCATATGTAATGAGACGTCCAATATAGCTTTTTTGTGGTAGTGAATCGATCTCATCTTGCTCAGTTGCTCTTCCTCCCCTCTTGCTTTTCTACTCACCTGGCGGCTCCCCCGCGACGGAGAATCTAACGCTCAGTCACTCGGTGCTCGCTGCCTCACTCCCTCTTGGCTCTTGCTCACCTCCCTGACTCCTCCCGCGACGTGCCTCCTGCCTGGCTGGCTCCCCTCTTGCTCACCTCCTTGCCTCAGTTGCTAGCCTCTAGATTTGCTCGGCTGCCCACCGCCTAGATCTGCTCAATTGCCGTGTAGGAAGCCAACTATCGGTGTCGCACCACCGGGCTCTGCCCCTGAGTCTCCCTTGCGTGCACCAAGTGCTCGGGTCGTTAGGCACTGATAGTTGCAGGTGCGTGCTCGCCTGTCTCATCTCCCTTCACTACTACAGAGAAGGACATCACAGATGGTTTGTAACCGTTATCAGAGACAGTTTCTAAACCGTCTGATTTGTTACGTCAGTGATGACAGGTGGTTATCATAGACAGCTCCTAAACCATCTGTGATAAATCACAACACAGATTATTTTATTTAAAAACCGTCTGTGATATCCAACATATCGCAAAAGACTAATACAAAAAACCGTTTGTGATGGTCTACGTATCACAGACAGTTTTGTGTTACAAACCGTCTGTGATAGTTCTTTATATAGCTAATTTTTTTGTTTTTTGGCTAGCCTTAGGAAATGCTAGCCATGCTCTCTGAAAATAAGTAAGTAGAATACAAATAAGTAAGTATCACAGATAAATGATAAATGACAAGCATGATGCCCTTTGAAGTCCAAGTGTGCATTGCTTTAATGTTCATCTTGTAGTTGATAAATACCAACATGAGCAGTCTGGCTACTTTTCAGAAGAATTTGTGGATAATTGGTTCTCCTTTTCTTATCTTAGCATATATTATTGCTACAAGATCACATTAGAAAGGTTTTTAACAACTACTATTCCGACTGACATAGTTTTAGCTGTCAACTTTGATATGGGATCTGACTTTGTCTCTAGCTTATTTAAATTGTGGGGTGGGCATGATTATATTAGTGTTACCATGAAATATGTGGGCATCATTCATTTAAATTAGGAACAAATAAGTTGTGAGTTGTGACTTTATGTTGTCTAGTTTACTATCTCAGTGTCAAAAGAAAAACCGTTCTAGGATGCCCATATATTTCATGGTAACACTAACATAGTTTTGCACACCCTACAATTCACTTTGAGTTGTAAATCACTTTGATTTGTAATTCACTTATCTGTTATTTATCTGTATTCTGCTTGGTTGTTTTCAGAGGGTATGGCTAGCATTTCCTAAGGCTAGCCAAAAAACAAAAAAATTAGCTATCTAATTTTTCATACTTACTACATTAATATGGACTAACACATTACAGGTATAGTATTGCCGTCATGCATGTTTGGAAACCTAGAGTGAATGATTATTTTCCACTTGTATCCCTCTTGCATTATCAAGTTAATCATTATCGATTCATCATATGCCTTCAGTTTAAATGATTATGTATAGTTATGATGCCTTAAACTATGGGCTAAGAACTAAAATAATGATACCTAGATAAATGTAAATCAATTCATAGAAACTTTATGTATTGCTTTGATAATTTATCCAAAGTATCACAAACTGTCACACAAAGATACTATGGTAAGGATCTGTACCACTTGCTATGGAAGACGACCAGATTCTCTTGAACTCTTGGAATATCGACTAATTAGGCAAATTCTATGTGTAAACATTTCTGCCCCTTTTTTAATAATAATTTTAGTTTATGCAATTTTTTGTTGTCGTATGTCCTGTAGAGCTTCTCTTATATTTGTTTGACCACTTCTAGTGCATCCAATTTGTTTAACTGGTCAGATACAAGAATACCATTAGCAGAAGTATCTCTTCTCTGCATGTGGTCCTACCAACAAGAAGGAGCTTCCTAGTGTCAGTCTATTTCTAACTCTTGCTACTAGCATAAAACAATTGCGTTGCCTACGAACATGTTAAACGAATATAGTAGAAGGTGATCCGAGTGTTTATCCTTCGATCGTTCATGTCTTCGATTTGTTTAAACCTGGTCGAAAGGAGGTAACGTCCCCTAGTCAGAGTCACTCCTCTCTGCATGTGGTCCTGCCCACTAGAATGAGCTCCCTAGCGTCGACTCGTTCCTCGCTTTTGTTGCCAGTATATGACAAACGAATTCGACAATGATGGTTGGGGGATAGGATAGAGTTATTCACATAGCTTTATTTCTTAGCTGTAAATCCATTCTCTTTTCATTTCATTTTTTATCTTACGAGTACTGATTTCTCAACAAGATAAATTGCAGGAAAAAGAAAGTTCATTCATCTCCCAAAGGTAAGTCTTTACAAAGTTATTTTTATTTACAAACTACTCTACTTTGGAGGAGAAGAAGCAGAGTCAAGATCCATTTCTTCAGACACTTTTCATCCAAATGGCTCTACTTCTTCGATCAGGCGAGACACCTCCCCCAAAGAGCAGGTGGAGTCATGTTCGATGGGATGTAAGTTCAAATTTCGGTCGCATGCCTTGAGTTTTGCCAACACATAGCTCACAGCGCCCTTGACTACATCCCTAATCGACTCCGTCTGATTAGCCTTCAGAGTATCAAAATGTTTTTCCAAAGTCTTGGCTTGTAGTGCAATCGTATTTATGTGAGAGGATGTAGTCTCCTCAAGGGGAATTATCTTTTCCGTACCAAACTCACCGAGTAGATTGTTCAGAAGAATACCATAGTCTTGAAGGTTCGCCTTCATCGACTTCGTTTCTTCCTTACTACAAGTCATTGCTTCAGAAAGATGCCTCATTTTGACCATGGACTCTGCAAAAGTGTTAAAGTTGGTCAGGGTAATACTCGTTACAGTCGTAAGCTTTCCTATGACCATATGGTCGTAAGTCTTTCTGCGATCATGTAGTCGAAAGTCTAACTGCAACTACCCCTTGGTTGTAAGTCCATCTATGACCACGTAGTTGTAAGTCCTGCAAAACTTGTTTCAAAAACTGATCGAATGTAAAGTTTTTCTTACCTGATAGCTAAGTATCAAGCAACTTTATCATCTTGCCTTTTTCTTTGCTAATATGAGTAAGCTCTCCAATCACTTTTGCTTTCTCTTCAACCTCAGTGAGCGGCTTACTCGATTAAATCTCTCTTTCTGTTAAAAAGAGAAAGATAAAAGAAATGCTAGAAAGATGTATAGATAAACAAACTTAAGCTTCACGGCCTACTGTTTATTTTTTCTTCCAAGGCTTTGACAGTAGAGTTAGCTTTAATGAGGCTTATCGATAAATTAGCATTTTTCTTCCTTTAGCCTCCGTGCATCAGTCTTCTCATTCTCGAGCGCGGCAATCAAGAACTCTACGTCTAGCCAAGACCTGTAAAGGTTAAAGGTAGACTTGAAATTCTAGTTATGTGGTCAAGATAAAATACGACTACATAAGTTAAGAGACTTATGATGCCACTACTTTCTTGGAGAGTTTGACGTTCTCTTATCATAGGAGTGTTAGCTGTTTTTGGTACTCAGCCACGGTTGCCATGTCTTTTAATGCTCTCTAGATAAAGAAAGGCAGTGAGAAATAAGAAGAGACAAAGTATGAATATTCGAGTTGTCAATACTCACATTCATACTCCTACAAGCAAAATTTTCGAGCACCCGCCCGGAATCTCTGAGTTGGTCAAGCTCTTCAACCCGGCTCCACCACACCTTATTTGGAAGATCCACGGTTGACATGTCTTGAGAAGGTGTGCTCCAACCCGGAAGATCTTTGGAAGGTGTACTCCCACCATCAAAATAAGATGTACTCCTTATTTGGAAGATCTTTGGGGTGTGGAACTCGGATTCGAGCTTGACCAGAAGAAGATCCTACCACAAAGGGAGGATTAAAAAATGAGGAGAAGATGTTAGGTTGTTCTTCCTCTTTCTCTTCTTCTCCAACACCTTCTTTTGCTACGACCACTTCAGTGGTCATAGTCTTTGTGGTTTTTGCCATAGCTTTTGTTGTTGTAGTAGTCGTTTCTTCGACCACCTTCTCCACCATCCTTTTGATGGTGGGCAGGGCCATAAGAGGTTTCTCAATAGAGGCATCCTTAAACGATGGATCAACAGTTGAGTATGTGTACTTGCATTTTATACGTTTGAGTCTTTACTTTCAGCGTGAATCTAGAAGAAACTCTCCTAGAGAGTGGTTTCTTTGATTTCTTTTCCACAACCACATCTGGTTGCAGGAGAATGAGGACCTTCTCAATCACCTCCAGTTGAGAGTCTTGAGCCCTCTCGACCACGTCTGGTCGAAGGTCTACAGCAAGAGTTGTTGTTTTCCCTTTTCTTGTTCCTCCTGATGGTCGAAACTAGATTCGATCATCGGGACGATCTCCTTGTCGATCACAGGTTCTGTCGACGCGGTAGTTTCCTTAATAAAAGACACAAAACTCTTCCAGTTTACTTTTTCGAGATGCTTGATAAAGCCTTTGGAAAGGCCAAATGGGTCATTTTTGATGTTATAATAGAAAGGTACCTTGATCGTAGGAGTCGATTACTTCAATATGACTGCCCCTATTTCACTTGCCACACTTATATCTGCAATAAATTGCTTAATAGGAGTGCTCGAGGCAGCCGGAGGAAGAACTTTAAGGGGGGCAGCAGCAACTGTGCTCCCTTTTTCTTATCGATTGACTTAACCAGTTGACGCCTTTTGGCCGGAGGAGTCTTTATTTTTTCCACTTCTCCATCGACCACCATCAATTCGAGCCCTTGATCGTCTTGACGGAAATTCATACCTACGCTTTGTAGAAGAGGAAGATACCACTTGGCCATGCTCTACGACTAAGAAATCTTAAAGATGAAGTCGATTTTTTGATTACCTTTAAGCATTCTTCCCTCTCTTCGGCAGAAACATCCACCAGAATACGAGGAGCCTCCACCTCAAGCGATGGAGCCTTCTCGCAGATAGCCTTGACTCAAGAATTGATTTCCTCCAAATCAAGGTCTGAACAAATAAACATGGTAGTCGATAAAGATTACTCAGAAAATGTAACCTAGTTATGAATACGAGTACTAGTATCACTTACCATTCTTGTAGTCCCGGGTCGAATCCGAGACTCCTGAGTACATCCACATAGGATGTGCTCGACGCTTCAAAGGATTAATACGGCGTGTGATGAAGTCCTTCACCACATGCCAGTTCGTATGCCCCTTGTCGCTCAGCTCCTTAATGGCTAAGATATAGGGGCTATTCTTGTGATGTCTTTGGGGACTGAGTTCCAAAGACTGTCCTTCTCGGTGGCCTTCCCGATGAAGGAGAGACTGTCTTCACTGGTAGTCTCCCAGTAGAACCACCTCTTCTTCCATCTTGGCCATGAAGATCGGGTAAATATAGGGATGTAAAGCTCCGTCTTGCCATCATGGAGCTTCAATCCACAACTCCCAGCAATCCCTGTTTGTCGGCTCATCTTGTAGTAGAACCGGAAGAGCTCGATATCTGCTGGGATACCCAAATACGCCTCGCATAGGTTTACGAAGATGTTGAGCATTGTGATTAAATTGGGAACCAAGTTCACCAGTTCAACCCCAAAATACTCGAGAATGGTTGTCAAGAAGGGATGAGCAGGGAGATGGAGGCCACACTAACAATATGCCTAGAACACCGGAATCTCTCCGATTTGTTCGGTTGGCCAGCGTTGCCCGGTGGCTTCGATCCATCTGACAAATCGCCGCGGCGGGATCTTTTCCGCATCCCCTAATGCCTTTATCTTGGCATGATCCATCTTTGATTCAGCCCAGGTTGATGAAGACTTCGTCATCCTTGCGGGTGGTTAGAAGGGATTTGTGCAAGATTGAGGAAGATTATAGAGATCGATTGGAGGTGGAGAGCTCAAACCAATCGGAGCAAATGGGAAAAGTGAAAAAACAAATGTTACCTCCGGTAAGTTTTTATAGCCAATGCGTCGATTACTTCTCTCGGGAACCGAACGTTCGCCTTGGGAACCGATTCGACGGACAAATCAAGGGAAATTGATTGTATTTTCTCTGTCTGATGTCTATCTGTCTTCACAATTCAAACGAAATTACCAAATCGACCAAGCTAATTCCTAGTCGATAAGAGTCGAGAAGGGTTTTGCTTTCTACCACTTTTTATCTACGACCATACTTGGTCTAATAAGTTATTTTCACTTGAAGTTGGGGGGCTAGATGACGAGGATAGAATAATCCTCAAATTATTACGTCATTATATTTCTTGAATATACCCCTTATCGATAAGGGTTAAGTCTGGCAGTATAGTCATAAGATCTTTTATGACCACATAGTCGTAAGTCTTACTTCGACACCACCTTGATCGTAAGTCCTTCTACGGCCAAATAATCGTAAGTCCTACTGTGACTACTCCATCTGGGCGTAAGTCGTTCTACGATCAAATAGTCGTAAGTCCTACTGCGACTACTCTATATGGTCGTAAGTCTTTCTATGACCAAATAATCGTAAGTCTTACTGCGACAACCCCTTGGTCGTAGGTCCTTCTACGACTAAATAGTCGTAAATCTTACTACGACTATTCTATGTGGTCGTAATTCCTTCTATAACCACGTAGTCGTAAGTTATCATTCGAAGCGTTAAGACGTCTTCTGGTGCGAGACAACTGTCATTGCTTCACTGGCTATATAAAGATTAACGTCAAAGAGAGGGGGGGGAGACATTTGGATCGAAGGAGGAGATAGTGCTAACCATTTGCACAACTCTTTATTGTAATTCCTCTTTCTAGTAATTAGCAATTATATAAGACGTAGAGTTATTATTCTCCCAGGAGAAGGTCCGAACCTGGATAAAGTTTCCCGTGTCTTTACTCTGCATGTGTATACACTAGATCTTCTAAGAGTTTCGCCAAATCAAAACAAATCATACGTAAAATCGATATTAAAACATCGACAATGTGTAACGTTTTTAATCTGTAGCAACACACGAGTATTTAATAGATATTATTTTCAAGTGCAGAAACATTAAAAACTTTAACCGTTAGCAGAATAACTAAAACGAATACGACGCACGCGAGCACGACCAAGAAAAGAAGAAAAGAAAAAGGAAAAGTTTAGGATGCTCTTGCAAATTGCAGCAATGCAGTTGCGAGAGTTTGTGCCGAGTAGGTTTTAGTCTCTCTCCAAATCTCTGTCTCATTCTCTCTCCCTCGCTGTCAGTCACACACTTAAATCTCATCAACTTCTCTCCTTTTTTCTATTCTTCCCTTCTCTGTTCCTCTCGCTTCCCTGCTTCGCGGCATCTACCGCTCTCGTCGCCGGCGATCTCTCTCATCTCCGCCGAGATCGAGGTACCCACCGCGCTCCCCTCCTCTCACCGGCTTAAGATTCACTCGCTCGATTTCACACCCCCGAACTCGCCCAATTCGACTGCGCCTTCCACGGAGCCTGCAAAAAAAGAAAAAAAAAAAGAATTTGGGGTTGCAGTGGTGGTTCTAAGCCCGTCTTCTTTCTTTCCAATTTGGGTGGATGCAGCCAGCCATGATGCTTTGTGGCGTCGGCGGCGGACGGGACACTTTGATTCCACGGTGGTGAGTGGTCTATGCCTTGCTACAGATAAGAGATCTTCTCTTATACTTGCATATATCTGCTCGAGGAGGCCAGCCATCTTGCGGCAGCGAGATGCCATCTCTGCAGCTGCTGCAGTTGACGGAGCATGGACGGGGGCTCTTGGTTTCGAGGAGGTGTGCTGTTGGCTGAAAAAATTCTTCCTTTTTCCTTTCCAATTCCTCATCAGTGGAGATGCAATCTTTGTTCTTAATCGCTCTTGTGTGGAAACAGGAAAACTCTCGCGGTTGTTTCCGGTGCGCTGCTTGCGGGTGGAGCTTTGGCGTATGCCCGGTCAAGCCAAGGCCAACGGAGAAGGCGCTCGGAAGCGAATTACGGTGATGATGCCAATGCATTGGCCAGGAATGGGGACAGGTTGAGCCAAAATGGTGTGAATGATAGATTGGCTGGAACGAACCGAAGGAAAAGTAGCCTGAAATCTTTGCATTTCCTAGCTGCTATCCTACTCAAGAAGATTGGCCCAAATGGCACGCGCTACCTTCTAGGCTTGATATTAACAGCCGTAAGTTTTGCCATTTTCTGTTGATGCCACACTGATTTCATAATTTCATTTTTTTTTGGGAAGTCCAGACTTAGTACTTCCCTAATTCTGAAGTAATTTCAATATTGTCCGATGCCTGAACAGCTAGATTTTAGTTGTACACAGAAGAAATAAGTTCCTTTTCTGATCTGTGGACAGTAACAAGGACTTTTGTGACCATCTGGCTTACTAACATGCTGCCCCTTCTAGCAGTAGAGGAAGCGCACTGACTGAATCTCTTACACTTATTCTACTTTTTAACAGAGGCAAGCAAACTGATAATTTCATGGTGGGTATAGCAAGTTTGAAAGTACCCAATTTTGTTTTTGTAGTGCCACAATGTAAACCAATACATTTCTCATATGTTTCATTGGCTAAGCTTACTCGTGTTGTTCATTAGTAAAATGATATTACCATCGCATAGGCCTTTGGTTTTTACCATTATGTATGGGATGTGATATTAACTGCTGCTGGATTTTCAAATGGTATTCGAAGATTTACTAATTAATTAATGATGAAAAACATTGTTCACATCATTGCATTTTTTCAGGTGCTGCGTACTGCTGTGGGGCATAGATTAGCAAAAGTTCAAGGCTTTTTGTTTAAAGCAGCATTTCTTGACGTTCCAACCTTTACACGCCTAATTATTGAAAATCTAATCTTATGCTTCCTCCAGTCCACAGTATATCAGACCTCAAAATACTTAACAGGGTCTTTAAGTTTGCGCTTCAAGAAAATTTTAACAGATCTTGTCCATGCTGATTATTTTCAGGTACATCGGTTGATTAATTTTGATTCTACTGGTCGCAGTATATGTTCCTTTCCATTGCACACATTTCTCACTTGCATTGGTCCCAAGAACATCTTTAAGAGTATTTTCCATGTTTATGTGTATCAATGGACTGTTGCGGTTCCAGTTGGTATCCTCGGGAGGATTATGTCATAGATTATAATGACCAAAGACTTAAAAATGTTGATAGTGCTGCAAAGATAACAGCTGATGAAACAAGAATATTCATGCAGTTTGTAGTTGTCTGTAGAGTATAAATAAAAATCCCTGAAACATAGAGGACTAGGGATTACCGAACCAGTTTTCATGTGCTGATCCTTTTCAATTTAATAACACCACTCTCATTTCCGTGATAGGCAGTTGTAATAGTATTAGGTTGGTTCATGAAGAAATTTGCTTACTGTTTCTTCTAGTTGGCTTCAACATTCTGTTTGCCTGTGAATATCCTTTTCTCTCCCTTTCTAATGTAGTGAATCTTCTATTCTAGTTAAATTTGCTGCTGCTATTTAATTTATGTAGTTTATTGGATATGGCAGTAATTATGTTTCTGTTCTAGTTGAATTTGCTGCTGCTATTTAATTTATGTAGTTTATTGGATATGGCAGTAATTATGTTGTCATGTCAGGTTGTGAAGGTTTTTTATTTCATTTGATGTTGAAGTAGTGGTCATATCAGTTCATCTTTTTTATGTCTTATTATAGAAATACAGTAGATTTAACTGGTGCATGCACTGATGTACTTTTAGGACACAAGTTTGCCAATAGTGGTTATTAACTTGATGGATTTCTTTTTGACATACAATCTTCATAAGATATCTTGTTGCTTCTTTTTTGCTGTATGTCCAGAATATGGTTTACTACAAGATCTCACACGTGGATCATCGAATAACAAACCCGGAGCAAAGGATTGCTAGTGATATTCCAAAGTTCTGCTCTGAACTTAGTGAACTTGTACAGGATGATCTGGCAGCAGTTGCAGAAGGGTTAATATACACCTGGCGTCTCTGTTCTTATGCTAGTCCAAAATACATGTTTTGGATTCTGGTAATTTTAATAGAAAATTTTGATTGGTATGCTTTATCTAGTAGTTTGTGATATAAATAATAGTTATACCCCTAGTAATGAGGAGCAATGATCAATTTCTGTCACATTTTGCTTCGTTATTGTTTCTGTAATGTATTAATAAGCAAATGCTTTCAGGCATATATACTAGTTGCTGGTGGAGCAATTAGAAATTTCTCTCCTGCTTTTGGAAAGCTGAAATCCATGGAACAGCAACTAGAAGGGGACTATCGTCAACTTCATTCACGATTAAGAACTCATGCTGAGAGTGTGGCATTTTATGGCGGTGAAAATAGAGAAGCATCTCATATCATGCAGCGGTTCCAGGCTCTTGTTGGGCACCTGAATCGTGTGCTCCATGAAAACTGGTGGTTCGGCATGATTCAAGACTTCTTTCTGAAGTATTTTGGGGCCACTGTAGCAGTTGTCCTTATTATTGAACCTTTCTTCTCTGGCAACCTTAGATCTGATTCATCTACCCTAGGAAGGGCTGAAATGTTGAGTAATCTTCGATACCACACAAGTGTTATCATATCACTATTTCAGTCTCTTGGGATCCTTTCTATCAGCTCAAGACGTTTAAATATTCTGAGGTAAAATCGTCTCTCGTGCAAACTATTGACAACACACAAAAGGTTCAGTTCATTTTCAGTTGTCATTGTAGGTGACACTTTGCGTGCAATTTGCAAAAGTTAGTGGACAGGTGGTGCATTCACCATTTTTCATGAAGAAGGAAGAGAATTTTACTTTTCAGTTGTTGTTTAATGGTTTAATATCATTCCAAGTAAAACACATAATGTGTGATTTTGTGTATTATTTTGGTGGAATAGAAGTGAAAGTGTTAACTCATGCTTCCTGATATATTGTGAACCTGTGTTTTTTGTCCTTTTTTCAACATTTCAGAGTTCTTTTGAAATCACGCAACTTATGACATTGTATGCTGTTCAATTTGACCCATTGCATATTGTTGTTAGGAACTTTTGTATCTTCTAGTATATGAGAACTGGTGGAGCCATTAAAATTTTGCACCTGGGCCTGCCATATTTAAGTGGGTTCTCTTCTTTATACATCTAGAGAATTTTTGGACTATATGCAAAACACACTATAGCTGTAGGTTTTTTGGGGCAAACTTTAGTGGGGTCCTGTGCCCCTATGGTATCTCTGATGCAGTTGCTGTTGTCTTTGAGTTCTGATTTTTTTTCTTTTCTGGCATGATTATGATGCCAATGGACTTTCACTGTAATTTTACAGTGGCTATGCAGACCGGATACGTGAGTTACTGGATGTTTCACGTGAGCTGTCTGGGGTTCGTGATAGATCGTTGAATCATAATTCTTCTTCTGGAAATTACATCAGTGAAGCAAACCATATAGAATTTTCAGGTGTTAAGGTAATGGCATGCTTTGAGGAGCATCACATTCGCTTTTTATTTGTTTATATATTTCCAAGATTCTGATATCAAGTGATTGTAGGTGGTGACACCTGCTGGGAATGTCTTGGTTGATGATTTAACTCTCCGAGTAGAAACGGGTTCTAATCTTTTGATCACTGGTAATCCTCTCCTATCAAATGAATTTGGACTTGTGACTTAACTATTCCAATGCTTGCTGTAATGAAAATTGAATTGATTAAAATTTGATGCCCCACACAGGAGCAGATATGAGAATGCACGTATGTATCAGGAGTGTGATATGCATTTTCTTTTACATGTTGTAGAGCATCTGTAAATCATCTGCAGTTATTTAATTTTGTGGTTATGAAGTAGGATATGTTATGAGATGGGTGTCGTTACATGTCTACCCTCTTTGTTTCAATATCTTATAACCACTAAGCAATCTGTTGACAAAATCACTTGCATTTTACTAGGGAAAAACAGTTTTTGTGCTTCATCTTGTACCAAGTCTTGTCTACCAAGACATCACAATTGTAAACTGATCCTGTAATTATCTTCAATGGCATTTTGTGTTCGCTATTTTATTTTCAGTTTTTTTAGATCTCACAGGCTACTTCTTTTACTATATATGCCCTTAGGAGTTAAATACATTATCAAGATGTTAGGTTCTGAAATACTAATCTGAAAACATGCTGAAGAATTCATATATTTAAACCTTAGTTCCTGAAAGAAGATCAATAAAAAATACTGAACCAAAGTTGACTAAGACATCATTTCACAAGTTCTCTGATTACATTAATGAAACTGTTATTGTCTCAAAAGGCATTCATTTACTATTCTGCTCAGTTACTAGATTTACTACTTAGTCATTTGTATGATGGTTAAGTTCACCTTCTTGAAGGATATGATTTAAATTTGCCACTTAGTTTCTTGGATTATCGTAGTATGAGTGATTGAGCGTCGTTTAAGAAAGGTGACTAGCGTGACGATAAACCAATTTGGTTTTATGCCTAGGAGGTCGACTACGGAGGCGATTTTCTTGCCATGACTGTTGATGGAGAGGTATAGGGAGCAAAAGGACCTTCACATGATATTTATTGACTTGGAGAAAACTTATGACAAAGTGACAAGAAATGTCATGTGGTGGACGCTTCAAAAGAAAAGAGTCCCAACAAAATATATTACCCTAATTAAGGACATGTACGAAAATGTTGTGACTAATATCAGAACGTGTGGTAGTGTTACTAATGACTTTCCTATTAAGATAGGACTACACCAAGGGTCAGCTTGAGTCCATACATTTTTGCCCTAGTGATGGACAAGGTCACATGGGACATACAAGGAGATATCCCTTGGTGTATGCTTTTCACTGATGATGTGGTGCTGGTTGATGAGAATAGGATAGATGTTGATAGAAAGCTCGAGTTATGGAGGAAGACCTTAGAATTGAAGTGCTTTAGACTTAGTAAGACTAAAACTGAGTATATGAGGTGTGATTTCAGTGGTGCTGGGGTAGATGATGGAGATGTTAGATTGAATGGACAAGTAGTGCCTAAAAATGACACGTTTTGTTATTTGGGATCGATGTTACAATGGGACGGTGAGATTGATAAAGGCATGAGCCACAGGATAAGAGTGGGGTGGGTGAAATGGCGCCAAACATCTAGTGTCCTGTGTGACAAAAAAGTCCCTCAAAAGTTAAAGGGTAAGTTCTATAGGATGGCGATCAGACCCGCAATGCTATATGGAGCAGAATGTTGGGCGACTAAAAGGCAACATATACAGAAAATAAGTGTAGCGGAGATGAGGATGCTGCGGTGGATCTGTGGTCATACAAGGCGGGATCGCATCCGCAATGATGATATACGTTATAGGGTGGGGGTGGCACCAATTGAAGAGAAGCTTGTCTAACATCGTTTGAGATGGTTCGGACATCTTCAACGACGGCCTCCTGAGGCACCGGTACGTAGTGGAATTTTAAGACGTACTGAAAATGAAAGAAGAGGCAGAGGTCGACCAAAACTGATGTGGGAGGAAGTAGTTAAAAGAGACTTGAGGGATTGGAATGCATCTAAAGAAGTAGCTTTGGATAGAAACGCATGGAAGTTAGCGATTCACGTACCGGAACCATAAGAAAGTTAGGGGCAATGTTTAGGCTCTTGGCTCAGATAGCAGGTTGTACGACTTAGGGTTTTAGCATTGTAGGTTTTATTTCAAGACTTATATTTCTTTGATCTTGAAAATGTTTCATTCCTAACCTACCCTAACTTGTTTGGGACAAAAGACTTTGTTGTTGTTGTTGTGTGTCTCGTTATACATCTCACGCTCTCAGTGTCCGTACGTCTCTGCATGAAATGTCAGTTATGTGAAAACTGAAAAGTTGATCTTCTACTGGGCATTTACTCTTATTTCAGGTCCCAATGGTAGCGGAAAAAGCTCCCTTTTAGGGTTCTTGGGGGCCTATGGCCACTGGTATCTGGCCATATTGTCAAACCTGGTGTTGGCTCTGATCTTAATAAGGAGATTTTTATGTCCCACAAAGACCATACACAGCTGTTGGCACACTTCGTGAACAGCTAATATATCCTCTTACGGCAGATCAGGAGATCGAACCACTTAGCTATGATGGCATGGTGGACCTTCTAAAGAATGTAATAGTATTCATATCAATACGCATTTATATTTATATTATGGCTTCTTGAGTTACAACTTTGAGTACATGAATCTGCTGGAATTTGTCATCATGCTCCTTTTGCAGGTTGACCTGGAATACTTGCTAGAACGCTATCCTCTTGAAAAGGAAGTTAACTGGGGTGATGAGCTGTCGCTTGGTGAGCAACAAAGATTAGGAATGGCCAGGCTGTTCTACCATAAGCCAAAGTTTGCCATCCTTGATGAGTGTACTAGTGCTGTGACAATTGATATGGAAGAGCGTTTTTGCAAAAAGGTTCGAGCAATGGGCACATCATGCATAACGATATCTCATCGCCCAGCTTTAGTTGCGTTTCATGATATTGTTTTGTCCTTGGACGGTGAAGGAGGGTGGGATGTTCAGCATAGAAGGTTATAACCCCTGAAATAATTCATTGAATGTTTGCTCTTCCAAAGTTAATTCACTGAAAGTTTAGTATTACTCTTGATTTTGTAGGGATGACTCATCCTTTTGTACTGAAGAGTCTGACTTTACATCATCAGAAACCGATCGTAAATCTGATGCGCTAACTGTTCAAAGGGCTTTTATGAGCAGGGCAAAGGTATATGATTTCTGGATATGTCTATTCCATTATTACCAACTAATCTTATCTGTGTCTCTGGCGCTCTGCTTTATGTGCTTCCTTACTAGAGCAATGCTTCATCAAGGCCCAAGGAACATTCTTACTCTACAAAGGTTATAGCAACTTCCCCCAAGTTGGAAATAGAACAAACAGTACGAACACCTCTAATCCCACGTTTACAGTGCTCCCCAAGACCTCTGCGTCCCAGAGCAGCTGCAATGCTTAAAATATTGGTATGCTGTCCTGCTTCATACTTCACTAGTTCTCTTAAGTTTTTTGTTCCTCAATAAGTCAAGTTCAGCTAGTACAGATATTGTAGCTTGTTAGTACTCAGTTGCTCCTATGTGCAAGGTGCAAGCTAATATATACATCTGCAGGTGTTAGAAATTTAAGAGTGTACTAATGAAATATAAACTCAGGCTTTATGAAAAAAACTCTTAAGACGTATATCTGATGAAGCATATGAAACCATCTCAAGGAAGCTTATATCCGATGTTATTATGTTCTGAAATTATAATGCTGTTCTCATCTTCTTGCTCTCCAGGTACCTAAACTACTTGACAAACAAGGAGGGCAGTTGCTTGCTGTTGCTCTACTTGTTTTCTCTCGTACTTGGATCTCGGATCGTATTGCTTCATTGAATGGTTGGCCCCATATCTCTATTGTTGGAAGAGCTGCAAATGAATTTCTTGTCTGATACTCCCATCTTGTTAGGGACAACTGTGAAGTTTGTCTTGGAGCAGGATAAAGCTGCCTTTATTCGTCTGATTGGTGTCAGTATTCTGCAAAGTGCTGCAAATTCTTTTGTGGCACCATCTCTGAGGTAATCTGTGGGTACCTGCATTCAAGACATTCATTTACCATGGAATCATGAATAATCACTTTAAATTTCAGTTTTAATGAAGAACCTGTAGCTTTCTGTTTGGTGCTTTGTCCAATATATCACCATCTAAGTCTCTAGTGGGGAGCATTTATTGTAGAATTGAAATACTCTTTTTCTGGGCATGCAAATTAAGCATGGCAGATTCATGACTATTTCTGTATAAGCTTGATTTCACGGTTTTAATAACCTGTATTTTCACAGAACCCTTACTGCAAGACTTGCCCTTGGATGGCGAATTCGCATGACAAACCATTTGCTTCAATATTATCTGAAAAGAAATGCATTCTACAAGGTATATCCTCTAGCAGAACACTTGTTAGTACTCATTCTTTCAGCTGTTGCCCACTAATATACAGAACGGATGGTCTCTAGTGGGTACGAAGGGTTGTCTGTTAGACTAGGTCTCTTTCATGAGGTTTGGACAGAGTTTTGGTCAACTGATGTACCAGTTGTCGTTACTTTTTTTTAATGTTTGCACATTGTACTCTCTTGGTATGCATGCACGGGGCCTGGGTTTAGGCATAAGATTGTGTATTGCAACAGAGGTAATATTGTGTGTTTTGACTGAAGCTAAGTTATTCTGGTATGTGTTTTTTTCAGGTATTCAATATGTCAGGTAAAAGTATTGATGCAGACCAAAGATTAACACTTGATGTGGATAAGTTGACCACTGACCTTGCTGGCTTAGTTACTGGAATGGTAAAACCACTAGTTGACATTCTTTGGTGAGTTAGCCTTGGTATGAAGCACTGACATCTACTTGGTTTAATCTTTGGTTAGCACCCTAAAATTAAGTGTAATAATGGCAATCGAATTCTCTAGGTTTACATGGAGAATGAAACTATTGTCCGGACGAAGAGGAATTGCTATATTGTATGCTTACATGTTGCTAGGTTTGGGCTTTCTGAGAGCTGTATCCCCTGACTTTGGTGGTCTTGCAAGCCAAGAACAAAAGTTTGAAGGAACATTCAGGTTAATACTGCATGCTTTGTTGTGCCTTGGCAGACTTGATTTTCTTACTGCTTTAAGAATTTCCAAGTGTTAACCTGGTGAACTATGTACAAGGTTCATGCACTCGAGGCTGCGAACACATGCTGAATCAATTGCTTTCTTTGGTGGTGGTTCAAGAGAAAAAGCTGTGAGTTCCTTCACACTGAATGGATGATGCTTACTTTTTTTATACCCAAGCAGCCATGTGTTGATAGTGTCAGTTCACTGTTTCTGGGTAAATTATTTTAATCTGAATCATTAAGTACAATGATTGGTATACACTGGGTAGTGAATGCTAGTTGCATTTTTTTACTTAACTCTGCTAATATGAACTACAAAGTCTTATTGTGATATTGAATGATTGGCTTCATGAGATTATATCCCAGATATTAAGCTTTGTATCGTCCTTTTTACTCCATCCATATTCTAGATGTTTTTTAATGCCATTTCCCATAATTGCTTCCCAGCGATTTACGTGCATAATTACCAATTCCTTCTTGCTTTTTTTGAAGCTTCTATATCGAAAAGCTTCAGAAGTGAACTTTTTGGAGAAGCTAAAATATAACTAGTGCACCCTAAGAAGAGACAGCCACCGATTATCCCTTTGTTGTTTGTCTGTTGAATTTTTGTTCTGTGTTATTTTTACATGCTGTGTTCCAGACATTGTCAATTGTCTGTGCTGATTCCAACTTATAATACAATATGTGCATGATATGTTTTTCCCTTTTTTAAGTTCTTACGAATTAAGGATTTTTTAATAGCTTTTGCTGCCCTTATTTTGTTAGACAAGATGAATTATAGCATGTATTCTTATGATTTTGTTCTCATATATCAGATGGTTGAGGCTAAATTCATGAAATTGCTTAACCACTCAAAGATTCTGTTGAGAAAACAGTGGCTTTATGGTATTGTTGATGATTTTGTGACAAAGCAACTCCCTCACAATGTGACATGGGGCCTGAGTCTGTTGTATGCTCTGGAGCACAAGGGAGACAGAGCTTCGACTTCAACTCAAGGTTACTAATCACCAAAACACTTCCGTTGTCCAAACTGCATTATTTTAAACTTCAACTTCACAAAATCCTATATTTTTCTTTTGTGCAACAGGAGAGCTGGCACATGCTCTGAGGTTCTTGGCATCAGTGGTGTCACAAAGCTTCATAGCCTTTGGTGACATTCTTGAGTTACATAAGAAATTCCTCGAACTTTCTGGTGGGATTAATCGGATCTTTGAGCTTGAGGAGCTTCTATGTGTAGCTCAAAGGGGTAAGTTTCAGTTGGCTAGAACTTAATTAACATAGCAATTTTCTTTCTACTTTTTATTAGAAGTTTCTTTATTTTTTCAATAGCACTTAACATAGTAGGGTAGCACTGATCGTGTCCTGCACTAGTAGGGTTACATGATAATAAGTAACCTTGTGGTGAATCTTTTGCATGGCATGCATCATGTTTGCTTTAAAATTCTATGACATTATCATACAGTGTGTTTATGATGAAGCATCCTATTTGGAATATTGTGATGGAGCTTTGGCACATCACAGAACCACATCATTCTCAATCTAGCACTGGTTGCCTTTTATTATGCCAAACTTAATAGTAGTGCTTAGGGATAGAAATCTTGGAACCGGTGCAAAACCCAGCCAGTGGGCGGTAGCGGTAACCGACTGGTTACTGGAAAACCCGGGAAAATTCGGATGAAATTCACATTTCAAATTTTGAATTTGGGCGGTTTGAAAACCGGTAACCGGGACGGTTACCAAAAAAACTACTTAAAAACTGGAAAAACCGCTAAAAACTAGGAAAAATCAGAGAAAACCTAGCACAAAATATTAGGACTAGCATATTTATGCATATTTAGTTCATAACTTTATACAATAGGTAATCTAGCACAAAAAAGATATAAACCAATCTAGAAAATGTATTTGTAACCACCAGAATTTCGGCCTGTTTTTTCCTCTTAGTACCCGCCAACCGGCGGTTACCAGCCGGTAACCGCCGGTTTTTCTATCCTTGGTAGCGCTACATAGCAGTGGTCGGTAACCGCCAGTTTTTCTATCCCTGATAGTGCTACACAGCAGTGGCCAGAAAATGGTTGCAGGATTTTGAGTGCATGCTTGTGTTAGTAACTAATTGATATTTTTTTAGTATTGACCAGCCCTGAACAAAGTTGGAAATTTTACCACTGGGTTGTGTGGCAATTTTACGTTCATAATGTTCTCAGTCAACTGATGGTATGGTCTTTTTTTAAGTTCTACATTATATCTTCACGCTAGTTAAGCATGACTTTTGAATTGTTCTTTCTCTAGATATTCTGGTGCCTTCCAATGCCATTAGCACAGCCTCAGAAGAAATTATTTCATTTCATGAAGTGGATATTGTAACACCATCACAGAAGCTATTGGCTAGCAAGCTGTCATGCAATGTGGTACAAGGGAAAAGCCTTCTTCTGACTGGTATGTGGTCTGTCTGCACTCTGTAGGCAACCTTTATTTATCTTTTTCAGCAGTGAAATTATGTTAACATGTTTCTTTTTACCTTGATTTTCTGAAGGCCCCAATGGTAGTGGAAAGAGTTCTGTTTTTAGGGTACTGAGAGATTTATGGCCCACCTTTTCTGGGAGAGTTACCAAGCCTTCTGAAGGGATGTTTCATGTTCCTCAGCGTCCATATACCAGCCTGGGTACTCTAAGGGATCAGATCATATACCCTCTATCAAGGGAGGAAGCAGAAATGAAAATTCTTTCATTATACAGAGTTGGTAGGTGCCACTTACTTTTTGGAATATCTGCCTATTGAATTGATAAGAACTGTATACCGTGTATCATTTTATTTACAAGGAGGTTACTTGTCAAAAGGAAGTAGCACAGCGGGTCATATGTTGCTTCTAACTGGAAACTCTATGGTAATGTAGGCGACAGATCTAGTGCTTCTGAGCTGCTGGATGATCACCTGAAGACAGTTCTTGTGAATGTTCGGTTGGTCTATCTTCTCGAAAGAGAAGGTTGGGACTCTACTCCAAACTGGGAAGATGTTTTATCGTTGGGAGAACAGCAGAGGCTTGGGATGGTCAGTGTTAACTTCACTTCAAACTATGTTAACTGCCAAAACCACCTTTTGTTCCCTATCATTATCTATGGATCTGTGTCTTGATGTCTTTTGATTGAAATGGGAGATACTATTTTATTCCAGGCTCGTTTGTTCTTCCACCATCCTAAATTTGGTATCCTCGACGAGTGCACAAAGTATGTTTTGCGCCATAACACTCTTTTAACATTTTCTATTCGCTGGTGAATTACTGTGGGTCCTAAATGGCACACTTCATTGCAGTGCTACAAGTGTTGATGTTGAAGAGCATTTGTACAGGCTAGCAACTAATATGGGTATAACTGTGATCACTTCCTCACAAGTAAGTATCCGTATGATTCCAGTGATAGTATAAAATATCTGGTGTGATCCCTGTTTCTTCCAAGTGAACTGTTCTTTGTTGATGCCTCTGAATCCTAAAAAGTCTGTACTTGCTGTCGGACATGTCGATTTTTAGTGTTGCTGAAACCTTTCCCTGTGTTACAGAGGCCTGCTCTTATACCCTTCCATTCCTTGGAGCTGAAGCTCATCGACGGTGAAGGAAACTGGGAGCTGTGTGAGATCCAGCAGTGATTGATGCCACCGGGTTAGGATTTCTTGGCATCAAACTCGCCGTTAGTTGCTGCTGCTTGTTCATACAAGACAGGCTGCTCGCAAGCGTCTGGGAGCTAAAGCAGCGTGTACAATTACAAGGCAGCTATTGTTTGTAGAAAGTACACGTTGGTGATCTCACTATTCTTGAAATAATTCTTGTCAGAAATTTGACGTAGAACACAAGATTGTAGTTTTAGTTTATACGGAAGTAGTGGTTGAAGGTGCAGGGATGAGCCAGGCAGCCATGATGGTGAATGAAGTCAGTGGTGTTTTTAGATGTGATAGACTACAGTAGATATCTCCCGAACCTGGTGATCCAACCTATTGATTCGAATCGATGCTAGATATACTATACGTAAATAATGTTGCCATCAGGTTGAAATTGAATGACGGCATGGAGAGATTGCTGTTTGTGTAATAACGAGGTTGCACTCGTGTAAATGTCAAGTGATTTATCAAGATTAATTGCCCATTATTCCTTCTTGGTTTTCGCATGTAATGTAACCACAGGAAGTAACTGACTCCTGTGATGCTGAACCATTTTCTTGCGTGCGAGCATGGTTGCATATGCAGTAGCCAGTTACCAGTGATCATCTGTTTCATATTGGGTTCATGCGTTGTGCTTTGCGTTCTTTCTTTCTTGCATCTCATCAACAATCTCTTATGAATAATTTATCTTCTTTTAGATGAATTTTCATGAATCATGATCTGCGCAAAGTGCAGTACCATACAAGTGAAGAAAAAACAGATAAAAAGGGGGCTTTTTTAGAGGGGAGAGGCTGATAGATTGGAGAAGTTTTGCTGGGAGCCCAGTAACAACAAAAATCACTTAAGAGAGGGCTGGCTGCTTCCACACCACAAAGAAAGCACACGGCGCGCGGTGCCGCCGGCGACGGCGAACCACCGTGTTTCATTTCCTCCCCCAAATCCAGTCGCCTCCTCACAAGGGTGGAGAAAGGAATCTTCTCTTCTCTTACTGCGCTGCCAATGTTACTACGAGCAGTACTAGTGTTCATGGGATTCTCCTCTTCCCTGTGTATGTTTTCCTCTGCAGCTACGCGAGCGGGTGGAGTACTTCCATTGCTGCAGCTCCATGTACACGAGGAGATGGCTTTGCAGCCTCGGCCGCTGTGGCAGGACGACGACGACGAGGAGGAGCTACGCGGAGGGCCTCCCTTCCCTCCTCGATCCATTGCCGGGCCTCCAGCTTCCTCCCGACCTCCACGGCAAGCAGCCATCTTACATTGTATTTGATAAAATGCTCCGTGATATGTTATTTACATACGGGTCCTGGACCTATCAAATGCACGTAAAAGATGAGACAAATGATCAAATATTTCGTTTCGTAAACTAGATATGATTTCTTATCTTCACAGACAATTCTTATAGAAGACATTGCGCTAATGGTTTCTGGTAAAACTGATATTGCCCTTACTTCGAACCTGCTTCTTTGGTGGAGAATCGTTGACCTTTCTTTTTTTTTGATTGATGTTAAAACAAGAAGCCAAGCAAGCACTCCTTGGAGTTCATAGATGAAATAGCTCTAAAAGATATTACATCGTTTGCTAAACTGGGGAGATGGTTTACACTTTACTCAGTCCCATGAATATATGTTTGCAAGCGGATTGACTCACCGCCCAATAACCTGCGGTGGACGTTAAAAAGCTTCTTTTTTCGACGTTAATTAGTTTTAGACGCTGTATAGCAATTCCATGACTGGAGGAACCTTGCTGATTAGTGACTCGGCCAGTTTCGGTCAGTTAATACCCAAGTTTTTGTAGGCTCATAAGTTGGGTGTGACCAAACTTTTGAGCAGATTTTAAAAAATCAAGTGTGATTGGGAATTGATGAGATAAAAGTGCGATGAGTGAAGTTCTGATGGCCTACGATGCAGAACCACGCACAGTGGCAATTAAATTTATTCACAACAACGTGTGGCAATCCTTCTTAGTGTTATGTTACTTTGTTGCTGATGGTCTGTCTATGCGATGTTGTCTGTTGTTGATGACTTGATGTGGTGCTTGTTTTTTTTTATGGATACATTTGGTATTCATGCAATTGAGCTGGCTCTCCAAGAATAAATCTTCTTTTTGTAGCTAAAGAATAAATCTTAAGAATATACAGGCGAGGAAGCTCTAAGCTTGTTGAGGGAGGGTACTCGCGTCACCTCGGGCCCATGACAACCTGAGAGTGGTAATACACATCAGGGGGGTCTACATCATAGCTACAAAAGGGGATCAGCTCTCCAGAATCACAAAAAACTACATCTAAGACTGGCACCGATAGGGTGCTCCGGTGAGTTGATATACAAAAAAGAACTAACAACCAGCATTGACATATTGGTAGCAAGCTTCACACCTGGGACGGATCCAATCCCTTGAGGCCTCCCTCTCGAGCGCCAGAGGAGCCTCCCTTGCTAGAAGAAGGAGCGAATGTGGTCGGTGATGGCCTTCCCCCCCTCCAAGTCGGCAGAGCTTGGCACCTCGTAGGTAGGCGTTTCAAAAGTCATGAAGTGCTGGCAACCCACCAGCTGGAGGGAGGTGAGCAGGACCTCGGTGGAAGCCTTTGCATAGTAGCACCGAAAGCGTGACACTGATGCCCTGGCCGCCTCGCTGGTCACGCTCATCCTAGTGAGCCAGGTCTCGACGGTGATCTCTGATGAGCCGGAGGGGAGCACCGCGAAGACACTTAGGCACACGGAGCTCAGCAGCCCATGGCACACGATGACCCGAAGCGGTGTTCGGTGGTCTGGAGCGGAACATGGTGGCCTACGTTGCAAGGCAGTCCAGAACGGGGTTAGACAATTCAGAGCGGCGCAAGACAGTCCAAAGCGAAGCTCGTTGGTCTGGAAGAAGCTCAGTGGCCTAGAAGGTACACAGCTATCCGGAGAGCATGGTGGACCAGAGCGGAGTAGCGCTAGTTTGGACCGCAAGGCAATGAACCCTGGAGGGGTTCTAGGATGACCAAGACAAGGACCCTGGAGGGGGTCTAGGACGGCAAGGTGAGGGACCTCGGAGGGGGTCCAGGATGCCAAGCAGAATTGGTCCAGAGGGCAAAGTTCGGTGGCCCAGAGAAGAAGACCAGTTGGGAGTGTGCCGGTCTGGAGGGCGAACACCGGTTGGGAGCAGCAGCAGGCTGGAGCGGAAGATGTCGGGTCTAGAAAGGGTCTGAGCGACCGGAAGGCGGGGGCCCAGAGGGGGTCCAAGCAGTCTAGCGGGAGCTTCGAAGGCGACTGAGGTTGGGCTGCAACCAGGCCCGAAGGGGGTTCGGGCGGTCTAGCGGGAGCCTTGAAGGCGACTGAGGCTGGGGCCTCAACCAGGCCCGCGCATCAGATCAGAGGCAGTCCAGGAGGCATGCCAAATTGAGAGTTGGAGGGGAGGAAATTAAGTGAAGAAGGAAATGAAGAAGTGGAGGCAATGAAGGAATGAAGGGAAGGTGGATAGAAGACCCGAGGGTATTTATAGAAGAGGGTCGGTCCGTGGTGGACTGGGTCTGTCCGGCGCCTCCAGAGGAGTTTGGTTCACGATGGATCGAGACTACTCGGCACCCCAAGGGTGTCTTGTCTATGGTGCCGCTAGCCCGCCCCACTCCCCTCTAGGAGATTCTAAAGGGGCGAGGGCGCCTCCTCGTACTACATGCTATCTCCAGACTCGGAGCGTTCCAAGCCAAGTTTGGAGTCTGCGTGATTTTGCCACTCGAAATCCGCTCCAATACTAAGGTATCGTGACATTCCATAACTTCTCACAGGTTATCGGGAGTCATTGGACTGAGGCCACATGCCGACCCCTTTTTCCAGTTGGTGCATCGGCCCGAGCGGGCGGTCAATGACCACCCGGATCAACAAGGGGCTACTGTTGAGGGAGGATCCTTGTGCCACCTTAGGCCCATGATAACCTTGGAGCGGCAACACACATCGGGGGGTCTACCTCGGTCGAAGCTTGCAAGCCAACCTTGGCGAAGTTCACGAGCCAACCCCCGGGGGAGGGGGTCCACAGCCAACCTTGGACGAGGTCCGGGGTCAGTCATGAACCGATCCCTGGGGTCTCTCGGACATGGTGGGACCCACACGGTGCAAAAGGATGAAGATACTCTTAGGAGTAAGGTAGACCCTAAGGGTAAACTTGTAATTTCACTTGTCTTTCCCTCACTCTATAAATAGAACCCTTGTAAGTAGGAAGGAGAAGGCCATTTGTAATTCTAGACACCTATATTTAATATACTTGGTCATTTATGTATGATTTGTATTGAGTCCCTCCGTATCCTCGGTAGTTCTCGAATTCGATGATGGTGTTTACAAGTTTACGGTCTAGTTTTATATTGACGGCAAAGCTAAAACAAGCGTTCGTGAGTTATAGCACGGCAGACCAAGCAAAAGAATATGGCTGATCAAACTGTACAATAACTTGCATTTATTCATGAACCAAAAGCATGATGAGATGAGATGCCCACTTTTCAGTATTGAAAAAATAATGGCAAATTAAAGAGAGTGAAAAACGTTTTTTTAATGCAAAAATAATGACAGCTGTGGGATTTGAACCCACGCCCTTTCGGACCAGAGCCTAAATCTGGCGCCTTAGACCACTCGGCCAAACTGTCCTTGATGGATGTTAGACGTGAAACAAATATAGATCTTGCCAAGCTCATCTAACTCACTGTTCGGCCAAATTTAGCCAACCATGTATCTACATTTTAGATATAAAAGCTAAGTAAATAGTTACATATGGATTTGATACAACTTTTGACAAAGAAATGACATAAGTTACATGTGGGCATGATTAAGCTTGGCTAAAATACAGCTCAAGTTTATCTACACTCAAAAAAGGATGATTTGAACGGGTGAAACAAAAATATTGTTGTGGGGTACATCAGGAGTGACAGGTGGATTTTAGAGTAAATTCAATAGCATAGTACTATAAGGAAATATATCAATATATCTTTATCTTTTGCAATTATTGAAGGATAGGATAAGAACTTTTCGTTCTGCTTCTACCTTTTATAATTATTGAAGGATAGAATAAGAAGAACTTTCCATCATTCTTCTCTCCCCTCTTATTCAGATATATTTTTGGTGAAAGTTCAAAACGAATTTCCTAAGGGAGAAAGGGTAGAATCCACAATAGATATATTTTTGGTGAAAGTTCAAAACGAATATCCTAAGGGAGAAAGGGTAGAATCCACTTGATCTGCAGTCAAATGCCGTGCCACTGAGCTATGGACCCAATTGTGCTATATGTTCTGATTACATAACTTCTGAACATTCTTCAATATATCAGGCGATGCTACAAAACCGTACGCGTCGTACGCTAAAATTGCTAGTTATGGCCAAAAAAAAGGGTCTTGTTTGGAAGACAATAGTTCTGCAGGAAATTTTATGTTAGCACTGAGCTTAATTTTCTCTTCCTTCAAAACTTATGCGTTCCGAACCGAGACTAGGCACCTTATGTACATCCTAGCCTCTTATGCTAGATAGAAACAAAAATGTTGTACACAGAAGTGGGAGTTAGAAGGAGTACATTCTCCCAACCAGCAACGAACCGAGCTCATCAATTGAGGCAGGACTACGAGGAAAAAAAATACAAGCTAGATGCCATTAGGCATTAGCACCATCACCATGCATTATTGCTACAAGAATTAATCGAGTACCTCATCCGCAGTCAAATGCTCTACCACTTACAAGCTCTACCAATTTGAGGTGCAGAGAGAGCAATAAATTAGCTCTACAACGATAAGGGAAACCTAACATCAGATCCAGACTCCCATATATGCACAGGATAAACAATTGGTTCGTTTTATATAAATCCCAGCTGAGTAAGGTCGTCATCTGGGATTTCTAGGGCGCCCGAAAGATCAATGTCTAATGTATCATCAAGACCATCAGTGAACCAAGAACTGATATCATTGCCCTGCCCATCAAGCCCTCCTGGAACATCTAATATATCATCTAATCCAGGCAAGTATGTCAGCACAGCATCAGTAGATCGCCGAGCAGCGTTCCCAGGAGTGTTTCTTGGTTGCTGGGTAATTTTGGCACTGGAAGGACCTGCTGGTTCAGGGGGCTCCTGCGTTGCCGGTGTTGGAAATGACTCCACAACTCTACCAAGAACATTTCCAGAAGTTGATAGCTGCGTCAGCTTCTGCTTTGGCTTTGTCTTATTTTTACGTTCACCGCTCCTCCCACTGCTTGATGAATGACGCCCTGATTTCAAACCAGAACCCTTCGCAGATGCATCTCTCTTGTGGTCCCTTTCCCTGTCACTCTTTTTCCATTTTGTGCCACCTGTTAAAGGATAAGAAAAGGTTGATATAGCTTGTAAAGCAGCAGTGGACGTCTAACATCACCAAGTAGCATCTCCTAATGTCTCCCAAATTGAGGTCTAAATCATGTTTACCAAGGGTTTCATGAAGAAGGCAAGAGTTACCTTGATCCAATGGACTTCTGTCAAGCTTTTGAAGCTTCAGGCTCTCTACACCTGAAGACCACAAGGAAAGGAGGGAGGCAATTATGATTTGGCTAAAATAGATTCGATGGGAAAAGAGTGCAAATAAGCACATTACAATCCTTTCTCAAGTTAACAAACAAAAAAATGGAATTCTCTCTTACAAACAGTTGCAAATGTATTACCTTCATCGCTGCTTGGCAAGGGCGCAGATAGCACACTCCAAAGAGAAGGCTCACTGAAGCAGCTTTTCTTTGTTTCCTCAAATTTCTGGCATCGGGCAATAGTACGCTTGGCAAAGGCCAAGGCAAGCTGTTTTGCAGCCTTATTGGCAGACTTACTGACACCAGCCTTGTGACTAGAACCAACTCGCCCACCCTATATATCAAAAGAGATACAATCAGTATCCAGGATCAAGCTTAATCCCCGTTCATCTGCATAACATTTTTTTTTGCCAAAACGAAATTATTAAGATTACATCATCCAACATGCTTGACCGTGCAAGACTTAAAAGAAGGAAAAGAGTGTTGATGCTCCTACATTGATTTCACCAACTTTTTTTAAAAAAATCCATTATCAAGTTAAAGCGCAAACAAAGGAAGAATGAATAATCTCTACGGCCTCAATAAATCAACTTTGCATAACTACAAGAAAAACTACCATTTACAAGAGCAGGACAATTATAAGCTCATAAGGTATTAACATGAACATCAGAAAAAGCAATCATCAAATCATGTAAAGAGGATTCTCAACTACCTTAAGTTTTCTGTACGCCCTTTCAACCAGTTTGTTCATTGCATGTTGCTCCAAGCTCCTGTCAGGCAAATAGTAAAGTTAGCCACTGAAGTAACTTTATGCACTAGCATTTAAGAGATCTAATCCAGAAATATAAATCCATTGATACCTCTCCTCGATACTTTTAGTATCTTGAATTGCTTTATCTAACTTATGTAATTTGCATTTCTTTTGCTTCACCTGCAAAGTAAGAATGATATTATTTTGATATACAATTATACATGGATGAAAGCCTAGTGAGAACTAATTTCATCTTGAAAGCCTAGTGAGAACTAATTTCATCTTCCAAAATATATGTATGTAAAGATAACAAAAAGCATCACAGGAATGCATCAAATGAGAACAAGTCTTAACATAGGATAAATAATCTTAACCATTGGGTTGAACCTAGATGGGGCACCTTGGTGTCAGAGCACCATGATCTAAAATAGATATTTCTCCTATGTATCGCGTGTGAAAAAATTTATGGATGTCGAGTTTAACTATTTTAGTAACTAGTTCAAATTGAAATTCGAACTGCAGTTGCCTTTTTTATGATAGTTTGATTGTAGGTATATGCTGATTTTATATAAAAATCAGCAAATCATGTAATCTAAATTCATTCAAAATCTTTGAATTCGAGTATATTTTTTCAAAGGTATGTGTTTCATTTGAATGGTTATAGATGGATATGTACCCTAAAACTGAAATTTTCAAAAAAAAAACACCTAAATTTGAGCATACTCCAATAATGATTATAAGATACTCCGGGTAGTACATACTCCCGATGGATGTCACTTCAATGCATAGCTCTCGGCCCCTATACTTACTAGCACATGTTGATGCCAGATTGGATGGTCAACTATATACATGCTCGAATTAAAGTGTTTAAAAAATTATTTGAAAAGTCCTTACACCAAAACCCGAGTTTCAAAAACATGATAAAGATTGTGAAAGTTTACAAGGGTCTGATGCAATCGCATTAACACATTGAAAATAGTACATAAGAGTAATTAGGTGAGCATCCAAGTTTCATCAAAATTGAAGGCATGTTTTTCTTGAATGGCAATTTGAATACATGTTATTACTTATTAGGATGATTGTTCATGTAACCTGATCATGCAGCCGTTTCCTCAACTCTGAAATCATTTTATTGATGTCCTCGTCCTCTCCGTCATCTAGCTTTGGCTGAAAAGGATAATATTGCAAAGATAAGGCAAGAGTCACAACTAGAATGTAAAAAAAGGGGGGATTTACTAGAATAAATTCTGAAATTGTCAGGTTATTACATGAACTTCAACAGCCTTTTGCAAGGGACAATATAAAGATTGGAACACACAGAAAATGACATCAAATATCGAAAATAAAAAAGAATGTGTGCACTAAGTACATGCCTATCGGATATTTTCCCTCTTAGAATGGATAGCTGCCACAAAATATAGCTACTGCATATTATGACTACCAATATATAGGCACTTTGGATAAAGATCTCAAGTACTTTTAGCATTCATCTGTGATGGTAACTACTTTACAAAATATATTAAACTATAAAAATATCAAACCATACAACACAGCTCCCCAATTGTAACCCTGAACTCATCCATGTATGAGGTTCATCAGTGTCCAACAAAAATAGTTTTATGTTTACAGAAGGAATATAAACCTCGTACGCCAGGATAACATTCAAGAAAGATAATGCCTACCAAGAACCATCCAAGAAACACACCAGATTGTTCAAAATTTGTCATTTGTGATGTTTCTGATATGACATGTTTCCTGATTTCTAGGGATACAAACTTACCAAAAAACTACATAAAGCAACACTGAAGTTTTCAAATGCATTAACTGTTCACAAATGCAGAGATCAAGGGATCATACCATTGTCTCTGGACAAATGCCAATACTTTGCAGCTCAATCAAAACCTTATCATTCACAGACATCTGCCCGTACTGATGAGGTGAAGGAAAAAAATTTCCTGGATTTTGACATTGCTGTGAAAATGTGGTATCAAGTCATGCAAAGAGCCGTTTTCTGGGTATCCAGCAAAATTGACTCCATCTGACAAATTCTCACTATCAACCGAATTTTGACTATTTGAGCTGATGAAATTGCTGGAAACTGTGTGTCCATTGCACATGCTCTGATGTAACACTGAAGTATTGTTTGAGTGTGTGAAGTCCAAACTCAACCCAAAATTAGATGTTATGGCACTGGCTTGAAGTTCATTTTCTAAGTATCTATTGGCAGTGTAAGGCATGTGGCTATTTGAAAATTCGACAAGTATATCTCTTTGCACACCATTAGAGTCAGAGAAGTCATCTTCCATGATTAAAGCTGAAAGGAGTTTGTGTGCCATTGGGGCCATCTCATGAAACCATTTGTCGGCTTCTACCTTTGGTGGTCCAGTGCTGCGGTTTTCCTCACTAGGAGAAAAACAGTCAATAGGTCCTTTCATTCCAACTCCATTGGTTTTGCTTTGCTCAGGTAAGGAGAAGAATTAGATGGAGCCAGCATCTGAGATGAAAGCTCCTCCTGCAGTTTTTTGGGACACATGAAGCAAGGATATGTAGTTGATGAGTTTCAGAAAAGGAGATAAAATTCATGAAAGAGGGAGGGGTGGAGGGTTTTTTTGGCTGGGAGCCTGGGTGACCTGGGATGACTCACAAGTCACAGCGCAAAATAAGTCACATACCATCGATTGCTGTCTGTTGTAGTCAGTGGATGCTATCACATTATGTTCACCATCAGGCATGCAGGACATGCTCATCTCAAGCTCTTCAACAAGGTTAATCTGACCACAAATTCCGATAAGTGAGAAGCCATCCCAGCCCAACAAAGAAACTAGTACAGTCAATCATGACATATCTAAAACATAATGGGGACCAACCTGGTGTTTTAAGAAAGCTAAATTTTCAGAGCTTAAGAAAGTTAGCATTGGTTCCATTTTCTTCCAAAAAGGCCCAGAGTATGCACCAACTGCAGAAAAAGAATAAGAAAGTTATAAAGCATCAACCCAAACAGATGCTGACAGATCTGATCAGGCAAAATAAGATAAGACAGTATACGCACCAATAGTGCTGCGAGCAGCGTTTGCAGCAGCTAAAAGTTCCTCTTGGTCATCTTCTGGTTCACCTACAATGCACAGCTAGTTATTAAGATATAGAAGCTGAATGAGTGGGGAAAGTAGCCAAAATTTAACTAAAATGTCCAGAGTACAAAGGTCAAGTATCTTTCAGAAAACCTGATATATTTGTAGACTCATAATTAAGAGCATGTGTGTAACAGGATGAAGATTTGCCGTCAGAACCTTTCTTCATCGGGGGGCGCCCCACCTTGCTGCACCGTTGTTTAGATGATCAAATCAGTATCATAGTAAGAACTAAAATCCACAAAGCCACCAATACTTACAAAGGAAACACTAAATACCTTTCATTCCTTTCAGGTCCAGGTGTTTCACCTTTTAGTGGCTTTCTTGATTCTGTAGTGTCGAATTTTTCTTTTGATATGGAAGAACACCCTTTAACATGCATAGTACCTCTTCCACTTCTCCCTTGACGATGAACACTATCATCTTCAAGTTCTTTCAAAGGAATCCTATTTTTATTTGATGAAAAATTAACCCTGTTGCATTATGAACAGCATTTGCACCCTCGTTCTCCACCTCACCACTATTTGTAACTTTCTCCTTGGCCTTGCTTTCAGTGGCAGCCGATCCCTCACTTTCTAACAATCTAGCAGGAGATGAGGTGTTATCCATTTTGGTTACTGTTTGTGTATGACTAGTAACATTTTTTGTAAGCAAAACACCGCAGGACTCTACAGGTGCTGATCTAGCAGCAGTATCAAGTGGTGATCCTTCAGATAAGACTTCGTCAAAATTTGAGACTGGAGAAACAACATTTGCTCTTCTTGTCCGTGACATTTTCTGTGGACGTTGACCAACCCAAGCAATAGGAGGTGATGAAGCATTTGAATGTGCGGAACGTTTGCGGTTGGTCATGCCTCCCAAAGGTGAGGCTTTATTTGAGTAAGGTATTTCTTCCCATTCATCGTTTCCTCCAGCTGAACGTTGGAAGCTAGAAGATGAACCCATGACAAGTGAACTGGTTCTTGGCGCCCTGCATGCTTTAGCCTTGGGCAAGGGACTTAAGCTTCCAGTTTGCATATCCTCAGAAATATGTGCCCTATTTATACAGAGTTGCAGCAGATCATCAAAAGAATGATAATGTTGTGTTACTCATTCACATATATGTAACAAAGACAAAATGTAAATCATCAGGAGGAGAGAAGTTCCTTATGCATGAGAATGAAGTAATGCACTATGCTTACTTGTTTCCTTTTACCATAGCCCGTTCCTTTTCAATTCCAGTATGCCGCTCTCTTTTTCATTTGGCAGAGTGGCATAATCCACATCCGTCTTGGATAAAATATGGGACCCAATGTTATTCTGCTGAGAACTGCCATCCATCTTGCTACCTACTGCTCCAGCAGGAGCTCCATGTCTGTAATATAAGAACTAATAAGGGTGAGTTCTAACCTTCTAACCTGGAGGAAGTGACAATGTGCTGACAGAACAGATTTCCACGTATGCTGAGGACAAGAATGTAGAATTGAAAAAAATGAAATTGCTAACCGGAAGGTCCGGAATAGACCGGAAACAAACCGATAACCGGCTACCGGTCTACCTCTGGTAAAATTTCCGAATCCGGCTTTTTTTATCCTTGCAAGCAAGAGCTGAAAAAAACTCAAACGCCAATTTTGTGATGATGGACATATACAGTAATACCATTCAACTCTCTCGCAATGTTGGACTTTTCAAGACAGTGCATGTCAGCCCTCACTCTCTAATTCAGGTTAAGTGCAATGTGTATGATGCTCGACTAGTCAAGATGTCACATTTATCTTTCTAATGTTTGAATTGTTTCCAGATTATGAGCTTGAATTCAGCATGATACTCAACTAGACCTAATCATCTGAGAGAAGGTTTACTGTGATTCACAAAAAAAAACCTAAGTTCGACTTTAAGCTACAAAATTGATGGTAAGCACACAGTTTACCTATATGCAAGGCCATCACTAGATCGCGGACGTGCTTCATTGGCTGGCTTATGTTGACCCACAGGTTTGACATCTCGATCAGCATCATTGCCTCTGTTGAGCATTGTTCCAACAGAGCGCTTGCGTTTCAACTTTTTCTCCCACCCTTCACCTCCAGTAGATAAGCCCCGTAATTTGTCTTCAGAAAGCCCTGATACTGTACCCGATGTTCTTGCACAACTCTTGTCCTTCTCCAAAGGTGAACTTTTATCATTATTAACCAAAGGACCTTGCCTTGTAGGAACATTACCACGTCCTTCCAACTGAAATATGCAGACATAACAAGTTTAAATATCGCAAATGGTAGCACAAGAAATTTATAGGGAATATGAAAACATAATGATAGTAAATATGTCATAGAAGTTGTACAAAAACACAGCAGACATCAAGGGCCTTAAAAGCTTTGGGTTTTAGAGGTCTGGAATTGAACAAGTTCAGCCAGAGTTACAATTTCCAAATCCCAGAAGTAACTGCCAAGTTACCACCGGGAACTAGGAATCACAGACCAGGCTAATTCTTAAGAAACCAGCAAGTTTTGGGATCAGTTCATATTTGAAGCCTGCATTGGATTATGAAATGATCAAATTGGCTACAGAGATTGGATGGTCCAAGAGGGAAGATAGGCTGTTTCAGTGGGGAATTAAACCAAAATAATCATCTTCGGACCCTAGTACTGTATGGTTTTCTTTAAAGACCAGCAGAAAACTGGGTGGTAACTGGCTGGTTCTTGTTTTCAAACAGCCCATGGTTCAACTTGCAAACTCAGAAGTTGTTTGATCTTACATTCTTACTGGTTCCCACCGGTAACTGAGCCAAAAAACAAGAGTAGAGCAGATGGCAGGAATCAGCAGTCTAGCAAAAACCAGGAACACTTGTTTAAGCTATAACTAACTATAAGGAAGTTGAGAATCGAAAAGACTAAAACTTTGTAAACTCCTGCATTTCAAAATATCAACACTATTGCGTAATTAGGAAATCTCGTTCAGGTCATAGCTAACTAAAGATGTTGAGAAGTCTAAAGGCTAAAACTTTCTGATCTCCTCCATTTCAAACTCCCAGGGGAATCAATGAGCACAATGACTGGTCGATACGATATTACCAAAGTTGACAATATCATCAAAGTTCTGAGGTGGGTCCTAAATACACAACATAACCAAGCATAAAGTAGAATTAAACCAAAATGATGAACCAAGCGATCGGCGGAGCACAAACCCGTCCATCCGCCAATGAGGACCGCACACGCTTGCTCGTGACCACAGAGTTGTTCTGAGCTCCGATCCTCAAAGCACCCGAGGAGCCTCCTCCGAGCTTCTCAGACCCGGAATCACTTCTCTGGCGCTTCCGGGTGACAATGTTCTTGTACCTGTCGAGCTTCTGGATGGCGTCCTGCAGCGACCTCGCCTTCTCCCTACCCAAGGCGGCGGCGGCGGCAGAGATTAATTAACTAGCAATGTGGCACATTGCGAGCACTAGTACCAGCAGCAGCAGCAGTAGTGCTAATGGATTAGCTAGGATTGCAATTTAGTAGTAAACTGCAGTACCTGGCCTTGCCCAAGGACTCAGAGACGCTGGCGCGGATCCGCCTGAGCTCCTCGGGCTGGTCCTCCGCTTGGAAAGCCCTCCTGAGCTCGCCGTGGCGCGACTGCTTGGGCTCCCCCAAGGCGAGCGGGTCCAGCGAGAGGTACTGCGCGAGCAGCGGCGGCGTTGGGGTCGGAGGAGGAGCCACGGCCTCCGCCGAGCCGGCGAGCTGCGCGCTGCCCTCGCGGAAGGCTCCGGCCATGGGAGACGGGACGAAAGGCTTTAGGGCTGGGTGGCCTGCATCAAATGCTGCGAGCACAGGCGCGGGGACGGCCGATTGGAGCGGGAGGGCTTGGCGATTGGCGCAAGCCCGGCGGAATTGCGCGGTGCGGAGGGGCGGAGGCGGTGGCCGGCCGCGGCGACGGGCGGAAGGGGTGGGAGTAGTCGGCGGTGGAGATAAAGTAGGCGCAGGCTTTGGATCGACCGAGCCGTCGAGCTCAAGGAAATTGTAGCCCGCCCTTTTATTAGTCAACCGGGGTGAAAACGGATGTATTACGGATGGGATTGTATTTAAACCATATACATATCTATATTTTTTCCTCAGACTTGAATACAAATCAAACAAACATCATATACGAATGCAAACCGGACAAATATCAGATACGAATTTGAATTGAATATCTACTCAATTTGATTGGACCTGGACATTCTCATAAATTATATAGTATGAAGACATTAATGACATTTTATCCTCGTACAATCACACTTAATTATTCTAATTCATTTACTTCATCTAAAGAAACACGAATTCACGTTTAATTAAAAAAATTTGTTCAACTAATTAGTCGTATTGTAATAAAATATACATATTGTTTCGTTGAAGACGAATATAGATATGGATAGTCCGGATAAAATAATATTTCGGATGATAAAAGTCTATACCATATTCGTATCTATATTTTTATGCGAATTCGAATATAAATATAAATAGGATAGAAATTGTTAATCGGATGAAAAAATCTATACCATATTCACATCCTATCAAATACGGTAACCAAATTATACGAATTCGAATACGAATACAAATAGGATATATTTTTTATGCGAATTCGAATACGAATATAAATATGATAGAAATTGTTAACCGGATGGAAAAATCTATATCATATTTACATCCTATCAAATACGGTAACCAGATAATACGAATAATTCGTATCCATTTTTCACCTCTAATACGAATAGGATAGAAATTGTTAATCGGATGAAAAATATATACTATATTCATATCCTATCAAATACGGTAACCAGATAATACGAATAATTCGTATCCACTTTTCACCTCTAATCAACGGTTTGGTCTCTCCTCTCTGGTCAATCCGATCGATTTAGGCCCCGTCCCAGCCAGCGTTTCTGGCTTTCGAAAGCTAAAACTGTTTAAAACATATATATTTTTAACATATTTTATATATTACCTATAGAGATATAATAATATTTTTTATTTATCCTTGTTTCTTCATTTTGCCCCGCTTTCCTGGATTTGGAGTTTGGACTCGAGAAAGTTGTTCCGTTTTCTTTTTTAGGTGGGAAAAAGCTATTTTTTGTCAGTGTGAGATGTCATAGCAGTACTCACTACTAGAACTGAAAGGCTTCCGTAGAGTGCAAAACTCCTCTCTAGCGTTGAAACTGGGGGATGTTTGGGGTGTTTTAATCGGTTAGAGCTTATGTTTTTTTTTTTTGCTGAAAGTGATGGCTTTTTGCTAAAATAGAATATTAACAGCTGTAAAAAATAGCTTTTGGAACAAAATTTGGAAAACAACTTTTGAGAGACATGGTGGAGAGAACGAAGGCCGGTCGGCAGCTTTTAGAAGCGGCTCAGAGAAGTCGTTTTTGGATGCTGCTTGAAGAAACCTTTTTTAGAAGCCAAAATGTTCAAATTGGCTCAAAAGCCGAAACCGATTTAAACACCGTTGGATTCCCCTTGGGTGAGAATAACTACTCAAGGGGAAAGAAGTAGTGTTCTAGAGTTTTACTTGCCACAGCATTGAGGCTAGAACCTAAGATATACTTTGGATCAGTGCTATCAGACCTGGACCGCCCATCGACCTGGCTAAGGTCTCGGGTCACTGACCCGGTGGTAAGACCACATGTTTTAAAATTAAAATTTCATAACCTTGAGTAAGGCCAGCAAATGCTAATTCCTTAGAGATAATTATAAGCCTCAAGATCAAACTGGAGCTCCTCCCCTTCTTCTAGTGCATCTACACCCGGTTGCCATACCTAAAAAGAACCACTCGTTGAGTGTAATTCGTGCATAGACACAGTCTGCATCTTCTTACCAAAAGAAGAGATTAATTGATCGTCTAGGCATCTATTTATAAGTAAGGATGGGTTGTTTACCCCTCACCTTAGCTGGGCCTGAAGCCACCGCAGGATTAGAAGACGAAGAAGCTTTACCTTTCTTGAAACCAAGAAAATATCAAAATTAGAAGCAAGCAAAGCTCACAACTTCCAGCATCACCGAGGCGCCACTCGATGCCAGACGAGAAGCTTGACGTGGACCCATGCATTGGGTTCACCAGCAAGACCCTGGGCCTCGGCGCGAACAGCCGAGCGCCCAGCGGCATGAGGAACCATAGGTACCTGAGCAGAACCTTCCACGACAATGACCCGCCATGCCTACCGACGAATAACAGTCGTAGCCTGGACTTCTTGCTGGCGCCACTCCTCACGCTGGAGCACCAGGGCGGGGTGCTCTACCCCGAGTGGAACAACAGCGATGAGGGCGACGACCGCGGCTCTCTCGGCACGTCCACGGTGCGAAGGGCCGAGCTGTCGACATCGACGTCTTCTTGGAGACCGAAGCAGCTGTCGGGCTCTTAGTCACTCGCCGGAGTCACCACTGTCATGGTCCACCTCATGGAGAAGAGCTCGGTGGGGTCCATGTCGATGAAGGACCTGGAGCTTCCGAAGGAATGGCTAAGGCCAGGCGTTGACCAGGCGCTCGAACAAAACCTGGCGGGTCGATGCAAAACCGGTCGGACCGCTCAAAACCTGGCTGGGTTGACCGGGTTTCCGAGTCAATTGTGTGGGTAGTCCTATGAGCGCGACCGGCCCAGCGAAACTTCTGGGTCCGAGTTTTTCCAGTCCAACTGCCAGGCTGGTCCGGTTCTGATAACGATGCTTTGGATTCCCTCCCACGAAATCCAATCAGTTGGGAGACATCACCAAATCTAAAATATGCCAAGTCTTAGTGTTGGTTCTTTTTTGTTGCGGTTTATGGCTGCGGTTTATGATTTTTGGTCATAGTACGAGTGTTTATGTGAATAAATCAAAAGCCGATAAGCTGCTTTAAAAAGATTGTTCGGATAAACCGTTTCGAATTGGCGATGAAGAAACTATCTTATTTATTTATTTGAGAAAAACTATAAATTAAAAAGAAGTACACTTGTTTATTTGTTTAAAAGAAACTATAAGTTAAAAAGAAGTATACCTTAAATCCTGTGCAGAAGTTTCTCCAACTTAACACTTGTCCCTCTGCTTCGTCCCTCTCACTCCTCTTGGTCTCCAAATGTCTCTCTCCCACCTGCCAACGTCCAGGTGGTTGCTGCACACCGGCGTGTGGTTGTTGCCACCGAACAAATCCCCACCAGCAAATGGCCCTGCTCACAGCACCAATGGTCTCGTCCCACTCCATTGATTGTATCGAGATGATTTAAGGTATCATTTTGTGTGATTGTATAAATTTCACCTTTTTTCTGAATATGTTTCTAAACATTGTACAATTTTCTGTAGGATACAGTTGCACCAAAATATACTAGAAGAATCGTTCCAAACGTTTAGGTAATTTCTCACATGTGAAAATATGTGATACTATGAAGGGGATATCAGTGTACCAACACAAGTATGTTCGGTAGGATCATATTAAGGGAGGGAATTCTACGGCCACACGATGGATTGATAATGGAAAAATGAGCGCGATGGTGTCAGTATAGCTATATGTCGGCATAGTGAGTCATGTCATTTTGGTACCTAAGGAGAAGCTCATTTCAATTCGTGCACAGTAGATTCTTATCACGGAATAACCCAATCTTATATAGGGCCCATTTGTACACGGGAGAATCTCGAAAGGATTTTCGAGTATCTTGTAAACCTTCTTGCGATACTCGTATGAGATCTCTGTATTCAAATTTCATAGAATTTTAATCGCCGATCGCTTCAAACGGTGATGAATCACACACAATTGACATGCTTCTAAAAGCTGCTTTCGGTTTTTTCTGCGGTAACTAGTTTTTATATAGAGTGTTTTTTGAAAAGGAGTGTTGTAGTACACACTGTAGCGACTTCATTTATATTGACCAAAATCATACGTGAATTTCTTTTACTCCATACTCTCTCACACACAAACAGCCAAAAAATATAAGCCACAGCCTAAAAGAAGATGTCCATATGTATCTAACTTACCATGCAAAATATTATTTATACTATTTCATTATTTCTCATTTTGCATATGTCGATCAATTGTCAAAATAACAGACATGCATGTATACCAACAAGCTAGTAGACACGACGAATACTTTAGTACATCAATCAATACGTAGCTCATGCATGTTGGTCCAAATTAACGCCAGATACAGCATCTGCTGACTTCTAGACGTACGTAGCGTCGGTGACCATGGCGATGCCGGCGCCGGTGCCTGCTGCCGCGCCGTCGCGTCCGAACCTGGCGACAGCGCAGTCCGTGGCGAACAATCCAGAGGAGACGAAGCTGGCGGCGCCGCCCATGACGGGCATTTTGGCGGTGACGCTGAGCCTGTTGACGTAGTCGGAGCGGTAGGTCTGGCCGAGCACGCCGTGGACGTCGTCGGTGAGCGCCTGGAACTTGAAGCCGAGGTCGAGGTGCGCGAGGCAGTCGTCGTCGGTGACGCCGTAGTTGTGGACGCGCGACTCCTCGGCCGTGATGGGCACGGCGTTGGCGACGATCCGGAAGACGCCCCTGAGCTCGACGACGACGCCGTTGGCCTGCGCGGTGCGCGTGACGGACAGCTTGGGGGCGGACGCCGGGGACCAGCGCGCGCCGTCGACGGGCGGCAGGGCGACGCGCTCGTCGTCGAAGGTGACGTTGAGGTGGTCGACGGCGGGGTTCCAGCGGGCGGCGCGGACGGCGCCGAGGTGGAGGTTGTGGTGGGCGAAGAGGACGCCGAGGGCCTGGATCCAGGTGAAGTCGCGGCCGGTGGCGTCGTTGCGGTTGCCGATGAAGTGGGCGTTGATGTGGAGGGTGGCGTCGGAGAGGATGCAGAAGTCCTGGTCCTTCTTGCCGTGGAAGTAGAAGTTGTTGCCGTCGCCACCGGTGAAGCGCGGGTCGCCGCAGGACACGCCGGGGTAGAAGTCGCACACTGCGTGTATGCAATTAACACGCTAGCTCGTACATATATATACGAACGTATGCGTGCACAGATACAACAAGGAGAAGAAGAAATACGTACGGCAGTAGGTCATGCAGGTGGGGCAGAGTACGAGGCACTTTTGGGGGCAGCGGTTGGGGCAGAAGGCCATGCAGCCGGGGCGCTTCTTCTTGGTGTCCTCACACGTGAACTTGCTGTTGCGCTGCTTCACGCCCGCCGCGCCCGGCGTGATCACCTGCACGTTGCCCGGCAGCGGCTGCGCCGACGCCCGCGACGCCGACAGCAGCATGCACACGACGAGGCTCGTGCCGAGCACCGACACGGCCACGGCGGTGGTCGCCGCCGGCCACCGCGCCATTGCTGCAAAATCAAAAGCTAATCGAGTGGGCGTACGTGTACGACGATCGAGCGATCGATGTTAGCTATGCAGATCGACGTTACGGGCGCAGGGGTGGTGTCTTATAGCCAGCCAGCTATAGGCTTAGCGGCCAATGGTGCGCGCGTTGACCTAAGCTAGCCAGAGGGAGAGTACGTGCCGGATCAGCAACGCAGTGGCTTTTAATTTCTTACCAACAAAGCATTCACAAGCTAGCCAGCTAATTAACTGGCAATGTAATTGATACCATGCGTGCATGTACACTTGGTACGTTTCTTTACTATTATAAGAAAATGAGTCGGTGGTCGTTGGTCCGTTCTCTCTTCTCTCTTCTTAGTCATCCGATCAAAGATCAACCGTAATTGACCTGCACAAGAGTAAGTTTTAAAAAATGTAGTATAATAAATTTAAAAATTCGTAGCAATATACGGGGATTCAACTAGTCGACTGAGAAATTTGTGTGGATCATCGATGGAATTAACGGGAGGACGGCCGATCGAGTTGTTAACTGGGTAATAATTGCATGTGTTGTGTGCACCAAGTTACTCTCCAATTGAGTAGTAAGAAATAGAAGAATGCGTCCATGTATAGCTTCAAAGTGAAAAGATAGGAACCGTGTGACTCCATGCAGCATGTGCATGCATGCATTATATTCCCATTTCCCGCTGCTAAGCTACCTTAATTAGGTAATTAACGTCCCGTTTAAAAGTGACATGGTTTTTTGTTTTTATCTGAGTAAGAGATATTTGTGTTGAGAAATTCATATAAATAGGTTATAAAAACCACTTAAAAATCACTTCGTTCAGAAATCGACTAAATGCCAAAAATCAGGAACTAAAATTACTCATCACTTACTCTTGTGCAGGTCAATTACGGAGCACGTACGTGTGATAGCTAAGCCGTCGACGCGCTACCGTCCATATAATTAATGTTGTAATTTAGTTTTCTTCTTGAGTCTGTCTAGCCAATTCCTGGATGTTTTTTGTCCAAAAAACATCCAAAATTTTCATCACTGGATTAAAGAAATAGCTCAGATAAAACCCACCTCACCTCCTTGTTTCCCTATCAGTATAACGGGCCAGCCAGTTTTTTGATCCGTCACAAATATTTGTGGGTGTGCAGCCCGTTAGCGTTTTGTTCCCGTTAGCCCAGAGCAAGTACCGGATGGGCCCCACATGTCAGGCCAACTAAGAGCAATAATTCAGCCGCAAAAACAGGTGCCAGATGAACCTACATGTCGGTCCACATGAGAAACAGTAAAACCTCCAGGCTGTGGGGCCCACACACACTAGGAGAAAAAAAAAAGCATGAGGACAGAGATCGATCTTGCATAGGGGACAAAAAAGAGAAGAAAAAGCTCTGGAGATCAAACATCAAAAAGGGAAAAAGAACGAACAGAAGCAGAAGAAGGAATCATGGATGAACAACTGGATTTTAGAGGTATTTACCCTAATTCCATTCTGATTTCTTCCCCCAATGTAGCTGAAAAAGAGAGAAGGGATAGCATCGTGTTCTCTCTTCCCCAATTTGATCTAGAATTTGCTTCTCTTCCATGGGTTCTCTTTTCCTGAATAACCACAAATATTATCATTCATTTGATCCACCGAATATATAATCCCTATTGTACCTTCCTAACTTTATTAATCAAATCATGGTTATCCAGATTCTACATAAATTCCAACTTTAACCATGACTATATAAATCCAACCTCAAATCTATTATAATCCAATATCCTCATTTTAAATCCACCAATATCATTTGTATTAATATTTCCTAAAAATCCAAGTATTTTCATTATCAACTCATAATCTCAGTCTGCTCATCCAATAATCAACTAAGCTTATTACTATCTACTTTTCAATTAATTCACTATTATAAAAATCCACCGAAGATAACATCATTGATCAGAGTTGTAATCCAATAATCACTTTTATTAACATCCATCAAGGATAACATCATTGTTCAAGCCTAAATTCGATAATCATTATCACTTTTTTTGCCCCAAAACTCAATTCATTCATCTAATTAATCCTATCCAACCATTTCCATCACTTTATCCATTCAAACCCTTCCTACATCACATAATTCCATCAATATCTTTGGTCATCATCGTCTCATATTTGAATCCCTTATGGGCTATCTACTTCTTTTACTTACTACTTCCATGGGTGTAATTCGACCTATTTGTTGCAATCAGAAATTTGCATTTAATTTCTTCTGAGATTTGTCTGATAGGTAAGGAGAGAACAAAAGAGCATAGGTAAGAATTAAGACGAAATGGGATAAGAATAGAGGGCTTTTAACATAATCTTCATTTAGAATCAGGAATTAGTTTTGCACAAATTGCTTATATAGCAGCCTACAGGCTAATAGTGCAATTCGGCTATTAATACAATAAAAAATCTTCATTTAATTGAATGGTTTTACCCATTGCATCAAGGATATCAAGCGGGTATTGTTTGTTAACTACTCGAGCGGTGACCTTATAACTTTTCAGAAGGAAAAGCTTTGGTCAGGGTATTCGCACTATTCTTCTTAACACCATCCTTAATACTTCTTCGACTAGGGTTAGCTTTCGTTTCATTTGGTCAAATACCTACAGCAAGAAGTTAGTCTAAACGTCTACTCGTATTTTTGAGATTTTGACAAAGCTCAAAAGAAAAAAATTTATCACACGCCTAAGAGAGATAAGATAGAAATAGGAAAGGCGAGATAGCAATAATACTTATGGTTTGCAAAATTCTTTTGTATTTGAAAATAAGACTTCGTGAAATTGTATTTTTATCGTAATCAATCCTACACCTAGGGTTACAACCTACATACAAACCTGCTTTGATACCATTCTGTAATGCCCCTGTTTTTGGGAATAGGAATATTATTACCTTCCGTAACAGCCTAGGAGTTCAGTTACGGACAAGAGAAGCATCATGCCTACTTACAAATATTTCAGAAGTTAGTTTGACTGAAATAAAGACCAAAAGTTCAATTTTAGAAATCTTAACAGGCGTCCAAGCCTAAAACTTAATTTACATTCAAAAGATCCAAGGAAAATCCTGTAACAGCCCAAAAATTTAAATTTGAAAATATGAAGCTTTTGAATTATTTTTGCCGTATATTATATTTGAATTTGGATTTTTGTAGTGTTTCTTAAAACTTTGGTTGAGATTCTGATAATTAAAGAAATTCATGAAAAACAAAACGAACATTAGTAATTCTATAAAAGAAAATATGCAAATAATAGAAAATTAAAATTTTAAATACGAATCTGAAAAGATGATCCAGCATGAGGAGGGAGAAACCTAAGTTAAAAATATAAAATCTCAATATGGAAATAATAGCATTCAAAAACCCAGAATTTGGACATTCAAAAATTTGTAAATACAATTTGTAGCAAAAGTTTAAATTAAAAATCAAATTTTCAAATTTTGGCTTGGGCCCTTCATTTTCTATTTTTCTTCCCTTTCCCTTTTCTCTCCTACTTCCATGTGGGGCCCACTCCTTCTTCTCTCTCTCTCCCTCTTTCTTCCCTCCTTTCCTCCCTCTGCCGGTGGGCCAGCCCGTGCGCCCCCTCCTTTCTTCCCTTTTTCTTTCCCCCCGATTCCCCTCAGCACCTGCGCCTTCTTCTTTTCTTTTTCCCCTCCGCATGGGACCGCCTCCCCTCTGCTTCTTCCCCACTCTCTTCCTCCCGAGCTGCGCCTCCTTCTCCCTTCTCTTTCTTCGCCAGTGCGCCTTCCCGTGGCGACCATGCGCGTTCACTTCTGCCGCCCACGGTTTCCCAGCACCGCCTTGTTTCGTAGCCTCCCGTGACCATAAAATCCCTTGGGCCACCCTTCCTCCTCTGTCTTTTCTCCCCCCCGCCTGTGAACCACCGCCGTAGTCTCCTCTCCGTTTCGCTTCTCGTGAAGCTCGGCTATGGTGACCGTGTCACGGGTGCCTCCACTCCCACCGGACTTCCTCCGACTTAATTGGGTTTCACACGACACTTGCCGCACGGCCGTCTTCCCATAGCCGGCCGTCGCCGCCATTCCGCCGCCAACTCCTCCTCGGCGAGCACTTCTCAATTTCAGCGGAGAGCAACCCCTCGGCGCCAAGCTTTTCCCACTCTGGTGGAGCTCCTCATCGCTGAGCTCCTCTCTCCACGGTGGCCTCCCCGCCGCCCATGGCCTCCGCCCGGCTCACCTCGGACCTTCTCGGCTCGGTCAACCCTTGGTAGCTCCCTCCACTCCCTACCGCTCATGCTCCCTCCATTTCTCTCCTTCTCCCTCACAGCTCTGGCACCCGTACCCCCTGGCGCCGGCGGCTCAGCGCCTAAGGTGACTGTCTTGCGTCCCGGCCGCGTCACCTCCCCTACTGGCTTCCTCGCCTCCCTGGGATCCCATTTTGCCGGCCTGCCCCGCCTCCCTGACCCCCGCTCACCGGCGGCACCGTCGTTGCCCGACGCCGGCTGTCTCCCCTATTTCTGGCCGCCTGCCCCTCTACTCTTTTGTTGCCTCCCCTTCGCTAAGTCGCCAAGCACATACGGCCCAGTTGGTCGCTAGCACTCGGCCTTGCGCTCCCTCATCCGAGAGGTGTCGAGTTCGATTCCTCCCTGGCGCATTCCTTCTTTTCTTTTTGGTTTTGTTTTTATTAACCACTTCCATTAGGAGAAATTTAAGGAAAATGTGGCAATAAATTAGGAAGGTTAATAAACTTATTAGGGAGTAAGTGTGATCACTTAATATTTGATTTGGATTAATTATCGTATTTATGACTTGAATATTTAAGTAAAGGTTAGCTATTAATTGAAGTCACAAATAAAAGATGACTTTAGTTAAGTATTCAAATGTAACTTAAAACGATATCTCAGATAGAAATAAAAAAAAAGAAATAAATTGGGTATTATGTTTAACTATAAAAGCAAGGCTTAAATTTAAAAGATACCCTTAATTATGATTAAAATATATGCTTAAACATTTAGCATATCGCCATTAAATAAATTCCAGTGGAAGGTTTAATTAAATAGCAATATTGGAAAATAACCCTGCATAACAAACTTTTCCCAGGTAACTGAATTTAAACTAAAGATAAAGCTAAGCCTAATAGTAATCAAGTGTAGACAAAATAATAGCAAGTGTCATTAATTTAATCTTAACATTAGATTTGATAATGTTGAACATAAAGATATATAACAACATAGGACTTGTATAAATGGATCCTAATCCAAAATAAGTTATGGCTAGTAATAAATAAGTGTACATAAAATGTCGCACCATGAAATGCTTTCAACTCATGTTCTAAAAATTTACTCGATAAGCTAAAAATTGTATATATCACTTATATTTAGCTCATGCTCTAAATATTAGAGCTCGACAAAATAATGCCCAGCTAAAATCATACACCGGCCCCTAGCTCATGGAACTTCCTCGATAAATGCAAAAATAATAAAAGAAAGTTATTAACATAAATACCGAGTCAGTGTATTATACTATCAACCTTGCCTCAAACCACCATTAACTCATAACAAAGATAAAAATGAATTTATTCGGATTTTATTTGGATCTTTTGAGTTATTTGCTTTTATTCGTGTTCATCGTTTAGCACGAAATTAGGAATTGGAGTCCCAAGAATCAAGAGATCAAGTGTAATCAAGAGCGAAGTGAAGATCAAAACCAGAAGCTCCCGAGAAAGCATTGTGTGAGCTCAAGACCGCGGTAAAACCCGCGCCAGGCGAGTCAATACTTTGATCATGTTGAACCTACATTTTCTGCAAATTACTTTTGTTTAAATTATCAAAGTGCATGCTATTATTTTATGTGCAACTACATGTTTAATTCAAGATTCTAGTATATGCCTATTGTTGCCTTGGTTAATATTATACCCTCTTCTGAATATTGATTATGCGAACCTTGTCGCCCTAGCAAAAATTATAGTAGTAATCTTTCGAAAATAAGTCCCTAATTATGCGCCATGCTTAGTACTGCATAGATACTCGGGGGCGCTGAAATGCCCCAAGCATCATCAACATTTTCAATCATGAGAAAATTGGTTTGGGCAGTCATGGTGATAATGACTGGTATACGTGTTGGATATGATTATTTTATGCTCCCAAAACCCCAACTTGCTTGAATATCCGGGCGGATGATTTGGGGGTGGTGTTGTCTTGGTGGGAGCACAAATATGGAATGTGGTAGAACCGCCTGTAATACTAAGGACTGAATCTTATCATGATCTCCCACGTAAAACAGTGCAACCACATGTCTGTAAAATACAACTTGGCTAAGTAGCGGTATCGAAACTCCCCGACTCATCTCACCGGCAGTGGATAGACGTGGATATGCAAGGCAAGGAGGCCTAAAGGGACACCGAGTGGAGGTGACGTTCACCGGTCGTACTAGCATTGAGGGGAGAGGAGCCCGAATAATGCTGGTAGCCGTGGTGAACATCCTGTGCAACGTATGGGACCCACCGCAAGTGGGCAGTTTCCCATAGGGTGAGATGATTAGGGCAGTTTCGCAAGTGAACAGTCATGTGGTAATCTATCTGACCACCTGACCCAGGAATCAGGTGGGGCAATGGGTGGATTATCGCTTGTGGTGAAAGTGTACACACTGCAGAGTCAAAACTATTCGAATAGCCGTGCCCACGGTCATGGGCGGACATGGGAAACTTAACCGATATAGTTCATTTCAAAATGATTTGTGGGTGGGAAAGGAAAAGTGAAGGGCGATGCAAGGCCACGGTTTGTGTTGTCCCGGTGTCGTCCCATGGTAAGTTAAGCGGCTATAACGTCAAGGATTAAGCATATGGTGCAGATGCCATGTAACGGCGGATGGAATCTGAATCGCTACTGTTATTGCATTCTCATATATATTACGTTTTGTTCAAACTGCTAAGTCTCAGGAGGTTTTCTATGTATTATATTTCAAAAGCTAAACAATGATAAAGCTTCTGCTTTTACAAAGTAAAGTGATAGGAAGATAAATAGAGTCGTAGGAAGAGTGGATGACTGTTGTGGTAAATATATAACGATGATTGGTGGATTCATGCCGATTATAAAAAGAGAATATTAGAGAGGGGTTTAGGAGAAATAAATCGGTGGAGTCTATATGAATGGATGGGTTAGAAGGATGATTTAAATGATTTTTGGAGGATTAGAGTGTGCAAAAGAAATTGTTGGATTACGACACTAATATAAATTCTTGAGAGATGTTAGTAATAATGTGATTGATAGGATTTGATTAAAATACTGGAAGAATGAATTGAATTTAGGGTATATCGGAGGAATAATAATAATTACCAGAGTATAATCTGGATCAATGATTTTGGAGAATTAGACGAGTGTAAAGGCAATTGTTGGATTTAATGGGATTAACAGGGATTGATCTAGATAGATGATTTGAATTTGGGGGAAATTTGGAGATATGATAATTGAAGCATAAACTAGATTAATGATATTCTTGGTGCAGAAGTATTGATGAATTAGTTAGAGATAAATAATGAAAATAAGGGTGATTATGGAAAGAGCAATTTATGGTTTTGGATCATTAGCAGAAAGGATTGATTTGTTAGAAAGTTCTGATATGAATGATGTCGGTGGATTAAAAAGTAATCCTATTAGGGAATCATTGGAATTCAGAAGCAGGGAGTTGGAGAACATTGATTACAAGATTGGACTTGTATGAATTCGGAATACGTGAAGACATTGGTGGATTCAAAATGAATGTATATATATAAAGGGTTTGATCGGTGGATTAGCTAAATGATGCCACTCATTGTTTGGAGTCTTAGACGACATTTAGTAAGAAAATTGTGTCTTTGGGGAATTAAGTCAATTATGGCATTTGGGGAGTGAGTCAATTTGGCAATCGAGTGGGAAGTTTTAGGTAGCGATAATAACACTATGGTTTAATAATAACAATGCTACCAAAAGCAATTTCGCAAATAAAACAACCCGAGCCTTTCCTTTGATAAGCCATGCATACTATATATTTGCATTACGTGTATTGGCTCATGAGCACGGTGGTTAGTGTGCTCACACTCGCTCTCATAACAAAATCCGAATCGTGAATCGATCACTACGCAAAGAATACTTGGGTCTTGAAGGCAAAAAGGTGAAGACGTCAAGGGCTAGGTCGCGAACCTCCAGTTGGGCACTGTGGGCATGTCCGGAGGTCCCACCTGTGCATCGTTCTTCCGCCGCAATTTTCGATTTCGCCTAATCGGCTCATGAGTAAGTTTACTATTTTATTTATGCTTCCGCATGGTATGTATTTGATATTCATTTTCAGAATCGTGAGCACTATCTATCGATCCAGGAATAGTGCATTAAATCACGAGGATTCGAGATAGTAAAACTGGGGCCCGGCAGGATGGTATCGAGCATATCGATTGCAGTCGTGACCTAGTTAGCTCGGCCGTTAGTTCCATGACTAGAAATAATTCTTTAAAACACTATCTCCGAAAATACAAGTTATACTGCTCGTTCTTATCTCTCTTAGAAGATTTCCTCTCATCTATATGCTGCCTTAGCCATTTCTACTTCTCGTGCTCTCTTACCCTGAACTCAAAAGGATGAAAATCCAGTACTCCTCTTGTGAACTCTCCTCGAAAACCTATTTTTGGGCCAATAGTCATGATGCTTGAATTTAAAGCTTTATTTCAAAAAAAAAATTGTTTATCCTTGGAGGACTGATTATTAAGTTGTTTACGAAATTCATTTTCAACCTCATCTTGACAAACCTGGATCTTCCGAGGAAATTTTCATAAGTTAAACTACTTACCAAAAACTTATTCAAAACTTTACCTTGGTTTCTCAAATAGTTCAAAACAAAGTTACTTCTTGAAAGCTTTCCCTAACAAGGACTTTGTGTTTCAAAAATAGATCCTAAGGGTTAACCTTGGGGTGTTACCTTTGAAAGAGTTATGTTGGTAAAAACCTAATCTCCCTGTTTGGTTTTATCCCCCCCTAGTTAAAAGAAAAATCTTCATTTTGCTACAAAGTTTCATTAAAATAATAATATTAATAATGCTAATACTGGAACAAGAAATGATATCAAGCCAATCACCTCCAAATACTTTCCTCTTCTTTCTATTGATTTGGGAAGAAAAATTTTGATCCTCATCTCGTACCCTTACCCCAAAAATTTAAGGTTAGGAACGTTGAAGATCGTCATGAAGATAGAGTGGTTTCGTTTTAAACAAACTATACAGATGAACCCTGTGCCCCCTTATGTGTGCTTCCCCGAATAGACGTTGTATTGTTGCAAGATTTCGCTTTGGCCCTGTGCACTGCCTTCTTGCCCTCGGGCGTCCTATTTCGCAGTCACAGGAAAAGCTTGCTTTCAAAATTTGTGTGGTTCCGTATCACCTCAGCTTCTGGGGTGTACTCTCTTAAAAAAATTTTAATGGGTTTTAGAGTATCTTATCTCTACGATGTGACACTCATCCCATGCTGTTTCCCCCTCACCTTTTCTGAAAAACTCTACTAGGCCCAATGGATGGAAGCAAGATCACTACCACAGTCAGAAGAAAGAAGGGAAGAATAATAATCGATGCTCGCAATAGCCCCAACCATGTGTACCAACCATCGCATGACTTCACTCTACGGAAGGACCAAAAAGAGGGTACCATCATGAAAATAATAGCATCCCTGTACTAAGCAAAGGCACTCAGAAGAAGAAAGGCAAGTGTTTCAGATATGGCGACCAAGGACATTATGTGAAGAATTGTCCCATCAAGGGGAAAAACAAGCGAATAATGGATGCCGTCACCATCAGCCTCAACTCCGACGAAGGAGAACCAGTTGCAAAAGTTTTGTCACTAGACCAGGAAGCTACAATGAATAATATATGCAGTGAGTGTGGCAAAGAAGGACATATCGCACAACACTACCCTCCACTACGACAAATTGGACAAGGAGCCTGTTTCACTTGTGGGCAAACCGGACATATTTGCTACAATTGCCCAGTCTCCTACTGCTTATACTGCAAGAAACATCATTACCCCGACGACTGCCTCATCAATCTAGTAGCTTGTAGGTGTTGTGGGGAGAAGGGACATGAGAAAAGTCAATGTCTGACTAGTCGCCCCAACTGTGAAGGAGACCACCCGCCAGGAACATGCCTAACAAGCAAGATCACATGTTTCCTCTGCAAAGGACCAGACCACTGCCCCAAGGACTGCTCCATGAGCCTGTTGCTGACCAAGACAGCTGAGATACAACGGACGAGTCTCCAAGTCGCTATAGGACTTGTCAAGCCCGAAGTTAGAAAAGATAGCTAATGTCAGTAACTATTCATTTTAAGGGGGGGTAGCAAGAGAATACCAAATGTCGGAAAAACTACCATGATGTATAACTACTTTTGGAAGTACTAATATGATGTATGATTACCTACGAGGTGTAACAATTTGTACTAGCCCTAATCGAACCAGTATACGAAGATCTGCAAGGCCAAAAATCTTCTGGTGATAAGGATTGCAAGGCGTACCTTTAGCTAGAATCGTCAACTTGTCAAAACCTAAGAGTAAGAACGAGATTACAGCAAAAGTAAAAGGCCACCATATAGATATACCCATTGTCACCTCTGCTTTTCTAAGGCCCCTTTCCCCTAGGGCGCAGGCCATTCTTACCCCACCTATCAATAAGAAATTCTACAACCACATGTCCAGTAGACAATGCAACCACTTCATTCGACGATGACGTGAAGACGACAATGTCAGGAAACAAGAATTGGGAAGTTTACAACCTATCCAGGAGAACAAGGTTTCACTCTTCCCTTTCGACTTCTCCAAGTGCTAACTCCTATTGTGCAGATTTACACCTCTCTATGAAGCTAAAGGATTGTACGTCGAGCAACACCTGAAAACCCCTTTTGCTAGCCAATATGGCCCCACCTCCTTTCTTTCTATTCTACCGGAATCTCGGGGTCGAGATTCATTTTAAGGGGGGTAGGTTTGTAACAGCCCAAAAATTTAAATTTGAAAATATGAAGCTTTTGAATTATTTTTGCCGTATATTATATTTGAATTTGGATTTTTGTAGTGTTTCTTAAAACTTTGGTTGAGATTCTGATAATTAAAGAAATTCATGAAAAACAAAACGAACATTAGTAATTCTATAAAAGAAAATATGCAAATAATAGAAAATTAAAATTTTAAATACGAATCTGAAAAGATGATCCAGCATGAGGAGGGAGAAACCTAAGTTAAAAATATAAAATCTCAATATGGAAATAATAGCATTCAAAAACCCAGAATTTGGACATTCAAAAATTTGTAAATACAATTTGTAGCAAAAGTTTAAATTAAAAATCAAATTTTCAAATTTTGGCTTGGGCCCTTCATTTTCTATTTTTCTTCCCTTTCCCTTTTCTCTCCTACTTCCATGTGGGGCCCACTCCTTCTTCTCTCTCTCTCCCTCTTTCTTCCCTCCTTTCCTCCTCTCTGGGTGGGCCACCGTGCGCCCTCCTTTCTTCCCTTTTCTTTCCCGATTCCCTCAAGACCGCGCCTTCTTCTTTCTTTTTCCCCTCATCGCTGGGACCGCCTCCCTCTCGCTTCTTCCCCACTCTCTTCCCTCCCGAGCGCTGCGCCTCCTTCTCCCCTTCTCTTTCTTCTGCGCCAGGCTGCGCCTTCCCCGTGGCAGCCATGCGCGCGTTCCGCCTGCTGTCGCCCACGGTTTCCCCGCACCGCCCACTGTTTCTGTAGCCTCCCCGTGACCATAAAATCCCGCCCGGGCCACCCCTTCCTCCTCTGTCTTTTCTCCCGCCAGCGCCCGTGAACCACCGCCGTAGTCTCCTCTCCGTTTCCGCTTCTCCGGCGAAGCTCCAGCTATGGTGACCGTGTCACGGGGTGCCTCCACTCCCCACCAGACTTCCCTCCGACTTAATTGGGTTTTCGCGCGCTGACACTTGCCGCACGGCCGTCTTCCCCATAGCCGGCCGTCGCCGCCATTTCCGCCGCCAACTCCTCCTCGGGCGAGCACTTCTCAATTCCGCGCGGAGAGAGCAACCCCTCGGCGCCCCGAAGCTTTTCCCACTCCTGGCGGAGCTCCTCATCGCCTGAGCTCCTCTCTCCACGGTGGCCTCCCCGCGCCGCCCATGGCCTCCGCCGCCGGCTCACCTCGGACCTTCTCTGGCTCGGTCAACCCCTTGGTAAGCTCCCCCTCCACTCCCTACTGCTCATGCTCCCCTCCATTTCTCTCCTTCTCCCTCCTAGCTACCGGCACCCCGTACCCCCCTCGCCGCCGACGGCTCAAGCAGCCGCCCAAGCTGACCTGTGCCGTCCCGGGCCGCGTCACCTCCCCTACTGGCTTCCTCGCCTCCCTGGGATCCCATTTTGCCTACCGCCCGCCTCCGACCCCGCTCACCGGCTGCACCGTGCTGTTCGACGTCGGTGCCTCCCTATTTCGCCGCCTCTACTCTTTTGTTGCCTCCCCTTCGCTAAGTCGCCAAGCACATACGGCCCAGTTGGTCGCTAGCACTCGGCCTTGCGCTCCCTCATCCGAGAGGTGTCGAGTTCGATTCCTCCCCTCTGGCGCATTCCCTTCTTTTCTTTTTGGTTTTGTTTTTATTAACCACTTCCATTAGGAGAAATTTAAGGAAAATGTGGCAATAAATTAGGAAGGTTAATAAACTTATTAGGGAGTAAGTGTGATCACTTAATATTTGATTTGGATTAATTATCGTATTTATGACTTGAATATTTAAGTAAAGGTTAGCTATTAATTGAAGTCACAAATAAAAGATGACTTTAGTTAAGTATTCAAATGTAACTTAAAACGATATCTCGATAGAAATAAAAAAGAAATAAATTGGGTATTATGTTTAACTATAAAAGCAAGGCTTAAATTTAAAAGATACCCTTAATTATGATTAAAATATATGCTTAAACATTTAGCATATCGCCATTAAATAAATTCCAGTGGAAGGTTTAATTAAATAGCAATATTGGAAAATAACCCTGCATAACAAACTTTTCCCAGGTAACTGAATTTAAACTAAAGATAAAGCTAAGCCTAATAGTAACTGAAGTGTAGACAAAATAATAGCAGTGTCATTAATTTAATCTTAACATTAGATTTGATAATGTTGAACATAAAGATATATAACAACATAGGACTTGTATAAATGGATCCTAATCCAAAATAAGTTATGGCTAGTAATAAATAAGTGTACATAAAATGTCGCACCATGAAATGCTTTCAACTCATGTTCTAAAAATTTACTCGATAAGCTAAAATTGTATATATCACTTATATTTAGCTCATGCTCTAAATATTAGAGCTCGACAAAATAATGCCCAGCTAAAATCATACACCGGCCCCTAGCTCATGGAACTTCCTCGATAAATGCAAAAATAATAAAAGAAAGTTATTAACATAAAGACCGAGTCAGTGTATTATACTATCAACCTTGCCTCAAACCACCATTAACTCATAACAAAGATAAAAATGAATTTATTCGGATTTTATTTGGATCTTTTGAGTTATTTGCTTTTATTCGTGTTCAGTCGTTTAGCACGAAATTAGGAATTGGAGTCCTGAAGAATCAAGAGATCAAGTGTAATCAAGAGCGAAGTGAAGATCAAAACCAGAAGCTCCCGAGAAAGCATTGTGTGAGCTCAAGACCGCGGTAAAACCCGCGCCAGGCGAGTCAATACTTTGATCATGTTGAACCTACATTTTCTGCAAATTACTTTTGTTTAAATTATCAAAGTGCATGCTATTATTTTATGTGCAACTACATGTTTAATTCAAGATTCTAGTATATGCCTATTGTTGCCTTAGTTAATATTATACCCTCTTCTGAATATTGATTATGCGAACCTTGTCGCCCTAGCAAAAATTATAGTAGTAATCTTTCGAAAATAAGTCCCTAATTATGCGCCATGCTTAGTACTGCATAGATACTCGAGGGCGCTGAAATGCCCCAAGCATCATCAACATTTTCAATCATGAGAAAATTGGTTTGGGCAGTCATGGTGATAATGACTGGTATACGTGTTGGATATGATTATTTTATGCTCCCAAAAACCCCAACTTGCTTGAATATCTGGGCGGATGATTTGGGGGCTGGTGTTGTGCGGTGGGAGCACAAATATGGAATGTGGTAGAACCGCCCAGGTAATACTAAGGACTGAATCTTATCATGATCTCCCACGTAAAACAGTGCAACCACATGTCTGTAAAATACAACTTGGCTAAGTAGCGGTATCGAAACTCCCCGACTCATCTCACCGGCAGTGGATAGACGTGGATATGCAAGGGCAAGGAGGCCTAAAGGGACACCGAGTGGAGGGTGACGTTCACCAGTCGTACTAGCATTGAGGGGAGAGGAGCCCGAATAATGCTGGTAGCCGTGGTGAACATCCTGTGCAACGTATGGGACCCACCGCAAGTGGGCAGTTTCCCATAGGGTGAGATGATTAGGGCAGTTTCGCAAGTGAACAGTCATGTGGTAATCTATCTGACCACCTGACCCAGGAATCAGGTGGGGCAATGGGTGGATTATCGCTTGTGGTGAAAGTGTACACACTCTGCAGAGTCAAAACTATTCGAATAGCCGTGCCCACGGTCATGGGCGGACATGGGAAACTTAACCAGATATAGTTCTGTTTCAAAATGATTTGTGGGTGGGAAAGGAAAAGTGAAGGGCAGTGCAAGGCCCTGGTTTGTGTTGTCCTGGGTGTCGTCCCAGTGGTAAGTTAAGCGGCTATAACGCTGAAGGATTAAGCATATGGTGCAGATGCCATGTAACGGCGGATGGAATCTGAATCGCTACTGTTATTGCATTCTCATATATATTACGTTTTGTTCAAACTGCTAAGTCTCGGAGGTTTTCTATGTATTATATTTCAAAAGCTAAACAATGATAAAGCTTCTGCTTTTACAAAGTAAAGTGATAGGAAGATAAATAGAGTCGTAGGAAGAGTGGATGACTGTTGTGGTAAATATATAACGATGATTGGTGGATTCATGCCGATTATAAAAAGAGAATATTAGAGAGGGGTTTAGGAGAAATAAATCGGTGGAGTCTATATGAATGGATGGGTTAGAAGGATGATTTAAATGATTTTTGGAGGATTAGAGTGTGCAAAAGAAATTGTTGGATTACGACACTAATATAAATTCTTGAGAGATGTTAGTAATAATGTGATTGATAGGATTTGATTAAAATCTTGGAAGAATGAATTGAATTTAGGGTATATCGGAGGAATAATAATAATTACCGTAGTATAACTGGATCAATGATTTTGGAGAATTAGACGAGTGTAAAGGCAATTGTTGGATTTAATGGGATTAATGAGGATTGATCTAGATAGATGATTTGAATTTGGGGGAAATTTGGAGATATGATAATTGAAGCATAAACTAGATTAATGATATTCTTGGTGCAGAAGTATTGATGAATTAGTTAGAGATAAATAATGAAAATAAGGGTGATTATGGAAAGAGCAATTTATGGTTTTGGATCATTAGCAGAAAGGATTGATTTGTTAGAAAGTTCGATATGAATGATGTCGGTGGATTAAAAGTAATCCTATTAGGGAATCATTGGAATTCGAGGTGGAGTTGGAGAACATTGATTACAAGATTGGACTTGTATGAATTCGGAATACGTGAAGACATTGGTGGATTCAAAATGAATGTATATATATAAAGGGTTTGATCGGTGGATTAGCTAAATGATGCCACTCATTGTTTGGAGTCTTAGACGACATTTAGTAAGAAAATTGTGTCTTTGGGGAATTAAGTCAATTATGGCATTTGGGGGAGTGAGTCAATTTGGCAATCGCCGTGGGAAGTTTTAGGTAGCAGTAATAACACTATGGTTTAATAATAACAATGCTACCAAAAGCAATTTCTGGCAAATAAAACAACCCGAGCCTTTCCTTTGATAAGCCATGCATACTATATATTTGCATTACGTGTATTGGCTCATGAGCACGGTGGTTAGTGTGCTCACACTCGCTCTCATAACAAAATCCAGAATCAGGAATCAGATCACTACGCCTCAGCAATACTTGGGTCTTGAAGGCAAAAAAAGGTGAAGACGTCAAGGGCTAGGTCGCGAACCTCCAGTTGGCTGCCTGTGGGCATGTCCTAGAGGTCCCACCTGTGTGCATCGTTCTTCCGCTGCTGCAATTTTCTGATTTCGGCCTAATCGGCTCATGAGTAAGTTTACTATTTTATTTATGCTTCCGCATGGTATGTATTTGATATTCATTTTCAGAATCGTGAGCACTATCTATCGATCCGTGGAATAGTGCATTAAATCACAGAGGATTCCAGATAGTAAAATCTGGGGCCCTGACAAATCCACAGGAACGCTTGAGTGCGGTCGTAACCCTAACACGAATACTCGTAACATTCTTTCTTCTCTTGATCTCTGTGTTGGTGGAAAAATAAAGCAAGACTGAGTACAGCCAACCATACTCAAAAAGTCACATGGGAAAATGCTATATAGCTACTTACCAGGATTTCCAAAGGATGGAAATATATCGGTTTGATTAAGTAGTTGTGGATGCAGTTTTATTTGTAAATATTTTTAAACACAAAAGAATGATAACTTCTTAAGGAATTTGGGTTTCAAAACTTGCTTACCAGACTTCGACATTTTCAAATCATTTCCAAATCTATTTATGCTTTGCTATTGGAATCACCCATTAAACACAGCTTCATTTACCGGAAGCACGGCGTATTCGAATAGCATTTATAAATAACTCTGCAAAGTTTTTCAACTTTACCCACAAGATTTCTCAACTCCCACATCCGGGTTCAAGAAAACTACTTGGTTTGACAAGTCAACGATTGTGGTTGAGCGGGCGCTATGTTCTTTACTTAGCATAAGAGTATAGTCTTTATATTTTCACTAAGGCAACTTCCTCCCACAAACCTATATTCAGCGCCCACGGCACTGCCACCAATCCACATCCAAGTCTCCACCCTAGGATAAGGTCATGGGATCCGGCCGACTCATGGCCTCCAGCAATCCTTTCTTATCCTAGAAACACTTTTCAAAATTCTATCAACAAATGCCAAATCTTTTAGTAGTGGAAAATTTGTTGAGTTTCTAAAGTACCATGATTACATTATTAATATAAAATTACTAAGTTTTGTCAAGGTGAATATGACCATCAAATGAAATAGGGCTTTTTCGGGTTGTAGGACATTAGCTAATATCATGTCATTCTAAATATTTATTGTACATGAAATAATAATGTGTAAATAACATAATGAAAATACTAAAAAATAATAATTAACAGAATGTAGGTTCAATATGATCAAAGACATGTGACTTGCCTCTTTATCCATAGCCTTTGGTTATCTTTACTGTAGTCTTCGGATTGGATACCGATTTCTTTAATTGCTCTTGTAGTCCTTTTGTTGATCAACTCATGTGGTCCAAGTACTAGCGTGGAAGACGAATACAGATGAGTTCTTGCTTTGCAGAACGCAAGCTGCTGGGAACAAAGTACAATTAAATAACCTAAAAGACATAAAGAAGGTAGGTGGTGTGGTCAGGGTTTAGGTGGTGGGTGGTTTGGCTCAACGGAATTGGAATTAGGTTAAGTGGGTTTGAGATGGTCGAAAATGTATTTATGCGTCATATGGATTTTGGTGAACGCCTGACGGTATGGATGGTATTAGATTTTAGGGTCGGAATATTTATCTGGGTTGTTTAGAGCTTTACCAAAGTCTAAGGCGGCGGAGCGAAGTTGGAAAGGTGTAGATGGACTCAAGACGATAAAAAGGGCACATGTGTTTTTAGGGTTTCGATGAACGATAAGAGTTCGGACCGTATCAGGGTTTAGGGTTTGGAAATGTGTTTTAGTGGTTTTGAGTATTATCGATGTTCGGTATGGGGAAATGGAGCTAAGAATCGGGTAGAGGGGATCAAAATGGATGTATTTTGTATTTTTGGATGTGGATGAATAGTAACGGGTATGCACTGTTCATTGCGGGTCTGGTACTATTCACTAACGGGTTCTTACTGTTCATACAGGGTCTGTTTGCTACAGTGTTGGGTCTGCACTATTTGCTAACGGCTTGGACTGCTACAATATCGGGCTGGCACTGTTCATCGTCTTCCTCCCGTGCGCGGCACTGTAGCAGCCGAACAGAGCTATTTTACGATGGAAAATTCTGACGCTTTGGTTAACTCCGGCGGAAACCGAGGGCATGGATGGGCTCCTGGGACTAAGAAGAACCCATTTTAGGGCTCGGTGGCGATCGGCAGGCTACAGTTGGGCGGCGACGAGGTGGTTTATTCTCGGGGCGTTTGAATGGCACATGAGTTACAGGGAGGTTCTTCCTTCTAATTGGCTGCTTTTTAACCATCTAGGAATGGTCACAGTGGCTTGGGTGGCTGCGGTTTGGGTCACGGAGGTCTGTGGTGAGCTGTCCATGGCGGGGTGGTTTTGACTGGCGGAAGAAAAGGTGGCCGAGGAGTTATAGGGCTTGGCTAGCCATGGCGATGCTTTGATCGTGTTCTTAGGGTTATGAGGGAGCTATGGGAGCAAGTAATTGAAATGAAATTGACTCTACTAAAAGAATTGAATTTGAGGTTTACTTCGGGAATTCCAGCGATCGATGGAGTTGTGATGGCTGACGAGGGGTGTGTGGGTGTCTGAGGCTCACCTGAGTGCCAATGCTACTCAAGGGAGGGCTCGGGCGTTTTATAGGTGAGCTAGGGCGGTTTGGCACAAGGGAGGCATCTATTCGAGTTAGCTCGGGAGGCTTCGGGGAGGGTCGTCCTTGGCGGCGGAGAGGTCAGTAAGTTGAGCTGGCACCTCGGGCGCTGCGTTCCTTGCGGCTTGTTGGCTATGATACGGAAGGGCGAGGCGGTGGCAAAAATATCAAAGGCGGCGGCAAATCCCGGCCCGAAAGCTCACCGTGAGTCAAGGAGAGCTGGTAGGGTTGTCAAGGCGTTTAGGGCGAGGCGGATGGCTGATAGACAAGCTGCAGAGGGGTGACAATGGTGAGAAAGTGCAGGAAGGTGCGAGAGCGAGCGAAAGATCGGGCGGTCGACGAAATATCAGTCGACGGTAGGAATTTTTTTGGGTGATGAACAGGGAGCACGCAAAAGTCTGCCGTTGAAACAATGTAGCAAGGGAGTTAGGGCTTAGATGACGAGATTAAGTGCAGGATTTGGCTAGAATTAAGGAAAATCAATTCTCAACGAAAATCAAAATTATTTTCAAATTATCGGTTTGTTTCACATTTCCGATCGCGTCGTCATCACGGGTCAAAAGTCATCAATGCAACAACTCGCTCCACGAGTACTCAATAACCATCTCGTCACGATGCAGCTCACGTGGTTTATCATTCGATTAAAGAATTGAAGTTATATGTTGTTCTGTGCAGTTACCTTTCGTACGACCTGCATGCGGCACCTCGATCTGCAGGTAGATCCATCATCCTAGGCGGCAGGAATTAAGCCCAGACCTGCGCTTACATGCACATGAATGTACCTAGGCGGCAGGATTTATGTCCGTTCTTAATGGTTTTGACTTCTAGTTTTTGCATTATTTTATATTTTTACATATTGTAACACACTTTATATTTTATTATGTCATAATTCTGTAAATTATATGGTGATCCGAATGATGTAGTACCTTTTGTTACGCAGCGTTTTTTACATAATGCACTCAGTAAAAAACCAATAGCCATAAGCAAATACGAAAACCCCGACTTTTATCAGCCACTACTATTCATCAGCCACAGCTAAAAGTTATAAGTAAAAACCAATATAACGGGCCCATAGAGTGAAAACCAGCACCTCCCATTGTACGTCCATGCGTTGACGCAATGGAGAGCTAGCTAGCTAGTATACACACTACTACTTACTACTATCTCACTACTACAAAAGAGGCTAAATTGGACGTTTACATTATAGATAGTTCCTAGGAACCGTTTGTACTTTAAGTATCACAGACTATTTATACGAATAACCGTCTGTGGTATTTTTACAGACAGTTATTTATATGAACTGTCTGTGATAATACAAGAAATCACAGACTGTTCTTGATAAGAACCATCTGTGATAATGGCAGACATCATAGACAATTTTTATTTAAATCGTCTGTGTGATAATGAAGTTATCACGGATGGTTTATATTAAAAACCATCTGTGATATGTTTCCCGCCTTGTAATCTCCCAAAATTTCATAATCTCCCGTCTGAGTTCGAGTATGATTTAGTTTTGAGACATCTTTAGTAAAATGGGTATAACTTTTCATACGGTGTCTGTTTTCGACGTTCTTGTACTCGTTGGAAAGATAACGACGAGCCCGATTCAAAAAAACTGACTAGCTTACACCAGTCACCCTCTAAGACCCTCAAAATCGGCCATCTTTAGCCCTAAATTTGCGTTTTAATTTTTTAGTTTTTGTGATGTGTGAGTATCACAGACGGTTGGTAGCTAGAACCGTCTATGATAGTGTTCTTCACAGACGGTTCTAGTTATAAACCGTCTATGATGTATTTATCACAGATGGCTCATAAACCGTCTGTGATAACCTCTAATTATCACTGACGCATAAATTCAGACGGTTCAAAAAACCGTCTGTGATGACAGTTTTGAACCGTCTGTAATGACCCCTTTTGTAGTAGTGTCTCCTCTTGTAATACTCACTCCAATCACAAAAAAGTGCCATTTTAAAAATTCTTTCGTTAGAATATTATAATTTCATTACGGTTTATACTTTTAAATATTTACATTTGGTACATATGTTGTAACAAAGCATAATGGCCAAACACTCATGCATTTTGGAGACTAAGAAAATCCGAAAACATCGACAATTTTATTTTACTGGAGATAATTAATAATGTAAGAGCCTAATCCATATTACGTACACAAGCTAGCTAGCTAATTAAGCTTGCATTGCATGTCACATCTACTGACCTTAGCACATCATTCCTCGTGCGCTACGCAATCCCTGCCCAAATATATTAGTACGAGTTTTCTGATATGTTGAAACCGTCGTGAACACAAAATGATTGGAGGGGAAGGGCATGCAAACTTGCAAAGTGGCTGGTTTTTCTTATACAAGTCGAAAAAGTTTGGACCATTAGATCAAATTCAGAATCAGACACACATCTCAAAGCTGACACGAAAATTGACTTAGATCGAATGAGCTCCACCGTCACAAAAGAATATCTTAAACAAATTTTCAATGAATTGATTGAAAAATAAATATGTAGCACTTCAAAAGTGCAAAATTAATATTTGTGTACACGACAATTAATAATAATACATTAAGAAAACATCAAACTCGATCATGCGCTTGTACGTACGTGCGGTGTGTCTGTGCAATTCACCTGCACGATTTACACGTACTAATTCTCTTTCTCTTTGCATGACAATTACGAGACGTACGTAGGCGACGCAGTCACCGCAGAACCTGGAGACGGCGCAGTCGGTGGCAAAGATGTCTCCGGAGAGGTAGCTCTGCGCCATAACCGGCATCTTGGCCCTGACGTCCAGCCTGTTGACGTAGTCGGAGCGGTACGTCTGGCCGATCACGCTGTGCACGTCGCCGGTGAGGGAGTGTAACCTGAAGCCCCAGGTCGAGGTGCGCCAGGCTACCGTCACACTATAAAAAGCCTAATACTAGATATCATATCACAAACATTTCTTCAAAATCATCAGTATTAAATACAAGTATAGGCGATTTTAGTTTAGAGACCGTTTGTGTTGCTGTCAGCGATAAAAACCATCTGTAAAGAGCTAATATCACAGACGGTTCATGGTAAAAACCGTCTGTGAAGTATCACAGACGGTTATTAACAAGAACCGTCTGTGATATTAGCATATATTATAGACAATTTTTTGTTTGAACCGTCTGTGATACTTCACAGACAGTTTATATTACAAACCGTATGTCATAATTAAGTCATCACAGACGGTCAATAAGAATTCCACTATATTAATTGCGCGCAGACTCATCGACCCTCCGTGTTAAATTTCAGATTTAGGCTGCTGTTTTGAGCTAGAAGCGGGGCTTTGAGATGACCATTTGGTGAAACGAGACTATTTAGTAAGAGTGATTATAGATCCATTTATTTCTTGACTACCTATGATTAGTTATTTATTCATAATTGCGTTATAATTTAGATCTATAGTTTTTTGTGAACGAAGAATTGAAGATGTAGAGAGAATATTATTAGCATCTAGTATGCTTTAGGGTTTAGTCAATTCATAGTCTATTTCTACTTAATTTAATTTAATTTAATTCATTATTCTTGCTACATATTGCTATTTTCTTACAAAACATGCATAAAATCATTCATACTGTTATATATGTAATGTAAAATTGAAGCTGGATGTACGCTGGAAATCGTGTGAGTGAAGAGTACATTAATGACGTGTCTGCTTTTACAAGAGCTGCCGAGGATGATATGTTGAATAAGGGGGTGAAATATATGTATTGTCCTTGCATTGACTGTAAGAATCTAAAGATGTTTAAGAGGGTGTTTTTTTTTGCTGTGGCTTTTGGCTTTTGGCTGAAATTTTTGAATTTTGGCTGTTTACGGTACAGATTACGGAGAGATCGATACTCACTTGCGATTTTGGCTGGTACAGATATTAAACTTTTAACGTGTACTACGTTTAACTTGTAGGCCCCGTCTTGAGAAAGTAACCCGTTTAAAAGTTAGGTACTATAGCGGCTGCCAAAAGCCGGTCGGTTTCTTGCCTGCCGAACACCCCCAAAGAACTGAGCGCAGATTGAAGCGCACTTGATTCGAAGGGGGTTTCAAAAGGGGTATGCACGTTGGGCCAGTCATGGTGAAGAGTATATTACATAGGACGATAGTAATAATGACATTGCCGACGAAGTCAATAATATCCCGTCGGATGATGCTGATTACGATTCTAATTCGGATGGGCTGCATGATGACAATCTGGATCAGATGGTTCGTGATGCAGAAGGGAACTGTGATGAGAGGGAGTATGTTAAATTCCCGGGCTTAATGGAGGACTTGGAGAAACCTTTGTTCACGTGCTGCAAGTCAAAGTACATGAGGTTGTCGACTGTGCTTGAACTACTGAAATTGAAGGTAAGCAACGGTTGGTCCGACAAGAGTTTCACAGCACTGTTAGGTCTTTTAGCGGACATACTTCATGAGGGAAACGAGTTGCCCAAATCTACCTACAAAGCCAAGAAGGTTCTTCGTCCATTTGGAATGGAAGTAGAAAGAATACATGTATGTTTGAACGACCATATCCTCTACCATAAAGAGTATGCAAACATACATATATATCCGACATGCAATGGCGCTCGGGTGTCACCGTCAAGTTCAAGCCAGATCATCTTCAGCATGACATTTATGACTGTGTCTTCACAGTGACATTCGAGGACTTATTATTTCACTTCATACTCGACGCCCTCGACGCCTCACTCATTCGATGTTGGACATTGTAAGTGTGTACAATCACTATCTACGTTCATATAATACCGATAAATACCATATATAACTTATTGTTTGTGCGTGTGTAGACACACACACATGGTGACTGAAGCCCGATTAACGAAATTGCCTATTGGTTTTCTCGACCCACGTTTGGTCTCTTTAGATATCATCGAGCAGGATGCATCCTTCGTCGAGAATTACACGATGAAGGCATTGAAGGCTCACCGCAACAAGAAATTCATACTTATACCCTACAACCAGGGGTAAGTGCTGCACTAGTGGCTACACTTGTTAATTTGTACTTTATAAGTAACGTGAACTTATGTTTAATGACCATGACATACCTGTGTAGGTTTCACTAGATTCTAATTGTAATTATACCAAAATGGAACAGAGTAATATACTTTAATTCCCTAAAGAAGAACAAAATCGACTACATAGTTGTCTAACAATTAATCGACAGGTAAACACATTTCCTCCGTAGATAACTCTTTTTTAGTCTTTTCTTCCTTCCCAATGACTAACGCTAACTTTTTGGAATCACGTAGGTCGTTCACCATGCACGTTGCAAAGGTAGGGAAATCCAATGAAGGGATCGACGCCCTGTGACACGATCTAGATTTCTTGATATTTGCTAGTACACATTAATCCTATATAACACTTCATAGTGATGCATCTCGAACTAACAAATTCTATTTTTACAGTACCACCAGTAGCCGTCGGGTAACACCTGTGGATTTTATGTTTGGCACAACATGCAACCACTCCTCGATTCCGCGAGGAACAATATTGATCCTCAGGTTTGTCAATCTTGCGATAATTATTTCATACTTATCAATTTATATATGTATGCATGACATTGATTTTCCTACTGACAGGTTGTGTCCGTCGCTACAACTCCGTTGGAACAGGCCAACCTCAAATAGATTCGAGGACAGAGTGCGTACTTCTTGTTGTCTAAAGTCATAAAAGAAAATGGAGAGTTCCACAATATAGAATGTATTTCACTAGGATAAGATTGAGCTTAATTGTTCATGTATGTATTTGTTCATGGATGAATACTTTATTTCATTTCAGTTAATTGATTTGTGAAATGGATGTTCTTGTTTCTGAAATGAATGAATGTAAATTAGATGTGTATATACTATGTTGATATGCTTATTTCAGAGGGCACGACTAGTATTTCCTAAGGCTAGTCAACTAACATAAATATATTTATGAATAGAAAAGAATATCACAGACGTTATTAACTTGTAGCCGTCGGTGATAGTTAATAGAAACAGTCTGTAATACATGATTTATCACAGATAGTTTCTACTGAAAACCGTTTGTGATAGTGACATATCACAGACGGTTTGTAATTGAAATTGTTTGTGATATATCAACTATCACAGACGGTTTCGAATACAATCAATTTGTGATAGTCAACTATCACAGATGGTTTTTAGTAGAAACCGTCTATGAAAGTCTGAATCACAGACGGTTCGGAAGCCATCTATGATGACCTCATATCATTACTAACCAATAAACTCAGACGGCTCACGAAACCGTCTGTGGTGATATTTTTGAACCGTCTATGATGACCTTTTCTGCAGTAGTGCGTCCTCATCCGTCTTGTCGTAGCTGTGGATCCGGGAGTCCTCGTCGATGATGGGGGCGACATTGGCCATGATCCTAAATACGCCGTTGAGCTCATGACATTGGTGTTGGTCGTGTCACCGCGCATGATGGACAACGTCGGCAGCACCAGGGACACCCACCGGGCATTGTTCCTGGGGAAAGTTTGACGGGCGAGTCGTCGAAGATGATCTCTAGGTGGTCATCGGCATCGTCCCAGGTGGCGGCGTCGATGTAGAGGTGGTGTTGGGCGAAGAGGACACTGATCGAGTGCCTATACCCATATGAAGTCGTGACTCATGGTTGGGTTGCACTTGCAGATGAAGTAGGCGTTGATGTGGTGGTTGGCGTCCAAGGGGATGCAGAAGTTCTGGCCCTTCTTTCCATGGAAGTGGAAGTGGTTGCCATCACCACCACTGCCAACACTGCCAGGACGAGCACTACTGCCGCCGTGCCTCACCATTATAACGCGAGTAGTAGCTCTTACTGAGATCGAACAAGTAATGTGCAGTGGATTATCGATGTGTGCTAGCTACTTTGGTGGATGAAGCACCATGTGAGAAGGTCCACATTTTGTTATGATGAATCATTGCTATTTTGGAGTGAAAATTTAGAATTTGCAAATTTACAAATTTTCCTAGATAGCTTACAAAAATAGATGGTTTTGAGAAATTGGAGTCATGGGATGGTTTGATTTGACCCAGGTCAGTGCGTATATGTTGCTTGATGTATGTTATAGCTAACGTGGGTCAAGTTTGTGAAGAATTTATATCTAAAAATGATTTGTTTATTTTTCGATGTGGAGGGTCACTAAGAGTCAACCATGGTCAATGGAGAATCGAGGCTACATTTATGGAAGAGCTGACACACAGAACAATCAAGGATACTAGGTGAGATGGCTGAGCTCAAGTATGGTATGAGAAATGCGGAAAATATTGAATGAAAGTTCGAGCGATAGGTTACACCATGTGACTTGGTCGCTCTAAGTGAGGCATGGTCCAGAAGAACCAAAATGGGAGAGACTTACTAACATGTGGCAAGCCAGTGGTGCACCTACACGTGGCAAACATAGCGATTGTTTACGGTGAAAGATGAAGATCGAGTTAAAAAAGGGTAATTTGGTAAGTTGACTAAAATACTAGAAACTAACTTATATCAAAACCATGATGCTTCAGTAGTGCTTGGGAGAGCGATTTAGGTCACAGAAAAGTTGAGAAGATCAAATAGGATCAAGGCTAATAACTTAGCGGATTCGAACTTATGCGTTTTGAAAGGTGTGCATAACTGTAGTGTGTGTGTGTGTTAAAACCCGTGTATGTGAGGTTATCAGGTTTTCGCCATATGTGCTAAGTGAATAGTATCCACTAAGAGCTAGATGGGACGGGCTAGCCTATCTTCTTAATGGGTTGAGATAGAGACTTGCTAATTAACCATCCAACTATCTTCTCTTGAGACCAGGTGTTCATGAGTTCTAAAGTTAGGGTTTAAGAGAAGTTGAGTATTATGGTGTGCTCTCTTTTCCTCCAAGTATTGTAAAACCTTCATCCTTAATTAGTAATGTATCAATCTTTATTCATCTCTATTAATCTCTCTTGTGTTAATTGATTTGCTCTTGATTTAGTTAGTTTTCCTCCTCTTCCCTCTCTCTCTCCTTATCGATCTTCTAGTGCCAATGACGTGCAAGAGATGAAGATAACCTCTGAAAAATCAATCTCCACTCATCTAGACACTTTCATGATAAGTTCATGAAAAAACCCTGGATTTGCTCTTTTTTGCCTCTCCGAGTGATTTCTAGATCCAATCGTTTTTACCTCAATTTCATTGTTGTTCTAGCTTTCTGTGACATATGGGAGTACTTTTAAAGCCATCTTGGCCATCATTCACTCACGAGCAAGTCACATTTTCTGTTTTTGGAGCAACATTCCTTTAAATGGATAAAGGTAAGAACTTTTGCAATGATTTTCTTGATCGTTGATTGGAATATATTCCTGACATCATAGAGAAGATACATACCAAATTTCAAGTGATTTGGAGTTTTGGTTTGAGAGTTAGCTCAATTTTAGGTTTTGATGCAGCAGAGCTTTACGAACCAAAAAAGATCTCAATTCTCTCAATTTCTTTCAAGATTTTTGGTTGGGATAGGTTCTTAAGGTCATGACCTAGCCTCAGTTTAATTTTTAAGTTTTTTGGATCTACAAATCAAAAGTTTTATGGATTATCGGATTTGAATGTGCTTTTTCCTGTTCGCTAAACCGAACTTACTGTAGCAGCACGATCTTTCTAATTTTTGGCTTCTTGATTTTTATAGTTTTTTTGTAGCTATTAAATGAAAATTGTTGAATGTTTGGAGAAAATTTCGAAGAAACCATTCATATCACCTACATTGGTCCGACAGTGGTTGCCTTCATAATAAGCATGAAGCTTTGAGTATGATAGTACACTTCACACTTGGAATGCATGCATGCAACATGGACAGGTGTCGTCTTAGAGAAGTGACGTAGGAGAGTTCAAAGTCCAGATCGATAGCAAAGGTTGTAACTCGTAACCAAGGATCCAAGCATATGCATTTCTATAACAGTATATCTCCTAAAGTTCGAAGTTTCTTTGCTGTCAAGATGGAATCGGACGGGGTCAGCCTTTCTCTTTTTCTCCCGTCAAGTTTTCCTTTTTGCTGTCCGTTGACCAATTGCAAACGAGAAATACTAAAGACGGTATACCGCTCCTAAAGTTTGAAAGTTCTTTTCTCTCTCGCTCATGCTGATGAGCAGTGGTGAAACCAAAAACAAAATTAAGAGTGGGCTAAGACACTAAGCTGGACTATTACAAACAAAGTATTTTACTCTTATTTAATTCAAATTCATTCATAAATAGAAGATAAACAAAACAAAGCGAGAGAAATACAAAGAAAGTATCTCAGTAATAGAAAGTGCATTCCAAAAATATATAAATATGCTTCAAATGAGTAGAGATTCGATCATCTGTATATCAAAAATAGCAAAATTAGTAATACGAGAACTAATTGTAAATGATTATGAACATTCAAGAAAAACAAAACATATCATTAGCACGCAAGATTAAATTACAAGATAAATTCATTCTATGAGATTTTATATCTTGGAACACATAAATCATAATTTTAATTTTAATATCTAGCAATTCAACCAACTCACGGCAATGATAGGACATATATTTTTGCTTGGGTATAACTATAAAGATTAGAGTAGAAGACTAAACGTTTTACCCAATGACTACTCAGTGGCGCCATGGCGTGTCGGTCATCAAGATGTCCAAGGCCAACTGGCAAGGGCCAATTCCCCACTCGGCGCACTCGCAAATCGGCCACATGCCACTCCGGTCAGGGCATCAGGGTTAGGTGTTCAGCCGGTCCCGGTCACCCCTTCGACCCCTCCTGACTCAACTAATCCAATCGACGCTGCGCAAGTCAGCCACTGTAGTGACTCCACTCCAACTCCAACTCAATACTCCCCACTGGCTACTTCCCTAAATCATAGTGTAACATCCCAAAATTTTAAATTTGAAAATATTAAACTTTTGAATTATTTTTGCCGTGTATTCTATTTGAATTTGGATTTTTATAGTGTTTCTTAAAACTTTGGTTGAGGTTCTGATAATTAAAGAAAACTTATGAAAAACAAAACAAACATTAGTAATGCTATAAAAGAAAATATGCAAATAATAGAAAACTAAAATTTTAAATGCGAATCGAAAAGATGATCCGACTTGAGGAGGGAGAAACCTGAGTTAAAATATAAAATCTCATTCTGGAAATAATAGCATATGTATATATATATAAACTAGAATTTGGACATTAAAGAATTTAAAAATGCAATTTGTAACAAAGGTTAAATAAAATCAATAATCCTAAATATGAAATAGAAATTCAAATTCAAATTCCAAAATTTCCAAAGCTTCTCATTCTTTTTCCATTCTTCCCTCTCCTACAAGTGGGGCCCACCTTTTTCCTCTTTTCTCCCTATCTCCTTTTCTTTTCCCTCCCGATCTCTCTAGCCGTTGGGCCCTCTCCCGCCTCAAGATTTCTCTTTCTTTCCTCTTCCTCCTTTCTCCTCGCCGCTTTGCTCCTTGTGGCCGCCACGGCCTCCGTCACCCCTTTCTCTCTCTCTCGTTGGTCTCTGCCTCGCTCGGTCCTCAAGGCGGGCATGCATGTGATTGTCACACTCGAATCCCCGAATCCTACCACAGCCGTTGCTCTCACACCGCAAATCCCGCCGATCGTTGCCTCCGCGCGCGTCATGCCCTGCGCCTCCGTCGCATCGGCCATCACTTCCCCGAGCGTGCATCTGCCTCCCTCTCCGCCTTTAGGTAGCCCTGAGCTCGCGCCATCTCTCTCTCTTTCTCGCCTCGCAGTGATTCTCCTCCCGTGGCAAGCATGCGCCCACTCCACCGCCGCCGCTGCCTGGCGGCGCTCCCTCGCGTCTTGTGGCTCGCCCGAGCGGTCGCAGACTCGCCGAGTCCCAAGGCCCCTGCCGCTGCTCCGCGCCGACATTGCCACCAAATGACCACACGACCACCCTCCCGTTGCCGCCCTCTTCGCCGCCTATAAAAGCCGCTCGGCCTCCCATTGCTCTCCCACGCTCTCCTCTTCCTCTCCGGCCTGTAATTGAGCCTTAGAAGCCCAAAATCACCCCGCCGTGCTTCTTCCCCAACTCGTGACACCCTCGCCGCCGACCCCGCCCACCCGAGCTCAATTCCCGCTCCTACACCACCTCCGAGCCTCACCACTCATTTCCGGCCTCCCCGAGCTCCCGACCACCTTGACATCGCCGGCCGGCGACTCGTCTCCGCCGCCGTCTCCAACTCCGGCGAGATCGCGCCGCCTCGGTCACCCGCGCGCATCGCCATCAACTCCTCGACTTCCTCGCACCGTGCGCACCTCGGCGTCACCTCGGCCGACTTCCCTCGCCGCCGAGTGCCGCCGCACCGAAACCCGAACGACTCGCCGCTCGCCGCCGTCGACCGTTCTCCGCCGTCCACAGTAACTCCGCGTGCTCAGCGCCTTCCCGTCTCTCCTTCGTTCATTTCCACGGTCGCCGCCACCAAGCTCGCCGTCAACCACCGGAACGTCGGCGAAGTTTTCCTACCGATCGCCGACCGGTCGTAGCCTTCGCCGTGATCGAGACCTCCCACGAGTGGCGGTGGTCGAAGACCGACCACCTACAATGTGGTCGAAACCGCCGCCCACGGCGTGGTCGAGGACCGATCACAGATACCGTGGTCGAGCCGACCTTCCACAACGTGGTCGACGCCGATCTGCGCAACGTGGTCGGATCCGACCACCGTAGCATGGTCGAATCCGGTTTCCGCAACGTGGTCGCCGCCGATCGTGGTACAACGTGGTCGAAGCCGACCACGTAGTTGTTACGATCACGTTTAATTTTCGTAGTCGTAGCTCCCCCGACCACATAGTGATACTACCGATCACTATTCACCATGGTCAAGCCCCTCCGACCATTCACAACGTGGTTACTGACTTCCGACAATGATCACCGCTTCACGGCGTGGTCGAGCGCCACGACCACTCAATGTCATTTACGACCACCTCCGCTGCGTTACGACCGCTCTCCGCCGGTCTTGCAACCACATAACATGGTCGAAGCACTTTCCGACCACGCTCACTCCTTCACATCGTAGTCGAAATATTTTCTGACCACTCTATGCCCTTTACGACCACTCATGATCGAAATCGACCACCCACAACGTGGTCGGTGGTCGGTCGCAAACAATGTGGTCGAAGCCACGACCACGCAGTGGCTAGGACCACGTTGTCGTTTATTTGAATCGCTTGGTCCCGCGTGTTAGATTTAATATTTTGAGAATTAACGAACCGAAAGCATTCAATTGGGCATAACTTACTCATTTTAAGTCCAAATTGAATGAAACAAATTTCTAAATTGTCTAAATTCAAGATCTGTCCAATGGAACCAAAATTATAATGTTTGAAGCTCATCTAAATTTAGAAAATAATTTAGAGTAGCTAATACAATTTAAATTGGATGCAAAATAGATTATGGGGTAATTAAAATGGAATTAGTTGTCATAAAAGATTAATGTGCCCTTAGTGTGTGTTTTAAATCAAAATTAGTTAAAAGCATTGATAAAGAAAAATGACTTTTGGTTAAATGTCCAAATTTAGTGTAGGTACCTTTAATTGTAACATAGAATATATGCATATAACATTTAACACACTGTCAATAAATCCTGAGGAATAATTTAGAATTGAAAAATAACGTTAAGCCTAATAATAAACATAAATCCAAATAACAAAACTAAATTGATTTCATTTGGATATATGTGGATCTTTTGAGTTATTTGCTTTTATTCGTGTTCACTCGTTTAGCGTAATTAGAAATTGAGTCTGAAGAATCAAGGGATCAAGTGTGATCAAGAGCAAAGTGAAGAACAAGGCCAAAACTCGAATCAACAAACGAGAAAGCATTGTGTGAGCTCAAGACATGTAAACCGCGCCAAAGTAGTCAATACTTTGATCATATTGAACCTACATTTTCGCAAATTACTTTTGTTTAAATTATCAAATTGCATGTTTGTTATTTTATGTACAAATACATGCTTAATTCAAGCTTCTAGTATATGCCTATTGTTGCCTTGATTAATATTATACCCCCTATTGAATATTGATTATGCGAACCTTGTCGCCCTAGCAAAAATTATAATAGTATCCTTTCGAAAATAAGTCCGTAATTATATGCCATGCTTAGTGCTGCATAGACACTCGGGGCGTTGAAATGCCCCAAGCCTCATCAACATTTTCAATCATGAGAAGCTGGTTTGGCGGTCATGGTGATAATGACTGGTATTTGTGTTGGATATGATTATTTTATGCTCCCAAAACCTCAACTTGCTTGAATATCCGGGCGGATGATTTGGGGTTGGTATGTGGTGCGGTGGGAGCACAAATATGGAGTGTGGTAGAACCGCCTGTAATACTAAGGACTGAATCTTGTCATGATCTCCCACGAAAACAGTGCAACCACATGTCTCAGAATTACAACTTGGCTAAGTAGCGGTATCGACACTCCCCGACTCATCTCACCGGTAGTGGATAGACGTGGTTATGCAAGGGCAAGGAGGCCTAAAGGGACACCGAGTGGAGGGTGACGTTCACCGGTCGTACTAGCATTGAGGGAGTGGAGCCGAATAATGCCGGTAGCCGTGGTGAACATCCGTGCAACGTATGGGACCCACCGCAAGTGGGCGATTTCCCATAGGGTGAGATGACTAGAGGAACTAGATATCCCGAGCGGTCATGTGATAATCTATTTGACCACCGACCATGGAATCGGGTGGGGCAACAGTGGATTATCGCTTGTGGTGAAAGTGTACAAACTCGCAGAGTCAAAACTATTCGAATAGCCGTGCCCACGGTCATGGGCGGACATGGGAAACTTAACCGAGATATAGTTCTGTTTCAAAATGATTTGTGGGTGGAATGGAAAGGTGAAGGCGGTGCAAGGCCACGATTTGTGTTGTCCCGGTGTCGCCCGATGATAAGTTAAGCGGCTATAATCAAGGATTAAGCATATGGTGCGATGCCATGTAACGGTGGATGGAATCAATCGCCATCGTTATTGCATTCTCATATACATTATGTTTTGTTTAAACCGCTAAGTCTCGTGGAGGTTTCTATGTATTATATTTCAAAAGCTAAACGATGATAAAGCTTCTCCTTTACAAAGTACAATAACAGGGAGAATAAATAGAGTCGAGGAAAAGAGGATGACTACTGTGGTAAATACATAACGATGATTGGTGGATTCATGTCGATTATAAAAGAGAATATTAGAAAGGGTTTAGGAGAAATAAATCGGTGGAGCCTATATGAATGGATGTGTTAGAAAGATGATTTAAATGATTTTGGAAGATTAGAGTGTGCAAAAGAAATTGTTGGATTACGATAATAATATAAAGTCTTGAGAGATGTTAGTAATAATGTGATTGATAGGATTTGATTAAAATCTTGGAAGGATGAATTGAATTTTGGGTACATCGGAGGAATAATAATAATTACGGAGTATAATCTAGATCAATGATTTTGGAGAATTAGAAGAGTGTAAAGGCAATTGTTGGATTAAATGGGATTAACAGAAATTGATCTAGATAGGTGATTTGAATTTGAGGAAATTTGGAGATATGATAATTGAAGCGTAAACTAGATTAATGATATTCTTGGTGCGTAAGTATTGATGAATTAGTTAGAGATAAATAATGAAAATAAGGATGATTATGGAAAGAGCAATTTATGGTTATGAATCATTAGCGAAAGTTCGATATGAATGATGTCGGTGGCTTAAAAGTAATCCTATTAGGGAATCATTGGAATTCAGAAGTAGGGAGTTGGTGAATAGTGATTACAGGATTGGACTAGTATGAATTCTGAATACGTGAAGACATTGGTGGATTCAAAATGAATGTATATATCTATAAAGGGTTTGATCGGTGGATTAGCTAAATGATGTCACTCATTGTTTGGAGTCTTAGACGACGTTTAGTAATAAAATTGTGTCTTTGGAGAATTAAGTCAATTATGGCATTTGGGGAAGTGAGTCAATTTGGCAATCGCTGTGGGAAATTTTAGGTAGCGAGAAAAGACTATGGTTTAATAATATCAATGCTACCAAAAGCGTTTTCGGCAAATAAAACAACCCGAGCCTTTCCTTTGATAAGCCATGCATACTATATATTTGCATTTCGTGTATTGGCTCATGAGCACGGTGGTTAGTGTGCTCACACTCGCCTCATAACAAAATCCAGAATCAGGAATCGGATCACTACGCCTCAGCAATACTTGGGTCTTGAAGGCAAAGAAGGTGAAGACGTCAAGGGCTAGGTTGCGAACCTCCAGTTGGCTGCCTGTGGGCATGTCCTGAAGGTCCCACATGTGTGCTTCATTCTTCCGCTGCTGCGATTTTCTGATTTCGGCCTAATCGGCCCATGAGTAAGTTTACTATTTTATTTATGCTTCCGCATGGTATGTATATGATATTCATTTTCAGAATCGTGAGCACTATCTCTCGATCCGTGGAATAGTGCATAAATCACAGAGGATTTCGGATTGAAAATCCGGTCCGGCGAGGATGGTATCGAGCATATCGATTGCAGTCGTGACCTAGTTAGCTCGGCCGTTAGATCCATAACTAGAAATATTTCTTTAAAAACACTATCTCCGAAAATACAAGTTATACTGCTCATTCTTATCTCTCTTAAATGATTCCTCCTCATCTATATGCTGCCTTAGCCATTTCCACTTCTCATGCTCTCTTACCCCGAACTCAAAGGATGAAAATCCAGTGCTACTCTTGTGAACTCTCCTTGAAAACCTATTTTGGGCCAATAGTCATGATGCTTGAATTTAAAGCTTTATTTCAAAAAAAAAAATCCTTGGAGGACTAATTATCAAATTGTTTACGAAATTCATTTTCAAACTCATTTTCACAAACCTGGATCCTCCGAGAAAATTTTCATAAGTTAAACTACTTACCAAAAACTTATTCAAAACTTTACCTTGGTTTCTCAAATAGTTCAAAACAAAGTTATTTCTTGAAAGCTTTCCTAACAAGGACTTTGTGTTTCAAAATAGATCCTAAGGGTTAACCTTGGGTGTTACCTTTGAAAGAGTTATGTTGGTGAAAACCTATTTCCCTGTTTGGTTTTATCACCCCGGTTAAAAGAAAATCTTCATTTTGTTACAAAGTTTCATTGAAATAATAATATAAATAATGATAATGCTGGAATAAGAAATGATATCAAGCCAATCACCTCCGAATACTTACCTCTTCTTTCTATTGATTTGGGAAGAAAAATTTTGATCCTCATCTCGTACCCATACTCCAAACAGTTAAGGTTAGGAGCGTTGAAGATCGTCATGAAGATAGAGTGGTTTTGTTTTAAACAAACTATGCAGATGAACCCTGTGCCCCCTTATGTGTGCTTCCCCGAATAGACGTTGTATTGTTGCAAGATTTCACTTTGGCCCTGCTTTGCCTTCTTGCCCTCGGGCCCTATTTCGATCCTAGGAAAAGCTTGCTTTCAAAATTTGTGTGGTTCCGTATCACCTCGACACCTGGGGTATACTCTCTTAAAAATTTTAATGGGTTTTAGAGTATCTTATCTCTACGATGTGACACTCGTCTCATGCTGTTTCCCCCTCACCTTTTCTGAAAAACCCTACTAGGCCCAATGGATGGAAGCAAGACCACTACCACGGTCGGAAGAAAGAAGGAAGAATAATAATCGATGCTCGCAATAGCCCCAACCATGTGTACCAACCATCGCATGACTTCACTCTACGAGAAGGACCAAAGAGAGGGTACCATCATGAAAATAATAGCATCCTGCACTAAGCAAAGGCACTCGAAGCGAAAGGCAAGTGTTTCAGATATGGCGACCAAGGACATTATGTGAAGAATTGTCCCATCAAGAGGAAAAAAAACAAGCGAATAATGGATGTCGTCACCATCAGCCTCAACTCCGACGAAGGAGAACCAGCTGCAAAAGCTTTGTCACCAGACCAGGAAGCTACACTGAATAATATATGTAGTGAGTGTGGCAAAGCCGGACATGTCGCACAACACCGCCTCCACTACGACAACTTGGACAAGGAGCTTGTTTCACTGTGGACAAACCGGACATTACTACTACAATTGCCCAGTTCCTCTCTGTTTATCTTGCAAGAAATATCATTATCCGGATGATCGCCTCACAACTCTAATAGCTTGTAGGCGTTGTGGAGAAAGGGGACATGAGAAAAGTCAATGTACGCCTAATCGCCCTAGCTGCGAAGAAGACCACCCGCCAGAGAATGTCCGACCGGCAAGATCACTGCTTTCTCTGCGAAGGACAAGACCATCGCCCCAAGGATTGCTTCATGAGTCCGTTGCTAACCAAGGCGGTGAGATACAACGAATGAGTCTTCAAGTCGCCATAGGACTCGTTATGCCCGAGGTTAGAAAGGGCAACTAATGTTAGATGTCATTTATTTTAAGGGGGGTAGCAAGAGTAGACCAGATGTTGTAAGGCTACTATGGCGTGTAATCACTTTTGCGAGTATCGATATGATGTATGCCTACCCTGGAGATGCAACAGTTTGTGTTTGGCCAAATCAAACCAGAACACAGAGATCCGCAAAGCCAAAAATCTTCTGTAGGAAGGATTACGAGACGCACCCTTAGCTAAAATCACCGACTTGTCAAGACCCTAGAGTGAGGGCAAGACCCAAAGCAAAGTGAAAGACCTCCTATAGAAATACCCATCGTTACCTCTGTATTCCTAAGGCCCTCGCCCCTAAGACACGAGACCATTGCTACCCACCTATCGGTGTAAAACTCTACAACCGTATGTCCACCAAACAATGCGACTACTTCATTCGACGACTAAGTGAAGACAACAATGTCGAAGAACAAGTATTTGAAAGTCTCACGACCTACCCAAGAGGACAAGGTTTCTCTCTTCCTTTGACTTCTTCAAGTGCTAACCCTTGTTATGAGACTTTCACCTCTCGTGAAGCTAACGAACTATCGTCAAGCAACACCTAACCTCACCTCCTTTCTTTCTATTTCTAGGAATCTCGGGTTGAGATTCATTTTAAGGGGTAGGTTTGTAACATCCCAAAATTTTAAATTTGAAAATATTAAACTTTTGAATTATTTTTGCCGTGTATTCTATTTGAATTTGGATTTTATAGTGTTTCTTAAAACTTTGGTTGAGGTTCGATAATTAAAGAAAACTTATGAAAAACAAAACAAACATTAGTAATGCTATAAAAGAAAATATGCAAATAATAGAAAACTAAAATTTTAAATGCGAATCGAAAAGATGATCCGACTTGAGGAGGAGAAACCCGAGTTAAAATATAAAATCTCATTCGAAATAATAGCATATGTATATATATATAAACTAGAATTTGGACATTAAAGAATTTAAAATGCAATTTGTAACAAAGGTTAAATAAAATCAATAATCCTAAATATGAAATAGAAATTCAAATTCAAATTCCAAAATTTCCAAAGCTTCTCATTCTTTTCCATTCTTCCTCTCCTACAAGTGGGGCCCACCTTTTCCTCTTTTCTCCCTATCTCCTTTTCTTTTCCTCCCGATCTCTCTAGCCGTTGGGCCCTCTCCCGCCTCGGCATTTCTCTTTCTTTCCTCTTCCTCCTTTCTCCTCTCGCTTTGCTCCTTGTGGCCTTGGCCGCGTCACCCCTTTCTTCTCTCTCTCGTTGGTCTCGTCTCGCTCGGTCCTCAAGGCGGGCATGCAGTGATTGTCACACTCGAATCCCCGAATCCTACCACAGGCCTTGCTGCTGCCTGCCACCGCAAATCCCGCCGATCGTTGCCTCCTGCCGTCATGCCTGCGCCTCGTCGCATCGGCCATCACTTCCCGCGTGCATCCGCCTCCTCTCCGCCTTTAGGTAGCCCCGAGCTCGCGCCATCTCTCTCTTTCTCGCCTCGTGCGGTGATTCTCCTCCCGTGGCAAGCATGCGCCCACTCCACCGCCGCCGCTGCCTGGCTGGGCCTCCTCGCGTCTGTGGCTCGCCGAGCGGTCGCGACTCGCCGAGTCCCAAGGCCCCCGCCGCTCCGCCGCCGACATTGCCACCGAAATGACCACACGACCACCCTCCGTTGCCGCCCTCTTCCGCCGCCTATAAAAGCCGTTCGGCCTCCCATTGCTCTCCCACGCCTCCTCTTCCTCTCCGGCCGGTAATTGAGCCTTAGAAGCCCAAAATCACCCGGCCGTGCTTCTTCCCCAACTCCCGTGACACCCGCCGCCGACCCCGCCCACCCGAGCTCAATTCCCGCTCCTACACCACCTCCGAGCCTCACCACTCATTTCCGCCTCCCGAGCTCCCGACCATCGCACATCGCGCCGGCCGTGCGACCTCGTCTCGCCGCCGTCTCCAACTCCGGCGAGATCGCCGCCGCCGGTCACCCGCGCATCGCCATCAACTCCTCGACTTCCTCGCACGTGCGCACCTCGGCGTCACCTCGGCCGACTTCCCTCGCCGCCGAGTGCCGCCGCACCGAAACCCGAACGACTCCGCCTCGCCGCCGTCGACCGTTCTCCGGCCGCCCCACAGTAACTCCCGTGCTCCAGCGCCTTCCCGTCTCTCCTTCGTTCATTTCCATCGGCCGCCGCCACCAAGCTCCGCCGTCAACCACCGGAACGTCGGCGAGTTTTCCCGGCCCGATCGCCGACCGGTCGTAGCCTTCTGCCGTGATCGAGACCTCCACAGTAGCCGTGGTCGAAGACCGACCACCTACAATGTGGTCGAAACCGGCCGCCCACAGCGTGGTCGAGGACCGACCGCGTATACCGTGGTCGGAGCCGACCTTCCACAACGTGGTCGACGGCTGACTGCGCACAACGTGGTCGGATCCGACCACCCGTAGCATGGTCGAATCCGGTTTCCGCAAGCGTGGTCGCCGGCCGATCGGTACAACGTGGTCGAGCCGACCACGAGTTGTTACGATCACGTTTAATTTTCGTAGTCGTAGCTCCCCGACCACATAGTGATACTACCGATCACTATTCACCATGGTCAAGCCCCTCCGACCATTCACAACGTGGTTACAAGACTTCCGACAATGATCACGCTTCACGCCGTGGTCGAGCGCCACGACCACTCAATGTCATTTACGACCACCTCCCGCTGCGTTACGACCGCTCTGCCGGTCTTGCAACCACACATAACATGGTCGAAGCACTTTCCGACCACGTTCACTCCTTCACATCGTAGTCGAAATATTTTCTGACCACTCTATGCCCTTTACGACCACTCATGATCGAAATCGACCACCCACAACGTGGTCGGTGGTCGATCGCAAACAATGTGGTCGAAGCCACACCACGCAGTGGCTAGGACCACGTTGTCGTTTATTGAATCGCCGGGTCCCGCGTGTTAGATTTAATATTTTGAGAATTAACTGAACCGAAAGCATTCAATTGGGCATAACTTACTCATTTTAAGTCCAAATTGAATGAAACAAATTTCTAAATTGTCTAAATTCAAGATCTGTCCAATGGAACCAAAATTATAATGTTTGAAGCTCATCTAAATTTAGAAAATAATTTAGAGTAGCTAATACAATTTAAATTGGATGCAAAATAGATTATGGGGTAATTAAAATGGAATTAGTTGTCATAAAAGATTAATGTGCCCTTAGTGTGTGTTTTAAATCAAAATTAGTTAAAAGCATTGATAAAGAAAAATGACTTTTGGTTAAATGTCCAAATTTAGTGTAGGTACCTTTAATTGTAACATAGAATATATGCATATAACATTTAACACATCGTCAATAAATCACGAGGAATAATTTAGAATTGAAAAATAACGTTAAGCCTAATAATAAACATAAATCCAAATAACAAAACTAAATTGATTTCATTTGGATATATGTGGATCTTTGAGTTATTTGCTTTTATTCGTGTTCGATCGTTTAGCGTAATTAGAAATTGAGTCTGAAGAATCAAGGGATCAAGTGTGATCAAGAGCAAAGTGAAGAACAAGGCCAAAAACTCAGAATCAACAAACGAGAAAGCATTGTGTGAGCTCAAGACCGCGGTAAACCGCGCCAGGCGAGTCAATACTTTGATCATATTGAACCTACATTTTCTGCAAATTACTTTTGTTTAAATTATCAAATTGCATGCTGTTATTTTATGTACAAATACATGCTTAATTCAAGCTTCTAGTATATGCCTATTGTTGCCTTGATTAATATTATACCCCCTATTGAATATTGATTATGCGAACCTTGTCGCCCTAGCAAAAATTATAATAGTATCCTTTCGAAAATAAGTCCGTAATTATATGCCATGCTTAGTCTTTGCATAGACACTCGGTATTGAAATGCCCCAAGCCTCATCAACATTTTCAATCATGAGAAACTGGTTTGGGCAGTCATGGTGATAATGACTGGTATTTGTGTTGGATATGATTATTTTATGCTCCCAAAAACCTCAACTTGCTTGAATATCTGGGCGGATGATTTGGGGGCTGGTATGTGGTGCGGTGGGAGCACAAATATGGAGTGTGGTAGAACCGCCCAGGTAATACTAAGGACTGAATCTTGTCATGATCTCCCACGTAAAACAGTGCAACCACATGTCTGTAAATTACAACTTGGCTAAGTAGCGGTATCGACACTCCCCGACTCATCTCACCGGTAGTGGATAGACGTGGTTATGCAAGGGCAAGGAGGCCTAAAGGGACACCGAGTGGAGGGTGACGTTCACCAGTCGTACTAGCATTGAGGGGAGTGGAGCCCGAATAATGCTGGTAGCCGTGGTGAACATCCCGTGCAACGTATGGGACCCACCGCAAGTGGGCAGTTTCCCATAGGGTGAGATGACTAGAGGAACTAGATATCCTGAACAGTCATGTGATAATCTATTTGACCACCTGACCATGGAATCAGGTGGGGCAACAGGTGGATTATCGCTTGTGGTGAAAGTGTACAAACTCTGCAGAGTCAAAACTATTCGAATAGCCGTGCCCACGGTCATGGGCGGACATGGGAAACTTAACCAGATATAGTTCTGTTTCAAAATGATTTGTGGGTGGGAATGGAAAGGTGAAGGGCAGTGCAAGGCCCTGATTTGTGTTGTCCCGGTGTCGCCCGATGATAAGTTAAGCGGCTATAACGTCAAGGATTAAGCATATGGTGCGAGATGCCATGTAACGGTGGATGGAATCAATCGCATCGTTATTGCATTCTCATATACATTATGTTTTGTTTAAACTGCTAAGTCTCAGGAGGTTTCTATGTATTATATTTCAAAAGCTAAACGATGATAAAGCTTCTCCTTTACAAAGTACAATAACGGGGAGAATAAATAGAGTCGTAGGAAAAGAGGATGACTACGTGGTAAATACATAACGATGATTGGTGGATTCATGTCGATTATAAAAGAGAATATTAGAAAGGGTTTAGGAGAAATAAATCGGTGGAGCCTATATGAATGGATGTGTTAGAAAGATGATTTAAATGATTTTGGAAGATTAGAGTGTGCAAAAGAAATTGTTGGATTACGATAATAATATAAAGTCTTGAGAGATGTTAGTAATAATGTGATTGATAGGATTTGATTAAAATCTTGGAAGGATGAATTGAATTTTGGGTACATCGGAGGAATAATAATAATTACGGAGTATAATCTAGATCAATGATTTTGGAGAATTAGAAGAGTGTAAAGGCAATTGTTGGATTAAATGGGATTAATGTAAATTGATCTAGATAGGTGATTTGAATTTGAGGAAATTTGGAGATATGATAATTGAAGCGTAAACTAGATTAATGATATTCTTGGTGCAGAAGTATTGATGAATTAGTTAGAGATAAATAATGAAAATAAGGATGATTATGGAAAGAGCAATTTATGGTTATGAATCATTAGCAGAAAGTTCTGATATGAATGATGTCGGTGGCTTAAAAAGTAATCCTATTAGGAATCATTGGAATTGTATAGGGAGTTGGTGAATAGTGATTACGAGATTGGACTAGTATGAATTCGAATACGTGAAGACATTGGTGGATTCAAAATGAATGTATATATCTATAAAGGGTTTGATCGGTGGATTAGCTAAATGATGTCACTCATTGTTTGGAGTCTTAGACGACGTTTAGTAATAAAATTGTGTCTTTGGAGAATTAAGTCAATTATGGCATTTGGGGGAAGTGAGTCAATTTGGCAATCGCCGTGGGAAATTTTAGGTAGCAGTAGCAGCACTATGGTTTAATAATATCAATGCTACCAAAAGCGTTTTCTGGCAAATAAAACAACCCGAGCCTTTCCTTTGATAAGCCATGCATACTATATATTTGCATTACGTGTATTGGCTCATGAGCACGGTGGTTAGTGTGCTCACACTCGCTCTCATAACAAAATCCGAATCAGAATCGGATCACTACGCCAAGAATACTTGGGTCTTGAAGGCAAAGAAGGTGAAGACGTCAAGGGCTAGGTTGCGAACCTCCAGGTATCGCTGTGGGCATGTCTGAAGGTCCCACATGTGCTTCATTCTTCCGCTGCGATTTTTCGATTTCGCCTAATCGGCCCATGAGTAAGTTTACTATTTTATTTATGCTTCCGCATGGTATGTATTTGATATTCATTTTCAGAATCGTGAGCACTATCTCTCGATCCGGGAATAGTGCATAAATCACAGAGGATTTCGGATTGAAAAATCCGGGTCTGACACATAGCCTCACTGGTCATCTCGACGGCAATGGCAATGCCTCCGGCTCTGGCCTCCTCACTCCTCTGGTCCTCCCCACTCCCCAACTCCCCACTAGCATGCTGGCCCTGCTCGGATATGCTCTGGGCCTCTAGTCGTCAAGCCACAAAGCACTGGCCTGCCTGGATATTCTCTGGGCCTCTAGTCGTCAAGCCACAAAGCGTCGACGCTCGCCCCGCCCGAATCTATGCGACGCCACCCACCTAGCTCCTGCCCACTCGGATCTGCGTGGTGCCGCCCACCTAGATCTGCTCGCTTTCTCTACCGGCGCACGTGGCATGCCCACACGCCACCGGCCACCCACTGCTGCCACAAGCCACCAGGTGCGTGAGCAGTCCCCTCGTCTCTCCCGTTCGTGTGTCGTGGCCCGTGTGCATTTGTGGATTATGGACTGTAGTCTGTGATTGTGCATACTCCCGTGGTGGCTGGCTACGTGCCTGTCTCTCATCTCGTTCGCCTAGGCCGTGGGGTGGATCTGTGCATGTCTGGATAAAGAGCCGGCCCAGCGTGGGTCGGGGGTTAGGGGCAGGTCGGAGGACGGGCTGAAGCCTGATGAAGCCCACCCGGTGGCTCCGCCCCTGCCGACGGGTGGCCGCCGTCGCCCGATCCGTCATCTCTGGCCATGGCACTGCTGTGTATTGCCATCCCCGATTGTGGCCCTACTAGATCTGGTCGTCCCGCAGGGGGCGAGATTGACCGGCTGCCCGAGCTCCAGCTGTTAGATCAAGGAGGCCAACTAGAGAGGGGTGAATAGGCGATCTAAAAAATTCTTCTCTAATTAATTATCAATTTCTATTTAGCTAAACCAAGAAAATAATGTAGACGCTTAATACAAAAAATGTTTAGCACAAATAACGCCTAAAACAACCAGGTTCACCTAAGTGTACCAACAAGATAAGCCTATGTTAAGGTTTTCAATCCTAGGACAACAAGCAATCAATTTAATTCTATAAATGTACATTGCTTAAATGTAAATTGAGCACAAGAAAATAAACCATAATTGACACGGATGCTTTTTACCATGATAATCAGAGACTTGCTAGTCTCCCCTAGTCCACATTGAGGTTAGCCCAAACGAATTGGACTGGCTTCACGAATTAAGCCGAAACAGCTCAATCCACTAGTGGTAGCTCTTTCCAGCTCTGGGTATGTGAGCTCCAACCTTCACAACTTTACCGAGTCTTCTCACAATCTTCTTTGAGAAGATCACCATGCACGACGCCTCTGACACCTCCTAGGAGTCAGCAAACTCCTAAAGTAATAAGTCAAGTCCCTCGCTTGACTTTCACCACGTGCAACGAATGCATATGCTCAAGTGGATACACATTCTGCCTGTAGATGCAACATATTCAATCTAGAGCATTCCTCCTTACTCACAAGGTACAACACATGCACAATTGAGAGTAGGACCTCACACTAGCTCAAGAGAGTGAAATGGAGTGTCAAAAGTCCTACTCCAATCGGTCACAAGGGGGTATATATACCCCACACCTCGAAACTAGCCGTTGGGATAAAAAATAGGATTTCCAGAAGTACCGTAAGCAAACGACCGGTACTTCCGCTCCCCTAAGCAACGGTCACAAAACTAGTCATGGCAGGTAACTCCAGTAGTTCCGTCGTGCAAAGTTCAGCACTACCGATCATCGAAAGTACCGCAGCACTCGTGCGAAACAACCGATTTTCTTAGGGACAAGAAGACTCCACATATTGTCTCTCTAGATAGAACATACCACTACACAAGACAAACATTCTGCAAATCAGAAGTACCGCTCACACAGAGCCAGTAGTACCGCTCGCTGATTAGACAGCTCACAGAGTCGATCGGACCGCTTACACAGAGCTGGTCAAAAGTACCGATCGTTGTCTACACTGGTCCCTGTTCACGTCGGATGGTTTGACCACTCAGGTCTCCAACTACATTGATCTCCGATCACGTTGTCCGGTTTGACCACAAAGGTCTCTGACTACGCTGGTCTCCGACTACGTTGGTCTTCGACCAAGATGTCCGGATTGACCACATAGGTCTCTGACTATGCTGGTCTCCGACCATATTGGTTCTGACCACTCAGGTCTGGACCACGTCGACTATGTTGATTTTTGACCACATCAATCTTCAAAGATCTCTGACCACCACGTCGATCTTTGACCACATTGAATCAATTACATCAGTTCGACCACGTCAATTTGAACCACACAGGTCTTCAACCACACAGGTCTTGACTACGTCAGTTTTGATCACGTTGGTTTCAACCATGTCGGTTTAACCACGTTGGTCTTTGATCGCACAAATCTTGACCACGTCGGTTCCAACCATGTTGGTTCGACCACGCTGATCTTCAACCATACTGGTTTCAATCACAAAGATCTTGGCTATGTCGGTTTCAACCGCGCTAGTTTTGATCACACAGATCCCGACCACGTCGGATCCGACCATCTTGGTTCGACCACGCTAGTCTTCGATCGCACAGATCTCGACTACATCGATTTGGATCTCACTAGTTTCGATCACATAGATCTTGATCACGTTGGTTCTGACCACGCTGGTTTTGACCACTTCGATCTTTGACCACATCGATTATCGATCACACAGGTCGTCGACCACGTCGATTTTTGATCACATTGGTTCGACTATGTCGGCTTCAACTATGCTGGTTCCTGACACATTGATCTTCGACCACACAGGTCTTTGACCCCTTTAGTTCGACCATAATGGTTCTCGACCACACAGGTCTTCCAACCACCAATAGATGTGGTAGTTTCGTGATTACAATGCTGGTAATTCTGACTAGTGGTAGTACCATAGAATACACTACAGTAGTTCTGATTTCATTGAGAGTTGAATATACTTCAACATATTTTGTAAAACTCATTTGCAAACTACAGTATCATGAACACAAGTATTATCCATGATTCTCTACAAGTTGTAAAACATATTTGCACATTTTTAGAATCATGACACAAAGATTATACATATGAGCTTCAACTATTTGCAAAACACATTTACAAATATAAGCCTCATACTATAAAGAATGGAAACATGGACTTCAAACACCTTCAAAACACAATTGCAATGTATAGTCCCATGTTACAAGAATTTAACACATGAGTTTCAACTATTTGTAAAAGATATTCTCAAGTACAAGCCTCATGCCAAAGAGAGCAAGAGCAAGTGAGGTTGAGCTATCAACACATGATGAGATTCAAGCTACTAGACATGACCTCTCTTAATAGTACGACAACCTATACGACCAATCCGGTCTTCCAACCAAACACCAAGACTAGTAAATGATTAGGAACACATCCTTAGCCCTGGCTAGCCTTACCTTTATCTTGAGTCATAGTCTTGACATGCATTAACTCATGATGCATCCTTTACGTCAACTCCATCAACACATGATAGATCTTTATTTGACTTGATGATCAACACATGATCATCTCCTCTTGGATATACATCTTCTTCTTCATGGTCTTCAACACATGATACAATATTCTATCTTGACTTGATGATCTTCAACCCATTAAGTCATCCCAAGTCTTCCTCATTTGTGGAACCTATCCTATTCATCTAACACATGGAAAATATTAGTCCACAAAAGAATTACCATCAATTACCAAAGTTCACCATTAACACATAATGGAGGGACTAGATTCTACAATCTTTTTTTTTGGTAATTCATGATAACCTTAACAAATAATGAGATAGAAATTGAATTGCGAGTATGCAACATGTACACAACACTTGTATACTCCAAGATAAACTTTTAAAACGAAGCTTACTTATCCGGTTGTCATTAATCATCCAACCATTAACAAATAATAGAAGAACTAGATGACAACCTAATTATGAGTATATATGAACTACACAAGCTATATATACTCAAGTGATATATTTCAAAGTGAAAATCCTTAATATGCGGAAATGGAACATGGATCAATACTGATGAAACCATAAAACATAGAGCGAACTCTCCCTAAATGTGTGCATACATGAATGTATTGCGAAAATATATGCACATATTCAAGTTTGGCTTATTTGGTGAAATTCATTCTATATTTCGGATCTGAGAAATGCAACAATATAAGAATGTGATATTGAATGCATGCCCCTTATGTCTTTCACTTTTTTATCCAAATAAGACTAAGCAATATCATAATAAATAAACATATTAGTGTCATAATTGTATTTGCCATTATCACCAAAACCAACTTAAAGGATGTTGAACTTGCAATCTCCCCCTTTTTGGGGATGAATGACAAATCTATTAACAATAATAGTTTTTAGATGAAAATGAACATATGATTGCAAATTCGACTAGGGTGAAAGCATAAATAAGCATAATAAAGAATTTCCCCCCTTTTGGCATTATATAATTTAATAATAATGCTATTATTCATTCTTCTCCCCTTTTGGCATTTATCATAAAAAAGCAAGAAAAAAAATCAAATTATCTAAAATGGAAATGTTCCAATACATGGAGCTTGATACCAATTGCTCTAATTTACTTTTGGTCATAAAAAGTATAAAATGAACATATGTGACCAAGAGGGAATCTTAGGTAACCAAATGAAAAGATACTTGAAACATATTTAAATAATCTTACTCATGAGAGCTCTTTGAAGGCTTTTGCCATTCTCCCTTTTGATATTGGATGCCACTTATAGCATTTGAAGCACCCTCCGATTTGATGTTTCAGATTTTCAGAATTTTGACATTTCCATTTAGCTTCAAAAGATAGATGAAAACTGGATCTACATATGTCTAATAAATCTGAGAAAATTTGTCAGTATAGATCAATAATAGGGGATCGAAAGTTATTATTATGCCTTCCTCAGATTATGAGCACACTGAAAGATACAAAAATCACAAAACTGCTCAAAATCATGCAAGGTTCTAAAATTTTAGCATTTTATTACAATGAGAAAAGTACACAACTTCTCAAATGTAGTTGACATGCTTTCAACTTTTGCAGAAATGAACTTTAGACTCCTAAGAAGCTTTTCAAGCAAGAATTTTTCAAAAAGGAGTCTCCATTCATAAGTTATGCTAAAATACACTTTGAAAGCAAAAAAGAGAATGATTTTTCAACTAGAGGTCAAAAACCAATTTTCACTTCATGAATACCAAATGAAGCAAATGAGAATGAAACACATTCATTCACAAAATTCATAAAATATTTAGGGCTAATAAGTAAAATAGGTTTTCCAATATTAATACTTTACCGTTTTTGCTTTTGTAAGCCCAAAATATTGTTTAGGTTTTTCACAAAGAAAAACTTCTTCTTACCCAAAGGTTCCTCTTTTTATTTAGGGAAAGCTGTCCCTCGATGAGGGGCGAGGTTGACCGGCTACCCGAGCTCCAGCCCGATCGTTGTCGAGGCCGCCACTGCCTGATCGGTCGTCTTCGGACATGGCGTCGTGCGTATCGTCATCCTTGATCGGGGCACTACTAGATCCGATCGTCCCACAACGGGGGGCGAGGTTGACCAGCTATCTGAACTTCAGCCCGATGGCATGGTGCTCTAGCTCTCGTTCCCCTATCTTCTCGAGCTCCGGCAAGAGGACTGGTGGCATTGCGGCCACCGATAGATTCACTACACTCCCTGGATGTAGAGGGAGGCCAGGGAGGCGGTGGTCCGAGGCAAGTGGGCGGCGTGATGAGGACATCACTATTATGAAGTCTTCATCTACACAATCATCGCCCCATCATCAGAATCAAGTAACAATAACAATGACAAGGCTAGTGTTGGTCCAACGGCTAAAACTTTGCAACATTGTACAAGGGACCAATCACTCAAGTTAGAGCAAGGGAACTCACTAAACAGGTGAATTTGTCCTAAGTTCCTTTGATTTCACTGCTAAGGATAGCGTGCTACCTAATGCTTCCACTTTATGTATTCTCAGGTTATTAGGTTGGCAAGAACTTGGTGCTATCAAGCGGGAGGTGAAGAAGGCTGGCGCACCAAGAGAAGGTACAAAAGGAGGAGATGATGACACTTCAATTATATCAGTTGGAAAATCCATCAAGATGCTAGAATTAAGTTTTCAAGCTCTGAATTGAAGATTGAGAAGACTAAACATTGGAAGCTCGATTGTGTCTAACCTTCAATTTTGAGTCCGTTTGAGTTTTCGGCCAAGCTCCATGTGACATGGGCTGGTTTGTATCTATAATAAGATATATTAAGAGTGTTTTGGGATTTAGTATTCATTTTGCTTCAGTTTTTGGGGGGATGGCGATATCGAAGCTTCAAACGGGCTGAAAATGAATACTAGGGCCGCAAGGGAAATTGGGTTGTTGTCAAATGAGTTGGCGCCACCCTCATGGGCCAGCCACCACATGGGCCCACCACATGGGCGCATAAACTAAGGCAACCAGCCAGTCACTTCTTATTACTTTTGGTTTAAATTAGGAATTAGAATCAGATTTGAATTGTTTTCCTTCTGTCAGTCTGGCTAGTCTTGTACGAGGGCATAAAGCCTTGGCCACTGTCCCCTGTAACCCTCGAACGTTAATTTTGAGTCAAAGCAATTTTTTGCTATTTGGTTTGTACTGTGCGCTGCCATAAGAGTTGGGAACTGACTAGTTAGCATTCCACCAAATTACCAGTTGTTGGTGTTCTTGTTGTTCCTATCGGACCAGCAAAGTCGTCTTCCTTGGTGTGGTGAGAAGATGGAGATCCAGAGCGTGTTGCTAGTTTAATTCTGGAACATGGGAGTCTATAATCGAGATAGACAATCGTGTGTTTCCGTTCATCAGAATTCATAGGATTTCAGGTTATCCACAAATTTACTCTTCAGGAGAGATCATACGTCGTGAAGATCGGACACCCCCATATCATGGCGGATGGCGTTGGGCGGGGCAGGGGAGGGGCAGGGAGGGGGCGTAGACGGTAGTGTGGCGAGGCGGCGTCGATGGGGAGGAGCGTGGATCTGTAGCCGGCATTGGGAAAGAAGGCGGGGAGGGGGAGCGGCGGAGGAAGAGGGAGAGGAAGGCGAGGCAAAACTTGATAAAACTTAATGAAACTCTATACAGTTGGGAATGTTCCCAATTGTATACCATTATGTAGTATCTCCCATTGCAAACTAATCAAATGAAGTAATAATACTTGAGTATGCACGCATGTTTCGTTGATCACTTTGGCTCAATGGATCCATTCGAGCGACAATTAGCGGATTAATTCCTATACTTGCATTCGAAATATGGGGGATAATCACGGCGATTTGAATTCGATCTCATGATTACAAGCTAGAGAGCTAGTACTACTATAGATGTATGCATAAAACATGCAAGCGCCAGAACACACAAATAACTTTGGGCTTTCAATTCTATAGCTAGAAAAAACTGGCCTATAAGAAAAGAAAATATGAATGTAGAATTGTAGAGTCGAGGCACAATAGAGTGATCACCACGAAGTCGTTGCTTAGCTATAGCATGCTTTGTGGTAGCCTCTCAATCGTGGAATTAGTCGGTCAAGATTAATTGTTCGCCTCTCAATCGTGCAATTAGTTGGTCAAGATTAATTGATCTTAATTAGAACGAATAGCATTAATTTTTTTCATTGTCTCATTTAGAACGAATAACATTAATTTTTTGTCAACTCATTTAGAATGAGTACCATGTCAGGGGATAGATCAGCTGAGGAGCATTCTCTATGGGATCGCTTTGCTAACATGGATGACATCAAGCGAATTGTGGAGGGGTTTAATGAAGTGCTTGCGGAGATTCATGCTGATTTACAAGAACTAAAAGAATGGTGCAACAATTTTGTAACTAACCCTGTTATAGGTGAAAACACAACGGTAGAGCATGAACTCGATAAGACTAATCCTGAGATGGCTGCTCGAGTTCAATGAGAGGAAGAAGAAGCTGTTCGCAAGCGCGAAGAAGATGCTCATTTTGCTCGTCAACACCAGCATGAAGAGCAAGCATGCATACATCGACAAGCACGTCTACCTCATGCACCGCAAGATGTATGTCTTCTTCAACCGGGAGCCACGTGTGGGCGAGCCGCTGCATGTGGTGATGCCCGTAGAGGCTTCCTAGGAGGAGGGCTTGCTCACTACGAGCTAGGCTCCGGCGACAATGACGGTCACTACGCTGATGCCATTGAGGAGGACCACGATGCCAATTAGGTACCGATAGATCATGGCCACCACCGCGACCATGCTAAATGTGTTCCAGTACCACGCAAGGAGGGTCCTCTCACTAAGGTAAAAATTACTATGCCTAAATTTGTTGGTGATGCAGATATGAGAGAATATAAAAAATGAGAGATGCGTATGGACAAGATCTTCCATATGCACGATTTCAGCGAAGATCATAAAATCAAGCTTGCTTCCTTAGAATTTGAAGACTACACGTTGATGTGGTGGGAGAAAGTTCAGAATGACCGCAGGGACAACGGTCACCCTCCTAACACAACGTGGGAAGCAATGATGCGAGAGATGCATACTCGTTTTGTTCCTGTACATTTTCATCTAGATATTCTTACTCAATTACAGGAGTTAAAGTAAGGCACACAATCTGTAGATAACTACTACAAGCAGATGGAGCAACTCTTGATTTGGGGCCGAGTTCTGGAGGACAATGAACAAATAATGGCGAGATTCTTGCATGGGCTGAACCACAACATTTACAAGCTAATCAACTTTCAGCCATATTTCATTATGACTGAACTACAACACTTAGCGATCAAAGCGGAAAAACAGCTTCAGGAAGAGGCGCTATTGTAATCTAGGCATAGCACTTTCACTCCCAAGATGAGCCATCCATCTACATCGACCTACGCGCCCATGGATAGGCTCAAGATAGACATCAACAAAGGTGTGTTCAGTAAACCTTCGAACTCCAATACGCAACCACATGTTGTGTCTAATGTTTCGAATATGAAATCTGCTTCATCACGTAGTGTTAAACTTGCTAGTTCATCTAAATCATTGCATTCTTCTGCTAGTTCTAACACTAAAACAAGTGCAATTCAATGTTGGCGTAGTCAAGGATGTGGTCATTATTCTTGTGAATGCCCTAATGCTAAGGTTATGATTGTCACTAAAACTGGTTATGATTCTGCTTCTGATTTTCAAATTGAATCTATTACATGTCATGATAATAACACTAAAAATGAATCTGATTCTGATGATCAATGTTCTAGTGAAGGTGAATTTGCTTTGGTTGTTACTCTATGTTTATCAATACTTGTTAAAGAAGATACCCAATTTCAATGTTGTAATTTGTTCATAAATAATGCTAAAGGAAAGATACTAATGTCAAAATGATCATTGATAGTGGCTCATGCCAAAACCTTGCTAGTGTTGAGATGTGTGAAAAACTTAACATAAATTGTTTAAACATCCTGATCTGTATTGTGTTCAATGGCTTCGTGAGGGAAGCAAAGTTAAAATACAGCACCGTGTGGAAGTTCCTTTCAAGATTAATAAGTGTGAGGATACTATTTTATGCGATATTGTGTCTATTACGGTATGTCATTTACTACTGGATCGTCCATGATTGTTTGATCGCAATGTACAACATGATGGACGAGCCAATACTTATAGCTTCAAGTGGGAAGGTAAGAATAGAGTTTTACTACCTCTTACTCCTTCTCAAATACAAACCACTGAACAGAAATGGCAGGTGAAATCACAGCTTGTTGTTCAGCAAGGTAAGGCAAAGCTAAGCCCTGGAAAGCTTCTAATCCCAATGAAAACAGATTCGAAAGAGGTGAGCAATGATCCTAGTGTTATGCACTTTATTCTTATTTATAAGGACACTAAGGCTATCCTTACAACAAATGATTTAAACACTCTACCTAGTGTTGTCCGGTCGTTGTTGTAGGCATACGACAATGTCTTTCCTGAGAAGGCACCACCCGGACTTCCACCACTTCGTAGGATTGAGCACCAGATCGACTTCATGCCGGGTGCCTCGTTGCCGAACCAACCGTCGTACCGCACCAATCCAACTAAAACTTAGGAAATACAGCGACAAGTATAAAAGCTTTTGGACAAAGGGTATATACACGAAAGCCTTTCTCCTTTCATTGTTCCTGTTATTATTGTTCCTAAGAAAGATGGTATGTGGATAATGCATGTTGATTGTCATGCTATCAATAATATCATTGTTAGGTACCGTCATCCTATATCTAAGCTTGATGATATGCTAGATGAGCTTAGTGGAGCGCATATTTTCTCAGAAATTGATCTAAAAAGTGGATACCACCAAATTCGCATGAAATTAGGAGATGAATGGAAAACTGCTTTTAAAATAATGTTGGATTGTATGAGTGGTTAGTCATGCCTTTTGGTTTAACTAATACACCGAGTACATTCATGCGCTTGATGAATCATATTTTAAGAGCTTTCATTGGTCACTTTGTGGTGGTCTATTTTGATGATATTTTGATATATAGCAAAACCATGGCTGAACACTTACATCATTTGAAACAAGTGCTTGATGTGCTCAGAACTGAGAAGCTATTTGCTAACTTTGGTAAATGCACATTTTGCACTGATAAAGTAGTGTTCCTTGGGTTTGTTGTTTCTGGACATAGAATCGAAGTTGATGACTCTAAAATTGATGCAATTAAGAATTGGCTTGTTCCTATTAATGTTATTCAAGTGTGTAGTTTCCATGATCTTGCTGGCTTTTATCGTCAATTCGTGAGAGATTTTAGTACTATTACCGCCCCATTAAATGAATTGACAAAAAGGGAATACCTTTTGTACGAGGGGTGCCATAACATGGAGCTTTTGATACTCTAAAAACAAAGGTCACAAAGGTTCCACTACTTGCTCTACCTGTTTTCACTAAAACTTTTGAGATTGAATGCGATGCTAGTGGAATAGGTATTGGTGGTGTTCCATGGTCTTTAAAGAGTATTGTTTTAACTCAATTGGATACTACGGTGCTTGGTTTAGAGAGTTTGAAAGAGTTATATTCTGCTGATTGTGATTAAGTTGAACCCCTCGCTCGCTGTTAACATGGGAAAGGATGGGATAAATTTCACGTTCATGATGTGTTCTTATTTCGCGCTAACAAACTTTGCGTTCCAGATTCATCGGTTCGTTTGTTCCTTATGTAGGAATCGCATTGTGGGGGGTTGATGGGATATTTTGGGTGTGACAAGACGTTGAGCATGTTGGCCGAAGAAGGGACGTGATGTTGAACGGTATGTACAGTGGTGTATGACATGTCACAAAGCTAAATCCACATGATTTGTACACTCCTCTTCCGGTTCCTACAATTTCTTGGGAAGACATTAGTATAGATTTTATTTTGGGATTGCCTAGAACTAAGAGGGAGAGGGATTCGATATTTGTTGTTGTGGATAGATTCTCAAAAAAGGCGCATTTTATTCCCTGTTATAAGAGCAACGATGTGTCACATGTAGCTGACTTGTTTTTCAGGTAGATAGTGCGCTTGTATGGTATACCAAAAACTATTATTTCTGATCGTGACGTCAAGTTCATGAGATACTTTTGGAAGACATTGTGGGTTAAGCTTGGCACCAAGTTGTTGTTCTCTACAACTTGTCATCCACAATCTGATGGGAAAACTGAACTAGTGAATCATACTCTTGGGATGATACTGCGAACCATGATAAAGAAGAGTTTAAAAGAGTGGGAATATTGTTTACAATATGTTGAGTTTGCATACAATAGGGACATACACTTTATAACTCAACTCTCCCTACTTGAAATTATTTATGGTTTTCAGCCACATAGACCATTGGATTTATTTCCATTGTCTTTCATTGAAAGAGTTAATATTAATACTTCTAAATGTGCTGATTTTGTAAAATGTATACATATGAAAACTAAGGAAGAAATAGAGAAAAAGGCATGTCACATTGCTAAAAAATGAAATAAAAATAGAAAACAAATAATCTTTGAACCTGGTGATCTTGTTTGGTTACATCTCCGCAAAGATAGATTTCCTAAGAAAAGAAAGTTTAAGTTGATGAATCATGGAGATGCTCCATTCAAAGTGCTTCAAAGAACAAATAATAATGCTTACAAGTTAGAACTGTCTGGCGATGATTATAGTACTAGTGTTGTATTCAATATTGCAGATTTATCATTTTTCTTTGGTTCTACTAACCCTGTTGAGTTGGGGGATTTCAACTTTTTGCCACTCTTAAGATTGGCCAATTAACTCTGTCACTTACATGTGGGCCCGCCTGAGTCACTGACAACGGGCCAGGGTGGCAAATCTGTTGCCACTCTACTCATAAGAGTGGCAAATGATTAAATTTTCCGTTGAGTCGAGGTCGACTCCTTTTCAAGAGGGGGATAATGAGGACATCACTATTATGAAGGCTTCATCTATGCAATCATCACCTTCGTCATCAAATTCAAGTAACAATGATAATGATAAGACTATTGTTGGTCCAATGGCTAAAGCTTTACAACAATTATACAAGGGACCAATCACTCGAGCTAGAGAACGGAAACTCACTAAACAGGTGAATCTGATTCTAAGTTCCTTTGATTTTATTGCTAATGACAGCTTGCTACTTAATACTTCCACTTTATTTATTCTTAGGTTATTAAGTGAGCAATAAGTTGGTGCTACCAAGCGGGAGGTGAGGGAGGCCGGCACACCAAGAGAAGGTCCAAAAGGAAGAGACGATGACACTTCGATTATATCAGTGGGAAAAACCATCAAGATATTGGAATCAAGTTTTCAAGCTCCGAATTGAAGATTAGAGAAGACTACACTTTGGAAGCTCGATTGTGTACGATCTTCAATTCTAAGTTCGTTTGAGCTTTTGGCCAACCTCCATGTGGCATGGGCTAGTTTGTATCTATAATAAGACATATTAAGAGTGTTTTGGGCTTTAGTATTCGTTTTGGTTCGATTTTGAGGTGATGACGATGCCGAAGCTTCAAACGAGCTAAAAACGAATACTTAGGTCGCAAGAGAAGTTAGGCTATTGTCAAAAGAGTTGTACGCCACCCTCATGGGCCAGCCACCACACGGGGCCCACCTATAACTCTCAAACATTAATTGAGTCAAAGCAATTTCTTGCTCTTTGGTTTATGCTGTGCGCTGCCATGAGAGTTGGGAAGCCGACTAGTTAGCGTTCCACCAAATTACCGGTTACCAGTATTCTTGTTGTTCATCATGGACCAGCAAAGTCATCTTCCTTGGTGTGGTGAGAAGACAGAGATCCAGCGCGTGTTGCTAGTTGAATTATGATACATGGGAGTCTATAATCGTGATAGATAATCGTGTTCTTCCGTTCATCAAAATTCATAGGATTTCAGGTTAGCCACATATTTACCATTCAAGAGAGATCCTATGTTGTAACACCCCCGTATCACGACGGAGGGCGTTGGGCAGGGGCGCAGTGGGGGAGGGGCGTAGACGGCAGTGTGGCGAGGCGGCGTTGGCAGTCAGTGGGGAGGAGGGAACCGAGGAGGGGAATGGAGCTGTAGCCACTGTCGGGGAAGAAGACAGGGAGGGGGAGCGGCCGAGCAGGGAGGTGGGCGAAGCTTAATAAAACTTGATGAAACTCTGTATGTTGGGAATGTTCCGAATTATATACCGTTATGTAGTATCTCCCACTGCAAACTAATCAAATGAAGTAATAATACTTGAGTTTGCACGCATGTTTCGTTGATCACTTTGGCTCAATGGATCCATTCGAGCTACAATTAGCGAATTAATTCCTGTACTTGCGTTCGAAATATGGGGGCTAATTACGGCGATTTGAATTCAATCTCATGATTACAAGCTAGAGAGCTGATACTACTATAGATGTGTGCATAAAACATGCAAGCGCCAGAACATAAAGATAACTTTGGGCTTTTAATTCTATAGCTAGAAAAACTGGCCTGTAGAGTCGAGACATAATAGAGTGTTCGCCACAAAGTCATTGCTTAGCTATAACATGCTTTGTGGTAGCCTCTCAATCATGCAATTAGTCGGTCAAGATTAATTGACCTTAATTAGAACGAATAGCATTAAATTTTTTTCATCGTCTCATTCAGAACGAACAGCATTAATTTTTTCATCGTCTCATTTTTCGGGAACCGGCCGTCACACTTTCTCAAGCACATCACCTTTTTTGTTGGCAAATTTTAAAATATATAAGAAAACAATTTGAGTATTCCCATGCACAGGGATCTGGAATATTTCTGCATTTTATCTTATCTAGATGATATATACTATTATTTGATAACGTATGAGATGACTATAGATGGGGACGCCTTCCTGCTACTTTTGCAACATTCTTTTAACACAACGCATACCACATGGCCACAAAACAAACATTATAACTTCCAGACCTTGTCTTCTTTTTCCCCAATAAAATTTTCTGCACAATGCTTATTCTATGGCAAGAAAATTTCTGCAAGCTAGCCAGCCATACCGGATGGTAGATTCATAATTTAATAGATTAACCAAGGACCAAGGCAATAGTATGCAGGGTCCACAAAGGTACAGTTGGTACAACATCTCTTGACAACCACAACCACAGAGAAACATGACAATATTACCACAGAGAAACATGACTTGAGAGTATATGCATTGGACTTCAAAGAGGATATGAGATGCGCATGCGCTCCGCATGGGTGATGGCTGCCACCGTTGTACTGGGACATGCCATCTAACCAGAAGATGAAGCCTGTGACATTTGCCTCTTGACAGCCTCCTTGTAAGTCTTGTGCTGATAGGTCAACGTTGTCTCCAGCAAATCCTTGAGAGGGGTCTTTGGGTTCCATCCTACGTTCAGAAAAAGAATCCTCTTTCACTGATAACCATAAACAGACAGCATCACAAGAGTGTGTATCATGGCACAGAGGGGGAGGGGTATTACCGAGCTGCCGGTTAATTATGGTCATGTCCGGAATTCGCTTATCACTATCATCATATCCCTCACCATAGAACTGCTTGGAGCTCACATCAATCGTTGGCTCCTCAAGGGGTGGTTCTCCAGAAACCTTGGAGTAAACCTGGTACATGAATACCATGGAGAAGTCAGAACAGAAACACGTAGCAATTTCCCTTACTGAAAAATGAAAAATGGGGCTTTCAGTTCATGTGCATACCTCTATCATCATTTCAGCGAGTTCCCTAACAGTAGCTTCATTGTTTGGATTTCCAACATTGAAGATTTGACTATTCGCTCGAGCAGGATTTTCCTTGGGTGAAATAACATACAGTTCAATTTCATTGATTTGCTATAGAGAAATAGCTGGAATGATTGAAAGGAGAAAGGACAGTGGCATACAATCATCAGAAGAACAGCTTCAATGGCATCCTTAATGTACACAAAAGTTCTTTGGGACTGACCACCGTCAACTAGCTTCAGCGGCTCTCGACGGAGCAGATTCTGCAGAATCATTGAAAGCAAATATGTAATGAGAACACAAAACACTAAGATCCGAAAACATCCATTCTCACAAAACACTAGGATCTGAAAACATCCATTCTCACAAAACACTAGGATCTGAAAACATCCATTCTACGATAATGAAGCAGGATACCTACGTTGCTGAAGCAAGCTAGGACACGAGGAACACCCTCGCTAGGACCGTCAACTCCTGGGATAAAATCCATCCTAGGTCCAATCCAATTGAAGGGCCTCACAATTGTGAACTCCAGGCCATTTTCCGCACCCTCAGCTAGTGAAAACCCATAAGTAAATCTCAATATTGCCATAACAAATGAAGGATGTTGCCAATAAAGAAATAGCAAATTGAACTCCACTCACCGAAAACAAGCCTCTCAATAAGTTGTTTTGCGCATGCATAGGACCAGCGCTGCTTCACAATTGGACCGAAGATGCAGGGTGACTCATCTTCTTTAAGCACATAAAATTCAGGTTCCTGTTTCAACAGTATGAGGCACCATCAGAGAAAACCCAGACAGCGTTGTATCCAGGAACCCGAAACAGACAGACGAAATATCTTTGTCATCCACAGTCTTAATTTGGAAGCAATAATTAATTATCTAAGGTTGTTCTGGTGCTCATTAGTCGCCACACTAAGCCATGACAACTCTTGGATTGGGAAAAAAAATACCAAGAAAACAAGGACTTGAATGCTAATGTATACTACCAATTGCAGTCAAGCATCAAATTATCGACAACAAGCACGCTTATCAGCACTTGTTCTTTGGAGGATCAGTACTTAGAAATGATTGAAAGGAAAATCTTGCGATCACCTTGCGGAGGGGATGGTCCTTTGGAAGGAAGCTCCCAATGGTCTTGCCGTACACTTCGCAAGTGGAGAAGTGGATGAGACGCTTGCCGTTCTCGGAGCAGTACTTCACCTACACACAACCAAACACACGCGCAAAAACACATGACACCATATATCTGATAGGATTAGTAAAAGTAGAAAGATGCAAAATTGTGTTGGAGTCGAGGGAGCGTTAGATATGGTACACTACAGACCACTGGGAGTGCGTCGATGAAGTTGCTGTAGATGGTGTCGAGTGGCCGCGTGTTGTAGTCCGCCGGCGTGCAGATCGCCGCCAAGTTTATTGTCTTCGCGCGCGCATACACAGTTAATTCCAAAGCACCAAAAGGTATCACGAGAATTCGAGCAAAGATTGCAACATTGAGGATATCACGAACTGACGAAGAACAGAGAAAAGAAAGAAAGGGAGATGAAGAGAAGGGGGGTGGGGGTGGGAGGAACAGGGTCTGGACTGACCAGGTCGGCCATCTTGATGAGGCCCTCGAGGCGGGGATCACTCTTGATGTTGATGCGGTGGAAGGAGATGCGGCCCGCGAGGTGCGGCGGCGTGGGGTCGACGAGGTGGCGGATCTTGTCGCCGTAGACGTCGACGGCGAGCACGACGTGCGGCGTCTCGGCCATGAGTTTCTCGCAGAGGTGGGAGCCGATGAAGCCTCCCGCGCCGATGATGCAGATAGTCGTCGGCTGTATGGGGTTGCCGTCCAGATCCACCCGGCCGCTCGCCGCCGCCGACGAAGCCATGGTAGGTCGCTGGCTTTGGCGAAATGGGCGGCGCGCGCGGCCGTTCGGATAATGAGCGAGCGAGTGGAATTGGGCGTGGATGTGCGTTAGGTCCGGCGGGGAAGGAGCGGGAGGCGCGGCGTCGTCTGTGGCGCCGGTGCGGCGCTGCGCTACATAGAGGCACCGGAGGAGTGTGGAGACCGGCCGGCTGGCCCACCTGACAGCCACTCTGACCGGCCCTGTCCGTGGATCACGTGCTTGCTTCTCTTATTTATTTATTTTTCATGGCTCGTAAAAGAAAATCCGATGGATGTGACGGGTAGGCCCGCTCTAAACTCTCGATTGGCTTTTTACTCAAGCCGTTGCTAGGTTTTTTTTCTAGAAACTAGAAGCTCTCGTCATTTAGGATGGACTTTTCTTGCGGAACCAAATTTATCTATAGGGGCGGCGCCACGCCGCGTCAGCCACCGTATGTATCAAAGTAAAAAAGGTGATAATTCGTGAGGAATTTTTAAAAAGAATCGAGGGCACATGCGTATTTTCTAAAAAGGTAAAGGTTTTTTTCGCAAAAAAACGAGGACATGTACGTAAATAAACGAGGACCCGTGCGTAATTTCAAAAATCGTAGAGGCTATCTTGCAAAGTGGAGGGGACTAAAAAACTGGCAGGGACCTTTTCGTGAGAACCAAAGACATGTACGTAATTTTGGGAAAACGCAGGAACTTTTTGCAAAATAGCTCTCAAGATTATGCGGCCATGCGGCGGGCGGAGCGCTGGCGCGGGCTGAGCTGACGGTCGCTCCGCGCGGAGAGCCCCGGGTATAAGGAGGAGAGTATTTGATTGATGTGTTGCGTCATTGGACGGACTTAGTTTTCACGAGTACTTGGAGTAATCTTTTCTTGATTGACTTGACTGGTGGTTGGCGAAGCTCCATCACTATTGAGAACCATAACTACTACCAGTTTAGCAACCTAACATTAGCGTATAGATATAAAGTTTTTTTTTAAAAAAAAGAAACTAAAGTCTAAACATGAAGCAAAGCTTCTTTCTCACTACTACCAGTTTACCCTTCCGTTCCTCCTTTTTTTTTCTCATCACGACCACTCGACCAGTACCAACTAGGGGTGAAAAGTGGATACGAATATCCGTATTATCTGGTTACCGTATTTGATAAGATACGAATATAGTATAAATTTTTTCGTTCGATTAATAATTTCTATCATATTCAAATTCGCATAAAAAATATGGATGCGAATATGGTATAGATTTTTATCATCCAAAATATTATTTTATCTAGACTATCCGTATCCATATTCATATTCGACGAAACAATATGCATATTTTATTACAATACGATTAATTAGTTGGATAAATTTTTTTAATTGAACGTGAATCCGTGTTTCTTTAGATGAAGTAAATGAATTAGAATGATTAAGTGTAATTGTATGAGGATAAAATATCATTAATATCTTCATACTATGTAAGTGACGAGGATATTTGGATCCGACTGAATTGTGTATCCGACATTTGTCCGGTCCGTATTCGTATCTATGTTTGTTCGATTCGTATTCAAATCTGAGAAAAAAATATGGATTCGAATATGATCTAAACTCTATCCGATCTATGTTCGAATCTTTCCGTTCCTCCCCTATTTTTGAGATATCTTTCCCTTTTATTTTTGCCAATGAAACGGATACAGCTCCATTTCATTTTCATGCTTTAAGGCCCAAGGCCGTCTCGTCTGCTTTCAGTAGGCCCATGATTGGACCGCAGAGGTAACTTTCTGCTATTTCTCCGTAGTCTGGACCTAATAAGTAGGGGTGTAAATGGGTTGTGTTAATCCCGACCGATCCAGTACCGAATCCGGTCGGTACCGGATTCGGGAAGGGAATTTGGTATCCGGTCGGATTCGGATTCGGATTCGGATAATTCATGTCGGATTCGGATTCGGATTCGGGAGAGTTGTTATCCGACCGAATAATATCGGTATTCGGATACCGGATAATTATCCGGTCGATATCCGATCGGATATTGATCGGATATCCGGTCGGATATTCGGTCGGATATCTGGTAAGAGCTAAGAATTCAGCTTTTATTTTGCTAGTATTTGTTTTTTTTTGCCATGTTGGTTGGTTGAGGTGTGCAGTGTATAGAAAGCTTTCCTGATATGTTGATTCAGGTATTGCACTCTTCTTTTTGTAAATGTTTTTTTATCTTTTTTCGTTACAAATTTGCTTCTAACTTAGTTTGACATATTAATTGGCGAATTGTAGGAAGAAGAAATAGCTAGTGAATTACTTTTTTCGTTGCAAATTTGTTTCTAACTTACTTTTTGGAATTAAAGTATAAGCTTTTGGAACTGTAATCATCCATATTATCCGCCTATATTATCCGTTTCCGAGCCGAATCCGTTACATATCCGTCCCGACGATACCGTATTCGAAACTCCGAATATTCCGAATTCGTATCCGTATCCGGTCTTACCGTATTCGACTCCGAATCCGGAGAAAAAATGTGGGTTAGGATACGGTTTAAGCAATATCCATCCGAATCCGATCCGTTTTCACCCCTACTAATAAGCTCCTTAGCGTACAATTATCCTACTTATTTGGTTTCTAGAACGAATTGTCTGGCGCTTACATAGACTCAATGATTGGAGGGTGATATGTTGCTTATCTAGAATCTTTAATATAAAAAATAAATACTCATGTACTTTACTTAAATTATTAATAAAATCAGATAGTCATTTTCTAAAAAATTAGAGAATGACAGGTGGGGTAGCCCGTATAACAGCTCCGAATCGGACAAGGAAGAGAAGGCATCAATCGATTCGTCTCCTCATCATTCACTGAATTTCCTGCTCCCTTTTTGTGCAATTCGATTCCAAATCCTTCTCTGATTCCTTGTACAACTCGTAGGATTAGCTCTTTTAAAGTCTTTCATCAAATATCAATAATATACAGTGAAAATACAAATTCATAATTCCGTCAAAACCCTAAGCCAAGGAATGCAAAATCTCGGAAATTCAAAGTCATACCAGTGAGGCTTCTAGCTAGGACATGTCAGACCAAAAATTGCTAACGGTCAGATCTCTAACGAGGGGTGGTAAGACCTCTAGCATAACAGTCGTAAGACCCCTAGCTGAATGACAGTCAGATTAGAATGAACAGTAAAATCGGTCAATGAATAGTAAATTTAGCACTATTTTAAATCCAAGAATCTATATAACTTTTGATCCGATGATCTAAATAACTTGAAACATGACATACACCTTCTCTAAGATATCATGAATCTATTTCAATCAACGATTCGGAGAATCATTGCCAAAGTTGAAACCTTTTTTTCATTTAAGTGAAGGGTGCTCATTTGCTATATTTGAAAATTCTTATAAACAGTACACCTAAATAAATTTGCTAATTAAGACTAAATTAACATAAATTAAAACGACTAATTGCGATGAATAGCACAGTGGCCATGTGGGAGGGGAGGCCACCGCACGGTGGCCGTGCAGGAGTGGCCAAGCACTACATGGTGGCCAACATCTCACAGTGGTCATGCGGTTTTGACTCCACCGCATGGCGGCCATATGGCAGGTGTGCGTATCGGTCGGGAGGCGTCTCCACGTGGTGGCTGTACAGACTTCCACGCTAAACCTGAAAATTCTTCATAAGGAACACTATTTCTGTAATTACCGATTGCTCTACGCTAAATCGGCCACAAAGTCCGGATCCCGTGCCGCAATGTCAGACTCCGGACCAGAGTGGGCGAAATGACCTAGTAGCGTTCAAAATGTGAACATTGTGATGCAACTAGGTAAAAAAGCTTTGTCAGTACATTCAGCGTAAGGAAATTGAGTCCTATACTTGTTTTGTTTTTTACTATCCCCCGTTGAGGTAACATATCAGCTGAAATTAGCGTTTTTGTGAAAATGGTGCAAATACCAATAAAAGCACTCGTACATGTTTTTAAAAATTCTCAAAATATTATTAGCTATAGGTAAGGGTATGGTCTATATCCATGCAAAATTTTAAGAACAAACTCGATCCCATTTGTGAGATACGAAAAAAGACAAATACGTTATGTAACAGTGTCAATAATTGTTTAGCACTGTTGTGCACTATTACATGTCGTTTTTGTCTTTTATTCATCTCGCAAACGGGATTGATTTTGATCTTCAAATTTTGCATGGACATATACCATGATCTCACCTATAACTGACAATTTTTTGAGAATTTTTGAAAACTTGTAACGTTTGAATTTAATGAAATTTGCACCATTATCACAAAAGTCCTCATTTTTACCCTGATATCTCCCATGCGCTGAGCTCAAAGTTGTCATACACACATATCCAAGATCTGTCTGTCAGTCTCCAAGGTTCAATTTCTCAGCTCCGCTTTTGTTTTGAGATTAGAAAGTAGTAGTAGGTAGTCTAATGTAAATCGTAAACTGAAGATGTTGTCGTACAACTGGACTTGAAATCTAGAAATCTAGAAGTCTAGGATTTGGCAACAAAAGCTTTTAACATTGAGGACCTGGTCTTGCGTGACACAAAAAATGGCAACACTTGCACAAATGTTGCAAAAACTTACTCATATGGAAGTCACTAAAAGTCTCAAACACGCATAAGCATACGCGTAAAAAGAAAATAAGAAAAAAAATGATAGAACATAAAAATCACCTGCACTGCCTACTGACCTATAACAGGGTGAAGGTACCATGCCTTGACACACCGTTCTCCTTTCCCCGAGATACATCTCGTTTCATCCTTCTATGTACATTACACCGAGACAGGCCCATGCTAGAGCCTTGGTGATTCAACACAAAGTAAAAAAAAAAAAGTTGACTATCATCCTATCGATATTACAGTATCAAAAGACAATAAAAATCGCAGGGCTTTATCGTAGCGATGGCAGATGGCATCTCAGTATATGTGACCTTAATTTTGTGCCTCATTTGATAATTTGCTGCTGGCGGTCTTGGAGTCTTGCATTTTTTTTTTGTGAAAACAGGTGCCAGCATTTCACATGTCATCCTCAGGTTAATAGGCAGACCGGGTGGAGGCTGCTGATGACACTCGTTCAGAGCTCCTCACGTTGTATCTCTCGTACACTTTTTCACGGTTCTCATTCCACCAATTTTCAGCTTGATGCTCCCCAAAGCGTCTTCGACTGCAAACAGGAAATTCGAGATAAATTAGATGTTGCTAAGAAATGTTGGCTTTTCAATCAATATAGAAGTAGCTCAGGATAGCTATATACAACATTACTCTCAGCTACACATTAAAGCAAAAAATTGCTAATTAGCCTGCTGAATCAGGTAACAGTGCAGTCTTTCATTTTAATAATAATGTTTAGTGTGGAAAATTTTGTGTTCTAGAATATGCCAAAACACTAAACAAACATTCAGCCCCCTTTGGTTGCATATGGCACTGTGTCAGCTACTGTAGGCTGCCTGGATGGTAAAGTGACGTGCGGAATACCTACTGTAAGCAAGCATCTCAAATTGCAATCATCGATGTTTTATGAGTTGTATGTGAAAAAAAAACAAAGCTAAACAAGGGAGTAGTTATGCAAAAAAGATAGAATGGAACTTAATTCACCTGAAGCGAACCCTCTTCAGATCCTGTGTCCCATCACGGAGAGTCGTGAGTGTTATGTATACACCTGGTTCATACTGTTCAATCCACTCAGCCTGAACTTGGTTGCTGGATATTGATACTGTGCCTCGAGGTTTGTAGCCTTCCTCACCATTTTGAAGGGGCCTAGCATCTATGCTGACATTATCATCCACCCTATTACTTGCAGTCAGCATCTCATCACTACTGCTGTGTGCTCTTCGATGAGGAAGATCCAACTCGTGAGGACTGGTAATTCTATGGCTGTGAGTGTTGCCTTCACTAGTTGCACTAGTATTATCCAGCAATTTATGTTGACTTGCGATCCCATTTGAATGCGATGATCGTCCAGAGTTGGGACTATGTGCATTTGAAGCATTGAGCAACTCGTTCCGTGGCTGATGAATTGCACTCATGCTAGCGTACATAGCAACGTGTGACTCGATGCCATTTGGAATGTGTATTTTCTTTGCCTCATTGCCATCATAAGCGCCCTGTTCTGGTGGCAATCTCTCAGCCATATCCTTCAGCTACATAAGTCAGAGAAAAGGCACATAGTAAATAAGGATTTAACAACTATTTCTGATGAAACAGAGATACCCTGCTCTTGTTCTTTTCCAAGATGTAAGAAGGCCAGTGTTTTCTTAACAAATATTTCACTGGGTTCCATGTAGAAAAGAAGCCAAGATAATTGTGCCGACTGCCGAGACATAAAAACAGCAGCAATCACACATTTGGGAGTGCTCGTCTCCTTTCCTTTGCTTTCATGTTGACAAATGCAATCTTTTTATTAAGAAAGGAATTCAATCGCAAGTAATCTTGAAGATGCAGTGCCAGAAAAGTACTCCCAAATACTCATAGGAAATCTAAACCAGAAGCTTAGCACGCATATCTCCCTATGCTCAACCATGAAAGATTTTATGTTGTAGAAATCTAAACCAAAAGCTTAGCATGCATATCTCCCTATGCTCAACCATGAAAGATTTTAGGTTGTAAGAAGAAGCACAGTTGCGTAAAAGTTTAGCATATATATCGTAATAATATTGCGTTACTAGTATATTGGTTATGCCGATCTGTTGACAACACAACATCAAACAAACCAATATGAGCAAACCAATGAATTTGCTAAGAAAACAATCTGGTGAATTATGCAGCTCAGGTGAATTTGTTAATACCTGTGCTGTTAGAGATTTTATAACTCCTTTTGCAGCTTTAGATTTTGCAGATTCCTCTGCAACCAGTGTCATGGCCTCTTGTACTTTCTTGGCTGAATTATGCAGCTCAAGTTCTTGATGCTCACAGCGATGTCTCAGGTTATCAACCTACACAGATAAAAGTACTAAAGTTCTTGCAACACAATAAGCACCCAAGCAAAGTTCTGCTGAATAAAGAGAACTACATACCTGTGCATGCAGCCTTCCAACTTCCTGATTTAAGAGCTCATTTGTTTTCACCAGATTATCAGTGGCACTTTTTGAGAAAGAAAGACCATGAGTTGTTGGAACTGGTGTGGTAGAACGTGGTGGACTAGATTTGCGAGAGAAAGGGGAAACAGCTCTTGAAGTGGTTACTGACTGAACTGCTGATGTACGCACTGCTCTCGGAACTGATGTGTTCAGATCTATGCCACCAGATAAAGCAATATCTCTCAGCTGCAGTAGCGAACTAACTTGAGGAGTCTGGAGAAATGACAATGCATCAGTTTTCTTTCCTTGTCTTGCTGCCTTACTATCCAAACTTCTAATCATATCCATATTACTAGGCAAGATGGATTTCGCTACTTTAGCATCACTATTGATTTCACCTGAAAGGTGGGGAACAAGGTCTTTCCTCTTATTAGCTGAATTAGAGCCTGAGGCATTATTCAATTTCAAGAAACAAGAATCACAAACACGATAAGGTTTCCCAGGATTAGGAGCCAATGCTGCTCGCAGAGCCTTTCGTGAGGTGCATGCATTACAATGGACAAGTCCACAATTATAGCAGTTATGCCTCTTTCGAGTAAACCCAAAGGGCTGTTGACATGAGGAGCATTGTGATTGATCAGCTCCAGACACCCATTTTGAAGGCATATAGCTGTGGTGAAGTTTGCACCACAGGCTATGTGCCGAACAGCTCTATCTCTCAATGCCTCGACCAATGTAGGTACCTTCCGATCCTCTATATCTCCATGGCCTAACCTTCCATTAGCTCCCTTTCCCCATGTAAAGACTTCACTCCTACTTGTCAAAACTGCAACATGGTAGGAACCACAGGCAACTTGGAGAACATGTTCACCCGCAATCTTATCTTCAACTAAACATGGAAGCCTTCCATCTGAATGAGGATTCCCAAGCTGACCATAAACAAAATTCCCATGCTCAACACTTGTCCAGAAGTTGTCAAGCCTACAGTAAGACTGTGACCACATGCTACCCTGTAAAAATCATAATCAATAAGAGAAGCAACACAAGTGGGCTTAAGTCGTGCTTCCTTGTCACCATGACCAAGTCGATGCTTGTCACCATCTCCCCATGTGAATAGCTTTCCAGCAGACACACTTGAGCTGGACTGAGTGACAATAACCTCAACAATAGCTGCTGTGTGCCATACACCACATGCAACTGCAATTGTTTTCAACCCTGATAGTGACTCTACCTCCCTTGGACAAGAAATGCTCTTTAGATTTCCATGGCCTAATACTCCAAATGAACCATCCCCAAAGGTAAACAATTGGCCCATTGATGTAATCAAGGCTGTATGCCATGTCCCACAAGAAACATAAGCAACTTGAAGACCTTCCAGTGCTCCAGAAATCCTCTTAGGTGTCCAGTGTCCTGCATCGGTACCATGTCCTAGAAGTCCAACATTGTGAGTTCCATCTCCCCAGGTATAAAGTTTGCCCATTGTTGTCACAGCACAAGTATGAAACTCCCCACAGGCAACAAAATCTACATTGCAAGCTGCTAAAGACTCAACCAGACGAGGGTGAACAGAATCTTCTCGTGTTCCATGGCCAAGGCGGCCTCCAGAATCTTCACCCCATGTAAAAACTTCTCCATTTCTTGTGACCAATGCAGCATGCCTGACCCCACAATCTACATGATACACATCAAGAACTAAGTTGGATTCCAGCGGCTTTGGGAGGAGGAAATCAGTCTTCCCAGTTGATCTAATTACAGTATCAGAACCAGTTCGTACAGAGTTATCACAAACAACTTCACCCCACACATAGACATCACCTAAAGAATCACAGTCATCTTGTGCAGAACCATGGCTAGATGTACTAGGGGCACTAGAAATGCTTGCTCTAAGAACATCTGAAGATGCCCCCTTTGTGTGCATATTTGTCACATCTGATTCCAGGTAACTACAAACTACCAATATACCCTCACGACTGTCATGGGAGTACTGCAGAATAACAGTGCTGATGGAGCTATAAGCTAGAATAAGGTGGATATCTCAAACACCTGCACATAATTAACAGTGAAGTGTAAAAACCACTGTACAAATACAAATTCAAACATAACTAAAACTTTATGAAAGAGAAAAATGCAGCAAGGTATGTGCAGATCGCAGCTTATGGGATGCCACAATTCCACTAGCCTGGAAAGCAGAATAACAGAAATTAAAGACTATGTTTAGTGGATGAATTCAAGACTATGTTTCATACAAGCAATAACACCGTAGCACACTCCTTAGTCCAAACCAATGATGGCAGGTTTACTAAACAGTAAGACAGGTTTTCTAGTTTTATATGGGGAAGAAAACTAGCTTCTCCGGTATTTCAGTGGATGCAAGAACAAGTTCGTTGTATATAGTGTTGCTGTAATTCTTCAGAACAAGGACAATAATTGGCTTTAGGTAACTAGGTTCTTTGTTTTCTAAAATCAGAACCCACATTGTACAACAACATAGAATTATTCTGCTGGCAACTTGAAATGCACAATCATAACTGCTGGCAAATTGAAATGCACAATCACAACTTTTTTAAGATAAATCATAACTTGTACTATATGTCTATATCATCAATAACACTGTAGGGATGTGCCCCAGTGGCCATGTGTCAATAACAAAGCGAAAAAGCATTGTTTGCAGTAAGCAAAATGACTATATGTGAGCGCTATTCAGAGATTAATGATCTTACAACCGAACACGACGATACAATCAGACAAGCATTTCTTTTCTCACTGGCTTAGCAATACATGTGGTGAGTAGTGCAAAACGCACGCGAGTTGTTTCCACAATTCGAGCAAGTTTGCTCCAACATTACCAAACCGAATCAGCATCAGAGGGTACACACTACCTAAATGCCAAGAATCAGCATCACAAAGCCACAAATACTACCGGTAGGGAAACAATAGCTCCCTTTCTTGCATCAGAGCCAGAAATAAACACCCAGTTAACCACAGAAACACTAGATTTCGCGCAGAAATGCACAAAGGAACCTCCTTTCCAACCGTCCCGGCACCAGGCTCCCAGAACCAATCTCAAAATTAGCGCAGGAAGGTGAAAGATTCGCGTACCGGAGCTCCAGGGAGGAGGAAGCGTCAACACTCCGTGGCCGCAAGAAACCGCTCCTCCTCCTCCTCCAAGATCCACCCAGCTGGAGCGCAACCGGAAAGGGACAGATTCGCCTGCTGCCGTACGCCGGCGGCTGGAGTCGATGCGCCACTTCCCTCCCTCTTTTTCTTTTCTCCCACCCTTCCTGAGCTTCTCGGCTGTCGATCACGAGGATGGGCTCCCTTTGTTCTTTGCTTCTGATGACAGCTCTCTCCCCTCGCTACACCTACTGTATTACTGACACTAGCGTATGAGTTCCTCTTTATTAAGTTGAGCTTTTGGTGAACTAATACATAATCGAGAGATTTTAAGTTTAAGATTTGGTGTAATTAAAAAAATAATTATAGCATACTTCTATTTCACGTCTTAGATCTATAGAAATTTACACGTAAGAAAGAGTGTTGAAGTATAAGTGAATTATCCGTCTTTTCCCATCAGCTTAAGTTTTTTTGGTGAACTGATTGATATATGTAACTCAATATAGTATAGTTTTTAAGTGAACATATTAGTGCATGCAACTCAATATGGTATCAGATCCAAAAATTCCTAAGTTCAAGATCCAATTAGTGCAAATAAAAAAATGCAGCTCATTTATATTTCACGTCTTAGGTTTAAAGAGTCTACATGTGAGGAGTATTAAAGTCTAAGTAAATTATCTATTTTTTTCATCAGTTTAAATTTATGGATAAATTCACTGGCATATGTAACTCAATACTCTTGTTTCTTGTTGCTTTCTTTCTCTTTTTGGGAGTTCCGGTTCAGCCGTGAGCCGGCAGTGTTGCTGCGGTGCTGTACTGAATCTCATAATCTCCCCCACATGTCATGCCCTTCCTGTGCTGTGGTCTTTTGCTTGGACCCTTTCACTCTGCTTCCTTGTTTTTTAAGGCACTGCATAATTGACCTTTTCTGTTCTGTTCTGTTCTCAATGGAAAAAAGAAAGAAAAAGATACAGCTGGTCTTGGTTTGTTCCTGTAAATATTTTTCTTCTAATGACCCTACATGTGTTCAGTTACTATTGAGATCTGAATGGTCTTGTTCTTGTCACTCTTTAACTGATTCGTTAGTATATGCTTCTTTTGTTTCTAACGAAATTAGGGTGTCTGATATATACTCTGAGACTGATTAAGTGTTTTGATTGATAAGATCTAGGCCTTGAAAAGAAAATGCTACTATGTGTTTTGGCATGTAGTAGTACACGGGTGGGCCATTTTGTTGAAACGGATTAATGAATGGATGGTGTTTGCTTTTGAGAAGATCAAGTTGGGGGAACAGGTTTACAGTAGATTATTGGAATCTAGGTTGGAAATGCAGTGCAAAACCAGTACAAAATTCCTAGCAACTTGATATACTAAGCAATATGTCTGGTGTACCACGATTAATCCACAGGAGATCAAAAGGCCGGGTTGCTTCCTACAGACTGAACTCCTTTTCTCGATCGGAGCCAGTAATGGACCGTCTCCCGTATAGAAGCAAGAGAATGTTTGCAAGGAGAAGCTTTGTTAGGCTACACATAATCCAAAATGATTAAACTTTTTATTCCCATTTTTTCTTGTACTATCGTGCATGTTTAGTGTGGCCTGTTGAACAATTAATCTCCAAAATATGTATTGTCACTTAAGATCTAGTAGTGGCTAGTGCTCCTGTAGAAAGCAAATTAAGAGAGAGGAGCCTTACAATTTGTAACAGCGAGCGTATGTACACTTGTACATGGATCAGTACCACATGTGCACGTACGTCCTCGGCGCATTTAAGGTGATCCAACGGAACGCAGGATTTGTGTGAAACAGCCCAGCTTATGTTGTGTGATCAATGAACATTGAATAAGGTAGTTGCCGCGGACGCAGTCCAGTGCGTTGCACACCGACCCGCCTGTGAAGGGGGTCAGCTCCATCCTCCGCGACCCTTCTTCACCTTACCTCACGGTACACCCACGCCTGTCTTCGCTGCCCGTGCAGAAGACCGGCGAAGCTCGCCACTGGTCCCTGTCCAGTGGCCTTTTGCCCCCTGGGAATCTGACCTGGCTCTGGAGCCGGGCCAACAGGTTGCGACGACCGGACCCGCTTGCGCCAACATCTGAGGGGTTGGTGATCTCCTCCAACCTTGGCGTGGCCACGGATAGTAGTGCTCCTCCTCCACCGTCGGCTCATGCAAGCAGCGCACCTCCTCTAGGTCATCACAAAATCTTCATGCACCCGGACACGACGACACGCGGGACCTACAAAAAGCCCCGATCACGGTGCAGGCTGCTCAAGCCATAGCTCCTACTACTAATGACACACCGTGCCAGCTAGACCCCCCAAGTCCTACATACGACTTCATCTACCTCATCACTAGGACACCTCCTCCGCCCCTGATCACCACACTGACTACCCCAACACCCACCAGCAAGGCAAACAAGAAGAGCTCCAAAAGCCTTGTCCTGTATCGTAGTGTGCGTCTTGCAGTCAATACTTAGGGACGATGTGACACCATGGAGAGAGAGCCTGTGAACTGCATATGAAGAAGCTAGGATTGCTCGAAAAAAACGGCCTCCCCCCTAACGAGGTGGCTATGCACCGATACCTTGAGCTTTTCAAGGGCCCTCGTACAGCTGATGATAATGGCTATCACGGTGCTGCCGCTGGCATGGCTCAGCTAGTCTAAGCACCTCCTCTTCGTTGCTGGCCACCTTTTCCACCGAACTTGACTCGAACCAACACCAGTGCAACCAGTAGCAACCTCTTGCTTATGTCTGTTGTTTAACTTAGTTTTATGTCAAGTTTCCCTCCATCTTCCTTTGCGGTACTGCCCTACAGCCGATGCTTCCTGCCCTCAAGAGCTACTAGCATCGCCTGTGCGCTACCTTCTAGTGTGTACACTCAAAGTCATGTTGGTCAACTTTGTGGTCTACTGTCATTTCCATTGTTTCTCTTACTTCACTTCTACTATACAATCTTCCTCTTGCAAACTCAACCCCTCAAGATCTTCGTGTGTGCCACAAAATTCGTGTGATTCAAGTCTGCTACCCTTCGAAACCAACGCCAATCACCCCCATAGCCTCCATGTCTACAAGAAATTGTCAAATCATGCTTGTAGAGATGTTGTTCGTGAGCTGGTCCATAGCATGGGCAACACTTTGATCTGCATTCAGGAAACAAAGCTAGATATAATTGACTCCATGATGGTAGCACAGCTCCTTGGCCCTGCTTTTGCGAACACTTTCACTTACCTCCCCACACAACAAACAAGAAGGGGATCCTTCTAGCCTGCTCACAAGATTTCTTCAAACTCTCAAACCCTCTCATCACACAAAAAACAATCACGGCCAAAATCACCATGCATGCATGGCTCCAGCTGGTCCATCATGAGTGTTTATGGCCTACAGCGGGATGACGACAAAGTGGTTTCCCTATAGGAACTAAGGTTGATTGGGCAGACAGTTCAAAATGAATGGATTGTCATGGGCGATTTCAATCTCATACACCAGGCTGTGGACAGAAGCAATACAAATCTTAATAGAAGGTTGATAGGATCCTTTAAGTCGACTTTGGACGATCTGCTATTAAAAGAGATTAACCTCAATGGTAAGAATATTTTACATGGAGTAACGAGCGTGACAACCTAACCCACACAAGGATTGATAGAATTTTATGTACCATGCAATTTGAGCTCCTTTTCCCCACCTGCTTCCTCCATGCATTACCAACCCTCATGTCTGACCACTGCCTACTCATCTTGAATGGAGATTCATGTGGAGTCATCTCACCACATGAATCTGCTTCTTCAGCCACTACTACAAAACAAGCTATACTAGACGTCTCACCACAGACGATTCATGTGGAGCCGTCTGTGCTTTGATTATTACAGATTGTTCATGGTTAAAACCGTCTCTAAAACTAACACGGATGGTTAGGTTTAAAAGCCATTTGTGATATATGTATTATCACAAACGATTTTTAATTAGAATCGTCTATGAAACTATTACAGACGGTTTTTATTTATAACCGTCTGTGTTTTATCCTTTGTCGTATGAACTACAGAAGCTACTGAGACGAGAGACAAATTCAAGGCAATTTTTATTACAAAAGTCCCAAAAAAAGAGATTCTCATATCTTAGTCTTCTGGACTTCATATGCTTCTTCTTCGACTTTTGGAGTTGGAGGATCAGCCGCTGAGTTCTCGAATGCTATGAAGATTGTCCTTGCCCTCTCCACTTCCTCCTCTAGCCTGGGCAAATCATTAGCATAGCCCATAATCTCAAAGAGGATGCCATGATAAGTTTCCTTAGAATCGGCCGCTTCTGCTTGATCGGCAATGTTATCCATGTGTCTCTCATTGCCGCAAGAGTTTCTTCCGCTTTGTGCACATTGTAGAGAAGAACTACGCTGAGGGCGATTTCCCTTTCTTGAGCGGAAACGAGACACCTCTGCCGATGACAGATGATGAGGTCCAGCTGACGGATGGAAGAGAGTTGAGGAAGGAGAGCAGGGCGTGAGCGGAGGAGCTACTCCAAACGTAAATCTGGTGAAGAAGATAAGGGAGAGGATAGTTTAGAAGAGCTGGATTAGGGCGCGCATATTTAAGCGTTATCACAGACAGTTCGTATACTAAACCGTATGTGGTATTAATATCATAAATGGTTCGTATAACAAACCATATCTGATATGTGCATTATCACAGACGGTTCGTATAACAAACCTCTCTGATAATGACACACTACCGAGCTATGTTGTATCCCTTAGGATTTCAATCTCACTCGTCCATTCTCTCCACATCGAATGGTAGGCATCGGTTCCTCCCACCGCTCGGCCCTTATTAATTACTCCCCATATACCTTTTCACCGGCAGTCACGCGTGAGTTCACCACTAGCTAGCTTCCTGCATCCTCCCCTCGACGACGCCGATCGACAACCACCGTGAGCTTGCGCCTCTGTTGTGACACCACGGTAGACTGCATAACACACTTTTATCGTAAGTGTCGTAAAAGTGTCTTATACAGTCTCACCGTCATGCCACAAAGGTGGCGCTACCGTCGCCTCTCCATTGCCGGTGATATCCGGCCGCCATCCGATGCATCCAGTTTGTTCCTCGACGACGTCGACTACCGCCGTGAGCTAGCGCCTCCGTTGTGACACCACGGTCGACTGCACAACACACTCTTGTCGTAAGTGTCGTAAGAGTGTCTTGTGCAGTTTCACTGTTGTGCCACAAAGGTGACGCTACCACCGCTTCTCCATTGCCGGTGATATCCGGCCACCATCCGATGCCCTTCCCTCTCTTCCTTGATTGCATGCGTCAAGAACATCGCGCGCTGCATGCAACTTCTACTGTCTGCTAGGATATTTGTTTCTTATATATTCTTGTTGTGTTAAAGAGTTGGGTTCGTTATCTTGTTATGCTGTAATAGTGGATTCTAATCTTAATGGAAATGAAATGTGCTATTGTGTTTGCCACTGTATTTGTTTGTTTTCAAAGAGCATAGGTAACATTATTTCTTGAGGCTAGCCAAAAAACAGAAAAAAAATTTAGGTATAGAATGAACTATCACAGACGGTTTGTGCTATAAACCGTCTATAAAGAACTATCACAGATGGTTCTATATACCAATTGTCTGTGATACTCGCCAATCACAGACGGTTGGTAGCTAGAACCGTCTATGATGTGTGAGTATCATAGATGGTTTTTAGTTCAAGCCGTCTGTAATAGTTTTCTTCACAGATGGTTCTAGTTACAAACTGTCTGTGTTGTTTTTATCACATACCGCTCACAAACCATCTGTGATAACCTCCGATTATCACTGACACATAAATACATGTGAACCATTTGACGAGGGCATGACATGCATGCATATGCACGGACGATGAGTAGGTTTGGCTGTTGACTTACGTCTACTACTATATTGAGATACGTTATGGGATTGCAATTGGAATGTATTAGTAGCTAACAACAATCTACTGTAGTTATGGTTATTGTTGTTGTTACTATGGATTGTACAAGTTCAATTCGTTTCAGGATAGATTAGGTTTATTATGGCTTTTTTGTATTTTAGAAAATTAGCTACAATAATAAGATAAAGGGGCAAGAGGAAGGGAGGGAGGGGAGATCGATGATGGGGCATGTATGGGCAATATAGAGGAGGGATTGAGATTTGAGAGATGGATAAAGAGAGAGAGAGATGAGGGGAGACATGCATATATATGCATGGTGTGCATTTTAGAATATTTGAACATTTTCTTTAACGAAGCATGTTTTTTCTAGACACTTGTTTGATAGACCCAAGTACTTATTGGCTAATTCATTTGATGAAGAAGTGGATCGAATTGTAGTACCTTGTTCCTTGGTGACAACATAGACCTTCTAGGAATTTGCATTTTCTTGGTTAGGTCGCATGTGATTGGAATTTGACGACAAGAGATTAGCTGCCAGGTTATCTCTTACTTTGTGTAGCTAATCAAGGGAGCAATAATTTGATGAGGCCCGTGCATGCATGTGATTCCATTACCAAGAAATGCCAGGACAAGAGCTGAAAACTCGATGCTGCATCATATCACGCATGGTCCAAGAACCAAGCTAGGTTTCCATAATTCCATTTGCTATACATATATACCAAGGAGGATCTATCCTAGTTGGCAAATCATAGCCTTAAAACCTCCAAGCAACAAGAGTACAAATCCAATTATCGATCGACCGTACGTACATAATAGATAGATGCATGCATGGATAGATTGCAATATGTGACTAACAAATGCTACGATGGTGATGGCGACCTTGTTTGTAACGCATGCTTTTGTGTGTCCGTCGAAAAATCATGTCTTTTGGTTTGAGTTGAACTAATAAATAACATGAATCAATAGGTAAATGACATAACCTGCAATTTAGTTGTTCTTATTCTAGGTTTGATCCTTTACGACAGGGGTCAAAGAAAGAGCAAAATATCTTTACTTACCCCATGGCAAGCATAAGTCACTACTACAAAAGAGGCTATACTGGACGGCTACATCACAGACGATTCCGTATGAACCGTCTTTGTTTAAACTATCATAGACGGTTTATAGTAGCAACCATCTGTGAAATTATTACAGACGATTATTAGCATGAACCGTCTGTGATAATTGAGACATCACAGACTGTTCGTGTTAATAACCATCTGTGATAATTGAGACATCACAGACGGTAAGGCTGTAAAAAAAGCCCGCAGCTCGTGAACTATTCAAGTTCGGTTCGTTTTATACTTGATTCGAGCTCGGTTCGAACTTTTAACGAGCCGAACACGAGTTTGATCTCGAACTCGCGAGCTTTACCGAGCCGAGTTCGAATAGTTCGCGAGGCTCGATTCGAGCTTAAATAGTGATACATATTAACTCTTATCGAGCTTACTCGAGCCGAACTCGAGCTCGAGTTTTTCTTATTGTTGAAAATTAGTGTATGTTTGAATTATTTTGATTGTTATCGAGTTTACTAGATCCGAGCTCGAACTCAAATTTTTTTTATTATAGAAAAATAGTGCATAATAAATTATTTTAATTGTTATCGAGCTTCAACGAGCCGATCTCGAGCCCAAGTCCAGGCTCGGACCCTAACTCGAGCTCGGTTAGAATCGGCTCGAGCTTCTACCGAGCTCGAGCCTAGAAGGCCAAGCTCGTTCGAGCTCGGCTCATTTACAGCCATAACAGACGGTACATGTTAATAATCGTCTGTGAACTTTCACAGACGGTTATTAATACGAACCGTCTGGGATTTATTGGTATCACAGACCATTTGTGGTTGGAATCGTCTGTGATAATCTGCCCTATTAAATACTGGACATACGTGGTCGATCTCGACACGGATCATCTTCAACTCTTGTTGCATCGGGCGAGGCGGCGACCGGCTTTAGGGAGTTCGGTGAAAACATATCGCCGTCTTCTTAGTGATTAGAGGTTAGTACTCAATTGCTTTTAATAACTTATATGCATGCTTTTGTAATTGATCGAATTTGATAGATAAGTTTTTTTAGATCTAGCTAGCAAGGTTTAGAAAGATAATATTAGTTTTCTCAATTTGATCAAAATGGGTAAGTACTCGTAGTTCACTTCAATATATTCTTATTTAACATTATTATGCCATGAATACGTGGCTAGCTAGCTACCTACGTAATATATATATTGATGTCATGTGTAAGTATAGCTAGTCTGATTTACTATATAGTAGCGCTAATAATCATTTTTGACACTCATTTGTTACATGTGTAGCGTAGATGGACTGAAACTGGATGTACATTGAGAACCGTGTGAGTAAAGAGCACATTAATAGCGTGTTTACTTTTAGAAGAGCGGCCGAGCTGGATATGTTGAAGAAGGGAATGGAATATATGTACTATCCATGTATTGATTGTGATAATCTAAAGATGTTTAGCAACTCAGCGTAGATCGAAACTCATTTGATTCGAAGGGGTTCAGAAAAAGGTACAAATGCTGGACCAGTCACGGTGAAGAGAAGAGTACACAACAAGGTAGTTACGACATAGTCGAGGGAGACAACGATGTGCCGGTTGTGGACTGTGTTTTCGATCATGAGAATATGTCACATGATGACAATCTAGATTAGATGCTACGTGATGCAGAAGGGAACTATAGTGAGAGAGAGTTTGGTAAATTCGATGGCTTGATAGAGGACTCAGAGAAATCTTTGTTCCCGGGCTGCAAGCCACAATATACGAGATTGTCATCAGTTCTAAAACTGCTAAAATTAAAAGCAAGCAATGATTGGTCTGACAAGAGTTTCACGACATTGTTAGGTCTCCTAGCGGACATGCTTATAAAGGGAAATATGTTGCCGAGAACCACCTATCTTGCCGAGAACCACCTATCAAGCCAAAAGATTATTTGTCCATTGGAAATAGAAGCAGAAAGAATACATGCATGTCCGAATGATTGTATCATGTACCGTAAAGAATATGATAGCTTACATATTTGTTTGGTGTGTAAAGCATCCCGATACAAGCATAAAAATGACTCCGATGATGGGAAGGGCATCGAGGTGAAGTAAGAATCTCCTACTAAGGTGTTGTGGTATCTTCCTGTAATTCCCCGTTTGAAGCGTTTATTTGCAAATTGCAAGGATGCAAGATTGATACGTTAGCGCTGGGAGCAGCGTAAGAAAGACAGAATGATAAGACACGTTGCTGATTCTGCCGAATGAAGGAACATCGATAGGATGTTTGTAGATTTCGGTGTGGAACTGAGGAATATAAGGTTTAAGTTGAGTACAGATGGAATGAATCCTTTTGGTAACATGAGCAGCCGACATAGCACCTGACCCGTAACTCTGTGCATATACAACCGTCCTCCTTGGCTGTGTATGAAACGGAAGTATATTTTGATGTCACTACTTATCGACCGTCTGTATTATAAGTTATCACAGATGGCTCCCAAGCCGTCTGTGATAACCACCTATTATCATTGACACATAAATACAGACGGTTTAAAAACCGTCTGTGATGATCTTTTTTTGTAGTAGTGAGTGAACTGCCAATGGAGACGATTCCGAACCATCTATGATAAATTTTTATGTAGTAGTGAGTGAACCGCCAGTGGAGAGCAAGAGAAAGGACAAAGTGACGCTGAATATCAAATGACATGGGATAACTGCTTAGCCGCTGATGTGTTATGATTAGATGGTAAATTCGCGAGATTTTGGCAAGAAAATGGGGGGAAATAGGCGAAGTAGGGGGTGAGGTATTTAGACGGTAAGATAGCATATATTTATAACAAAAATAAATGGCATGCAGTGGTGTAAGTGGCAAATTAATTAGGTAGTGATCCCCAACGACCAAAGTCGCTTGCGGGAGAGGAGGAGCATGCGGAACTCGTCAGCGTCGTCCGTTGGCATCTTCTCCGGGCCCAATCAGAGCATCGCGTCCACCGAATCCAATGAGCACTGCCGTCGCCGTCAACTGTCGCAACAAGCGGCAAGCAAGCCAAGGAGGCACCGGATCTTCCTGCTTGGCGTCGCCGGCGGTGTGGATGGACGTCGGGTGTAACAAAAAATCGAGATGTAAGTTTCCATGTTCGATTTAAAAGGCCGGTATTGTGAAGTGAAAATTTGTTGATTCTAAGTAGAGGTGGCCAAAATGGATCATGGCTACCGGGTAGATCTAAAGCATGTTATTGTTGGCCTAGCACAGGCACGATCTGGGCCACCACCAAATCGTGTCGTTCCGCCACTCTAGCCCGACGTGCCGTCCCAGCACAATCCATGCATGATCTAACCTAGGAGTGACAATTTTCCCCGTGTGGAATTCCCCATCATGTGGAATTCCCCATCGTGTGGAATTCCCCATCAGGGGTGGGGGCGATCTCCCCCACATGGAATAGGCTAACCATACCTGGGTGAGCCCAATAGGCTAATCGTGACGAGCCAGCCCGATATGGTCCGTTTAAGTAACGAGCCAAATGGGCCCATACCTAAATGGGCTATGTTGATGGCTCGTGTCGCCCATTTAGCCACCTTTGATTCCAAGTTGAAATTTGTTGATTCCATGTTAAAAGTTACTTATTTCGAGTTAAAAGTTCCATGACTTCAGGTTGAATCCCTCCCCCCAAAAAAATTTCTAGGGTGAAATTTTCTGAGTTAATTTTTCCCTAAATTTTACGAGTTGAAAGTTTTCGGTTTGCTTGAGTTGAAAGCTTGAGGGTGTGACGGCGACGAGTGGCGCTTGGTGTGTGTCTGCCAGAGGAAGAAGACGTGGCGGGTGAATTCTTTTTGGTTGTGACTTATGTCTTTTGAATTTTAGCTGTTCGCGAGAAAGGGTACGTAGAGAGATAGATGTGTGCGATTTTGCTCGGTATAGGTGAAGTCAGTATAGTATACACTAAAATCGATTAGTAGACCCTACCTTAAAATACACTCTATTTAAAAATTTGTCATTATTGATCTGTCTTAAAAAGATATTTCGTTTAAAAGTTAGTTACTGCAGTATAAGTTAGAAGCCGAAAAGAAGATGCCGCCTTTTTCTGCTTGGTAAAAAGGCAAGGCTATTTATAATGAGATTGATGGGCCGGATTGGATCCAAATTAAAGCCTATGAAGATATGAGATTGTACTGGGCTGTTCTGTGTCAAATCCAATTCAAGTGCGGGTAGAAAGTTTGAAAATTGAATACAAATTTCTTCTTCTTGTGTCAGCCCCCGGAGCAGCAGTTATAGCGGCAGGCAGCAGCCGCCCCACCACCACTGGCATCGTCGTCCTCTCCTCCGATTTTATCGCTTCCCGCCGCAGCAGCGCTCCACCACCACGGTAATCTCCCTCCCTCGCCCCCTCTCTCTCAGCATGTCGGTCTAGCTAGCTAGATCTTGCTCTCCTTTCACCTTCAGTCCAAGATCCAAGATTCAGTCGTGACTTTGCGATCCCGGATCTGAGCAGCCTGGATGAAGATCCGGTGAAAAATCGTGTATTTTAGTGTCTGATCCGGACGATGCCTGCGTGATACTGTGATCTGCCACTGGATTGCTGCTTGTTTCTTGGAACTCAATCGTTTCTTGTGCTTGTGCTCTCCTACATATATTTTCTTGGAAATCACCCTGCATTGTCATGGATCGCTGCGTATCCCTTGTAATGTATCGATTCGTGGTTGAGGCCAAAGGGTAGATCGATTGCTAGTGGGTGATTGCTGTTGGTTTTTAGGCGATTAATTAGGATTCCTGCAAAATGCCAAAATGGTTAGGTAGGTTGTAATTGTACACGACTTCAACATGTGTAGACTTGCCTGTTCCTCTAGTGGCTGCGCCTCTTTGTTCCTTGCGGTTGTTGTTGGCTTGCTGCTCTTGTTGTTGAGTCTTGGCCTCATATGCCCAAGCAACCCCGTGCACAACGAACCATGGGCACTGGGAACAAGTAGTCTGTTTAATGCTCTAGAGTGCTATCACACTGATAAGAGTCATTCATTTAGGACATGACTACTGATTTCTTGTATTCACCATGTACGGCGACTAGGGGGGGAGGTTTGTGTAAAAGAGCCAACCTGTTTAAAAGCTTTTCAAAAATCTTTTTTCAAAGAGAAAGGCAAAACTCTTTACTCCAATAGCTATGAGAAGTTATGAAGATTAGAGATCAATTACCCACAAGGAAAGATCAAAGAAAAACCAAGTAAAATGTGCCTTGGCGGTCTGACCTCTAACTAGTTGGCAGTCTAACATCTAGTCAAGAACAAAGCAGATTTTCAGCACTATTTCAAATCTAAAAAACGATGAAACTTTTGATCCACATCTTCAAATGACTTGAAATTTGTACCAAGGATAGATCGTGACCTTAAGAACATATCCTAACCAAAAACCTTGAAAGAACATAAAAAAAATTGGGATCTTTTAGCTCTTGAAGCCCTGCTACACCAAAACCGGGTTCGAATCATAAAATGAGTCAACTCTCAAATTGAGGCTCCAAATCAATTGAAACTTGGCATGCACATTCTCTAGGATGTCAAAAACCTATTCCAATTAATGACCTAGAAATCGTTGTCAAAGTCAAGGTTGTCACGGCGCTCTGGCAAGTCGAGGCGAGCTCGGAACGCCTGGACGCCTAGTCGACTAGGCGCCCGCCATGGCGATAGTTAGACGATAGTAGTTAGACGATAAATAATACATTATATGACAGAAAATATCACAAATAATTCAAATAACCATGTCTCAGGAGGTCTAAATCAGAAGTAATATATTAAAGAAGAGGTCAGTTTGTAATTTTTAGAAAGCTTGAGGACCTAATCGCAAAAAAACCAAACAAATATCGTAGTAGACGCAGCGTCGCCGAATCACCGCCTCTCCCCATCTCGTCTCTCCCGCCTCCTCCCCGCCGCCTCCTCCTCGCCTCCTCCTCCATCATTCCACCGTGTGCAGTGGCCGAGAGAGGAGGAGGAATCGAGCTCAGCGTCGCCGGCGAGAGAGGGCGGAGAAATCGAGCTACCACTACCGGCGTCGGCGGAGAGAGGCGGAGAAGTCGGTGTCATGGTCGCCCAAGAAACTGCGCTCATGGAGGTCCGGCTCCGGCGGTGGCCGGCCGTGGCCCACCCGAGGAGAAGTGTAGCGTCTCGCCGTCTGGAGAGAAAGCGAGGGCAGAGGACTCACTGGGTCTGGAGAGAAGCCGTGGCGGATTGGCGGTGGCTACCGTGGCGGATTGGCGGTGGCGACGGCGGGAGGAGGCGGTGAAACCCTAAGCGGTGGCCAGCTCGTCGCCTACAGTCGGTCGGGGTAAGTTGTGTCTTATCTCTTATGTGAGCCCCCCCACGGCTCTCCCAGCGGGCGCAGCGGGCGCGCTAGACGTCGCCTAGACGCCGCGGCGTCGACTTGCTTCGTCTAACTCGGCTGCAATTGGGCGACGAAGCATGGCGTCCACCGTCGGCCGCCTGGACGACTTGGCGTCGCCTAGGCGTCGCCTAGGCGACGCCGTGACAACCTTGGTCAAAGTTCTTACCTTTTTTCCGTTTGAAGAATGGTCGTACTAAAATCGGGCAAAAGAAGGAAACCTCGGTCTGCTTTTATTCGTTGGTTCCTGATGATCTAGATGACCTTAGATGGGTTCTCACATGTTATAACAATCTAGATTACAACACGAACTCAAACCAAAGCGCCCACAAGATCCAAACCCCAAAATCACCCTCTCTTGAGACAAAACTAGGCAAATACAGGAATTTGCAAAACAAGTGCCTAGATGGATGAGATATGGTCTTCAAGAGACATCTTCATCACTTACATATCCCTGGCATACAACAAGATCAGGGGGAGAACAGGAAACACCAAAAACTAAGTTAAATCAAGATTTTATCATTTGAGCACAACAGGAAAATACTTGGATGAATTTTGATTTCTATTGATACTTAGAGATAAATGTTTACTGCCACACCCTAGCCACACACAGAATGAAGAAAAGCTCAGCCAGTCTCTTACATCTCCCACAAGGTTATCTCCAAGAACCCTAACTCCTCGCAAGGTTAGGCATGAACTCTCCCGAAAGACTTAACCCTAGCCACTTCTCTTTTTCCTTATATATGGTGTCTCAGAAAGGAAATCCTAATCAACACTTTTAGTTGGGTTTCATCCACTTACATGGGTTAACCCGTTAATCTAACACCATATCGGGTTTTACACTTACACATACACGCTTCTCAAAGTGCTCACACCCATTAACCCATTAGTGAATCAACACTTGATGCACTTAGCATTTTCAGCATATCCTTGATCTAAACCACTTAGGCTATGCTGTGATTTCGCACACCGCCACTTTTTCGGTATTAGACAATTTACCAAAATGCCCCTCTACCGCCTTCCTTGAAGTTTCCCACTTTCTTTGCTACGAAGCATCGCCTATACTTTGCCATCTTTTGTGTGGCCCCAATGACTTGGTGCCAAGTCTCACACGTCTGGATCCCACCGAACCATCCTCGTTTGCAATCGACCCAAGTTACTTAGCTCACTACATATTTCTCCTCGTACATGATGACACCTGACTTTTTTAACCGCACAAGACCTTGGCTCCTCCCTGAGCCTAGTCCCGATCCACCTTGCGGTTGCCTGTCATATCCTCCAGCAGTAGCTTCCGCTCCGGCTCCTTGTTGTCTCGGTTTATAACCATCCTGCAAGTCTCAGTCATCTTCGGCGGTTCATTGATAGTCTGGACCCCGGCTTTTCCTAAGCGTAGTCCTGATCCCTTCACCGCTTTGGACCTAAGCTTTCCTAGCTTAGTCTCGGTCCCGTCCGTCTCACCATGACATAGGTCTAGAGTTCTACAACCAACACAAACAAGCAAACCGTTACGTAGCACCACACAAGACAAAATCATCAATATGCCCAATTGATGATAGCGATAACACTTACCTCAGAGCTTCTATCCCGAAAGCATCACCAGTTGCATCTCCAATGCATTATGATGTTTGCTCGAACTTCACCTTTTATGGTTCTTGTCCATCATTTGCCTTGCTTGAGATAAACTATTCCACATGGCATCTATGACCGTTCTGGACCTTAGTTATCCACAACCTAATCCCGGTCTCCCCACTGTTGATCATAGTTGTCTCCAAGCCACCTACATAGTAATAGACCAAGCAGCCATTTCTGGGCATAAGTTCTTTGCAATTTAATCCACGTTAGTCTAAAAATGAACCATACAATACATGTACATTGTTCTAGGTCAAACCAAATCAAACCAAGAGCATAATCCCCCAATTCCCAATTTCCAGCCGAGCTGATCCATCTGGTTGGTTAGACCATCGACCCAGTAGGTTTGACCCTTCTTGGTCGCCGATCGAGAACTGGCGGCTACCGGTCGGACCATCGATGTCGGCCGATCTGGCCACCACCTCTGGTTGGTCAGACCACTAGGTCTGCACCAAAATCTGGAAAATTGCAAACTTTCAAAAACCAAACTCAAACTCCGCAAACCTTCTGAACCAAATGTCAATTATTCATTGTTACTCGCTGGAGTCTTGCTGTTGGTGATAGCAAGATCCTTACTCTCATGGAGAGGAAGACACTTGGAGATGTGACATTTTTTTCTATTTCTCACACAATGCCATACCAACCTGAGGGGTTGGGGATACATATTTATAGGCTGCCAACCAGCCAAGCATATGCTAAGATGTTGTCCTAGATGCTAGTCAAGGATGCTAAAGCAGATGCTGTCCTAGATGTTGTCCTAGATGCTAGTCAAGGATGCTAAAGCAGATGCTGTCCTAGATGCTGTCCTAGATGCTAGTCAAGGATGCTAAAGCAGATGCTGTCCTAGATCTTGTCCTAGATGCTGTCAAGGATGCTAAAGCAGATGCTGTCCTAGATGCTGTCCTAGATGCTAGTCAAGGATGCTAAAGCAGATGCTGTACAAAGACCGCAGTACAGGGACTTATTCATCACAACCATAGGGTAACTTCTACATGGTCTCACAAGAAGGCTGCTACTGCTACAGTTAGAATAAGATGAATCCCTACCTCTAACTGTTTACATGATATCTCATGCTGATTAGACTTGTGCAAGATCATATCTGAATTCTAAACTTTGCAATACATGAGCTAGTTTCACTTGTGCACGTAAAAATCGCAAACATATTTTCTAGGAATTCAATAGCTCAGAGGTGGATTCCATATCTCTTACAGCAGGCCCTCATATAGTTGCTTCATGGGCCTGTAATGAGCAATTTGAGTAATTTTGTGAGCACTATAATATGATCATTTATATTTGAGAGATGTGTAATACTTACCTTAATTAGTTCTTTTGGCTTTGTTGCCATTACCTTGGACAAAAAATGCATACCACCAAGCATGTTGACTTGATGGAATATACAGTTGCAGATGTTTTTAGTCATAAAGTATTGCCTACAAACTAGAGCTTAACCCTCTGTAGTGCTGGAGGTAATACGTAAACTGCACTTTTATTTTTGCATAAGAAAGGCATTGAATGATTTCAATCAAAACGATTTCACAAGTCCAGTGTTTCTACCAACAAGATTACTTGTTATTAATTGATATCCTCCTTATGCTACTTGCAGTTATTCTGTAGGAAATGGCTGATGGTGAGGACATCCAGCCTCTTGTCTGTGACAATGGCACTGGAATGGTCAAGGTCAGAAGATTTCCTGTTAACTGTTACATATGTCATCTCCTGCATTTCTGAATATGCTACTTTTACTGTTTTATCGTGTAGGCTGGTTTCGCTGGAGATGATGCACCAAGGGCTGTTTTCCCTAGCATAGTTGGTCGTCCTCGGCACACTGGTGTTATGGTAGGGATGGGACAGAAGGATGCTTATGTTGGTGATGAGGCGCAGTCCAAGAGAGGTATCCTCACACTGAAGTACCCAATCGAGCATGGTATTGTAAGCAATTGGGATGACATGGAGAAAATCTGGCATCACACTTTCTACAATGAGCTTCGTGTGGCACCTGAGGAGCATCCTGTTTTGCTCACTGAAGCTCCTTTAAACCCAAAAGCCAACAGGGAGAAGATGACCCAGATCATGTTTGAGACTTTCAATGTTCCTGCCATGTACGTTGCGATTCAGGCGGTGCTTTCCCTCTATGCTAGTGGTCGTACTACTGGTATGAACTGTTTCCACCTTTTAGTTCAGTGGTGGTATTCTCAATAATGTACCTTTATGATTCTGTTTTGCTGCCCTTCACCTATAATTAAGCCATGATTTACGTTTGTCTTTTCTTAATGCTCATTGGCTTGCATTATTTGGATATGCTCCAATTGTGATTACTGCTTACTGCCCTATGCACTCAAGAAAATAATTGTACGTAATATATGGAGAAGTAATAAGTTTAATTTAGTGCAGTACTTTGTGGCTGACGTCTTTCTCCATCTGCAGGTATTGTTCTCGACTCTGGTGATGGTGTGAGCCACACTGTGCCCATCTATGAAGGATATGCGCTTCCTCATGCAATTCTTCGCTTGGATCTTGCTGGTCGGGATCTCACGGATTCCCTTATGAAGATTCTCACTGAGAGGGGTTACTCCTTCACAACCTCAGCCGAGCGGGAAATCGTAAGGGACATCAAGGAGAAGCTTGCATATGTAGCCCTTGATTATGAGCAAGAGTTGGAAACTGCCAAGAACAGCTCCTCAGTTGAAAAGAGCTACGAGCTACCTGACGGTCAAGTAATCACGATTGGTGCAGAGAGGTTCAGGTGCCCTGAGGTCCTCTTCCAGCCATCCATGATTGGTATGGAGGCTGCTGGAATCCATGAGACAACCTACAATTCCATCATGAAGTGCGACGTGGATATCAGGAAGGACCTCTATGGCAACATTGTGCTCAGTGGGGGTACTACTATGTTCCCAGGCATCGCTGATCGTATGAGCAAGGAGATAACTGCCCTTGCTCCGAGCAGCATGAAGATCAAGGTCGTTGCTCCACCCGAGCGGAAGTACAGTGTCTGGATCGGAGGGTCGATCCTAGCCTCGCTCAGCACTTTCCAACAGGTAATTGCTAGGACGATTGTTCAGCTTTACCTTCAAGAACTTATCAGGCTTAAATCAAACCAACGTCTAAATTCTATTATATCTGACATTTGTGTATTTACCAGATGTGGATATCGAAGGACGAGTACGATGAATCTGGCCCGGCAATTGTCCACAGGAAGTGCTTCTGATTTTGCCAAGTGCTCGGTCGTCGTCATCTAGTCTCGAGTTATGTTTGGTTCATTTTTCTAGATATAAATTGCAGATTTGCAGGCTATGTTTATTTTCCCAGACATGACTGTTCTCCGGATATGCCACTTTTATATGTGGTGGCTCCATGTGCGAGTACGCTATCTTTGTGTCATCTCACTATGCTTGTGAGGTCAGTTGTCAAACTTGGTTGGCTTGATTGGTTGGAGCTGTCTGTAATGGATGTTAGTTCTATAAATTGCTCTATGGGAAGGATTGTGCTAAATTTTTGGATTTGTTTCCCTCTGGATCATATGGTGTTAGATCTGAAAGCGTTGTACAGTGAACATCCATGGAAGAAGTATGATGTGCTTCCATGGAGCACCTTGGTGGTACTGTGTCGTGCTGAAAATATGTGAGGACAACACATCCGACCCAACAGGGTTCGATTGCTGTCATATTCAGGTTCAATTGCCTAAAGGCTTACATGTTATAAACAAGAATGAAATTCATACGCAAATGCATATACTCTCTATATTAAACCTGGGGGATTCCGGCCTCTTCCCGTGCCATGTCACCGATCTTGCGAAAACGTTCTCTGCTTTCCCACAATTACAAAAAGGTCCTCATTTAATATTCCTCTCACATATGTCCTTGCTTTTTTTGCAGAAAAACCCTTCTTTATATCATTGCTGCGTCAGTCGTCCAATCGGGCAGACCGCGCGATGCACGACCTTCGGGTCAGCTTCGTGTGGTCTTGCGAACTCCGTGTGTTTTCGCGAATCTTTGTGTCGCTATACTGCCAATGCTCGCATCTACGTGTCTTCCTCGCACTGTACCGCTTCTTTGCTGCCTTGCTGTTGTCTTCTTTATGCTGCCTTACTGGCTTCTAGAGGAATCCGTTTGCCGCATCGTTGGCTACGTTCCATCGCTTGGCTCAGTTGCTAGTGTGTGTTCGGTTTCGGTCGTCGGATCGGGTTTCATGGCTGCATCTATACAAGGTTTCCCTCCCGTAGTTTCCTTTCTGCGTGCCTCTTGGGTTTCTGCTTCGGCCTCGGTTCGCACGCTCCTTGCCTTGTTTGCAACTCCAGGGTCTTGGTCGTGGTTTCACTGCGTCCATCTTATATTGTTTCTTTGCGTCGTGCGTGCACCCATCTGGCGTGCTTCTCGTGCGTGTCCCGATCTATCGCGCTGGTTGCTTTCATGTGAGGTACTGCTTTCCATTTGCAAGTTCTCGCCTTCTTGGTTGGGTTCTTACTTTTTTGGTTGGGTTCTTCATTTGTGTTCTCGGTCCGTTTATTCGGTCGTGGGTTCCTCTCCGTCCACGATTCCATTTCTCCTGCTTTCGACCACGACACCTCGACCACGGCGCGCTTCTCATGCACATCCCGATCTATCATGCTAGTGGCTTTCATGTGAGGTACTGCTTTCCATTTATAGTCGGACCTACGAAAACACGAAAGATACTACAATAGTCGGACCACCACACGACTTACAGAATTATGATATAATAAAATACAAAATGTGTTATAACATGTGAAAACGAAAAGTAGTGACTCATAAATAGTAGTGAATGATATAAATAATTTATAGAAATTGAAGCATTCGTAAAGACAGAAACTGAAGCTAAAGGCCCATAACAAGATATGCGTGTATCCACGGCCGCTAGTATTGTTCAAAAGCAAACGGGACCACGGCCGCTAGTATTGTTCAAAAGCAAACGGGACCACGCCAGGTAGCAAGCAACTCATGCTCGCATGCAATCAGATATCCAGGTGTCCCTTCATGCAGGCAGGCTGCGTTACACTGGGCTGGCCTCACTGTAACTTCCTCACGTGCATGGTTGGCTGCACGCATGCAGCACAACGGGCGGGCGTTTTCATCATGCATGCATGCAGGTAGAGACACCAAGCAACAAACTCTGTCCATATCTTCGTAGCCCGATCGAACACCTTTTTCCTGCTATAAAATCCAGCCCTTGCAACACACAACTCACCATCGAATCAATCACCGAGTGGCTAGCTACCTATTGGCTTAACATACATTCAGCCATGGCAGCCACTGCAGTATTATCTTCTCTGCTTTCCTTTTCCTTGGGCTTCCTCCTCTTGTGCCATGGCTGCACAGCTCAGCTCGGCTCGGCGTGGCAAACCTCTCGGCAGGGAGCCCCGAGGGAGTGCAGGTTCTATTGGTTGGAGGCGCTTGAACCGATTCAGAAGGTGCAGTCGGAAGCTGGGTCCATCGAGTACTTCGATCCATCAAACGAGCAGCTCCGTTGCGCCGGTGTATTTTCTATTCGTATCAATGTTGACCCTCGGGGCCTTCTCTTACCTCGATCCTCCAACAACCATGCCCTTGTCTACATCGTCCAAGGTACGTACGTACCTGCATCATGTTACAACCGTACGTGCATACATAACTAAAGCTGTAGCATGTATGGATGAATTCTCTAGCTAGTTTTTCCTAAGAAAATATACTGCGATTTCTGACATGCACACAAGTAACTGGCTCGCTCGCCTCGTAGGGAGAGGTATCACAGGATATGCGTTCCCAGGATGCCCGGACACCTATCAGCAACAATTCCAGGATCAGAGCCACAAGTTCGGAGATGAGCATCAGAAGATCTACCAATTCAGACAAGGAGATGTCGTAGCAATGCCAGCCGGTGTTGCTCACTGGTTGTACAATGACGGCGACACACCACTTGTAGCAGTCTATGTCTTCGACTCAAACAACAACATAAATCAGCTTGAACCTATAATGAGGGTACGTAATTGAACCTATAATGAGGGTACGTTTGTTCATAAGCTGACACTCCGCATGCATTGATTTACTTGCTCGATCCAAATTCTCAGAAATTCTTGCTAGCTGGGAGCTTCAACAAGGGACAGCATCACTTTGGGGAGAACATCTTCGGAGGATTCAGCGTCGAGTTACTCAGTGAGGCCTTGGGTGTCACCACAGATGTGGCTAGGAGGCTTCAGAGTGAAAACGATGGACGGGGTGGAATAGTTCGTGTGGAGAACGGACTTGAGCTCGCTTCGTTGCCGCAACAAAGGAATGGCCGCCGTTTTAATGGTTTGGACGAGGACTTCTGCGCCATGGAGATGGGGATAAACATCGAGAGCCCTGGAAGGATCACACGCCTCAACACCCAAAATTTCCCCATCCTAAACCTCATACAAATGAGCGCTGCGCGAGTCAACTTATTCGAGGTAATTCCTTGACGTCTTGTTTGATGCTGAATTGTGATGTTCTTCAAGCAGCAAGCAATTCTAACAATATGCATGGTTTTTTTTTACAAACTCGTTGTGTTTGCAGAGCGCCGTTCTCTCACCATTCTGGAACATCAACGCTCACAGCGTGATTTATGTGCTCCAAGGACGTGCCCGAGTTCAAGTTGTCGATGACAATGGGAGCACAGTGTTCGATGGTGTGCTTCGTCCTGGGCAATTGCTGATCATACCACAGAACTATGTTGTCGTGGAGAAAGCAGAACGTGAAGGATTTCAGTACATATCGTTCGAGACTAATCCCAACTCCATGGTGACCCAACTCGCTGGGAAGAACTCCATCTTGCGTGCCATGCCTGTCGACGTCATCGCCAATTCTTATCGCCTCTCGAGGGAGGAGGCCAGTATGGTAAAGAACAAGAGAAAAGATGAGCTTGGTCTGTTCGCTCCAAGTTATCCTCAGAAGAGCTATAGAGGTTATCTTGGTACGGCCGTAGAGTAATACCTCTCTTCAATCAACGACAGTCCAGAGTGATTTACCGGCCAAGCAAGTAGATCGTAATAAAAAAAAAATCGCTTGCAAGTTGAACGGCTGTTGTTCTATGTCCCCATGTATTATCGTAATAAAGCATCTTTGTTATCTATCGTGTATTTCTTTCTACCTGTCCCGCTTCTGACAAACTGTTGCCTAAACCGCTGGGAAGGGTGTTTGAACTAGCTAGTCTGTCAAATGAATAAACTAATGACATGAAGTAAACGAAGCACGATTACAAGTGAACCAGAATGTGTGAAAAAAGAGGCAAACTCTGATTGAATAGATTCATCACCATCCAGAAAGATTAAATTTTTTAAGAATCCAGAAAGATTAAATAGCCCAAGATGAAAGGACATATATCACATAAATGTACTATCTCAACAAAATGACCAAACCACATCAGGTAACTCTTCATGCTCCAGGTCCAGGGTATTTAAGATGTGCGCAGTTCAGCTATCAGGGAACAGGCGAACAGAAAAGAATTGCCATTGTCTTTTCATATCCAATTTATAATGCACGCGCCATCTAAATCTACTGCTGTTAAGAATACCCGCTGGGCACTAGTTCATTCATTGCTAGTGTTCGGCATACCCAAACGATAACTAAAAGGTAGCAGACCACCACATCTACTTAGGGCACACACCAGCTGGATGTTAGTGAAGGACAAGAGGACCCGTTTGGTTAATCTTCATATTCTGTTTCCTCGTCATCAGCATTCTGGTTACCGTATTTCCAGCCATCTTCAATGTTGTTGCCTTGGTCTTCTTCAGTCTCTTCACTGTCATCTTCATACATACCCTTATCTGCCCACTGGTTCTTGACACCACTGATATCAGCAGGCATCACACTGGAAATCTTGACATTGTAGACTTTAGATGAAGGGACCTTGTGAGCTGGGTTTGTCTTGCTCCTTTTTGGGTTTGGTGCAAGTTCACCAATATCAGCATAGCTGTACTGATTGGTGGGTTCATTGACAGCATGCTCACCTGCAGACATGGCGAGCTTACCATTCTCTTCTTGACCATGTTCAGGATGCTGAGTCTTCAGATGAAGGTTCAATTTGTAACTGTGAATGTAGGCTTTCCCACAACCTTCATAAGGGCAGACATATGGGCGCTCAGTAAAGCTTGTGGTTGCTGGTGTGGATGGCTTTGTGGTGCTTTGTGATCTATCTGGTGGTGGCATATGTTGCACTGCAACGGGGGTTCCTGTCTGCACCATCATCACATTGGAGACAATAAGTGACACAAGGGGAGAGTATGCCAAAATTCATATAAACAATCACATATTTTGTTATGTGACACCATGGGTGTTTGAACAAATGATTATCTACTATCTACTTAGGTTTAGTTATAATAAATCAATATGACAATAATCTGACAAACTAGAATGCACTGCAACTTAATGTATTTGTGTTTTTTCCTTATGCGTATGACCATATATTCAGTTCTACTTGCAGAATAGTTCACAAAATTTCTCCGAGGGTCAAGGGTGTCAGGGATAAAAATGGAATATATATTGCAAAACTTAATGGAATTCAACAGCAGATTCCTATTGTTCACACAAAAACAACATAATCCGCAGTCTTTTGAGATTGTCCTTCACAGCTTCAACTGACATCTAAATAGATAAAAGCATCGGAAGGAATTACTTTTCAATGTAATCCTCATCCTTCGATTTTTGGATTCTATTTATAATGAAGAATGACAAAGAAATCTACGAGGAGAACTGATAGCAAAAGAAATATAGTGTGTGCATGTACAACATATAATGCAAGAACACAAATGGGCAGCCTTTTTTGAACAATACAGTAGAGACCAGATTGGCATTGCAGCACTTAGCTGTGGAAAATCGTTAGTTAATAGAACCTTTACCAATTCTATTTAAACAGAATGTTGATATGGCTCTAAAATAAGGTCATAAACTAGTTAGTATATCCAAAAATAGTAAAAAAAACTGCAGCCAAAAAGAACTGTAAAGGCAAACCGCAAACGCAACCTAGAGGATGACTCTGAAAGTCGATGCACGATAGCAACATACCTTTTCATGTGTCTTGACATGGGATTTTAATTTGGAGTCACTTGTAAATCTTTTGCCACAGGCTGGGAATGGGCATAGATGATAATTTTCCAATGCATGTGTTTTTAGGTGCGCGCGTAAGTTAAAATCCAATGAGAAGGCCTGAATTCAGAGAATTTGTTTGTTAGAATATGCAAATGCACTGTAGTCAAAAGATTCACCAACAAAAAAGGCATACGCATTTATGCTATTTTTCTTTTGAAACCAGTCACTTGTGGATGTGCACATTGGAAGTCGTTGCTCCAAAATTAGCAACAATTTGGGTACATAGCAATTGAGTGTATAAACATATAACACAACGGACTGGACAGATCAGGTGAAGTTTCATTAAATACAACTAATTAGATCACGGAAACATCTTGATTTAGATAGAATTGGCATGCCATTAAGTACAGTTTTGCACCATTATACACAGCATATGTGAAGGTCAGCTTGGAAAAGGCAACTAAACATATAAGTTATATGGTGAGAATTAAAAGCAAAAATGCTGCCATGCAGTAGAAACTCTATGAAGCCCTGGAAGTGTAACTCTATAGAGGGATGAGGTAATCACCTTACCGCAGCCTGGATGTGGACAAATGAAATCCTTTTGTCCTGTGTGAATAAGATGGTGTCTCTTCAACTTGGAGCTATCTACAAATTTCTGTAAGACAAACAGAGAAGGATTCATCACAGGTATACCAAGAACAACCAGGTAAATTAGGAATTATATTTTTCCCTTAAAAAGTTGAGCAAACTTATAAGTTATAACAGCAGACAAGTAATCAATACAGGACATAACACAAGGGCTTCAATGTACAGTTGCACTGGCACAAATCAATAGCGCATTTGCTTTTTCTGTATGCAAGGTAGCGTCAAATTGAGGCATGATTTACTTGGCCATTTTCTGCGGTGTAATTATAGAGTAAATCTAAAAAAACGAAAACAAATGCGCTATAGGGAAATAACGGAGTGATCAAGATAAGGGCTGCCGGAAAACAGAGAAAGTTCCTTACAGATAAGAAAGAGAAGAGTTAGATATACTGAGGAAGAACATAAACCATTCGCCCATGAGCGTTTAATCATAGATAAGTTCACCCACACTAGAGTAATACATCAATCAAGGTAGTAGAGCTAGTTTTAATGGAGATACCTTCCCACAGCCTGGCTCCTGACAAACATACTGCCTCTCGCCGTGCACATGAGCGTGCTTCCTTAACGCAGCCACATCAACAAAGGTCTTGCCACAGTTTTCATAGCTGCAGAGGAAGAGGATCTCTGTAGTTGGTTCAGGTTTGAGCGCCTCCGGCTCTGGCCCGTTGTTGTTTTCCTTGAAATTTCTGTACACATCCTCTGCGCGCGGATTAAGGAAAAGGCGATTACTAATTAGAAATCTGCTCAAACTATTGGGTGAGACTAACCGCAGAGGACCAAATATAAAAATTCAGGATAATGGATGGAGGCAAAAAGAAAAAAGAAATCATCACCATTGCCTATTCGTTAGCCCCTAACCTGTCAAGAAGTATCCATCCAATGTTCCACACAGAAAGGAAAGGAAGAAGATTAGGATAGTATACCTCTGACCCACTTGAAGAGGGCGCATTTCCCACTGGAGGCGGCGAGATCCTGCGGGATCCTGGTATAGAAATTACGCATTCGATTTGATTCGAGGCAACAACATCTCGCGACATTACCAGAAAGAAAGAAACAAAGAGATGGGATAGGTTAAGCAAGTAAGAAAGGTGAACGCAAGCACCATTGCTTGACCCAGCGGGCGGCGGGGCGCGGCGGGCGGCGAAGCGTCTGCGGCTGCGACGGCGGGTAGTAGTAGTAGCCCCCCGCCCCGGTCGCCGCGTACTCCATCTCCCTCTCTCTCGCTGAGCGATTGCAGATTGCTCCTGTTCCCCTCTGCTTTTTTTTCTTCCTTCTTTTCCTTTTCCGCTCGCTGCCTTCTAGTTCTAGGGTTTTTCTTCCTTCCCCTTTTCCCCCTCCTGTTCAAGCCTTTTTCTGTTTCGGTCGGCTTGCTCGATCCAAGCTGCCGGTTCAGGCGGCGCCTGGAAAAGATTAAAATTAATTGAGCTGATGGAATTTACCATTTGCCCTAAAATCGCACGACAAAAGGATAGATTTCCCACTCTATCCTATGTAACGGATCTTATACCTGCGAGGTCAACTCATTATTGCCATTTTTACATTTTAAATTAATTTTTAATTTGTTTTCCTATTCACCACACCTGAAAATGGCTGAAATCCCCCTTCTCTTTCATTGCCTCCCCTTTGCTTCTCTCTTCTCTCTCTCCTCTTCTTTCTTCTCCAAATCCAGTCGGCCGGCTCATCGTCGCTCTATGAGGCAACAGGAAAGGACTCATCGGTGATGTTAATGGGTAACATTAATGTTGGAGGGCCCAAATCCCACAATGATGGATACCACCGCCATCCTCCATCTCTCGCCGGCGGCACACGCCCTCCTATCGCCCGTACTGTCCTCCCACTTCATCGCCTCCAAGACCCACCTCTGCACATGTGTTGCCGCCACCCTCGACAAAGCCCGCCAACACCAAGACCTTCTCGATCTACTATGGGACCCCAACCCATTGTCGATGAAGCCCCACCTCAAGGATTATTAAGTCGACCTCTTGACTGCAGGACCGTCCCTCACCAGTCGCCCGAGCTGCTGCAAGGGCATCTACGATAGCTAGCCATGAACATCGATAGCAACAACAACCTCGCCTGCCTCACCCTGCATGAGTGGATAGCCTCATGTACAAGTGCATCCTCTGTGCTTATTGCTCTACATCATACCCGTCCTACTACTTGTGGCACGACAGCGAGCCAGCTGACCGGATTTGAAGAAAGAGGAGGGGACAGCAGAAGAGAGAGAGAGAGAGGTAAAGGGAGAGGCAAGGAAGAAGAAGACAAGGGTATTTTAGTCATTTCAAGTGGGTTAAAGGAAAAACAAATTAGAAATTGATTTAAAATGCAAAAAGGCAAATAATCAATAGGCTCTGTAAATCTGAGGTGTAAGATCCGTTACACTAGATAGGATGGCAAATCATTGAAGCCTACATAACTTCAGGATAAATGATCAATGGCTGTGACTATTGCGTTCCTGGGTGCTCCCTAATCTTATCGTGTGACCCCATCGGTCCTCCTTTGTTACGCATGTGACTCATGTCAAGCTTTACTTCGCGCGCGCTATAGCATTTTTTCTCGTCTCCTCTGATTAGCTGCAAGTTGGGGACATGGTGGGATCCACCTTTGTCCCTATACATGAGACATCTCTGCCTTGCCGTTGTTAGATCGAGGAGGCCGACTAGAGGGAGGTGGATAGGCGGTCCAAAAAAATCTTCTCTAATTAATTATCAATTTCTATTTGACTAAACCAAGTATAAGATGCGGAAGCTTAACTCAAACTGGTTTAGCACAAATATCGCCTAAATTAATTATGTTCACCTAAGTGAATCAACACTCTAAGGCTTATGATAAGGTTTGCAATTCTAGGATAACAAGCAATCAATTTAACTCTATGAATGTCAATTGCTTGAATGTAAATTGAGCACAAGAAAACAAACCACAATTGCCACAGTTGATTTTTACCGTGGTGTTCAGAGACTTGCCGGTCTCCCCTAGTCCACGTTGAGGTTAGCCCAAACGAATTGGATCAGCTCCACAAATTAAGCCGAAACATCTTAATCCACTAGTGGTAGCTCTTTTCTGCTTCGGGTTGGTAAGCTCCAACCTTTACAACTATATCGAGTCTTCTCACAACCTTCTTTTGAGAAGATCACCGCGCATGACGCCTCCAACGCCATCTAAGAGTCGGCAAACTCCAAGACTAATAAGTCAAGGCCCTCCTTTGACTCTCACCACGTGCAACGAATGCACATCGCTCAAGTGGATACACAATCCACTTCTAGATGCAACATATGCAATCTAAATCCTTTCTCCTTACTCACAAGATGCAATACATGCACAATTGAGAGTAGGACCTCACACTAGCTCAAGAGAGTGAAATAAAGTGAAACATTCCTTTCTCCAACCGGACACAAGGGGGTATATATACCCCACACATCAAAACTAGCCGTTGGGATAGAAAATGGGATTTCCAGAAGTATCATAAGTAAACAATCGGTACTTCCGCTCCCCTCTACAATGGTCAGAAAACTAGTCATTACAGGCCAATCTGGTAGTTCTGACAGCCAAAGTCCGGTACTACCAATATCGAAAGTACCGCTATACTCGTGCGAAACTACCAATCTCACCGGGGATGAGAAGACACCACGAAGGTGTCTCTTTGGAAAAATGTTCCGCTACACATGCCGGTCGTTCTGCAAAACAGAAGTACCGCTCATACAGAGTTAGTAGTACCGCTCGTTGATCAGACCGCTCACATAGAGCTGATCGAAAGTACTGATTGTCAACTACACTGTTCCTTGACCATGTCGGATGGTTCGACTGCTCAGGTCTCTGACCATGTTGGTGTCCGACCACGTTGTCCGGGTCGATCACACAGGTCTCCGACTACGCTAGTCTCCGACCACGTTGCTCGGATCGACCACACAGGTCTCCAACTACGCTGGTCTCTGAACACATTGGTTTCAACCACTTAGGTCTCGACCACGTCGATCTTATCGATCTTCGACGATGTTAATCTTCGTTCACACAGATCTCCACCACCATATTGATCTTCGACCACGTTGTATCAATCACGTCAGTTCGACCACGTCGATTTTGACCACACAGGTCTCGACCACGTCGGTTCGACTAGTGGTTTCGACCATACTGGTTTCGATCACACAGATCTTAACCATGCTGGTTTGTCCACGTCGGTTTCGACAACTCTGGTTTCGATCACACAGATCTCGACCACATCGGTTCCGACCACACTAGTTTCGATCACACAGATCTCGACCACGTCAATTCCGACCACGTTGGTTTCGACCACTTCGATCTTCGACTACACAGGTCATTGACCATGTCGATCTTCGACCTCGTTGGTTCGACTACGTCGGCTTCGACCATGATAGTTCCCGACCACATTGATCTTCGACCACATAGGTCTTCGACCATATTGGTTTGACCACAATGGTTCTCAACCACACAGGTCTTCCGACCACCAACAGACGTGGTAGTTCCGTGATTACAATGCTGGTAGTTTCAACTAGCAGTAGTACCACATAATACGCTGTGGTAATTCCGATTTCCCTGAGAAGTGCATATACTTCAACAGATTTTATAAAACATATTTGCAAACTACAGTATCATGCACACAAGGATTATTCATGATTCCCAACAAGTTGCAAAATATATTTGTACACTTTTAGAATCATGACACAAGGATTATATATATGAGCTTTAACCATTTGCAAATATAAACATCATACTTCAAATAATAAAAATATAGACTTCAAACACTTGCAAAACACATTTGCAATGTATAGTCCCATGTTACAAGAATTCAACATATGAGCCACAATTATTTGCAAAACACATTCGCAAATACAAGTCTCATGCCAAGGAGAGCTAACGCAAGTGAGGTTGAGCTATCAACACATGATGAGACTTAAGCTACTAAACATCACCTTTTTTAATAGTACGACAACCAATACTACCAACCCGATTTTTTAACCAAACACCAAGATCGATAAAAGACTAGGAACACATCCTTAGCCCTAGCTAGTCATACATTTGCCTTGCGCATCTCCTTGAAGCTTGATGACTCACATCTACACTTCAAATTCGGGTCATCGTCTTTACATGCATCAACACATGATGCATCCTTCACTTGACCTCCATCAATACATGATGGGTCTTCATTTGACTTGATGATCAACATCAACTTATGATTCATCCACCACTTGACTTGATGATTTTTAACACATGAAGTCATCTCAAGTCATCCTTATTTGTGGAACCTAACTTATTCATCCAACTTATAAAAAATATTAGTCCACAAAATAATTATCATTAATTATCAAATTTCACCACTAACACATAATAGAGGGATTAGATTCTACAATATTTTCTTTTGGTAATTCATAACAATCTTAACAAATAATGAGATAGAAATTAAATTACGAGTATATTTCATGTACACAACACTTGTATACTCTAAGATAAGCTTTTAAAGCAAAACTTACTTATCTGGTTGTCATTAATCATCCAACCATTAACACGTAATGGAAGAACTAGATGACAAGTCGATTATGGGTATATATGAACTACACAAGCTATATATACTCAAAGTATATATTCTAAAGTAAAGATCCTTAATATGTGAAAATGGAACATGAATCAATACTAATAAAATCACAAAACATAGAGTGAACTTTCCTAAATGTGTGCATATAAGAATGTATTGTGAAAACATATGCACATATTTAAATTTGACTTATTTGATGAATTTCATTCTATATTTCGGATCCGAAGAATGCAATAAGATAAGAGTATGATATTGAATGCATACCTCTTATATTTTTCACTTTTTCATCCAAATAAAATTAAGCAAAATCGTAATCAATAAATATATTAGTCTTACAATTGTATTTATCATTATCACTAAAACTAACTTAGTGGAACTTGAACTTACAGCCGTACAACCTCACCTCCTTTGGATGATGGTAGGACCACACACCGTTGCCTTCTGTTCTGGTGAACACAAATATGTAGCTCCATTGCACACCAACATGATAATTATTTAACTATGGGATGGTAATTAGCTAAAATCGTAGATGGGAACCTAAGGATCAACTGAAGTAAGTTTTAACTTTTTCTCAATACAACGGAAAAAGCGTTATGCCTGGCATCACTAAATATACCAACACATTCCTTAAAAAACAACACAAAACATGACTGAAATACACAGATGTGAAGAAATCAATCCGGAATAGAGTTACACACAAAAGTAAAACCAGTCTAGCTTGCTTATTTAGTCATCACATCCAGGACGTCTTTGCACCGATTATTATTCCAAATAATAAGTACAACAGCACAAGTACAAGCGCTAGATATAGCTTTGTGTTGCGGAAATAACATTACAAGATGAAGGGGGTGGAAATCTCGATACTATCCCACGTTATGTTCCTTCGCCAAGGAGCATCAACACAGAAAACAGTCTCTAGGAAGAAACTAACCCTTGGAATACCAAGAATAGAATACAATGATGAAGCGTGTGCTCTCCTTCTTTGAAACAATCTACTCCGCGCGAGATTGGCCGGCACGGGAGGAGAGGATGATACCGACGATGAGGCCATACAGAGCAAGAGCTTCCGCAAAGATAAGGATGAGAATCATGCCCACGAACAACTTTGGCTGCTGTGCATTGGCCCTGCAGAGGTAAAACCAGAATCAAATCAGTATCTCAACAACCTGCAAATAAAAGTGATTTATCTGTAGAAAGATTGCTCTGTTACTACCAGAAGATACCTCCTAATAAGAAAACCCAATAGATACTTGCAACAGAAAGAACAATGACATCCTATTGATGTTCTCTTTGAACAAACTCAGAAAAAGGAAACTACTGGCTACAATGACATCCTGTTGATGTTCTCTTTGAATAAACTCGGTGTACAATAAAGAATGAATAATCCAGTCAAATGGCTAGCGACAGTATTTGCAAATCAAAGCAGTATGATTGTTGTAACTGAGACCATAGCCTCTTAGGAGTCAAATAGAAGAGGCCATAAGAATTCTGCACGGTTATACCAAGTAATAATCTGTAGCCAGAGTCTAGAGGTTGCTGGTTAAGTGTTTAGAAATTTTTTTAGGTGCTCCATTCTTGCTGATGGTTTTGTCTTCTTTTTGTTTAATAAAAAGAAATTGATGGGTTTGTTTATGTTGTTCATACCCAGTGAGATATAAGATATGATTGAATTTATGAGAAACAAAAATGACCCTACAGAGTTCAAAAGGGCTATATCCAAATGCAAACTGCACAAGGGAGCCAAGCTCCACTTTCCTTACAAGTAGTTATAAAGTAAACCATTTAGTTTATCTCTTTGACAATCTTGTAGTTTTCCCACATACTAATGAAGTTGTCTCATATTATTAACATAACTTTAATGTTTCTCATCTTAATTTAAAAGGTCAAGGATGACAATCTAAAGACAACAGGCTGATCAATTATCAAGGGCCATTTTTGTTCTGGAAACCATGCTCCACACAGATTGGCCATGTTTGCATTTGTGAGAAGATTGCATCAATGGTATTATTTCTTCCCTCTCAAACTGTCTTGATGAGTGATTATTGAACCAGCAGTTAGTTTTCCAGATGTGAAGAAGAGATTGACTACAATAATATGATTTTTGTACATAAGCAGTGGTGCCCAGATGTTAAACAAAAATTTGGCCTTTTTCTGCATGAATGCATCAATGTGAGACCTAACGAATCATGTCAAAATCATGGTTGTCACGGCGGAGTCGACGACCACGGCGAGCGAGAGGCGCCTGGACGTCTAGGCGACGCCTAGGCGAGGGCCCGGCGACGTCTCTCGCTAAATAACTCTTCCGCTCGCGTCTCTCGCGTCTCTCTCGCGTCTTCCTCTCTCTCGCGGACTCTCGCGTCCGCCGCCTCTCTCTCGCGACTCGCGTCCGCTCTCTCGCGACTCTCTCGCGTCGCTGCCTCCCGACCGATCTCCCGACTCCCGCCTCCCGACGCCGATCTCCTCCCAACGCCTCCCCCCCCCGCGCCTCCTCGCCGCCTCCCCGCCGCCCCCGCCTCGCCTCCCTCCTCTCGGCGGAGCACGGGAGAGAGACAAGTGGAGGGAGGGGAGGCACGAGAGAGAGAGGGGCGACAGCACTGGTGGCGGTGAAGCTAGGGTTCGAGCAAGGCGAGGCGATCCTCCCGTGACAGGCGACTTGGCGTCGTCTAGGCGACGCCGTGACAACCATGGTCAAAATAAAATTTATTTTTACTATCATTGTGAATGGAGCAAGCACCATCTTTTATGATTTTGTATGAAGTCTCAACTTTTGTGATTTGACATGAGATCATAAAATTTTGTGAACATGCATATCCGACCAAGCTTGATAAAATCATTCCTATATATATATATATATATATATATATATATATATATATATATATATATATATATATATATATATATATATATATATATATATATATATATATATATATATCAACAGTGAGCAACAGTCATGGAGCATGCTTGATCCTATCTTGTTCATTTACATGGTGTACTGAAGTATACTATCCAGAAAATGTCATCTGCTACTTGTTCATGTACATATATCACATGGAGTACTCGTTCTATCATGTTACTCTAATGTGATGCTCACATATATATGTATCACCATTTTTTAATTGGATCATTATCTTTTAGTGTGAAAGAAAAAAAATGCTATTTTAGTGTTAGTTTTATGGTTCGTTGCAACACGGTCACTTTACTAGTACTCTGTTTAAAAGCTAGTTACATAAAAAACAGCTTTTAAAAGATGAAAATAAGAGGCCAAAAAACAGTGGCATATAATAATAATAATAATAATAATAATAATAATAATAATAAATAAATAAATACATACCTGACTCCGGCGTCGCCGACGATGCCGATGGCCATGCCTGCCGCAAGACCCGCGAGTCCGCACGCGAGGCCGGAGGAAAGGTGGGCGTATCCGTCGAAGAGGAAGTAGGGCTTAGCCTTGGGGTTGATCCCGGTGGAGATGATGACGGCGATGATGAGGCCGTAGATGCCGAGCACTCCGGCCATGACGACGGGGACGATGGACTTCATGACGAGCTCCGGGCGCATGACCCCCATGGAGGCGACGCCCACCCCGCTCTTGGCCGTCCCGTAGGCGGCGCCCATGCCTGCAGATCATGCCAAGAATGTAGATCGCACGCTGATCTAGCAAAGATCACGGGAGATCTGAGGACGGGGAAATCAGGCGAGATGGAGGCGGGTGCTTACATGAGAAGACGAGGGCCGCGGCGGCGCCGAGGAAGCCGAAGAAGGGGGCCGTCTCATCTCCGCTGAAGGTGGATGACATGGCCACCGTCGGTGATGCGGATCTCGCCGGAGATGGGACGACGACGACGACTCAGAATCACAGGGGAGGAGACGGGATACGATGAGCAAAGACGTGTGGACCAGGAAATGACAAGTTAGTATTATTATTATAGGGCTTGCTAGTCTTTGGTTGGTGGGCTCATGAGCTGGGCCCGAGATTTTTTACTCGGCTTTGGTTATGGGCTTGTTCTTGATTATGGGCTGCATGGAAGCCTAGCTCCGGTCTTCTTAACTATTCCGTAGGTTTTTATAGGGGTGAAAACGGGTCGGGTTAATCCCGACCGATCCGGCACCGAATCCGATTGGTACCGAATCCGATTGGTACCGAATCCGGAGAAAAAAATATGGGTTAGGATATGGTAACAGCAATATCCGTCCGAATCCGATATCCGTCCGAATCCGATACGTCTTCAAGTTTGATTTCAGGTTAGTGCTACTATTTGATGTTTCATTTTCTTTTGCAATGGTAAAATAAAATCTTCCACATCAGCTATTAAGTAGTAACATCAAGTTCTTGACAGTACGTCCTCCTACTCCATTTGTTGTATCGCATGCATTCCTTACAAACAAGTAGGGTGCAAACAATCGGGTTAATCCCGACCGATCCCAAGACCGAATCCGATTGGTACCGAATCCGATTAGTACCGAATCCGGAGAAAAAAATATGGGTTAGGATATGGTAACAACAATATCCGACCGAATCCGACCCGTTTTCACCCCTAGGTTTTTATCCCCTTCTCTTTCTTCTCTGACAACAAGCACCACTAGAAAAATATCCATCTGCACTGCAGATGCAATGCCTATCAGGTTTTTTATTAGTCATCTTTTTAGGATTAGGATTTTGTGGTCCTATCATTAGGGGTGGACATATGGCTCGCGGCTCACGGCTCGGCTCGGCTCTATACAGCTCGGTTCGGCTCGTGGTATTTACGAGCCGAGCCGAACCGAAGTTGAGCTCGGCTTAACGAGCCGAGCCCGAGCCGGCTCACGAGCCGCTCGGATGGCTCGTTTGGCTCGATCGGGAGGGTGGCTTGGGCCGGCCCATCTGCGCGACTGCGTCTCAGCGTTTGCGTCCGACTCGCTCGGCCCATCGCCTGACTCGCTAAAGAGTGAAGACGCACGGTGCCGACACAGTCACACAGACCAACAGACGCACTCCCGATCCCGATCCCCTTTCCGATTAGGCGACGCCGATGCACTCTCGATCCCCTCTCAACCCTAGATCCGGCGCGCGCGCGATGGTGAAAGCAGACCGCACCGCACCTTCCGTCCGCCCTCCCTCCTCCTCGCCTCATCCTTCACCGCCCTTCCCATCGGTTATCGTCTTCCCTAAGTGTGAACCCTAGATCCGGCGCCGCCACCACGTTGCCGCACCGCACCTCACCGTCCGCTCGTCGGCCACGGCCCTCCCTCCTTCTCGTCTCGCCTCCATCCCTCCCCGCTTGCCATTGCCTACCTCAAGTGTAAACCCTAGATCCAGGCCGCCACCGCCATGCCGCACCTCCTCGCCGCCGGCCTCTCGCGTCCGGCGCATGGAGCGTGCGTGAGGCCAGCATGGAGTCGAAGAACCGCGGAGAGAGGAGGTCCTCCGGGTCCGGGTCCGACTCCGCCTCGGCATCGACCCTAGTGGTGAACCGCGTCCCCAACCCCTTGTCCACGGCCACCTTGCAGTGGCAAAGCAGCTCCGACCTCGGTAGCCTCGGTAAAGTAGCTCCTCAACCCATGTTCTTGAGAGTTTAATGGAGATTTGAGAGTGTATCGTGGATTTTGTTTGTTGACTGTGTATAGCAGTATAGCACATGACAGTTGGGAGTATCCATCTTTTAAATTTTGTGATGCCTAAATATTTTGACAGTATCACACTATCACAGATTCACAGTTGATTGGATTGAGACTTGAGAGTGTATTTATCTTTTAAATCTTGTGATGCCTGAATCTTTGTACTGCCTTTGAATTATGTGAGAGCAGAGTGAGTAGAATTTTTTAGATAGTGCCTTATATTTAGATGGTTTGATATAATGATATGTTTGTTCATACTCATGGGTTTTGTTATGGATTGTTCTCTTACAAGCATGGGGGAGCCACTTCACATCTGAAAAGGCACATTCCCAAGTGTGCACCCTATCTAAACAAAGTGAGAAGGCAAAAGGCTCAAGGTACACTCAACTATGATCCCGAGGGATCAAGTTTACCTTTTGTTAATCCTAGTGAATATGACCATGAGGAAACTCGTAGATTAATTGCAAAGATGATAATTGTCCATGAGTATCCATTTAAGATGGTAGAGCACATTTGGTTTAATGTGTTGATGAGGTATATGAATGCATCATATCAGTTTATTGTTAGAAAGACTATAAGGGTTGAATGCATAAAGGTTTACCAAACAGAAAAAGAAAACCTTAGAAAGAGTCTTAAAGCTGTGGATAACATAAGTTTAATCTGTGATTTGTGGACTTCCAATCCCTTTGTTATATGAGTTTGGTGGCGCATTACATTGATTTTAATTGGGCTATGCAATACCGTGTGCTAAACTTTGTTGAGTTGGATTACTGAGGAGACTGAAATCCATGCCAAGTTGTTTGATCTGTATGCCACATATGAGATGCAGCATCGGCACACTAAAGCTGCCAATAGTAGGGCCGAATCCTCTTCAACCATAGAAACTAGTAGCTCATTGGCCTCAGTTTCAAGTGAGTTTTAGACATTTCTGCGATCTACTTCTACGGAACCATCTAAATCAGAATTACTCATCCATCTGGATGAACCAAATCATCCTTTAGCAGACACAAGTTTCAAATTGCTAGATTGGTGGAGGTTGAATGCTCATAGGTTCCCGGTAGTGTCCAATATGGCAAAGAAATTCTTAACTGTACCTGCTAGCACCGTATCTTCGGAATCAACCTTTAGTGCTGGCGGTAGAGTACTTGATGATTATCGTAGTGCATTGCGCCCAGCTATGGTTGAGGCACTAATATGTGCTTCTAGCTGGATACGAGGTTCGCACAATGACATGACACCTCCAATGTTTGTGGTATGTTGTTCCACACTAACTCATTTAACTATTATCTTTGTTACTATTGAGTCTAACTCGATTTTCTATTGCAGGAAGGAGATGATGAGGATGATGTCGAATCTATACCATTTCCTGAGGGTGTGGTGGCTAGCAGCTAGGAGTGGATTGTAAGTCTCTCTACCAAAATCCTTCATTTGTTTGTCAGATACTATGTTCATTAATATTTGTCTGTCTTTTCCTTTTGAATATATTCATTGGTACTTCTTCTTTGGTGCATTGTTTGCGATCCAACATTTTGGCAATGTATCGATTTTGGCAATGCAATGGATCGATGCAATGTTGTGTTTTGTTGCTGCAGTGTTTTGGCAATGCAGTGAACTGCTGCTGCTGGTTCGGTGATTTTGGGTGGCAAATGGCAAAATGGCAATGCTGATGAACTTCGCCGCCGTCTTGTCTGCCGTCGATCGCCGCTTGTCGCCGCAGATGTTGTGTAATTGTATTCTGCTGCTTCTGCACTTCTGCTGTGTAACCTGTGTTGGCCTGGTGGCCTGGACGCCTGGTGGTGGACTTGTATTGCTGTTTATAGTCTGTAGCTACTGCTCTTTGCTGCTGTCTGCTGTCTGTTGCTGCTCACACCTTGAAGCATTTGGAGTAGCACTGCTATGAAATAGATGTGAAATGCTTGCATAGTTGACTGCTTTTAAGCACTACTTGATGAAATGCTTTGACAGTGTTTGTGCTCAAAACATATTTCTGTATTTTGTAATTTCGCTGACTGCTTTTAAGCACTACTTGATGAAATGCTTGCACAATGTGAAAAATTGATAACGAAGGCGCAGTTTGGGCCTCTGGGGCGACTCCGCAATCAAAATATGTAATGTGTACTAACGAGCGTAACGAGCTGAGCCCAAGCTTTTTACCGGGCCGAGCCGAGGCTGTTTTTTAGCTTGTTAGTCTACCGAGCCGAGCCGAGCTGCTTTTCTACCGAGCCGAACCGAGCCGGCTCGATATTCACCCCTACCTATCATGCTTTTTCTTATTTATGATATTTATTATTTCTTTTTTTGAGATGAGATTTACAGCTCTCTCATTTCGGCTGAAAAAAGTGGCTTATGACTGAAATTACACTGTATCTGATTGAAATTATACTATAACTGACGGTAGCTTATTTGGTGTAATTAAATTTAAAAATTTTAAAAATAGAAAAAACATGTTAGCCGATCATGGACAATGCGAACGAATATGAAAAAAATGGAAAAAAGCTCAAAGAAGTCAAAAAGTCAGAAAATGAAATTTAGAAATAGTAAAAAATAAGGCAGAATCTTAAACCAAAATGAGCGGGCTCAAATATTTTAATTGTGGACAAACACGCACCACATGTGGGTTCACCTGTTAGCACATGTACATCTAGAACAGGAATCATAGGGCATGTTCTTTTCAGCTTCTAAAAACTAACTTTCGGTGCTAAAAGCCATCAGTAAAAACTAATATGAACATACCATATATATTAAACTTGTAGATACCCCGTGTGTTATTAAACTTGTAGATACCCCGCGTGTTGCGGCGGACGGCTTGAAATCAAGCATGAGGGGAAAGGCATGTTGTGCTATTAATGCCTCTTACATTAGTTCAACATTAAATAACACACTGTTTCTCCATTAGGAGAAAATGGAATTGTAACCGGAAATGAAATTACAAACAACTTTTTAGACCTAACCTAACTTTTTAACTAAAAGAAACAACAGTCTAAAACTATAGCTACGCAGATAAAACACGCACCTAATATTTTTAGAGCTGGAGGGTATGCCCCAGGCTTTGTTTATTTAAACGGTTAGACAGCACTACAGAGTTCCAAACCAATAAGCAGAGCCACAACCACCACCAAGCGATGAAACGGAGCCAACTTTGTTTTTTTACCAGTTAACTGCTTGATAAAGCAGTACACTGTGGATCTATTCTTTTTGTCTATGGCTTATGGTTTTTGGCTGAAAATTTTGAATTTTGGCTATTTGCGATAGAGATTACGGAGAGAGATACTCGCTTGCGATTTTGGTTGATACAGATATTAGGCTTTTAACATATACTATAATTCATCTATAGATCCTGTTTTGAGAAAATACTTTATTTAAAAGTCAAGTACTATAGTAAAAATCAAAATCATTTTTAGAAACCGTAAAGAACAGAGCTGTAATCTATGAGCTAAAACCAATGTATCTGTCAAGGAGACAGAAAGTGATCAATGAACCTGCCATCATGGAAGACAATACGATTTCTAGCATGGCGCAAGCTTGCTATCGGGCCTGTTCTTTTCTTCTGAAGCTAGCAGTTTTTGGCTTTTGCTACAGTACCTAACTTTCAAACAGAGTATTTTCTCAAGACGGGGTTTACAAGTTAAACAATATACACGTTAAAAGCCTAACATCTGTACCATCCAAAATCACAAGTGAGTATCTCTCTCTCCGTAATCTGTACCGTAAACAGCCAAAATTTAAAAATTGCATCCAAAACCCATAAGTCACAGCCGTTGCCAAACAGGCCCATTCGCATAGTTCAGTCCTGGTCACCTGTCTCTCACCATAGGATTCTAGCACCGGAGCAATGCAATCAAATGCATAAGCAATAGCTTATTGTATACCAACTTAATAAATTAGGAAAGGAATGGTAATGTATACCAGGAAAAATTGGTTTGAATAAGCAAGTGCCAATGTGAAAGGCTCCAAAATTTTCAAAATATTTTTGTGATTTTTTCCTGAATTTTTTGAGTGAATTTTGGCCCCTTTCCTTTTTCAAAACCCCCTGCGTTTTCCGCTTTCTGTTTTCGGCGGTGCGCCTTCCCTTCTCAATGGCGCCTTCCTCTTTTCCACTTTCAATTTGTTCCATCATATTATGCTCATGATTTGTTAAATAAACTGCAACGCTTACGACATGGTGCAAAGTCTGTGGAAGGCTACTATCAGGAATTATAAATTGGTATGTTGCGCTGTGGGTTAGTTGAGAATGAGGAGGCGTCAATGGCTAGGTTTTTGGGAGGGTTAAATCGAGAAATTTAAGATATCCTTGATTACAAAAATTACAACTCCATTACTAGATTATTTCATCTTGCTTGCAAAGTTGAACGTGAATTGCAGGGACGCCAGATGAGGACACGATCTAATTCTTCTGCAGGTCGAACGAACACATGGACACCACACACCCTATTGCCTCGTCCACTATGTCACCACCACCGTTATCCTCCACCCACAAGCCGCAGCGTCCTACTACTTCAAATTTGGCACCACAAGCTTCTGCAAAAATCTCATCTTCGGTTGCATCGACAGGACGAACTAAGGACATTCAATGCCATCGTTGCAAAGGCTATGGACATATGATGCGGGACTGTCCAAACAAACGTGTACTGATTATACGTGAAGATGATGCGTATTCCTCTGCTAGCGATTTTGATGATGAAACATATGCTATGCTTGCAAATGACCCTACAGGACATGATGATGAATCTGATCATGAGGAGGAATATGTTGGCACCAAAGATGTCGACAAGTATTTGAGCATTATAGTACAACGCGTACTAAGTGCTCAAGTTTCTCGTGCCGAGCAAAATCAGTGCCATAATTTATTCCAAATCAAGGGCGTTGTCAAGGAACGCTCGATTCGCATAATTGTTGATGGTGGGAATTGCAACAATTTGACGAGTATGGATATGGTGCAAAAGCTTGCTTTGCCACCAAACCACATCCCCACCCATACCATATTCAATGGTTCAACATCAGTGGTAAGTTGAAGGTAACACGGATGGTCAGAATAAACTTTTCTATGGGTCCATACCATAATTATGTTGATTGCGACATTGTTCCTATGCAAGCTTGTTCATTGTTATTAGGAAGACCATGGCAATACGATACTGATTGTGTGTTTCATGGTAGAAATAATCAATGCTCTCTCGTGTTCAAGGGAAAAAATTGTGCTACATCCTATGACTCCTGAACAAATTGTTAAAGATGACCTTGATAGAGCTAGTAGAGAAAAAAGTCTAGAAAATGCTAAGAGCGAAATTCAGATTGTGGCAAAAGAGCTTGAGCAACATAAAAAGAAAGAACCTAAATATGCTCATGTGAGGAATAAAGAAATTAAATTTAAAGGTGCTCGTTTTCTTGCTATCAAATCTGATATGACTGACTGGATGCTAGTAATTCTGTTTGCTATGCATTACTTTGGAAATAAACTTTGTTTTCATTTGAGGATATACCTTCTTCTTTGCCACCTACTATCACTAATATTTTGCAGGAGTACAAAGATGTCTTTCCGAAAGACATACCGTTGGGGCTACCACCGCTTCGTGGGATTGAGCATCAAATTGATTTAATTCCCAGTGCATCATTGCCCAACCGCGCAGCATACAGGACCAATCCAGAAGAAACTAAACAAATTCAGCGCCAAGTTCAAGAGTTGCTTGATAAAGGGTATGTGCGTGAATCTCTTAGTCCTTGTGCTGTTCCGATCATTTTAGTGCTAAAGAAGGACAGATCATGGCGTATGTGTCTAGATTGTAGAGCAATCAATAATATCACCATTAGGTATCTCATCTTATTCCTAGGTTATGATATGCTTGATGAATTGAGTGGCTTTGTTGTCTTCTCTAAAGTTGATTTGTGTAGTGGATATCATCAAATCCGAATGAAATTAGGTGATAAATGGAAAACAACATTTAAAACTAAGTTTGGGTTATATGAGTGGTTAGTAATGCCTTTTGGTTTAACTAATGCACATAGCACCTTCATGAGACTAATGAACGAAGTTTTGCGTGCTTCATTGGTAGATTTGTGGTGGTTTATTTTGATGATATACTGATATATAGCAAATCATTAGAGAAGCATCTTGACCATATACATGTTCTTTTTAATGCTTTACGTGGTGCACGCATATTTGGTAATCTTGAGAAGTGCACATTTTGCATCGATCGAGTCACATTTCTTGGCTATATTGTTACTCCACAGGGAATTGAAGTTAATCAAGCGAAAGTTGAAGCAATACAGAGTTGGCTGATTCCTGACACGGTCACATGGGTGTGGAGCTTTTTAGGACTTGCTGGATTCTACCGCCGCTTCGTGATGGATTTCAGCACCATCGCTGCACCATTGAATGAGCTTACTAAGAATGACGTGCCATTTGTTTGGAACGTCGCACAAGAGAACGTCTTCACCACGTTAAAAGATAAGTTAATATATACACCACTACTCCAACTCCCTGATTTTAATAAGACTTTTAAACTAGAATGTGATGCTAGCGGAATTGGTTTAGGTGGCGTGTTGTTACAAGAAGGTAAACCTATAGCATACTTCAGTGAGAAATTGAGTGGGCCTAATTTAAATTGTTCTACTTATGATAAGGAGTTATATGCACTATTTCGAACTTTAGAAACTTAGCAACATTATTTATGGCCTAACGAATTTGTTATACATTTTGATCATAAATCTTTAAAGCATATTCGAAGTCAAGGTAAATTGAACCGTAGATATGCAAAGTGGGTTGGATTTATTGAATCTTTTTCTTATGTCATAAAACACAAGAAGGGAAAGGAGAATATTATTGCTGATGCTTTGTCCAGGAGATATACTATGCTTTTACAGCTTGATTTCAAAATTTTTGGATTAGAGACTATTAAAGAGCAATATGTGCACGGTGCTGATTTTTCAGAAATACTGTTGAATTGTAAAAAAGTAAAAATGTGGAACAAATTTGTCATTAATGATGGGTTCGTGTTTGGATCTAACAAGTTATGTATTCCTGCTATCTCCGTTCATTTGTTGTTGTTATAGAAAGCACATGGAGGCAGGCTGATGGGACACTTTGGTGTGAAGAAAACAAAGGATATACGTGTTGATCATTTCTTTTAGCCAAAGATGAGATGAGACATCGAGCGCTACATTGCTCGATGCACTACATGTCAAAGAGCTAAGTCACGACTTAATCATCATAGTTTATACATGCCTTTACCTATTCCTAGCATTGTGTGGGAAGATATTTCGATGGACTTTGTTTTACGATTGCCTAGAACAAAGAAGGGGAGGGATAGTATATTCGTGGTTGTTGATAGATTTTCTAAGATGGCCCATTTTATACCATGTCATAAGAGCAATGATGCAACAAATATTGCTGATTTATTCTTCCATGAAGTTATTCGTTTGCATGGTATGCCTAATACTATAGTTTCAGATCGTGATTCTAAATTTCTTAGCCACTTTTGGAGAACTTTATGGGATAAATTGGGGACTAAGTTGTTATTTTCTACTACTTGTCATCCCCAAACTGATGGACAAACTGAAGTTGTGAATAGAACTTTGTCTATAATGCTTAGGGCTGTGTTGAAAAAGAATTTTAAAATGTGAGAAGAATGCTTGCCTCATATTGAGTTTGCTAACAATCGCTCGATGCATTCTACTACAAAGATGTGCCCTTTTGAAGTTATTTATGGTTTTGTGCCTCGTGCTCTTATCGATTTAATGTTTATTCCATCTTTGGAGAAATTAAACTTTGATGCTAAATAGTGTGCCGAATTAATTTTAAAAATGCATGAGACAACTAAGAGAATATAGAGCGCATGAATGCTAAATATAAAATTGTTGGTAGTCAGGGGAGAAAACATTTAACTTTTGAACCTAGGGATCTTGTTTAGTTGCTCTTAAAAAAAGATAGATTCCCTGAATTGAGAATGTCAAAATTGATGCCAAGAGCTGATGTCCTTTCAAAGTGTTAGAAAAGATTAATGATAACACATATAAGCTTGAATTGCTTGTAGATTTTAGGGTAAATCCCACATTTAATATTGCTGATTTGAAGCCATACTTGGGAGAAGAGGACGAGTTTGAGTCGCGGACAACTCAAATGCAAGAAGGTGAGGATGATGAGAACATTCCTTCCATGGATATAACCATGCCTACACACAACTCATCCATAGCAAGTGTTACAAGGACCACTTACTCGAGCTCGTGCTCCCCAACTTAATTACATGGTGAATTCGTTCGTAGGTTTATATATTACTGAGAATAGACTGCTACCTAATACAAGTGATTTAATCATGCTTAGGAATATGGGAAAGGATGGAGGAGAGGCATGTGGAGTCATGGACATGTATAGAAGGCATAATGAAGGTCACAACGTCACTTTGGGTCCGAGTAAAGCAAGAGTTCGAGTTGGGCACGTTCTGGATTCGGATTCGGACTACTGCAACAGTATTAAGTTTAAACAGACGTAACTTCTTCATACGAACTCCGTTTGGGACGTTCTTGAACTTCATGGAAATCTTATCAAGTCTACTTTTTAGTAGATCCAATCCCATCTTCAAATCCCATCTGAGCCGGCCACAATCATCAAAACAGTCCGTGTCTATTTCTGAGTCCGAGTCAAAAGGGTGCTGCGCCACCTCCACTTGGGCCCATGGGCTTTGTAAACCTAGGGGCATACGCCCACTTCCCTGGCCGCCACCCCTGGTCGTCTTCCCATAAAGGAGCCACCGTCTCCCTTTGGTAGAAGTTGGATTACGTTGAATTTAGATTTAGCCATTGTGCAAACTTCTGTTCTTCAGTTGTGTCGGACGACCACCTGTTAAGACAGCATTCGGGATCCCACATTTGTTTTTAATACCATCTACTCTACAATCTTATTCGCAATATCAGATTGCGTATATCTTTTTCTTGCTAGTTCTTCGATTGCTCATAGGGATTGAACTTCGTGTTGTTGATCGCGCCTCCAGCTAGGTCAATAACATCTCGGAGTTGATTCAGCGATTGCTAAGGCGCAAGCGATGTCGTACGGTTGTAGTCAGATCGCGAGAGTCACATTCACCAAAATCGATAGTTATCAATCTCATTGAAAGATCGATCACCTCGTCTCCATCACATTATTACATCAGCAAGCGCATGTGCGGATGCATGGCAGCATAAGTGTATATATATATATATATGACGCTGAAATAAGATACCATAGTGTCTGTGCACCAAACCTTTCTATTTTTGGATTGCTTTTAGATGTGTACAAGTGCAATGATATATAATATATGAGACAAAACTGTTAGCATTCATTAATTCAAAAAGATATCGATTTGAAAAGAAAGTTATTGATTTAATATGCTAAATTAATCATGAATGAAAAGTTTTAATCATAAGTGAAAGTCTCAATCATGAAGTTTGAAGGAGCATGAAGCCTGAAGGAAGAGGAGCTGTACCTGTCCATCTTATCGATTTTGCTAAGATGTGTATATGCATGGTAAACGGATTTTCTGCCCCTAGGAGCACATGTCTCTATGGGATCTATCGTCCGAAACGCTTAAGATCCGCGCTCCTATTTTGCGATATATGGCAGGCAAAGGTGGACCATACGGATTAGTAAGCAGTTAAGCACCTGCAGCTAGCCTGGCCACATATTTTAAGTGGGGGGAATTCGGGATCGATCGATCGATGTTGATGCGGCAGGGTAGAGAGTAGGCGTGCAAATGGGTCGAGTTAATCCCGATCGATTCGACACCGAATCCGATTGGTACCAGATCCGATTGCTACCGAATCCGGAGAAAAAATATGGGTTAGGATATGGTAACAGCAATATCCGTCCGAATCCGATACGTCTTCAAGTTTGATTTCAGGTTAGTGCTACTATTTGACGTTTCATTTTCTTTTGTAATGGTAAAATAAAATCTTCTACATCAGCTATTAAGTAGTAACATCAAGTTCTTGACAGTACGTCCTCCTACTTCATTTGTTGTACTGTATGCATTTCTTACAAACAAGTAGAGGTGCAAACGTCTCGAGTTAATCCCGACCGATCCGGCACCGAATCCGTCGTCGAGCGAAGAAATTGGCTGTCACCTCACCTAGCTATATATCCATCATCGACACGAACCCTACAATACGGAGGAGAAATTAAGAGAGGACGAGGAAGAAATAGGAAATCGACAGAGCTCTAGAGAGAGAGAGCTCTAGAGAGAGAGAGAGGGAGAGAGAGAGATTCCTAGGTAGCTAGCTAGATTTTGCAAGTTGCTAGCTAGCTAGCAGCTGGGTAGTGCTTTTGCTCGGCCGTCCAAATGCATGTCGCCTTCTTGTTGGTGTGGTGCACAACCACAATATATACTACAATTATCACTACCGGGCTCAGCAGCTTTGCCGAGTGCCGGTGGCACTCGGTAAAGCACGAGAAACACTCGGCAAAGGATTTGCCGAGTGCCACCCACGGCATATCTCACACGGCATAGTTTCTGACGGCAAAAAGCTCTTTGCCGAGTGCTTTTCATCGAGCACTCGGCAAAGACTTTGCCGAGTGCCGAACCGACCCCGCAAAAAACGTGGTGGACGGTGAGAACACGGTGGCGGCGTCGTTTGCCGAAAGTGCCGGGACGGAATGGCACTCGGCAAAATTAATCTTTGCCGAGTGTCATGGTAAAAACATTCGGCAAAGTACGTCATTTTGCCGAGTGTTTTTACCATGACACTCGGCAAATATTAAACACTCGGCAAACTATGTTTCCAGAATGCTCAGAAACGTTACTTTGCCGAGTGTTTTTACCATGACACTCGGCAAAGCCTCCCTTTGCCGAGTGTAACACACGGCAAAGTGGCCAAAAACTGACTATTTTAATTGTGTATTGCACCCCACTCAAACAAGTCACAATATCACAGATATATCAACAAGTAATCACCACAAGTAATCACATATAGTCCACAATATATCACATATATCACCACAAGTCACAATATATCACATATATCACCACAAGTCACAATATATCACATATATCACCACAAGTCACAATATATCACATATATCACCACACGTCACAGTATATCACATATCACAAGTCACAATATATCACATATAGTCCATCATTCACCAAGTTGGCCACCCCGACTGATGTGATGAGTCACGAGGCACATCATTCGAAGCGCCGATTGATTCTGCACAAAGGAGAAGAGATTGCATGTGTGAGACAAGATTTAAGGTAAAGCAAAGCACAAGCGAAAGCAATAAACATGGTAAGTAAAGAGCTCAAGGTAGAGAAGGCAAACTCACAGGAGTAGTTGCAGGAGGAGGTGGAGGAGGGAATAGCTCCGGTGGCAGAGGTTGACCCATCCTCTCGCCAAGACTTTGCATCCACTGAAACATCTGCTCCATCCTCTGCCGCCGGCCTCATTCCTCGCCGATCGGCCTCCATCCTCGCCGCCATCTCCTCCCGTAGCCTCTTCTCTTCTTCCACTGGGCCTACAATATTCCACCCCAATGTTACAATGCAAAGCAAAGGTATGTAAAATTAATGAACGATTTAATAAAAGAAATAACTCGGAGTGCCTCCATCCGGATCGGCAAGGTCCCTGGTGGGCGATGGTCGGCTTGAGCTCGTGCTCCTTGATCGAATCTGGGAGAGAGTGGGAGTAGTGGCGTGTCGAGTGTGTTGTCGCCAATGCAGTACCGCCCATGCTTCTTGCCTCCTCCCACCCTCATGACGACTTCTCCATCAAGATCCTAGGTGCTCGGATCGTACTCTGGCCCATGGACCGCCCTTGCCATCGATATGTACTCACCGAGGCGGTGTGGACGGTCGCATTGTCAGACACCGAGGGCGGGTCCTCCGGGTTGTAGTCGATGTCGGACGTCGCCTTGCCCTTGTGGGCCAAATCCCATGCCTTGAACTGGGAGCAAGGCTGGCCACCATGTGACGACGATCGCGAAAAAACAAAGAAGATGATTAGAAATTATGCGAATTGAGCGTTATAATAAAGAAATGAATTGCGCACCCATGTAGCCGCGAATTGCCGAGGCTACGGTTGCCTTGATGGTGTGGTGCACCTAGCATCATCAAACGCCGCCCCGCAAGCGCCAGCGCCTCCTCCCACTCGGCGGCGCACCACTTGTCCACCATCTCGTGCTCAAAGATCGGAGATGTCGGGCGCACCACCACGGAGGCACCTACACGTCATCAAGTATATGACATATAAGAAGATCAAATTAAGCGCACTTAATCTCGTAAAAATCAGTATTAATGTTCTATATTTACCTGTATGTATTCTTCCCGGGTCAGCCTCATATTTCTTGCTTGAGTTTTGTTGATCTTCGAACCAAGGTAGGTAGCGTTGTATGTTACGATGGCCTGGACGCGTGCCTCGTAATGCATGTCCTTCACGAGTTTATAACAGGCTTTGTGAGCCACACTAGCCGCCTTGGCCTCATATCCTCCCGGCATCCAAGAAATCCTCGCATATAGACGCGATGTATCCGGTCATTATTTCAAGAATGTCCAATGAATGTGATGTATTGAGCAATGTAGTGCGAGGAAGACTTACCCACACTCGGCCGTCACCCGCCGCCTTGTTGGAGAATACCCTGCCATCCCGATCTGGTAAATCGGGGAAGGCGACGTAGTGGTCCCACGTGTAGGCCGGCTCCTGCCCTCCGCCAAACGTACGATGCTCACAAACGTAGGAGATCTCATGGTTTGTGAGCATCGTACGTGACAGCGTGCTCGAAACTTTTTCAAATTTTTTCCACGGCATACGCATACGATACGGCGACAACTCGACAAGTTTCATGATTTTCGGAATTCGTTCGCATTTTATACAATTAAAAAACCACTCCCACGCAAGTTGGCGGCGTTGCCCCGTGAGCACGTTAATCGAAATTTCGAGACAGTTCCTGGATTTAGCCTAAATTTACACTAAGAAACAAGGATAACATTTTTTGAACGAATGTAATCCATTATTCGATGCACATGCAGTTCAAACTTACATTTTCTGGAAAAATTCAACAAAACAAAATAAACTATAGAAATATGCCAAAAGGCAATGAAAATGTCCCAAATTTAAACATGTTGTTTGTGGTAGTGTACTAAAGCTTCAAAAAAAAATTGGTGGCAAAAAACCAAAAAAATTAGTTTGTCGAAAGTGCAAGTTTTGGCACTCGGCAAAATAAATTCTTTGCCGAAAGTGCCAAACGGGGGGCACTCGGCAAAGAGGACGCCGCTGGATGCCGTTAGGCCCCTATCAATCTTTGCCGAGTGCCTACCTTTGCCGAGTGCCTGGCACTTGGCAAAAGACAGTCTTTGCCGAGTGCAGGTATTTGCCGAGTGCCATATTTTGCCGAGTGCGGCGCTCGGCAAAGCAGATCTTTACCGAGTGCCCGCAATTTGGCACTCGGTAAAGATTTTTGCACTCGGCAAATCACGTGTTTCCCGTAGTGTATACAATGTGCTAGCTAGGTATTATTTGCGATACATGCGTGCCTCGTATCGTGCACACATGACGTGACCCGTACCCTCCTTCCCTGGCTCCGTCTACCTAGCACCCTTGCACCATGCGTACGCTTCGTGCTCGTCCCTCTCAATATATTCTCCATTTCCAGCTAGCTAGCTAGCTAGCTCTCTCCCTCTACATATGCTCTATTCTATAGATTATTACATCTTCAACTCGCATCATCTCCCCCTCTTGCATCAATATTTTGCATTACTAGCTATAATCGCATGCTTTCTAGCCAGTAGCTGATCAAACAAATTCGGCACGTAGAAATCATTCGTTAATTGTGCACACATCAAGCTAGGTATCGATCGATCGGCCGGCCGGCCGGTGAGTCCAAGTGTACGTCAAGACTCGATCAGATTAAACAGTCGATCGATCGATCGTCACACCAATTGCAAGGTACGCACTATACATATGGAGTACAAACTAGCCAGCTAGTTTATATATACACTTTTCATACCAAGCTAGTCGGTGCTAGAGCTGTAAACGAGCCGAGCTCTAGCGAGCTTAGTCTTTCAGACTCGAGTTAGGTAGAAGTTCGAGCCGAGTTCAAGTTAGGGTCCAAGCCTAGACTTGAGTTTGAGCTCGGCTTGGGTAGTCATTGTTAGTTGTTCCGTGCATGGGCGTGGCATACGCAGACTACGCAGTGCATGCGTTCCAGGCCTTCATCTTTTGCATGCCCTTTAATTTTTGGGATTTTTTTGCATACTGCAGAAAATCGCACAAATTCAAGATATATTGTCCCTTGTGTCGCTGACATGTGGAGCTCGAGGCCGTGCCCATTTGTCAATGAGTTAAGAGATGGCATATCCGATACTGTGAAAATTTGCAGTGGCATATGCGGGTGAATCATATGTCATGCGTGCTTCTTCTTTTTCTTCTTCCCCAACTTTTACTTTCTTGTTTTTTAATGGCAAACAATGTCATATTACAAGATACCCCACGCGTTGCTTTGGGAAATTTTGTCATAGCTATCATTCGAAATATTCTCCCATTTCACAATATTTGTTCATACCCCACTATGCATGTGCCCAGACCAGCACTAAATCTAAGAAAAAATTAATGAAAAAAGTATATATATATATATATATATATATCCCTATTAATGATATATATACTGCAACCAGTAACATCTTGCAAAACATTTAAGTAGGGGTGAAAAGTAAAAACATTAAAACAAGTACGCTTTTGATTTCCCCAATGGACAAACAATTTAAAAACAGAGATCACTGTTAACAACATGAACAAACATTGTGAACCGGTGGAAGCAATCTTGAACAATCAATACGTATCGTATAGCCAGAATTAATTGAGATGACATGGCTGCATCAGAGATGAGATTAATAGCACTAATTGCAGTTAGTGAAGATCACTTATGTAGGTATATCATACCCCTATTACTCCAGGAGTCCAGGGGGAAACGCCGCGCGAGCGAGCGCCCACGTCGCCCCGCGCTGGCCCTCCGTAGTCGGGGAATTCCCGTACGGTCGGGGGAGCGGGGAGTTCCTGCACGCTCGCGCGGTCCACGTAGTCGTTGTGCGTTCTGTGTGTTGCGAGCGGCGCTTCATACGTTCGAGAGATTTCATGGCGAGGCGCGCTTTTGCGACGCGTGTATTGCATTATCGCTTCTGGATCGTTCTCCGCGTCGCGGACTCCGCCAGAGGAGTTTGTTTCGCGTTTTTGTTTCAACGATGCGTCCATTTGTTCTGGGTTTTGGGTTCCGCTTCGGCTCCTGCGCTTCTCCCTTTCCATTTCGTTCTTGTTTGCGCTTCGGCTCCTCCGCTTCTTGCGCGCTTTGCCAGAGAGATTATTTTGTGTTTTGATGCGCGTTTCCTGTTGCTTGTTCTTTGGTTTGCGATGATTCGACTTTTTGTAGGTGTTTTACTCTTTTGTTGTCTCTAGCGTCGTTTCCGGCGTTGCCTTTGTTTGCAGCTATTTGCCATCGCTTTCTCCTCACGGTTGCGTTTTCTGTTTTGCTCATTTTTGTTGTATTTTGTAGTTTCTTCTTCTGTTCTTGATGTCACTCTTTTCTCAGAATTTATTTTTTCACATTTGCGTTTTCCGTTTTGCTCGTTTTCGGCGTTGCCTTTGTTTGTTATTTGGTAATTTCTTCTTCTGTTCTTGATGTCACTCTTTTCTCAGATTTTATTTTTTCACAGTTGCGTTTTTCGTTTTGCTCGTTTTTGGCGTTGCCTTTGTTTGCAACTATTTGCCATCGCTTTCTCCTCACGGTTGCGTTTTCCTTTTTCCACATTTTTTTTGTATTTGGTAATTTCTTCTTCTGTTCTTGATGTCACTCTTTTCTCAGATTTTATTTTTTTATGCTTGTGCTTGTGTTACGTTATTATAATACACCTATTGTTATGCTTATTTACTTCGCTCGGTTTGATGCCCTTGTTTGCGCGATGCAGGAGTGCTTATTTACTTCGCTTGCTTTAATGCCCTTGTTTGCGCGATGCAGGAACGTTCTCAGTTGGATCATCATTGTTCAGAGCTTTTTTGGTTCTGTCACCTACTGTATAAGAATCCTTAGTTTCTTGTGTTGTGCTTAAGCTTGGCCTCTGCATCGTGCTCACTAAGTTTCGTTCCGGTAATAGTCACCTTTTCTGTTCGGCTACCTATTTAATTTAATATACTATTCCTGTTTTATTAATGTTAGGTTGTGTTTCATTTTACTATTGTTATCTTTAAGGTAAATCGCTTGTACATACCTGTGTGAATTCACACTTCGTTTACATTTTGTGAATAATTATTTTGTCATGTCTCCTACTTTAGGATCTGGTTTACTTCATGTCTCCTACTTTAGGATCTGGTTTACTTCATGTTTCCTACTTTAGGATCTGGTTTACTTCTTCATGTTTACTTAATTCAGTCGCTCAAGTTATTGCTTTATCTTTTTTTTACTATCGATGTTGTACCAACGCAACACCATTCTGGGTTACATCATGTGAGTGATTATTTCAGTGTGTTTGTTGCTCTATAGTTTATGCATGTCCACTTTGTATCAGCTGTATATAATAATGATATTATGTGCAATAATAACATTGTATATGTTATTTAGATATGTGCCACTTTGTATGCTCTTTATAATAGTTTTCGTTTTATTATTTATCTTTCCTGATTTTTTAGGCATGCTATTTATATAAGCTAACCATTTATATATACTATTATGTAGTGATTATCTTATACTCTTATTGTTTTCTCTTCTTTTTATTCTGCATGTTTCATCGATGCAGGATTATTCAGAGTTGGCTCATCGTTCTTTGGCGTCCGAGAATCGCTTCTTTTATTCCGCTCTTTTTGTTGCTGAGTTTTACCGCGGTGATAGTTAAGTTCTCTTCGCTCTTACCTGCCTAATATACTATTTCAGTGTTGATATAGTGCTGTTAGTGTTTGTACGAGATACTACTTATATACATTATCATGTAGTACTTATATTATATTCAATCATGGCTATTTTATTACCTAGCTATTATATTGTATTAGATTATAGGTTATTGCTCTGCTTTGTTCGCTCCCTATTTACTTCTTATAAATCTGAGTCTTTGCTACCTTTCCCATTTCATTATTTCATCCGTAAAATGGCATCCCTACTTTCCTCATTGTCTATTTAGTTACTGTAGATCTTAGTCTTTTCTAATTTTCCAATTTCATTATTTCATTCGTGGGGTCATCTTAGTATTGTGTAGATTTTATTTTTTACTCCTCTCCTTTTCTTTAAAAACTTTCCTTCTTTCCTCATTCAATATTATGGTTTATATAACATACCTACTTACATAAATTATCATGTAATAGTTATATTATATTCAATTATAGCTATTTTATTAGCTACGTATTATATCGTCTTAGATTATAAGTTATTACTCTACTTTCTTCTCTTTATTTACTTATTATAAAACTAGATCTTTACTATTTTTTCATTTTCATTATCTCATTAGTAAATTGGCGTTACTATTATGTAAACTATAATTCTGACCCTTGTGCTTTTATTTAGAAATTTCCCTACTTTGCTCACTGGTGATTACTATAGGGTTTTTTCCTTTTCTATCTTTCCAATTTCATTGTTTCATTGGTCATGTCATCTTAGTATCATGCAAACTTTATTTTTTAATCCTCTCATTTCCTTTAAAAATTTCCCTTCTTTTCTCATTCGCTGTTATTGTTTATATGGAATACCTATTTATATACATCATCATGTAATACTTATATTATATTCAATTATACCTATTTTATTAGCTAAGTATTATATTGTATTAAATTATACTTCATTACTCTGCTTTCTTCATTCCCTATTTACTTATTATAAATCTGGATCTTTACTGCCTTTCCTATTTCGTTATTTCATTCGTAGGACGACATCACTATTATATAAACTATAATTCTTACCCTTGTGGTTTTCTTTACAGATCTCCATACTTTGCATACTCTACAGAACACGTATTGTTCCTACTTTATCCAAACAGCTATACTACCAGCATATACATGATACATTTTTTTTTGGTATGACATTCTTTTAACATCAACTCATAATATAATATATAGAATTAGCAACCATCCACACCAAATTTAATGGCAAGAAGACAGAGATGATCATAACAATCTAATACCCACAACAGTGCACGAATTAATAGAGCTCATACCAAACGAAGCAATGGTAACATAAATCTCAACTTTATACCTCTCTTTACATCCTATCTTTTGCATAAACCAGATACTAATTATTTCCAGATATTATATACACAGGGACAACGCTACAAAATCACTATCCTTATCACTGATTTAGTACCAGGACAATCATGGTGCTACATATCATGCTCTTCATGCCGGAAAAAAACTTTTCCACATGGAGATGCATACGAATGTCGAAGATGTGGTACTAAAACAGCGGAACCAAGGTATACAGCTACTCATATTCACAATGTCTTTTTACAGTTTCTCATTACTTAATTAACAATAAACCTAACACACACCATTCTTTTCAAATCCTCAAACAGGTACAAAATAAACGTATATGGCAGTGATTATGAAAACAATAACTAAGACAACAATCCATGCAGAATTTATGTTTTTTGGCGACATAGCTCAACAACTTGTTAGAAGACCTGCCATGCTTTTAGTAGCAACAACTGAAGGACAACTACAACAGATGCCACCTGAAATCACAACAATTGTTGGCCGAAAATATGAGCTTATTGTTCAGATGTCAGAAACATCGCTCCAAACTGATGCCCCAACATTCCATGTCCGATCAGTAGCACCTCAACCAGATCATACTACACTCCTATTACCAAGTAAGCAAGAAACTTTATCTTCAGACCGCAACTCACAGCAAAACATTGAATATTACAAAAATAACAGCTTTTTATACCACTGATAGGCCCATCTGTTCCTGCCATCTATACACAGCCAATTACCCCAACAACAGGCGATACTGCTTTACAAATAACAAAAACTATACCATTATAATCTCTTTTCCTATAAGATTACATACAACACACTTTATATACAATGCCTTTTTACACATCATTGCTTATATCTAATTATTTACATGTTTTTTACAAGGGTGCATCATCACCACGCTCTGAAAAAAGAACACATGAATCTACTACACCTGCAGAAACTGATCAGACTACTTCATCGACAGCATCAAATAAAAGGTGTCTTTTTTATTGTACCTCATTACATTCAATGCTACTCTTAAAACATCCAAACCGTATATGCTCCAGATATATCCTTTCTCCTCTTACTATTTATACTTCTTTCTAGAGCAACACAGGGTGGCCAAAAAACTAAAATTGCAAGAGAGTTATTCCCTGATGCAAAAGACGCTGCACCACATTAGGTAAATCCTGCTGTGCTCCTCAAAAACACTACGTTTTACTATACACAAAGCAATCACTTACCACATTCTAACACTACTATTTCTCTAATTTCCAAATAGGGAAACTGGACGCCCTACTCTGACCGACGAACAACACATCCTCCTCCGACGTGATACAATGAAATGCTTAACATTGTTGTTTCTGTCCAATGTATAAACATCGCTGGCATGTTCGCCACCACCAAAACTTATTCCAGCCGACACCGGTTATTTTGCTGTACATAATGTAGCACGAACAACTATTTTGTTGTAACAAATATCGCCAACTATGATGTGCTCACCAGAAAACTTACCATCACTAAATAACACCCTGCTATGATTTACCCTATATTGATTTATCCAGATTTACTTCATACTATCAAGCTTTTCAAATTCTACCGCTTTATCCATACGTCTCTAGACGTCTCCTTACACACAATACTTTGCACTTCTTTACACAAACTATTCTGCGCGGCGTGGCGCCGCGCACACGCAGCTAGTATATTTAACTGCAGCACTCATCCAAAGGCTTGATACAATAAATGTGGTGTTGCTGCAAAAGATGATCGAGGATATTACCATTGATTGAAGTTAGTGATGATCATTTGTATATGATTGGAGCTAGTGGGGATTATTTGTAAAGCTCCATCCACAAGGAAACAGTATTAATTATTCCCGAAAAAAAAGGAAAAAAAATAATTACACGACATGACATGGTGACGGATTCTTCATGGAGTAACTTATCGCTGCTCCAGTCCAGTGTAGAAATGGGCTTCCAAAATCACACGTAAGCCCACAAGCCGTAGACTACTAATGGGCCACAGTGCTGGTCATTGACAGATAGGTACGTCCAATTCACCTCAGCCTGTGCTGGGTGAAAAAGACCCGTTTTGAGGATTTGTTCTTTTAGGCTGAAGTTTATGATTTTTAGCTGTATTTTATGGCTTTTAGACTACTCGTGTGAGATATTACAGAGTAACAGAAACTTACGTGCGGTTTTTGCCGATATAAATGAAGTCGTTACAGTATGTATTATAATTAACTAGCAGACCATATCTTGAAAAAATAATTCATTTAAAAGTTGGTTACTGTAGAAAAATCGAAAAATAACTTTTGAAAACAAAAAAGAACAGGCCTTGAAATGCATGAATTCAGAGCGAATTGGCGTTACATAAATCAAATCTATACCTTTTCCTTTAAACTTTCGCCGGAATTTCTCTCGGAGTAGCCCACTAATCCAGAGAGGATGAGAAGAAACAATAATGACTGTTATCTTGTTAGCCCTTCGCCGGAATCTCCCCGGCTAGACCCGTCTGAAACGCGGGAATTCACGCCGGTTTGGCTCTGACATCTTAGGTGGTGATCATTTGGGCTTATTTTTAGTGGCTTATGGTCGAAAAGCATCAGAATGATCGAAAAACATCAGAATGACAGAGGCTTATTTAACATAATTAAATTTTAAAAAATTAAAAAATATAAAAAAATATGTTATCCCATTACGTATAGTACAAACAAATACGAGAAAAAAAAGAACCGGAAAAAAAGCTCAAAAAAAGCTAAAAGTTCAAAAAAAGACAATTTATAAATAGTAAAAAATAAGTCAAAAGCCAGAAGCTGAAACCGAAACGAGCGGGGCCTTAATGCATGCAGATGCAGTCCTCCGATCCTAATTAGTTGATTTGAGTTAACGAGTAGTGCCGCGTCAGGCATGTCTCGTCGACCATTTAAAAATATAAAACAAGTAGGGTACGTACTCCCATAAGTATGTAACCATTTTCCTATATACAAAATCATTTATATGAAAGGATTATATACACAAATTATGCTATAAAAGGATCATTTAAACAATATTAGTTTTTTGCTATATATCTTTTTTCATATATATGAAAGAATTATATACACAAATTATGCTATAAAAGGTGGGCTTTGATGAAATTTTTCGTAGAATTCACTTTGATTTATCTTATAATCATTATTAGAGTATAATCAAAAGGATAAAGAGGTATAGCTTATTCATTTAAGCGGTATATAAGAAGTAGTAATACATACTCTTAGGAGTATGAAATTATTTCTCTCTCTCCCTCTCTCTCTCCCCCCTCTCTCTCTATATATATGTATATATATAGGAGTACAGACTCCCATTTTTAATATACTACTTAAATGAATATATTATACTTATTTGTCACTTTCGATATACTTAAATACTAATTCTAAGATACGCCAATGCAATTTGGTTGAAAAATTTTCATCAGATTCCTTTGTTTTTGTTATATACTATTTTTCATATATAAAAAGAGTATATACATAAATTATGCTATAAAAAGTGGACTTTGATGAAGGTTTTCATATATCCACTTTAGAGTATTTTATAATTATTATTAAAATATATTAAAAGGAGAAATATATATAACAAGATCATTTAAACAATATATAACAAGTGGGAGTATGTACTCCCATGAGTATGTAACCATTTTCCTACATATATATATATATATATATATATATATATATATATATATATATATATATATATATAGCCCTCTTATCTTTAGCTTATGGCTTTTCAAAGTGGCTTATTGGCATTAGATACGTTCGTACAAGCACTCGTGCTAGGACCAAAATCTATCAGCTACAGCAAAAAAAATCCACCCATTAGCTCAGCTTAGTGATGGCTTATGACTTTTTTCACTGTAGCTGGTTTATTTTTTATTGTAGCTGATGGTGGGTTATTTAGCGTAATTAAATTTAAAAGTAGAAAAAATAGGTTAGCCTACGGACAATACGAAAGAATACGAGAAAAAAATAAAAAATAAAAAAGCCAAAAAATCTAAAAAACCCAAAAAAATAAAATAAAGAAATAGTAAATTAAAAGCTAGAAGTTAGAAGCTGAAACTGAAACGATTAAATAAAATGAAACCACGTATTGTCCAACGGATGGTCGCGCGACGCATGCTTGTCCGATGCATGAATTCCTAGCTAGTCTATAGACAATTTTCAAGAGAAGCAAGCAAAGAAGCAGAGATAATTGCACGCTAGCTAGCCGCAACTTTAACTTCCCGATCGACCATAGCTTTATCGCGCGCGCGATACATGGTCATAAAGCAACCAAAGCGCGCGATACATGACCATAAAGCAACCAAAGCTCAAGCTCGATCGCTTTATCTTAGCTTTCTCTGTCCATCTTTGGATCTTTGGCCGGCCGGCCGTTCTCTGGGGCCGTTCTCCTGTTGGTTGCGCCGATAGTTTCTTACTAAAAATAAATAGTAATATTGAAAGAAGTGATTTTTAGAATGAGGATATGAGTGGTGGGGAAAATGGGGGAAATATGTGTGCGCGAGATGGAAACGAGAGAAGTGGGGTACATGATGCGCTCGTAACCCATGTCTTATACCCGAAGTGAGACAAGAGCAAAAAAAGTAAAGAAGCTGCTTCGAGAAGCCGAATGTGCCAGTTCTTTTTAGCTTTGGCTTATGGATTTTGGTTGTGATTTATGCCTTTTGGGCTATTTATAAGAGAGAGTACGGAGTAACAAAAACTCGAATACGATTTTGGCCGATATAAATAAAATCACTATAGTATGTACTACAATTAGCTTATAAACTCTATTTTAAAAAAACACTTTGTTTAAAAGCTAATTACAATCTATATGAGCCATCACATATCTAGATCTAACAATCCTTAATCACCGTCTCCCCCGCCACTACCTAACCCTAAATCATTCACCCCAAAACATCACCGGCACCGCCACTACCTTGACATTAGCTACACCCGTGGGTGATGCACTGTTGCCAAAGGTGGCACAGGCACCACTTGCCTCCTCCGCCACCACACCACCACCTCCTTGCCATTGCTCTGCCTCTTTCCCTGTCTCCGGTAGCTCGATCATCACATTGATTTCCCACACGTGTCTCCATTCCTGTGTGGATGGGCGTACGTCCACCTCAGAAGCATGTATTTGATGAGTCGAAAAGATGGGTGGACCAGGATGGCTTTTTTTGTGTAGGGCACACGTGTATATATGCACGCATACATAAAACGTGCAACATTAGCTAGCAAGATGCAAGCTACCTTTTTCTCAACCAAAAAAAAAAAGAAAAATGTTATAGAATATTCGACTATTTTTTAAGATAAAAATAGTCAACTGATCTGGGGGCGTTAGATCTCTATCCAACAAATCCACTCATATAACCACCCTCTCCAAAAAAAGATCTAGAGCGTTGGATCACCATCCAACGTTCTAAAATCTGACTATTTTTGCTTTAAAAAAATAGTTAAGTGTTGTATAGACACTCAAAAAAAAGATGCAAGGGACCTCTCCTTTTTCGAAATGCGGACATAATATCCGTGCATGTACAAGTGTGTATGCATATACGGGTGTTGCGCGCACGTGCATTCACGTCCTACTCACATATATAAAGCAGCAACCACTACTGCTAGTATATACACGTAGTATGGGTTGCCGTGCGACGTGCGTGGTCAATTTTTGTCCATAAATATATTTCTGGCATATTATTCATACTACGCAATTTCAATTATTTTTCTATTATTCATAAAAAACATAGTCAAAGTATATATTGCACTGGAGAGTATCTTTAAAAGTAAAAAATAACTTATATTTGTGACCCAAACGAGAGTATCAGGCCCCACACTTTTTAGCTTTTGGCTTATTTAAAAATCGAAACAAATATTATGGTTTCTTGAAGTGGATTCTCCAAACGGCTTTTTGTAAAACCGAATATGGTAACAGAGGGGGTAAATGATGCCTTAAAATTTTCTCCACTAGTATTCACTTATTCTTTACTCTGATAGCTATAAAGCTATGAAGATTAGAATAGGAATCCAACTTAAAGATCACACACTCACATAGCTGAGAGCAATCAGTAGGAAAAACAGCGTGGTCGAAATTCGATACCGTGGTCGGAAGTCAACTACCAGTCAAAAATTAACGTGGACGGGATTTGACTACCAGACAGAAATCAACGTGGTTAGAATTCAATATAGTCGTAACCAATGTGGTCGAAAGCCAACGAGTGATCAAATAACTAATGTGGTCAAAGACTAATGAATGGTCGAAAACCCTGCATGGTCAAAATTCAACTACCAGTTGGAAATCAACGTGGTCGGAATTCGACTCTAGTGGTCGACGACCAGAGTGAGCGATCGAAAACCAACCGAACCGTCCTCGCTTGCAAACGACTCAAGTTACTTAGCACACCACATGCCTCTTCTCGCACATGATGGCACCCGATTTCCTCAACCGTGTGGACCTCAACTATCGATCGCCTAGACCTACAACTACCGAATAACGATCACGTACTGAAGCACAACCATTCCGTAGTCATTCTTCTATGCTTGACAAACCGTGGTTGTTCTGCCGATCTCGCATAATTGCCGATCAGATTTTCCGATCGGACCGTCCAACCATAAAGTCGTAAACTTTGAATACTCCAGTACTCGCAGTCAGACGAACTTGTAAACCACAAAGTCGTCAGACAAGAAGCGATCTTTTGTAAAATCCTCAAAAACCAAACTCAACCTCCGCAGATACTCTAATCCATAAGTCAATTACTCATCACAATTATAAGATAACCTTTGTTGAATATATAGTCAATTTTCGGCATATTTTAATCCAGAAATTAAGCATATATAACATGACATACAAGAGCATGAGTGATTCAACAATCATGTATTCATATTCGCTAATGAACAAGCTAACAGCATCACCTATTAACATATTCACAGCGCACAGAAATGAATACATCAGAGAAGAGTTCAGATTATACCCTCGGGCGGGGCCAGTGTCGGTGACACCGGATGCGCCGTTACCATCAGTCGACATGATGGCCTATTCGATGTAGTCGATCGAGGCTTGATGCAGGACGAGGCGTGATGCAGGAAGATGTTCGCAGCAAGATCGCGAGCGCTCACCACCGTGATGAAGACGAAGTCACAGAATGAGTAGTCGCGCCAATGCGCGCCCCAAAACTTGATCGCCCGTCTACCCGTGCGGTACTCGACGGACGGAGTTTCGAGGCCTACCGCCCGAGCCTTCGCGCGCAAGGTTCGGACCGAGATTGCGATAGCAAAGAACAAAAACAGAATTGATCTTTATATATCCTTCGTATGGAGAAGAAATGAAGAGGCGCTTCGTAACTGCAAAAACGAAGGGGCGCACCGTTACTGCCATCCATTCGTTAATGCTATTTACTGCGAGTCGGTGCGTTTCGAAAAGATAAAGAAAAACGCGCCCGCACCCGATACGCCTGCGTGCGCACACGCACGCACCGCACGGCTCGGCTCGGCGTGGCGAGGCGAGCGAGCGAGCGCGCGCGCGTATTGGCTCTCTCCAACTTCACAAGGGGGTTACCACGTTCCACCTTTTAAAGTGGTGTAACTCCCATTCAATTCTCCATATGGTACTAAACAGTTTTTCCATGTGGGCCTAGGAATTTCATTTGATTAATTGCTAAATTAAATGGGCCAAAACCCAATTAATCCAACAACCTTCACATGGTCTCACATTTTCTGAATTCAAAATCATATGTGTTGTCCACGTTTGCATATTCGTTGTCCACTGTTATCTCAAAAAAACAGACAAAAATCATCAGACCTAGCCTAAAGAACATAGCATCTATCTCTCTGCCAAACAGTTTCTTCCTTTTGCAATATCTCTCTCTCTAACATACAAGATACCATGTAGCTTCCATCGACAGGAGGAAATGGAAACCACATCGAACATTCTCTCGATCCATCGATCGCACCAGCCACATTATTGAAGCTAGCTGCTGCAGCTGGATGTAAACATTCACAGATCGATCCTTTTCCAGCTAGATTCCGATCACAGTCACAGTGTATAGCTTGGTCCCTGCCATTGGTTGATCGCTCCTTTAATTACCACTTTACGTCTTTACTTAAAGTTGTGTGATCACAGTAGCGCACACCACCACAGTAGCTAGTACATACACACATATATACTGTGCGTGTGTACGTACTACATATATACACCTTTCCTCTTCGATCAGTAGCGTATGTACATCTTGATGTACTAGCGGCTTGTACAGTACCGTGAGGCCATATACAATGGGTTTACATAAGTTATCTGTAATCTTTACCGTATAGGATACGAGACGATATAGAGAAGGGAGAATGAGTACAAAGAATTGGATCATCTCTCGTGCAACTGTCGACCGTGATATGAAAAATAAGTTATATTGTGTTATGGAGGAGCTATCTTTAATGTTGTCTATTGATAATATAGAGTGTATATGCCTGATACTACATAATTAATTAAGCTAGATAGCTTTTTTGCCCGTTCTTTTTTTCCCGTATTCGTTTCCGTTGTCTGTGATGGGCTAACATATTTTTTATATTTTTTAATTTTTTTAAATTTAATTATGTTAAATAAGCCTCTGTCAGCTACAATATTTTTTCAGCCAGCTACAGTGCTTTTCAGCCATAAACCACCAAAAATAAGCCCAAATGATCACCACCTATATCCATCGGACCAGTCCACAAGTACTGTTCCAATGTGTGCGTGTGTAGTGTGCGTTGGGTGTGTGTCTTCCTAAAAAAGAATCTGAATTAATTTTCTAAAAAAATATGCTGAATTGATTTATGTCTAGTTTTGTCCATACTAATTAATGATTACACAAAGAGAATTTAGCTCGAATCGTAAGTACTATATACTTTAGAGAGAGGGGACCTTTTATTCATCTTGTTACGAATAAGTTTCTTTTATGCAGATGTCCTTAACTCTACAAGGCCATAACCTCTATGCAATGAAAGCTCCAACTCTTGTGCCATTACTCCTAGTAACTCTTTGTTTTAATTCTGTCTTCTCTTACGCCTATAAATATACGCTTTTTAAACACTGGAATGATACAAGGAGAATAAGAATTATCTCTTTTATTTCCTCTACATCATTTCTCTCTAGTACTCTGTAGTTGATTATTACTTATTATTATTTAACAGTCTGTACTTTTTTTCACAAGTTATGTATGTTTCCCTTATGATAAATAAAGTGCCTTTACAAGTACGTACTATATGTTCTTTGAAAAAAAAGTTGAGCACTGGTACTATGATGTTTGCCATTTCATCGAGCATTCTTCGGATAAGCTCCAATTGCCTGCACGTATACTTTTCTTCCTCCTCTTCTTTTTTTTTTTTTCAAACCCATCACGAGCTTTGGTTAATTAGTAAGAACATGTTGGATAGTAAGAGTCTTCTTATTTCTAAAAACTAGCTTATAAGGTTAAAAACTTTTCTATTTTATCTTAGATCTCTTACCCTTTCATAACTAATATGTAACTACTCTGACAATCTCATCTTCATACATTAGTGTCTCTCAGCCGTTTACGGCCTCTTTCACGATGCACCGACTGTCTCTCAGGGTCACAGTCTATCGGACATTCACACACTAGTATATATTAAATCAAAGATGTTAAAACCACGCACTGATATCACTTGTTGGATTGTAAAAAACTTCTTTATCCCCTAAATCTAGCTTGTAAGGTGAAAGGCTCGTTCACTTTTAAGATAGATCTTTTATCTTTTTATAACTAATATAAGACTATATATTGTAACAGAGCAAGATTACAAACGGCCGTGAAAGGCTGCAGAAACTCATGTGCTTGATTGGTCCAAGCACAACACACCCTTTCCCGCGACGCTGCTTTGCACAGGCACGTAAGCTCCTGAATTTCATAGAGAATGCATGGCAGCAATTTAATGGTCTATTTTATTTTGCTGCGGTTTGTGATTTTTGTGCTGTTTGTATGAGAGATTATAGATTAACTAAAACTTATATGCGGTTTTTGTCAATATAAATGAAGTCGGTATAATATGTACTACAATTAACTAATAGACTCTATTTTAAAAAGATACTCCGTTTAAAAATTATTTATTATAGAAAAATCAAAAATTAAAGTCAAAAACTGAAAAAGAACAGGCGTTTAGTTAGCTGGGTTCTTCTTTCACGCCACATGCATATTAACCAGAGTCATGGCTATCGGTCTCCATTGCCACCCGCTGTACATCGCAGTTCACTGCTAATTGGCGTCCATCTCGGCAAGCTAAAGCTTCTGCTACCAAAGCATTCGCAATGTTATCATACCATTTTAACAAGAGGTAATTGATTTTTTGCCATACCTTTCATTGTATTTGATGATTTGCCCTGTGATATCTCAATGACATGTGGGTCCAAGGCCCACATGTCAGTGAGACAAATAGAACAAATCATCAAATTCCATATTTATATATGGGGCAAATGCTCCAATCTCCCTTTTAACAATTGCACGCATGCTCCTCAATCTCACAATCATGAAAGAAAAAGAAAAGCGGGGGTGGAGGTTAATATTACTCGTCCCCTGCCGATAGACCAAACGAGCTTCTTGATGGAGTAGCTTGACCGTCGCTTTAACCGAAGCATTTCAATTAATGCATGATTAGCTATTAGCTAAAGCAACCTTAATTCCATCACGTGCCAACTTGCATACCAATAGCATGCATGGACCAATTATATATTGAGAGACCATGTGGAGCTGACCATATATTTGTGATGAGTAATTGACTCTTCTATTAGAAAGATTGAGTTTGGTTTAAACTGTTTTTGCCAAGTCTAAGCCACTGCGAGTGATCGGTAGCTCCTACGACCACATTGGCCGTGATCGGAAGTCGCCAGACAGATTTACGACCATGTTGGCCGTGGTTGGAAGCCATCAGACGATTTTACGACCACTTTGCTAGAAGTCAGAAGCCGAAAATCGAGTTTACAACCGCTCTGTCGAAAGTCGGAAACTTCGGGTCACCGTGGTCGGAAGTCGAAGTCGGGTCTTCGACCACATTGGGTAGTTGGTGAGCTCTGACCACGTTATCGCGAGAAGCGGTCGGAAGTCGGCAGACTTCGACCACGACCACGTTGGAAGTCAGCAGACTTCGACCACGACCACGTTGGAAGTCAGCAGACTTCGACCACATTGTGAAACGGTTGAACGTGGTCGGATCGCAGTCGGACGCGGTTGTTTGTGGTCTAACGCAGTCGGACGAAGTCTGAGCGCGGTCGGAAGTGGTCGAACGCGGTCGATTGAAGTTGTAACGCGGTCAGACTTGGTCGGAAGCGCTCGGATGAAGTCGTAATACGGTCGAACGTGGTCGGAAGGGCTCCGATCACGTTGGAACTCGCTGGGAAGGTCGTAGCATATGTTTAATCGGTCGTAACGACTTTTGGGCTGATCATTTTGACCTGGAGAGCGGTCATAGGTCTTGTGCTTTTCATGTCTTGTGATATTGAGCGGTCGTAGGGTGTTTACAACTTTCCGGGATTGTATTTATGAGTACATTCTTTTGATGGAGATTGATGAATCTTGGTTTTGAGCGGTGCTATGTGATGGTTTGCTTGTATGTGTGGTTGTATGACTTCGGAGCTTGGTCATGGTGAGGCGTGGGAGGATCGGGACTAGGCACAGGAGGTGTTGAGGTCCAGACGGTCGGAGAGCCCAAAGATGATCAAGACTGGTGAGGTGGTTGCGAGCCGGGAGACTAGGAACCGGAGCTGGAACTGCCGGAGGTGATCACGACAGGCAATGACGAGGAGGACCGGGACTAGGTTCAGGGAGGATCCGAGGTCCAGACGGTCAAAATGTCGGGTGCGGTCCTGTACATGAGATGGACCGGGACTAGACTCAGGAGGAGTCGAGGCCCAGTCGGTCAGGTGCAAGCATGGTCGTCAAGACAGAAGGAAGCTTCCAGGAAGGTGTGTGAGGGGCAATTCGGTGAAATTGACTCAAGCTCCCCGGTAGCTTGAGGCTATAAATAGGGATGGAGAGCACCAGCACTCTGTGAGGTTGTTCCCGAGACACTCTGAATTTTCATTTCTATTTTGCGTGAGTTGTTCTCTGGGATAGAGCGGGTGTGCTCCTGAATCTCCCAGTTGGAGTGAATGTAGAAATCTCCATGATCAATCATTCATCTCTGTTCCTCTATGTTGAGTTCTTTTATCTGTGTGTTGTTTGATTGTTTTGATTGAGCTTTCTCTGTTATATTATCTCCTCCTCGTTTCTGTCTGAGAGGCTGGTTCTCTGGTGTGGTCTGCCTTATCTTGTTTTGAGCTGGGTTCTTGTTCTAGTAGCCTCAGTTTTGTTTTGCTCTGAACTGGGAATCATCCTCAAGGCCATTTGGCTAGTCTATTCCCGAGAGCAAAGTTCGGTCGGAGAGTTTTTGGCTTGCGGTTGTGCGCCATCTTTGGTTCCTCTGTTTTGGATTCGACCGCACCATACTCTTCATCCGCGGCAAAGAAGCTTTGACTGTTGTGTTTTTACTCGGCCATAGGATGTGTTTTAACTGTGTTTAAAATCTCATGACCAACCGATCTAAGAATCACAAGTTATTCGGAAATTGGATCTGACGGTCGTGCGCCGTTAGCCTCCTCTGTTTTGTGTTCGACTACATTGTCTGATTTGGTCTCGGCAACGAAGTCTTGTTTTCTTTGTATTTTCTCAGCTAGAGGATGTATTTTTGGTTTGTTTGAAGTCTCATGACCAACTGACCTGAGAATCAAAAGTGATTCGGAAATTGGGTCTTGCGGTCGAGCGCTTCCGCTTCCTCTATTCTGACTTCGACCATGTAGTAAACACTGTGCACTCTGTTTTCGGTCGTGACTGTGTTCTTTCTATTGTCGGTCTATTTTTTCGGTTTCCAGTGGATCGTCTATCTTCAACTGAGTGACTTGATCAACCACGAGTTGGTGTTCGACCTCTCTGTCACAAACAGTCTATCTCTCGGTCAGATCGACTACGGTAGAACGTATCGACTGGTTTGTTTTATTCTTGGCCAGCGGCTGTTCTTTATTTGGTTTGGTTGGTTTATCTCAGTTTTCAGTGTGCTTTTAACTTCTTACTTCATAGGTCTGTAGCTATTGGAGAAGAAGGTTTGTGAGAATACTTGGGGAGGTTTAGGGAAGCCCTGCAGGATCGTATGGCGAGAGTCAAGCTTTTCTTCGGCGTCAACCAGCGGGGTCCATCGGGGTGCCTCCTTGGCCTCGGAGGGAACTGCGGGAACTCCAGCGCCTCCCGGGGAGGTCGGTTCCCCGGGACGGGTGGCCTTTATATCGGAGTCAAACCCCGACAGGCCCCTGATACCGATCGCTACAGTGAACCCCCTTTCCGGCCGCGAGGGCGATCGTGTCCAAGGTTGCTTCGCTTTCGGAGGCCGAGGCGAGGACTCAGCCTCGGCAACCGGCGCGAGCGAGGACGCTTCGCCCTCCTACGTGTCCGCGCTGCACCCTTGGTCCTTGGTGCCTCAAGGTTCAAATCAACGTACTTCAGTTCCGGCAAGGTTAACGGGACCGGTGGCCACCGAGCTAGATGTGTCTGTGTCTTCCACGAGGAATCCTACAAGCAAAGCAAAGCGAGGTCAAAAAAACCCAAGTGCCAAACTTACGAGGGTTAGAGGGCCTCGGCAGCGGCACACGGACGGCCGAACACTGTTGCGCCGGAGGCCCCCAGGCTCGACGCGCCACCGCTCGGCAAGTGGTGCCACACCGTACATGATGAACTCCTCGACGAGGTCGCGCATGTTGAATCGGAGGGTGATCCCTACAAGCCTCCGCACTCTCCGTCTGTCCTCCTTGTCGATCGTCACACCCGACGATGTATTGAACGATATTGGTCGGCCCGTGCACTCGAGGCCCCTGCCACTCACCACACGGAGGTAGAACCACCGCCTCATCCAGTTGGGTTCCCACTTTGTTTGGGCGGAATTGGCGGGGAAGATCTGCGAGCACTGCGAGCACTTCGTGTCCGCAGGTTGAGTCGGCCCCCCTTGATTCGGCCTCCCATACGAGGGACGACTCCGTACCATGCTTCGCCGGCATGCCCGCGGAGTGGAGTCAGATACCAACTCGGCTCCGTCTTGATGGACCTGCCCCGCACATCGACAACAAAGGTCCGCAAGATGAGCACGACCTCGCCTCGGCGATCCGCCAGCAACTTCGACTCCGCGACTGAAGTACTTTGCGACCATGTTTGTATCCGTATACTCGGTGCGAAGCTGGGCTGCACCGGCAAATGCATTTCTGCCCAAAATCACAGAAGGTCACAGGCCACAAGGACGGAGGGGGCCAAATAGCTCAGCAACATGGATTTGGCCCGTGAAGCCCTACACCATGAGAGGCTCCTGTTGTAGGGGTGGCCCCCACCTAAACCTAGCCGGCCTGTTAGAAAGTTGTAAAGCCCAAAATATGACATGTATAATGGCATAAATACCCTTAAGAGGGATACCTGGGTGTAAGGCCATACTTGTAAAGTACTCCCCATGTGGATATATATAAAGCTATCCTGGACCTGGGGAGCACCTAGAGAAAGCATTGCTCACCTAACATCTTACTACCATACTACCATCTCTTTGTTTGGTCTGTAACCAAAACAGAAAGAGAGAACCCATATATATAAGACTAATTGTCCACCGCTATTTTATTATACATTACCTTCCCTACTACTTTACAGTACAGTTTTGCAATTCAATGTGCCAAGTTTAATACAACACGTACTTAATAATCTAAGCTGTTGAGGTACGAAGGATAATTTACCCTACTTCAATAATCTATTATATTATTAAAGAAAAGATAAAAAAGAAACACCATGTTCACTTTTAAGGGGTAAAAGTTCCCATATTAACCAGAGAAAAAAAAGAAAAGATCCACGCCGTTGATCGTGGCGAGTCCAGATTATAACGGTTTAGATTAAAATAAAGTATCTATGTTAAGTACAATTCAAAAAATAACTAAAATTCAAAATAAAAATAGAATTGCTAAATAGAATCCATAAAAAAAATTCAAAATAAAAACTAAACAAAAAAAATTAAAAATTTGATTTGTACATAAATTCGAACAAAAAGTAACTGAAATTTAGCATAAAACTAAAATAAAATTAGTAATTTGATTTAGATATGAATTCCTAAGTAAAATATCTATATAACCGAAAAATAAAATAAACATTAAAAAAATTAGCAGTTGGATTTGCATAAGAATTCCAACTAAGCAATTGAAATATGAAGTAGAAAAAAATTGCAATTTCATTTTCATACAATTTTGAAGTAAAATCCTAAAATAACTAAAATTTGTAATAATTAAATAAATTTAGCAATTTGGCTAAAAATTAGCAATTGGATTTGCTAGTGAATTCCAATAAATAATTAAAGCCTAAAATATAAAAAATTGCAATTTAATTTCCATAAAATTTCGAAGTAAAACCTTAAATAATTAAAATTTAGAATAAATTAAATAAAATTAGCAATTTAATTTCAACACAAATTCATAAGTAAAATCCATAAATAAATATTGTTGAGAATAAAAATTAAATAAATATTAAAATATAGCTGAAATTTGGAAAAAATAAGAAATTTAGCAATTTGATTTCATATGAATTCCAAAGTAAAATCTGTAAACAACTATAATTCTGAATAAAAATAAAAAAAAATTAGCAATTAGATTTGTATACAAATGTCAACAAAAAAATAATTGAAATTTGGAGTAAAAACAAAAGAAAATTTTAATTCGATTTCCATACAATTGCAAAGTAAAATCCCTAAATAACTAAAATTCAAAATTACTAAATAAAATTGGCAATTTGATTTGTATACGACCTCCAATAAAAACCAAATGATTTTTTCAATAAAAATAAATATTATAACAAGGATAGCAGGAACAGTATCGAGGAGACCACAAAAGAGTGCAATTGGGTCAATTTGTCCAAGAAGAAGACATTGACATACCAAGAGGCTAAGAGCCGAGGCGATGACACGGGAGATGAGGACAATGTCATACTACCCACCTTAGCTATTCGACAAGGACAATGTCGTGCTACTTGCCAAAGTCATTGAAGAGAAAGACTAGAGTCAAAGGAGCCAAGGGCCACGATGACGAGTGATCAACGTCAGCATTATTGAAGAAGTCAGTGTCTAAATAAGCTCGATAATGGGGAAGCTTCGGTACAGAGAAGATGAAACTTTGTATTAAAGATGAGCTATAACGATATGAGGCCATCAAGTAGCTAGAAGCATCCCATCACTTGTGAGAGGGACAACGTCACCGACGATGGTAAGAATATTCTTCATATCGTTATATAGCGGCTAAAACAGACATGCCAGCATCAGTAATATGCGAAGTTGCCGCAGTTAGTGAGGAAGCCATAATGTTGAGGTGACCAATGTCAAAGAAGTAGAGCGGTCGACATGGGAGAAGAGAGACATTGAGCATGTATAATATCATGCATGCATTTGTACAAATAGAAGTATGGGGTACAAAAGTAGAGATGGAGTAGCTATATGGAATAGGCTTAGGGCCACCTAAGAGAGTGTGACAAGTGTCCTTGGAAGGGATCAATGATGGTTGCATGTGTATATATGTTTGATGTTGCAACGGTTAGCATTAAGTAACAATTGGAAAAAAGTAGAAGATAACTATGTGGTGGAATATTGTGTTGGAATGGGTAACAACGAAGAGATTGTATTCGAATGGGTAACAACTAAATATGATTGATCAAGAATTGGGCACGTTGTTGGAGGTTAAAGTAAAAAAATTGTAGTGACGAGAAATGATAGAAGACACATGATTTGGTAGGAAAACCAGAGTGTGAGGGATTATAAGTTCAAGGTAGGTCATTCATGGTGCATCGGTGTATGCGTGAGCAATATACCCTAATACCATATGAACTAATGAGATAATTTGTTGCACATATAATCATTGTATTGCTTTGAGATTAAATAGAGGTACATTTGCATGCATACATTTTCAAAATAGAGTGACTAATGGAGGAAGAATAGAGATATACAACTACATGATCCATCATAATAAAGAGTGCTTACATTTTTAAGAATCTCAACAACTTAGTATACTCAATGATTTTCTTCTATCAAGCTTGTACTTCAATTACATTCCTCAAGTTATATTTTCTTTCAAACTTCTGTTGTCATTTTCAATATTTATGATGTCTTAAAATTCTAAATAACCTATGAGATATGTAGACATATTCTCAAACATCTAAATTATATCATTTGATACTAAAAACTTTGAAATAAATCTAGCCACGTAAATGTGCGGGGGCGCTCTGCTAGTTAACTAACATATACATGCATGCTAGATTGAATTAAACTAAGTTAGCAATGCTAATTATGTTTTTTTAAAATCGGGGCAAGAGTGTTGCCCTAAATTAATTCAGAAGAAGAGAGAAACAAGGTCTGTTTAGGGGCGGAGGGCCGAGGCCACCAACCCAGGAGAGCCAGGTAAAAAAACACGTTACAAAGGTGATGAAAGCTCCGCTAGCCTATTGGCGCCTGCTAGAACTCAAGATCCTACCTCCTCTTTTATCTTGGCGATCAAAGAGCTAGGTGGAGTTGAGAAAGAGCGAAAAACTCGGGAGTTCCGCTCTTTCCAGATTTCCCAAGTGACCAACATGACCAATGTTGCCAATGCCTTTTGCAGCATACCTGACCTGATAATTGACCGCTTGCCACCAATGTCTGGTCGAGTGGGAGGTTTGCTAGGTTGCCGAGTTTATTGAATCATAGCCAGTCCAATGTGCGATGTAGGTCCAAATTCTTGTCATATATCAACATTCAGCCAAAAGGTGGATGGCTGACTCCGGTGCATGCCTGCAAAGTGGGCATGTTGTGTGGGTTGGCCACCCTCATGAGGATAGGCAGTCTGCTATCCAGAGCCTATTCTGAATGGCCAATCAGGCAAAGATTTTACATTTATGAGGCACCCAAGTTTTCCACACTAGGGGATTCATGGTGGTGCTCATTGCCTTGAAGAACTAAGCTCTGTAAGCTGAAGCCGTCGTGTACACTTCATTTGGGGTGAGCTTCCAAATGATTTTATCATCAACTCCTTGCTAGAGGGCAATAGCGGAGGTGTAGCTCAAGACGGCGACAAGCTTTTGTATGTGCTACACTGAGAGTCCAGCCAGCCAATTCAAGTTCAAGTCTTGCAACCATTTATTGTCCATTATTGCAACCTTTAAGGAGCGGTTCTTTCTTGTGGATGCACAAAAAAAATTTCGACACAATGTCTCGCAGTTGCAATCCTTGTGCCCAAGCGGAGTTCCAGAAGGTCACCATTTTGCCATCGCCGATGGTTATGAAAGTGGACGCTGCAAAGAGTAGGCGATCATGGTCGTCACAAGGGGTTTGCATTCCTTGCCAAGGGTTGTTTCGAGCTCCCCATTTGTACAATAACCATTTGAGCCTCAGAGCTCTAGCGAAATGCTATAGATCCAAGAGGCTGAGTCCTCCTAGATGTGTAAGTATGCACACTTTGACCCAATTGACTTTGCACTTGCCTCTGGTGAGTTGTTCTGAGCCAGCCCATAGGAATTGTCTCGTGTGCCTATTAAGGGTTTGAAGCACTCCCTTCGATGCTCTGATGGCCGTGAGGAAGTTGATCGATTGGGCAGTCAGAACGAACTTGGCCAGGATTTTTCTACCCGCAAGGTAAGCAATTTGCCGTGCCAACCTGCTAGGCAGCTACCATATTTGTCTTCTAATCTTTGGGAATCCGCTCGGTGTAGTCTTTTCAACGCAAACAGTAGGCATAGGTAACCTAGTGGGAAGGTTGCGTGTATAGCCAACATTTGTTGTAAAGTAGTGTGCAGATCAATGCCTTCACACTATATTGGCGCTACCTAGCTTTTATGTAGGTTCGTTTGCAGCCCCGTCATGTCTCTGACTTGTGTAGTATATGGACGAGAGTGCGGACATCACCTTGTGAGGATGGTAGAAAGATGGTTGCATCGTTTGCATAGAGTGAGGTTCACAATGTAGCGGCTTGACCCCCTAGTGGTTGGAGAAGACCACAATCCGTCACTATGTTGAGCATCCTTTGCAGGGGATCTATAGCTAAGATGAAGAGGAAGGGGGATAGCGGATCTCCCTGCCATAGACCACTCTAATGTAGTATGTTGGCCCCCGAGATCCCATTGAGGATGACTCTAGAGGCGGCAATGGAGAGGAGACATGAGACCCAATTGTCCATCATTGTGAAAATCTCCCTTTTTTCTAGCAGTTCAAGTAAGTTGTCCCGGCGGATGGAGTCGAAAGCCTTTATAATGTTAAGCTTGAGGAGAAGGGTTGGTATTCTGTTTCGGTGGAACCTTCTCGCAAGGTTCTAGACATATAAGAAGTTATCTTGGATGCATTTTCCTTTAATAAAGGCGGTTTGACTCTAAGAGACAAGCTCGTTCATGAAAGGTACTAGGCGTATGGCCATGATTTTGGCAATGATCTTGGAGATGCTATGTATGAGGCTGATCGGTCAGAAGTATGCCGCAGATTGGGTTCCATCCTTCTTTGGCACAAGGGTCAAGTCTGCGGTGTTAGTGCACTGAAAGTTGTTAATTCGCAGGTTTGTGAATCCTTGTAGGGCAGCCAATAGGTTACCCTTAATTGTGTCCCAGCATGCGCGATAAAAGTTGCCGTTGAAGTCATCCGGGCCTGGGGCCTTGCCCAGCGGCAGGTCCAATATGACGGCATGCACCTCATGCTCACTAGGTTTTGATAGTTGTAGTGTGTCCCAACTGAAGACACAGCATTTGGGCGCGGCGTGGCCGAGGACGGCAAAGAAATGGTAAAAAAGCAGATATGTTTTATCATCACGTGAGGTAGCTCATCCTTATCGCGCTGGATGAAGCTCTTCCGTCGTCTACGAGGTTTAGCTCTGACGTTAATGGAGAATTTTGTGTTGGCACTAATTATCATGATGCATGGTAGCGTGTAGTAGTATGCAAACACCACTAAAACTAAAGATGAAAACGGGCTATGTACGCAACAGCTGATGGACGCATCGTGATCCTGCATATATAAACCGATCAGTGTCAAGTGCTGTGTTATTGTGTCACACCCCCCCTCCCTGAATAAAATGAAGAGAAAACAAAAAAGAGAATAAAAAGAAGAGAAAACGAAAAGGGAAGCTGCTTGCAGTGTTCCAAACTTCCCACATTCTCCTTCGAACTGAAAAGGTAGCATTACAGGTAATGTCAGATCGAATTAAAAGATGACCTATAGATAGGTACATAGGGTGTGTGACAGCTTCCATCCAATTAACGACCATTACGAATTTTAAAGCTTTCATTGTCAGTGTATATAGAGTTGAATTTTAAATTCATGAAAAAATTAAAAATTTTATCAGGTTTCAGTTCCTAGCGGTTAGACCAGCTCAGCTGAGCGGTCAAACCGGCAGGTGAAATCGGTAAAATCGGCTTGGGATTTTGGTCAGACTGGTCAAGGATTTCAATCAGACTGGCTGGCCTTTGATTTCGGCAATAAGTTCTAAAATTTTGGAAATTAGTTGTGGATTGGGTAATTTGGTCCTTGGTTGATTTGTTCTTATTCTTGTTGGTTCTTTGTATCTTCTCCTCTTTTTTGATCTAGCTAGTGCCAACAATGTGTAATTGATAGAGACGACTCATGTAGATCAAATCTTATCTATCTGGACACTGTGGTTTGCAAGATCTCGAAGTTGCGCGGTTTTTTCTTGATTTGGAGCTTCTCTTGAGAATTCTTAATTTGAGGGTTTTGGCTTTGATTCATCAGTTGGTTTTGCTTACTCTGATATGTGGAAATATATCTAGAGTCATTTTGACTGTTCTTAACCCACAAGTAAGTTGTCTCTTAAGATTTTGATATTTGCTTGATTTTGATGCAACCTTGTATGTTTTGAGAAAAAGTTGGGACTTTGACCAGGATCATCTCGATTCTTAGATGGAATAGGTTTCTAATACCTTTAACAAGGTATGTGTGAAGTTTGATCTCCTTTTATCATGGATTTTGAAGTTTGCACTGAAAGTGATTTGGACTCAGGCTGAATTTCTGTTCTTGGAAGGGGGGAGGCGTTCAGATCACTTTTGGGCTCGATTAAACATCCGGTCTGAAGCTGGTCAAACCGGCCAGGTGCAAAGTTGAGTTCTTTGTTGGTTTGGCTTGTTGCTTGGTTGTACGCTATAAAATCGGATCTTCTTAGCTCTCGAGTGAAAGATTTCTAGTACTTAAGAAAAAAGGCACTATTCACTCTTCTCTGTTGCCATTGTCGGTTCTACAATTAGACTTATCAATAATGGCCAATTAGGTGATCACAGACAATTTATATTGAAAGTAAATTAATTTTAATTTGTTGTATGGTGACACCATTAATTGCAAGTTGTTTTTTTTAAATCCTTGTAGCTGCATCTAGAATCTTAATTAACAAATGGTGTGTGTAAAGAATAACTTTGCCAAGTCAAATCCCTCCTTTCATCTCAAAAGGAAAATATATGTTAATCAAATTCCTCCTTTGCTCACAAAAAGGAAATTCTCTCAATCTTTTTTTGCTGGAGCTAGAAATTTACATACCCAATGTTTTATATATGCATGACCAGCTGTAAATTAAAACTAGCACAAGAGAACAACACTCAAGAGAGAATCGAATTGACAAGTCATGAATGTCATTTCTAAAGATATGGACCATAGATATGGATGGAGATAAAAAGGATGAAATAAAGAATGTTAGGGAATCCAACAAGTGAGTGAATAGCACGTAATATGCTGTATGCATGCCTAGCATTGGAAAGATGACATGAATTCAGGTTTGGTGCGGTCTATCTGGCCGGTCGGTTGTCTAAGCAGGTACTTTTGATCGAATTAATTCTCAGCTTAGTCGCAATGTGTCATTTATAAACAAAGACCAAGGTTGCTTCCTACATATGCCTTGAGAAATGTTTGCCTGCTTTTGATTCAACAAAAGCTAGATCTCCTCCCCTGCGTCTGCGTGGCAGATCCATAATATACAGGAACAACTGAAGAATATCTTTGTAAGGAGTCCTTGTTGGATTTGCATGCTGGGTAAAATTGAGGATGAATGGACTGTGGTGGGACAACGAAAGAACTGCAATTATGCGAGGAAGTACAGAGTGTTACATACCCTAGCAAATTTAATTAATTTGTTTGTTGGTTCAGAATGAATAATGTAGGACCGGATGAGGCAACAGAGGAGCGTGAATGGTGCCAAAAGGTTTTTCCTCCAAATATTCACATATTACTTTTTCTCCAATAACTACAAAGTTACGAAGATTAGGATATGAGATCTACTAGAAAACAGAGGAACACAAACCACCGTATTACCAGATCAGAGCACTGTGTGGTCGAATTGCGACCACTCGGCGGAAGCACAACGTGGTCGAATACAACCACTCAGCAGAGATACAAGGTGGTCGTAACAGATAACGTAGTAGGGACAGACAGCGTGGTCGAAACCGACAACGTGGTCTGTGTTAAGGGTATTAGAGATAAGGTATTAGAGATAGAGTAGGATTGTTATTCCATATATGCCTTATCTCTATATGGTAGTATATCCTCTCTTGTACTCTTATATATATGATCCTTTGGGTCTCATATCAATACACACACAATATTCATAACAAAAAATTTTTTTCCATGTATAGACCGCATCGATACATTTGGGCTTTGCATGCCTATACGAAGGTTTCATCCCTGGGCTTCAAGGTTCTACGTACATTGCTGCTTTCTATTGTTATGAATAGCGCTTGTATTCATATGAGGCCAACGGGCCGGTATATATACACGAGTACAGGATGGCAAATATGGAAAGAATACATATAAGGAAAGAGTGCATGTATGGAAAAAATCTAAACTATCCTAATACAATGCAATCAAGATCTCTAATCATATCAATCAAGATCTCTAACACCCCTCAAACTCATGGTGGATCAACAACACCGAGTTTGAGAGGTAGAAGCCGTCTTGTCGCGCTGGTCCGGGCCTCGTGGGTGTTAGTGATGATGATCGCCTTTGTTATCAACATCCCTCCGCTCCTCGGATGATCCATCCTTGGTCTCGATTCATCTCCACCTTTCTTCTCAAAGATCATCCTTGGTCTCGAACCGGAGGCGCGGCGGCCGAGGCGGCGGGGCGGAGCGGCGGGAGGCGGCGGCGGCCGAGGCGGCGGAGCGGAGCGGCCGGGAACCGGCGTCGGACGAGTCGGCGCGGCGGCGGTGGTGGAGTCGGTTCGGGAGGAGGCGGCACGGAGGCCGGTGTGCGGTCGTGGATGGAGGCCGCGTGCGGCCTTGGATGGTGGCCGCGTGCGGCCGTGGATGGAGGCGGGGGAGGAGCCGCCCGACCGGAGGAGGCCGTGCGGCGGCCGTGGATGGAGGCGGGAGGAGCCGCCCGGCGACGGTGGCGGCGGATGACGACGGCGCGGCGACCTCGGATCGGATCCGAGAGGCGCGTGACAAGCGAAGCAAAAACTAGGTTTGCTCTGATACCATGTTATGAATATTGTGTGTGTATTGATATGAGACCCAAAGGATCATATATATAAGAGTACAAGAGAGGATATACTACCATATAGAGATAAGGCATATATGGAATAACAATCCTACTCTATCTCTAATACCTTATCTCTAATACCCTTAACATAAGATAAATCCGAAGTCCGAGTCTTGATGATGTCGTCGTTGCGTGCAACCTTGGAATAAACTGTCAAATCAAGTCAAGAGGAATAGATAGAAGCATGACGGTGCAGATCGAAACCCGAGACGGCGAGTCGGCAAGAGCACAAGAAGCGCAACGGAGGCGCAAGGCGTAAGAAGCGCTGACGGCCTTAAGGCGGTCTTTGTCATGCAAAAGAAAAATTCCTACACTTTTATGACTGACAATGAATTTGTGGACTCGCACGGCTGAGACGAACTAAAAATTAAAACCACGGATTTTGAATGGACGCAACGGAAAACTCGCGAGAAAAAAAAACTCAAAGACTGACTCAAAAAAAACTGTTTGACCCAGTTTAAAATTCGGACCGCACTGGCCCAAATGATGGCAAGAAATGATGCCCTCGGACGGCCCGGTGGCCGGCGGTAGAGAGATGCCCATCTCTTTATTTTCCTGGGATTTTCACAGCCACCTCTCCTCACTTTCCTCCGTCTCTTACTCGCGCCTCCCCTCTCCACTCCTGGCGACCGTGCCTCCCCTCTAGTACACACGCCGCTCTCTCTTCATGCGAGCGACGAGCAGGCGACAAGCGAGGCTTCAAGCGCGGCGGGCGGCGGAGGCGAGGCCGAGCGGCGGAGGTCCGGGGGACGGCGGCGGCCGGCAAGCGCGGGGCGGGCGGCGGAGGCGGCGGAGAGGCGGCGGCCCGAGGCCCAAGAGGCGACGACGCCGCCGGTGATGCCACGGAGAGCCGGCCGAGGAAGAGCCGCTAGATCGGGCGGAGGTGCTGCAGGAGGCGAGGCCGGGCGGAGGAGCGGCGAGACCCGAGCGCGAGGAGCACGGCGGCGCGGGCCCCGACCGCGGGAGGCTGGTGGAGGCGCTGGAGACCGGGTGGAGGCGCGGGAGGCCGGGAGGCGCGGTGTAGCGGCCACGGAGCTCGGGAGACGCCGACGTCGAAGGAGCCCATGGAGGAGCGGCTGCAATCGGGGAAGAACGTGGCGCCGCCAGCCGAGACGGGCCGGAGACGGCCAGATCCGTCGTGGAGGAGGCCGGATTAGGCGGTGCGGCTTCAGATCCGGTGAGGGAAGTCGCGGTGTAGCGGCAGCCGCCGGAGCTCGGGGAGAAGCCGACGTCGAAGGAGCCCGTCTCGGCCAGGACACCGCTGCTCCGTGTGTCTTGCGCCGGAGAGCACGAGGAGCGCGTGGATACCGCGGGCACTGCCGCACGAACTGGAGAGCGAGGCAGAGGAGCCGCCAGTACGCCAAGGGCAGGCGGCCAGATCGGGGGCGCCGAGGATGCTCGAAGGAGCCGATGCAGTAACCACCCCCGGGAGCGACGAGATTGATCCTCCCGGGGGCAGCGGCAGCGGAAGACGAACGGAGGCTAGATATGGAACCTACGCTCTGATACCATATCTCTAATACCCTTAACAGTCTGGACAGACAGCGTGGTCGAAATCGACAACGTGGTTGACACCGACACCGTGGTCGAAACCGACAACGTGGTCGAAACCGACAACGTGGTCGAAACAGACAATGTGGTCGAAGTCAACATGGTCGAGACCAACGTGGTTGAAATCAACGTGGTCGAACCAACGTGGTTGAAACCAACGCGGTCGAAACGACCGTGGTCGAAATCAACGTGGTCGAAACCAACGTTGTCGACACCAACGTGGTCGAAACCAACGTGGTCGATACCAACGTGGTCGAAACGCTAGCGTTGTCGAAGACCGACGTGCTCTCAGACAACGTGGTCGAAGACCATTGTGTGGTCGACACCACGGTAGTCGATGTCCGTGCAATTGCGAATGACAAGAGATTGCAGAGAAGTTGAGAGACCATACGATTTATAATCATTGAGCAATAGAAAGCAAGTGTGGCCGTAGTCGTCTAGAAGAACCAGAGGATGCGCACGACTACCAGAACCGAAAACAAGAACGATGCACGATCTTTGCTCGTGGGAAGAGAGTAGCGAAAATGACTAAGCATTATTGCACATGTCATAGCAAGCAGCAGCAACGAGAAATCAAACCCAGATCGACAACATGATCGAAGCTTACACTGCGGTCGTAAGCCAGACAACGTGGTTGATAGCTTGCACATTGGTCATAAATTCGACCACTCGACCGAAGAACAACTTGGTTGAAAATCGACTATCAAACAGAAGTCACTATAGTCGATAACCATTAATATCAAGACAAACGAGATCGAAAGATGAGTGCGGTCGGAACCGACGTGGTCGTAAGCCAATGTCATGGTCGAACGATCCTTGTGGTCGAAGACCGACTATCACCTGTAACCAACTACGGTCGCAAAACAACTCGTAAGACAGTAGAGGCACACGACCACGAGATCTACGACCATCAAGCAATTGAAAACCAGTGCGAATGAAAACAAACGATTTGAGTCTTGACCAGTCGAAAGAGAAGCGGTCGAATAGAATGTGGTCGTAAGCTTCTCGACAGAACAGAGGAGGCCAGTGAGCGCACGACCGCATGATCTAAAATCCTCATAACTTTTGAATACAAGATCGAATGGCGAGGAAACTTTGCACACAACATGGTTAGGGCCTCCGGAGGTTGCTCTGATCTTTAATTGAAAACTTAGCAACTGAAAAAAGAGTTCAACTAGCTTTCACCGAGAGCGCCTAAAACCAAATCCGAGAGAATAACAAAACTACTCGTGGGTCTAGGGTAGCCAAGATGGCTTAGAGTACAACCCACATGTCACTGCGATCCAGAAATAGCCAAGAACATAGAGAGAAGAAAGAACAGAGAAAAAATCAAATCAAGCCGAGCAATCTCAAATAGAAGAGATACACAAGACACATAGTCTAAGATAGATGTATTGCTCAGATGAATAATTTCACAGACACTCCCCTCGGGAGGATCAGGCTCTAATCCCTAGAGCCAACACATACTCTCAAACAGCCACTCTCCTCGAGAGGACAAGCTCTAACCCTAGAGCTAACACACACACACACACAGATAAACTCCCATGGGAGGAGAGGCGTCAGCCGCCAGGGCTTGGCCAACCGTCTCAACCCTAACTCTTGCCTCCCCTCTCCCTTTTACAGGCTCACGCGTGAACCTAGACCTAATGGATCCACCCATTAGTCCACACTGGGGATTACCCATTAACCCCACCTAACACCAGGTTTTCCATGTAGACACACCCGCAACAACCCGCTAACACAGTTAGACAACAATTGCTTTAATAGAACAGCTCCCCTTTTGTAGGCCTTGAGTCAATTCACCGATTGCCCCTCAAGCACCTTCCCGGAAGCTTCCTGTTCTCGCACGACCGCACCTGCCTTCTGACCGACTGGACCTCGACTCCTCCTAAGCCTAGTCTCGGTCCACTCGTTGCACACGACCACACTCGGCATCCGACCGACTGGACCTCGATTCCTCCCTGAGTCTAGTCCCAGTCCACCTTGCCGTTGCCCGTCGTGTCCACCTCTGGCAGCTCTAGCTCCGGTTCCTCATCATCCCGGCTTGCAACTACCTCACTAGCCTCGATCATCTTCGGCGTTTCCTAACCATCTGGACCTCAACACTTCCTGTGCCTAGTCCCGATCCTCCTACGCCTCACCATGACCTAGCTCCGAGGTCCTGCAACCACACAGACAAGCAAACCATCACATAGCACCGCACAAAACACTAGATCATAAATCTACCAGAAGAATATACTCGAAGATCAACCCAACTGGTCGTAAACCACTTACGACTACTCTATTGCACCAGACAGAGAAGCACTCGAGCCCACACGAACCTTCCAGCAGCCTAAGACCACACATAAGGCTGCTACGACCATCGAGACACAAGTTACGACCATGAAACATACCGCTACGACCATCGCTAGCCTCTACGACTATATCGAAACTAGTCGCAATGACTTATGACCGCTGAAGTCGAAGCTACCGACCACCGACCACTTGGTCGAAACTTCGACTACCGACCATAGCGGTCGAAGCTACTACCACTGACCGCAGCGGTCGAAGCTACCGACCACCGACCGCAGCAGTCGAAGCTACCGACCATGCAGCACAAGCTATGACTACCACAACTGATAGCTACGATCACCGATCACACAGGCTTCGACTTCTGCACTTGATCGCTACGATTATCAAGCCTGGTCGCTACGACTTACGACTACCAAGTCGTAAGACCTCAGCCGACCACCAAGTCGTAAGCCACCTACGACTACCAAGTTGAGAGAGCCTTTATGACCACCAAGTCGTAAGGCCTCAGCAGACCACCAAGCCATGAGAGCCTTTGCGACCACCAGTCGATCACCTACGACTACCAAGTCGTAGTGGTTTCTACGACCACCAAGTCGATCCCCTTCGACCACAAAGTCGTAGACCCCAATAATGACAGTCTCAAGTCAAAGGATCACCTACGACCATCAAGTCGTAGCACTAGCTACGACTACCAAGTCGTAGACCATGAGATCGACTGTCGACTATTCAACCGAAGAGGCACTACCGACCATACACAGCAACGGTCGAACACAGTGGTCGTAGATGTCACTACCGAGCAAGTCGCTGAGGCTTAAGACCTTACAGAGAGATCCATTCTGTTCTCAAATCTCAAAAACCAAACTCAATCTCACTAGATCAAGAGTCAATTACTATCACAACCATGGGGTGATCTCCACATGATCTCACAAATAAATAAATAAATTCAGTTTTGTCAATGAGTTAACAACAATGTTTAATTAGAATTCGTTCCCTAACAGTAGATAATTAGGGAAGAAACAACAAAGTAGAAAGACACTAATTCTCACACTTCTCATTAAAAACTTCACCAACAATTAACAGTGACCGCATATATTTTGGCAGAAGCTAGAGATCAGTTCACCACTAAGCTAGCTAGCTAGTTTCCCTAATGAGTTATAAGCACTATCCTAAGGGCTAAGGCAACCACATCAATCTTTCCCAAAGGAAAAAAAGGAGAGATCGCTCTTGCACAAACCAAAATGTGAATCAGAGGAAGCCAGAGAAAAAGCTAGGTAGCACCACTTTCCTTTGAAACATCCAAATAGAGGGGAGCAGCATCTGCATCTTTATATAAGGCTGCCCCTGCACTCCTTTCTCTCAACCACTGAAACCTCTCAGGACAGGAGAAGAAGCTAGCAGCTAGATCATCTCAGCTGTACTAGAGTGAGAAGCCATTGGGCATAGATACATCATGGATGTAAAGAAGCCCTACGTTGTTGCCATCATCATACAGCTGATCTACACCGGCATGTACGTCGTCTCCAAGGCTGCATTCGATGAGGGGATGAGCACCTACGTCTTCATCTTCTACCGCCAGGCGGCTGCCACTGTTCTATTGCTGCCTCTTGCCATTCTTCTCGAAAGGTAATTGATCAAGAACAGTGTCAGCAGGTTGAACTAATTTATTGCTAGGTGTAGATCAGTCGTATGATTCATCAATAGGATCGCTGAAATTCTATGTTAATTTGCAGGAGAAATGCACCACCGATGTCGTTCCGGCTGTTTATGAAGCTATTCTTGTATGCTTTACTTGGGTAAGACAGCCTAGACAGCATTGCTACATATACTTCGGTTTAATTTTTACATTGAGGATGAGCTTAATTACTCTGGTTTTGTAGGAACACACTAAGCATGAATCTGTACAACATAAGCCTCAAGTACACCTCTGCAACTGTGGCATCGGCAACAAGCAACTCAGTGCCTGTGGTGACCTTCTTTCTGGCAGTCCTACTAAGGCAAGTCCCCAGCTTAGCCCCCACGTTACTAGGAGAAACAAGTTCATCAGCTATTGCGCGCGCACTCAGGTGTCGTCCAGTCCATGCATCTTTCCGGCTTGAGTTTGACAAGATGCATCTTCGTTGTGAACAGCGGTGCTCTTGTCTAGATGATATTGCTGTTGATTGACCACTCTACCTAAAAAGATCACAAGACTAAATAATGAAAAGCTCTTGCACTGAGAAAGAAACTCTATTCAGTCAGCAAATCAACGAAAGGCACGCACACGCATATACGCATGCCTGTTGCACTTGACTACGTAGTAGTACTGCAGTTAGATGTTTTGGCCTCATTATGTCAGTCAAAATGTTAGCATAAGTAAGCTAATCAATGGATGCATTTTATTTGGTGCAGGCTGGAAGTGATGAGGCTGAGGAGCTCGTCAGGGATGGCGAAAGCGGCCGGCGTTGCCCTGTGCCTGGCCGGAGTTCTCATCATCGCCTTCTTCACGGGGCCGCCGATAAGCCCCTTGAGCCACCACCGTGCTTTCGCCAGTCACGCAGGCTCTGCAGGAAGACAGGAGGTGCACCACACAAGGGGGACGTGGATCAAGGGAACATTCCTCATGCTCCTCTCCAACACAACCTGGTCCCTCTGGATCGTCCTGCAGGTATGTGTGTGTGTGTGTATGTAATTCACAAGTGATAATTATGCATGGTAATTACTTAAGCAATATATTGTTGTTGTTGTTGTTGTCGTTGTTTAACTACATGGATCGCTGCATGCATCTGCATATGCAGGCTTCTTTGCTCAAGGAGTACCCAAACAAGCTGCTGTCGACGCTGCTGCAGTGCCTCTTCAGCACGATCCAGTCGTTCCTGCTGGCAGTGGTGTTCGAGAGGGACCTGTCCAGATGGAAGCTACACATGGACATTGGCCTCGTTGCCATCGCATACTCTGTAACTTAGCTGCTACTCCAGTAAACCTAGCTAGCTTGATTCTTACATAGCCTGCTGGCTGGTAATTACTTCTGATCATTGCCTGGGTGATGCAAAATATGCAGGGGTTCGTGGTGACGGGCGTGTCCTTCTACCTGCAGGCGTGGTGCATCGAGAAGAAAGGGCCGGTGTTCCTGGCCATGTCCAATCCCCTGGGCCTCGTCTTCACCATCATCTGCTCCTCCTTATTCCTCGGTGAAATCGTCCACCTCGGCAGCATCCTCGGCGGCATCCTACTCGTCGCCGGCCTCTACAGCGTCCTCTGGGGCAAGAGCAAGGAGCACCGCACGCACACGCGGCGGCCACCGGCCGCCATAGAAGAAAGCGAATGCAACAATGATAATGACAGCAACGCTATTAGTATTAACAACGAGGAGGAGGAGGGGATCAAAGATCAGGGTCAGAACAAACTCAGACTCAAAGAGGAGGAATTGGCAGCGCCGATGCACCAAGTCTGAACACAGAGTTAATTAAGCAGTAATATATTACTTCAGTACTGGTGTATATGAAATCTGCACGTGGTGTGTGCATGGCTATATATTAGGCTATATCCACGAACATATATATATAAATCTATCCGTGTGTACCGAATAACTACTGATCGAGTAGTAATTTTGTCGCTTCCCTGCAAGCTGCGAGGTTTTGTTTCTCTTGTCAAATACAGTGGAATGCATTTATGTGTTTGTTTTGGGCCAAATTAATCATATCCTAGCAATCCAAACACTAGGATGGCGATGGGCTTGATCAAGGCAAAAAAAAAAAAGGGACATGTAGAAAGAAATACACGATAGATAACAAAGATGCTTTATTAAGATAATACATGGGGACATAGAACAACAGCCGTTCAACCTGCAAGCGATTTTTTTTTTTTATTACTATCTACTTGCTTGGCCGGTAAATCACTCTGGACTGTCGTTGATTGAAGAAAGGTATTACTCTACGGCCGTACCAACATAACCTCGATAGCTCTTCTGAGGATAACTTGGAGCGAACAGACCAAGCTCATCTTTTCTCTTGTTCTTTACCATGCTGGCCTCCTCCCTCGAGAGGCGATAAGAATTGGCGATGACGTCGACAGGCATGGCACGCAAGATGGAGTTCTTCCCAGCGAGTTGGGTCACCATGGAGTTGGGATTAGTCTCGAACGATATGTACTGAAATCCTTCACGTTCTGCTTTCTCCACGACAACATAGTTCTGTGGTATGATCAGCAATTGCCCAGGACGAAGCACACCATCGAACACTGTGCTCCCATTGTCATCGGCAACTTGAACTCGGGCACGTCCTTGGAGCACATAAATCACGCTGTGAGCGTTGATGTTCCAGAATGGTGAGAGAACGGCGCTCTGCAAACACAACGAGTTTGTAAAAAAAAAACCATGCATATTGTTAGAATTGCTTGCTGCTTGAAGAACATCACAATTCAGCATCAAACAAGACGTCAAGGAATTACCTCGAATAAGTTGACTCGCGCAGCGCTCATTTGTATGAGGTTTAGGATGGGGAAATTTTGGGTGTTGAGGCGTGTGATACTTCCAGCACGCGTGTCAAGGCTCTCGATGTTTATCCCCATCTCCATGGCGCAGAAGTCCTCGTCCAAACCATTAAAACGGCGGCCATTCCTTTGTTGATACCGGTCTTGTTCTTGTTGTTGCGGCAACGAAGCGAGCTCAAGTCCGTTCTCCACACGAACTATTCCGCCCCGTCCATCGTTTTCACTCTGAAGCCTCCTAGCCACATCTGTGGTGACACCCAAGGCCTCACTGAGTAACTCGACGCTGAATCCTCCGAAGATGTTCTCCCCAAAGTGATGCTGTCCCTTGTTGAAGCTCCCAGCTAGCAAGAATTTCTGAGAATTTGGATCGAGCAAGTAAATCAATGCATGCGGAGTGTCAGCTTATGAACAAACGTACCCTCATTGTAGGTTCAATTACGTACCCTCATTATAGGTTCAAGCTGATTTATGTTGTTGTTCGAGTCGAAAACATAGACTGCTACAAGTGGTGTGTCGCCGTCATTGTACAACCAGTGTGCAACACCGGCTGGCATTGCTACGACATCTCCTTGTTTGAATTGGTAGATCTTCTGATGCTCATCTCCGAACTTGTGGCTCTGATCCTGGAATTGTTGCTGATAGGTGTCCGGGCATCCCGGAAACGCATATCCTGTGATACCTCTCCCTACGAGGCGAGCGAACCAGTTACTTGTGTGTATGTCAGAAATCCCGGAAACTAGCTAGAGAATTCATCCATACATGCTACAGCTTTAGTTATGTATGCACGTACGGTTGTAACATGATGCAAGTACGTACGTACCTTGGACGATGTAGACAAGGGCGTGGTTGTTGGAGGATCGAGGTAAGAGAAGGCCCCGAGGGTCAACATTGATACGAATAGAAAATACACCGGCGCAACGGAGCTGCTCGTTTGATGGATCGAAGTACTCGATGGACCCAGCTTCCGACTGCACCTTCTGAATCGGTTCAAGCGCCTCCAACCAATAGAACCTGCACTCCCTCGGGGCTCCCTGCCGAGAGGTTTGCCACGCCGAGCCGAGCTGAGCTGCGCAGCCATGGCACAGGAGGAGGAAGCCCAAGGAAAAGGAAAGCAGAGAAGATAATGCTGCAGTGGCTGCCATGGCTGAATGTATGTTAAGCCAATAGCTAGCTAGCTACTCGATCGGTGATTGATTCGATGGTGAGTTGTGTGTTGCAAGGGCAGGGCCGGGTTTTATAGCAGGAAAAAGGTGCTCGATCGGGCTACGAAGATCATGACAGAGTTTGTTGCTTGGTGTCTCTACCTGCATGCATGCATGATGAAAACGCCCGCCCGTTGTGCTGCATGCGTGCAGCCATCCATGCACGTGAGGAAGTTACAGTGAGGCCAGCCCAGTGTAACGCAGACTGCCTGCATGAAGGGACACCTGGATATCTGATTGCATGCGAGCATGAGTTGCTTGCTACCTGGCGTGGTCCCGTTTGCTTTTGAACAAACAAAACTAGCGGCCATGGATTCACACATGCATGTCTTATTATGTTTTTAATTTGTTCTTACTCATGATGGACAGAGTTAATTTGTTGGTGTCTCTGAATGCATGAATGTGCATGCATGAGTTGCTTGCTAGCTTAGCTGGTTCTGTTGGCTCTTGAAGAAAACCAGTGGTGGATACATGCATGCATGCATGTATCTTGTAGATAGCCACACTTGTCTTATTATGATTTTGTTCGTTCTTACTCTGATAAGGTTTCATTTGTCACCCATATGTGCCAAGAAACTTAATTACCTGGAAACTAATCTCTAATATATGCATGCATGTTGTGACATGTGTGCGGTCATCTAGCTAGCGAAGTATGAGGCTTGAGTTCGGAGTTTTGTGTTCAAATTAAAGCCTGGCGACTTATGTGCCTCAGTTTGTCTCTTGCTAATCATTTCATAAATTACAGTCCAAATGCACCTCTTGGCTTTTGTTGTACAGTAACTTGTCTGGATTAACTGCGTGTATGGATTGATTCGATGGTGAGTTGTGTGTTGCAAGGGCCGGGTTTTGTTGTACATATGTTTGGATTGAAATTTTGTGAGCCATGGAACCCATCATTTGGTTTGATCCAAGCAGGCGCTGTATTTGTTTGAGTTTGGAAGAGTATGCATGATATATACAGTTTGTTGAGGTCTTGACAAGAAAGTTGGAGCATTTTGCCATGCATTCTGCGGAAAGTAAGTGATGGAATTTGCATTAGATGTGTACCCGGCCGCAGTGGCGAAGCCAGAAATAAAATTAAGGATATGATGAATTATTTGTCGGACTAAACTAAATTGGCTCAAAAATAGTTTTGTACTCTTATATAATTTCAAATTCATACAGAAATTATACAGTTAGAGTCTTAGAGACAAACAACGAAAACAGAGAAATACAAAGTAGATGCATCGATAATAGAAAGCGCATACCCAAGAATATATAATTATTCTGCTGTATGGAGTAGCAATAAATCACTTGTATAGAAAGTGCATACCCAAGAATATATAATTATTCCAAGAATATATAATTTAGGTTATATAAATTATGAAACATACCACAAATAAGCTAATTTTAATTACGAGACAAATTTGAAGCCGTCAATCCAAAGCTATAAATATATAAATCAATTATAAGGACTAAACTATCTATATACACTTAATATGAAAGTCTAAAATCTAAACTCTAAAATACTAAATTGATAAGAAAAAATCAGAGAAAAATTACCAACTTTAAAGCCGTCGGCCGCCCCTATCTCAACTCTTAGCTTGCCTCGACACTCATCAATCCGTCCGCAACTCCGCATCCGCGTCTTCGCCTTTATCTGTTCGCCCACGCAGTAACTCCGCCTCTCTCTCTGAGTCTTTGTCTCTTTCACTCTCAGATTCAATCATTCAAGCGTTCGCCTCGCTGGCTCGCTCCTCTCCTCCTCGCCTCCGGGACTCGGTGCTCCTCCGCGGTCGCTTGCGCCGCCAGATCGCCCTCGGCGCCCGGTCCGGCTCCCGCCTGTGCTCCCTCGTCGCCCGCTCGGGCTCAGACTCCCCGCTGGTCGCCGCCGGATCGCGACAGCCTCCCACGGCTCGCCGCTAGATCGCTCCAACGCCCCTGACCCCTCTGGCCTCTGCGAGCGTTGTGGCGGCACCGACGCGTCTCTCCTCTTGCCTCTTGCTCTGGGATGAATTGATGATTTGTTGGGCCCGTTTGGAGTGGAGTGGGAATCAATTGTTTTGTTGGAGTGGGTGTTTTGATGTGCCAATGAGGTTAATTTGTTGGGCCGAAAGTCAGCTGCCACTTGAAGTCTTGAACTGTGTTTTTTGAGTTTTTGTTGTTTGTTTTTGTTGGGCCACTAGGCCTCTCTTGTCGTCGTCGGCCGGCTTGCCATGGGCGCTCCGCTCGTCGGACGGGGTGGGGGGGTGTTGCCGCCGCGGGGAGGTGAGGCTCGAGCTTTACTAAGCCTCCCCGCTGGCTTCACCCCTGCCCGGCCGTGTTGCTTGGCCCTATTGTGAATATTATGTTTTGGCTTGTGTTTTTACATGCATGAATAGTTTGTGCAAGGGTACATAAGTGGGAAAGGAGTAAAAACAAAAAGAAATAGAAAGGAGAGGGTACATAAGTGGGAAAGGAGTAAAAACAAAAAGAAATAGAAAAGAGAGGGTACATAAGTGGGAAAGGAGTAAAAACAAAAAGAAATAGAAAAGAGAGGGTACATAATGGGAAAGGAGTAAAAACAAAAAGAAATAGAAAAGAGGAAACAAATGGAGATGCGGGGGATCGAACCCCGTGCCTCTCGCATGCAAAGCGAGCGCTCTACCATTTGAGCTACATCCCCGTGTTATTTTTCTTACGGATTTTATTATACATGAATAGAAAGCCCGGTTGTCTTCCAGCGACGACAAAGGCTGTAGCAGAGTTTCGACTTGTTTTACGCGGGCTCATTAAGTTGCCGGTCATCTCCTCGCGTGATTGTTTTTCTTTTGCCTCGGTGTTCTATGTGTGTAGTCTTCGGTGGCTCCCTACTGGTTTTGCGGTGCTTGATGGTGTTGAATTGCTCTCTTGGGTTGTCTCGGTGTTGTTGTGTGCATGCCTACTGTAGTATTTCCCGTTCGGATCGGCGTTTGTATTCTCTTTCAATTGAAATGAATGGGAGAACTCCTCCCTTTGTTTCCAAAGATACAAGAGCTCAGGAGTAATGACCAGCTATCTAACCTGGCGATTGATTGATTGATTATCTAACCTGGCTATCTTGCTTAATTATCCCATCTCCAAATGGAATGAGAAGCGCACATGCTGAAAACAACAGCCATAACTTCACGTAGACGACAACATACGTACACATTTTCAATCTTATCTCCATGCTCGACAAGTTTGGTAAATTCAATTCACCAGCAAATATTCGGGGTCCTGAACCGTAGTATAATTCGTAACAACAGCGACTACGCTTGTTTACTTCAGAAGAACAGCGATGTACTTTATTGACTACAGCATCAAACAATAAAGCCATCGCTCCAAAAGCCTCCCAAGAAGAATCTCTCAGACAAGAGACTCCAATCCAGGAAGCACATGTTTGTTTCCGGCAACATCCGATCCATTGGCAGCTTGATTGATGGTAGGTTACGCACCATAATATCGTCCACTCACAAAAAAAGCACCAAAGCTTGACAGCAAAGACAGCAGCAGCACAGGCAAACGAGATGATCAGAGAGTGTGACAAGACAAAGATTTACCTACCAGGATCGCCAGCCCGGAGTTCTAACTGCTGACAGGGGACGAGGCTGAGCTGCTACTACGGCTGGAGCTAGAGATACTTCTTCCTCTCAAAGGTCTGCGCCGGTGAAAGGAAACGTCATTTTACTAGAAAAACAAATAGATTTCGGCAAGCTGTGTATACATAAATCACAAGGGAGGCATTTAAGGGCCGTCTCCCTAATTTGGTCCGCTTGCATTTGAGCTGTTTTGTTTGTATATGTTATGAATATTGTGTGCATATTCACGATGCCCAAAGGGCAATATATATAAGGAGTACAAGAAAAATATATAGAGGAATATATCATATACATATAAGAAAACCAATGCATATAAGGAAACAAATAACAATCATGTTCTATCCTTAACACCCCCCTCCCCCTCAAACTCATTATGAATCACACATACTGAGTTTGAAGAGAAAATACAAATGTTGTGCCCTAGTCTGCGACTTCGTGAAGAAGTCAGCAAGTTGTAACTCTAAGGGCACAAACAGTAAAGCGAGCACTCCCTCCTGCACCTGTGAGCGGGTGTACGAAGCATCCACACCAATGCGCTTGGTGAGCTCATGCTTCACTGCATCACGGGCAATACTGATAGCGCCTATACTATCAGTCATAAGGGTCATAGGTCCCTCATTGGTACTCTTAAATCTGCAAATAGCCATCTCAACCAAGTAATCTCTGTTGTCACAACTGCCATAGCTCTCAACTCAACCTCTGCACTCAAACGGAAATTTGCAGTCTGCTTCTTTTTTTTTCAGGCAATCAGTGATGAGCCAAGAAAAACAATAAGCAGAAAGAGAACGACGATCAAAAGGATCCTGGCCCAGGTCGCATCGAAGTATGCCTGAAACTGTAATGAGTTATAGGGAAAAACAAACGACGAGAGATGTTCCCACGCAAATAGCGAAGAACACGAAGAAAATGACTAGTGAAGATAAGTAGAATGAGCCATGAACTGACTCAAGATATGAACCGCATGAGCAACATCAAGGCGAGTGCTCACAAGATATACTAGACTCCCAACAAGATGGTAATAACGAGTAGAATCCTCAAGAAGATCACCATTAGTAGCACGAAGCTAAGGAGAGCTCCATATGAGTCTCAGCAGTGCGAGTATCAGTTAGACCAGACCGATCAAAAAGATCTTGGACATACTTCTACTGGGAGAGGTGTAACCCTCAGACGTAGAAGAAACCTCAATTCCATGGAAGTACGTAAGCAAACCAAGATCAGTCATCAGAAATTGCTCACTGAGATACTTCACGTATGTGATGAACGAGGAATCATCACTAGTAATGAGCATATCATCCACATATAAAAGAAGCAGTGTCCTACCACGAGGTGAGACATGGATAAATAGAGCAGGATCATGGGTACTAACAGTGAAACGACAGCAGTAATCACTGATGTAAAACACACAAACTATGTACGAGGGGTCTGTTTGAGGCCATAAAGAGCACGACGAAGACGACATACATGGTCATCTGGAACAGAATAACTACGTGGTGGCTGCATGTAAACCTCCTTATGCAAGACACCATTAAGAAATGTATTCTTAACATACAGCTGAGAGATAGACTACTGGCGAACAGAAGCAACAGCAACAAGAGTGCGAATAGTGGTCATATGGGCAACAGGGGCAAATGTCTCATCGTAATCACGACCGTACACCTACTGAAAGTCACGAGCCACAAGATAAGCCTTGTAGCGCTCAATAGTACCATCAGACCTGGTCTTAATCTTGTACACCCACTTGCACGTGATAGGACGAGCATGCAAAGGTGTCGGTACAAATCCCAAGTCTCCGTATGTCGAAGAGCATCAAGCTCCTCTGCCATAGCGAGCTGCCATAACTAGGCTCAATGATAGAGAAAGCATGAGCTATCGAAGTAAACCCAAGATGTTCAGGAGGCCGAAGGGATGTCTAGTCACGAAGGGCGTAATAAGGAGCATCATCAGAGGAATCAGACGTTGGTATCGGCAGATACCAGGGGATGAGTCTGATGAAGAACGAGGATGTCTGGAGTAGTACACCCTAGAGAAACAAGACGGTGGTATTGTAGGAGCAAGAGGTGCTGCAGGAGGCAACACAGGAGGTGGAGGTATAGTAGGAACCACTGGAGACAGACCAGAGGAAGGCTGTGAAAGGGGATAAATGGGTGAAGAGTCAGGGAGGGACATCCAGGAGATCGTCTCGATGGTGGAAGCAGGACGAGGAGCCGAATCTCGAAAGAAGAAAGATCGAGATTTGTCAAAGACAACGTCTTGTGAGATTCTAATCCGTCGAGTATAAGGATCATAGCAACGATAACCCTTATGCTCAGAACTATACCCAAGAAATACACACTCAACTGACAGGGCTGATAGTTTGGTGTTCTCACAAGGCTGTAATAGGATAAAATAGGTGCAGTCAGAAACACGAAGGTGACTGTACTAGGGGGCTCTAGAGTAGAGACACTCTATAGGACTGGCATCCTTAGGAACAGTGGAAGGCTGCATATTGATGAGATATGTAGCCGTAGAAACAGCCTCAGCCCAGAATTGTGGTGGAACGTGAGACGCAAGGAGACGAGTGGCAAGCAGTCTCAATCAGATGACGCTTGCGCTCAACAGCCCTATTCTGAGCATGGGTACCAGGACAAGAAGACTGGTAAAGGGTGCCCTGCTTAGAAAGAAATTGTCTGAAAGCGCCAGAACAATATTCGCCAGTAGAATCACAGTGAAGAGTACGGATAGAGGACTCAAACTGAGTACAAACCATCGTGGCAAAGCTACGATAGATCGCAAGAAACTGACCACGATTAGACATAGGGAAAAGCCAAGTAAAACGAAAATAATAATCAATGAAAATTACATAGAATCCATGCTCGCCTTTGGAGATAATAGGCGCATGTCCCCATACATCTGAATGAATTAAATCAAAAGGACGAGTAGACAAGGACTCACTAGAATGATAAGAAAGTTATAACTACTAGCCCAGCTTACAACCCTGACAAAACATGTACGTGTCACAGTAATACATCCAAGAACACTCTGACGAACTAATGAAGAAAGACGAGACCCACACAGATGACCTAAACGGTGATGCCACTGTGCAAAAGCTACAGAGATGGTGGCAGCAGTGGCAGTGGAGGTAGATGTGGTAGGAGCAACTGAAGTGAGAGATGTGGAGTCCGGTGTCATGTAGAAAGAGGCACCTGAATCAAGAAGCCAAGAGGTACCTGAATCGAGACGTCTGAGCTAGACCGGCGGAACTCTTTGAATTGAGAGTCAAGTAGAGCCCAGCTGGAGGCTGCTGAGCGAGTCACTTCGCAGAGAACCTAACGAGCTGGTCTGTCCTCAGTGAAGGAAAGGAAGGAAAGGCCTCCCTGGCCTCCTTGGATTATCCACCCCCACGCGCCTTGTTCTGCTTTTTCCGCACCACACAACTCTGGTAGCCATGCTCGAAGTTCTTGTAGTAGTTGCACTGAACTCCAGTTAGTGCAAAAACAGAAGCGAAAACAGGCACCTAGGGAGGAACTATAGTCGAAGCAGAAGCGGACGGTGTAGTCGAAGGAGCAGCAAGCACAGTCGGAACGGACTGTGCTGCTAACCCGAGACGAAGCTCCTCAGCCCAAAGTGTCGAAAGGGTCTCCGTAATGGTTGGCCGCGAAGAGCGGCTCAGCAATTGAGCCCTGACAGGCTCAAACGTTGTGCAAAGGTGGCAGACGAAATCACAAAGATGAAGACGATCACGATCCGCCTTCTGCACTTTATGACACTCCTGACAAAGTGAAGAGGCCAGCTCATCCAGCTAGCGCCAGAGACTGGTCAGGGCCCGGAAGAAGTCGTCGACGAAAGAATCTCCCTAACGAAAAGTCTCCAACTCACGCTGAAACAAAAAGAACTGAGCATCACTACTCAACTAGTATCGCTCACGCAAGTACTCCCAGATATGTTGAATAGGCCGCATACCAATAATGTCTGGCTAAATGGAGTCGTCCACGTTGACCACTAGGATGGCGTGAATACGGGCCTCATCAGCACACCATCAATCAAAAGTGTCAATGGCATACTGAAAAGCCTCATTAGCGGCGTCAGCAGCAGCAACAGCTTCTGTTTTCTTCTTGGTGGCCTCATCTTCTGCAGGAGGTGCAGAAGTAGACAACCTAGGAGGCTAAACCGATGGTGATGGAGAAGGTCATGCACCGATGATATGCCCTAGAGGCGGAGACCATCGAGAGTGATCTCCATGAGTGAAGACCGCAACCTGTAGTTCATCCTATGGAGCTTTGTTCCCGAAAATGGGATCGCATCTGATGGAACGAAAGCCACCGGTAGGCGGCGCTGGATGGCACGGCGACCAAGGCAACGAAGTCTAACATGCGACGCTGGACGGCGTAGTAGTTAGATGATGTTTCTTTGTTCTTTTCTCTTTTTTTCTTTTTTTAACTAAACAAAAATAAAAAAAGAGGCAACAGGATCAGATCAGATCTCTAGCATGCGGGCGTTCACACAGTGGGTAGCCCGAGTAGCGAGCGAGCAGCCAGCCCCACGACGGGCGATCGGACGGTGAGCAACGACCGACTAGGCGGCGGACACCGGTCGACGGGCTCCGGTGGACGGCCGATCAAGTGGCAGCTTCGGCAGGTGTGAGCACCGATCGGGCAAGCGATGGCGACGCTCCGACAAAGCGGCCGGTGACGAACGGCGGCGGCTCCGGTCGGGTGCAGTAGCGGTGTCGCTGCGAGAGGCCGACCGTGGCAGCAATGGCTTGGTCAGGCCGACAACAGATCAGGCGGCCAAGACGATGGATCGGGTGGTCGCAGCCAAGACGATGTGTCGGGCGATAGCGGTTGGAGACGGCTGCGGTAGGATGAAAGCAGCTGCGTGGTAGAGTAGCAGCGATCGGAGGGTGGCGACGGCCCAGAGGGCGGCGTCTCAACCGTGAACCGGTGGCGGTAGTAGATGCGGAAAAACTAGGGTTAGTGTCCTAGCTCTCATATCATGTTATGAATATTATGTGTATATTTATGAGGCCTAAGGAGCAATATATATAGAGTATAAGAGAGATATACAGAGAAATACACCATATATAGATAAGAAAATCAAGACATATAAGAAAACAAATAACAATCATATTCTATCTTTACCAGTATGATGCTTGCACACTACGTACCAAAGAGAAAAACTGCTACTACATATTACTTGGAAAGGGAAAAACACAAAAGCGGTTATTACCTTCTAGGACTGCCACTTCTGGGTACCCTTACTGGTCCCTGCATAAGAGAAAAATGTTTGTTTTGGAACAACAATAGGTTTTGTAACAAGAACTCCCCCAAAAAAATCTTTCTTTCCTTTTCTTCCTCACAAAACAATGGCAGTAATAATTATGAGTTTACCCTTCTTGCAGGACTAGGTGATTCAGAATATGACGAGGATGACCGCCCACGCCTCACAGGCGGTCCTCGACCACTGGTTCCATAAAGAGAATTATTAAAACAAGGAAACATTTCTTTACACTGTTCAGCAGAGAGCACTGAAGTGAGAAGGGCTCGATCGTAATTTTTGATATGGTAGAAGATGCACAATCCACTTATCCAAAATGACAGAAGAAACAAAAAGAACAACACCATCGTTACCTGCGTGGCGAAATTGATCTCAAAGGAGTGCGAATTTGTCGGCGAATGGGAGATCTACTACGACGGCGAGGAGGTGGCAGCCTTCTTGGAGGACTCCTCATCCGCCTTTGAGGTGTCCTGCAGAGAGAAGGAATGGTTAACAAAAACATAAATGCCAAGATTAGTTTACATAAGTAGACAAAATAAGCAGAATAGGCTTCATGAGGATTTTAGAGAGAATGGAACTTAACATGGAAAAGATAACTGGAAACCTAGAAGAACTATCGATTGAAAAAAACCAAAGCCAACATTCTCAACATAGACACGGAAATTCAATTGCAATTCTTCATTCTTTGCACTACATGTGTAAGACGGAAAGTTCAATAACCAAGAACGAAGGAAAAGCCCTATTTAGCCACACTCCTGCTCTAGCTTCTGACTAGTAAGGCGCCCATGCATTACAACAGAGTACCAAAAGAGGTTGATACATATCACGGTTTCCGCCACCAGCCTCCGAGCATGTCATTGCCAAAGTGTCTAGATCCAGCTGGAGATTGTATCTTCTGCCGCTAACAGAATCATCAATAATTGATTAATTCCAGAAAAGAAATAAAAAGAAACAAAAGAGAAATAAAAAAAAAGGCTTCGTTGTCGTCAAGTAGACATCAATGTCTCGTAGCTGTGCAGCCTCCTTCCTTCTCTTCTGCTTCTCCTCCCCTCTCCAACATCTTCCTCCACAATCCTCGCATCACATCGAATCGAAGAATCCGAGCAATCCAATCCCGCCTTTCTCTCTCTTCACCCCAATAATCCCAAATCCTACATTGTCATCCCATCACCAGCTCACCGGCCTCACCTGCTCAGCTTCCTCCTCCCCTCTCTCCTAGTCTCCTCCGCTAACTACTGCTCCCCGCCTCTCTCCTCTCGACAGCTCGATCGGCCGGCTGCCCCCCTCTCCCCTCCCCAGATCGGTAGATCCAGGTCTCATCCTCCGTGTCTCCGTCTTCCCCTCCCTGGCTCCCACGGTCCCGCCTCCCCCTCCCTGGCTCTCCATCGTGGCCGCCCTGGCTTTAGGCTTCCCTGATGGCCGGTTTCCCCACGTAGCGTCAGCCTAGGCTAAAATCTGCTTCTTGGGCCCTAGCTGCCACCGATGACCGTTCCATGACCTCGACCTCCGTCCTACTACTACTCCACGACACGATCCCTACCACGGACAAGTTCCCCTGCCCAACTAGCGGTGAGTGGTGCGGGCCGTGATTGGGTAGCAGTGAGTGGTGCGGGCCATGCTGGTCGACACTAGTTGTGTGGGCATGGTGGCAAGCATTAGAAAGTCGGTATTGGTGGCGATGCGCAACCAGTTCTAGGGACGGTATCAGATATGAGGGGCACGCATGTGAGTGGTGGTGGAGATTAGGATTGGAGGGAGAGGGAGAAGGGTGTGGCTTGCCATTGAATATGGGAGGGTGGTGAGAAGTTGAGGAAGGCAGTTTAGGGCTGAGGAGGTGGTCATTGAAGACAGTCTTGATCGCCGAGGCGTCTTGCGGCGATTGAACTGCGATTGTGGAGGATGAGAGGGGCACTAACATTATGGCCCACTTGGTGCGTGGATTAGAGGAGAGGGGTGTAGGGGTGAACGGATAAACTCCCCTTTTATATTAGTAGAGAAGAGATAGAGAAATGGAACTGATGCTGTCTGACTGGGTAGCACCATGTGGCTTCTTTGGAACTTTTAGTGCTTGAAGTGCTATTAAAGCTAAAGAAAAAAGGTTGCCTTAAAAGTTGCATAAAACTTATCAGATTTGCTACTCATGGTCCCAAATGTTCACAAAAGTTAAGCTAGAGCAACCATCCAAGAATATTCAGCAGGCTTCGGCTTCTTATTTTGAACTAGAGCTGCATGACTTTAGCTTTCTTCGTAATAGAACTATAGAAGCTAGAGAGTGAGATTTACTAAATAAGCCCTAAGTACCAACTAGTTGTGCAGCCGAATACAGAATATATGAAAAGCTTATAAGCCCCACCTTCTCCTAAATACATATTTTAGATAACATATGAAAGATTAAAGAAAAAAAAGATCAGCGGAGACAAGCTTAAAATGACTTACAGCCTTCTACGAGGCAATGGAGAGCGTCTGCGGATTGGACTGCCACCGCCTCTTCTGAGTGAAAGGCTGTTATTAGATGAAATATTTCAGCATTTCCAATCACAATGCCCATGATACAAAGATCGCCTCTAGGCATTACTCACCGCCTTGGTGATCTAAGCCTTCGAGGCAGTGGAGAGGGGAACGTCTTCTAACTGGAGATCCTGGTCTCCGGCTAGGAGGCGTTTCACCACGCCTAACTGGAGAGGGATCTGGTCGACGACGAATTGGAGGTGAAGCGGGCCGCCACCTAGGTGAATCAATGCTTCGACATGGAGGAGATCGCCTTCGTGGAGATGGAGGTGGTTTTCTTTGAGGAGATGCTGCTCATAGGAAAGTAATTCAGTTTCAAACTCCATCTATATTACCACTCAATACAAATATAAAGTCCGATTTGGGGACCAAAAGCAAAGCAGCTAGCGAGATGGTGGGCAAGGTGACTAATACCAAAGAAGAAGAAATTGATACATCAGAAGGTACAGAAGCTTACATTCCCTAGGCCGGTGTTGAGTGGCCTTTTCAGCACTACGACCAACTTTATCATTTTGAAGCACATCTCTTTTTGGAGGGGGAAGAGCTGCCTTGGGCGAAGCAGCATCTCTTTGCCGTGGTGCAGGTGCGAATCTCACTTTAACAACATTTCCATCAATTTGACCCTGTGCAGATTTGCAAAAATGAATTTTTAATGCTATCTACTTTGTAAAGCTCCAAATGAAATGAGGCAAGGGCAGGGCAGAATCAGTTCATACACCATCCATGTAAAGAAGAGCCTTCTCAGCATCAGCTCTCTTATTGAATTCAACATATCCGTACCCACGAGGAAGATAGACCTGAATCAAAGCAAACGAATACAGTGATGAGATAAGAATGATGACAGCTTTTCCCCCCGTCAATTCACTTCTTCCAAACCTATTCACTTACCACCCGATCCATGGAGAGCTCCACATTGACGACTTCGCCATAATTTTCTGCAAAATAATGGTGGCTATTAGCTAAAGGAGCAACAAAATGGCATTCTTTATGTTTTTCTACTGCAATTTAGTCTACTGCAATATGACAGGAACCACCACACAGAGGGGGACACACACACGGAGAGAGAGAGAGAGAGGGGGAGAGAGAGAAACAAAAAGAGAAGAGAAAAAGAAAGGATTTGGGTGCCTAACCGAAAATCTCCTTGAGGTGCGCCTCATTGACGTTCCTGGATAGATGGTCGACGTGGAGGACGACCGACTCATCAGCGACTGGAGACGCTTTCCTGCACCAGATTGATTAATCACCCACTCCACCCGTCGGCAGCAGCAAAGTTTTGTTTTTATTTTCCCAGAGACATGCGTATGCATATATATATTACCTAGGAGGAGGAGGAGGTGGTGGAGGAGACGAGGCTTTCTTGGGTGGCGGCAAAGGCGAGTGTGGCGGCGAGCGGCCTCGCCGCGCGGCGGATGAGCTCCTGCGCCTACGGTGGGAAGGGGAGGGACTGCGAGAAGGGGAGGAGGAGAAGGGGGAGGGGGAGCGGGAGGAGATCGACGGGGAGCGGGAGGAGATCGACGGGGAGCGGCCGGCCTTGTTCGCCATCGCCGGAGGGAGTTAGGTGGTGGTGGTGAGTCTCTCCTGATCTCTAACCTGCCTGTGTCGATGTGACATGTATTGTTTGGATGTTTCTTTTTCTTTTCTTTTTTTTTTGAGAAAAGCTTGGATGTTTCGATCTCGACGTCGATTTCGATTGGTCGGTTGGCAAGTTGCAATGGTCGGTTGGTCTCCGCTTTCTCCGCCTCCCACCGCCTCCGCACTAACCGTAGGTCACCACGCGCCCGACGAACCTTGAAAACGTAGCTCACCACCCGTCCGATAGCTTATGCGCTCTACGTATTTTCTTTTTAAATCTGTTTTTCTATGATAAATAATATTTTATAGTATTCAACTTTTAAATAAAATATTTTTTTAAAACAGGATTTACTAGTCGATTATAGTGTACACTACAATGGCTTTATTTATATCAGCTAAATCGTATATAAGTCTCTCTCTACAAATTGTTACTATTTATAAGTTAAAATCAAAATCTAATATGAATGGACTCAAGTTCAAAAAATTAGAGCTATGTCAGTTCTAACTTACCAAGGGGTAACCAACTGGTTACCATCGTTTTTTGTTTTTTACCCTAATATTGTAGGATAAATAAATTATCCATTTTTCTCGTCAACTAAAGTTTTTACATAACTTGGCTGACTTAATATGGTGCCTTTTCTTTTGACTTCGATTTATAGTTTATGGCTATGGCTTTTAGGTTACTCGTGAGAGAGTATATAGAGTAACAGAAACTCATGTATGGTTTTTGCCGATATAAATGAAGTCGCTACAGTATTTAGTACAATCAACTTGTAGACCCCGTATTGAAAAGACACTCTGTTTGACAACTTTTAGAAACTGAAAAGAAGAGACCCATGGTATCAGAGTTAATGGGTATTCAGTTCAAACTCGGCTGGCTCAATTAACAAAAAATAATTATAACACACACCTAGTGGAGCCATGACGGCTGGTGGGGAGGGTAAAAATGGAAAGCCAAGGCCGAACCACACCTAGTGGTGAGGATGGCACGACCCAATTTGGCGGCTGCGGTGGCTGGCGAGGAGCTAGGCGACTGGCAGTATGGCAATCCGGCGAACTATGGCAAGACAAAGCAATTGCACCCTAGCGGGGCATCTCTGGACTGAGGAGGAACTCACCGGAGCTAGTGGCCAAGCTCAGGGTGGCGAGGAGCGGGCTATCGACGTAGACCAAGGTGGCAGAAGGGAGGGCGTCGACGGCAACTCACTAGAGCAGATGAAGGAGGTCGGTGGGGTTCGAGGTAGCTTCGGGGTGTCCACACGATGCTCCTGGCGACTTGAATCGACTAGAGATGCAATGAGCGATGAAGGCATCGGTGGTGGCTGGGTTGGTCGGAGCTGAAGAAGAAGAGGAGAGCGCAGGCTTTCTATGACAAGGGGAGCGATAGGTAGTCGATTGGGAGACAGGCAAAGCTGCTCGGGGGATTTTATAATCGAGGAGGCAGGAGAGAGCTGTTGGGCAGCATTAAGGCCTGTGTGGAGGTCAAGGATGGCGATGTCGACGTGCAGCATGGCGCAAAGAGGGGATGGAGGTGTCGGCGCATTGCGCGAAAAAGAGGACGCAATGGCTAGGTGCACGAAGATCGGGCACACGAAGCAAGCATAGCACGGGAGCGATGGGCATGGGCGTGACATAGCGCAGAGAGGAGGAAGAAGAGGTGGGGGGGTCCAGGCGCACGGATGCGACGGAGGCGCTATGGAATGAAGGTGTGCATAGAGAAGAAGGCGATGCACTATTGGCTATAGGAGAAAGCGGCGCTGACTGCGTGTAGTGGGAGCAGACTGGGGGCATGCATGACGTGATGCACATGGGTACAGAGCACACACGGCAAGGGAAGAGAGTGCACGGGCCGGTGTGGGCTAGGCCGAAGGCCAACTGGGCCGGGAGAGGGAAAGATGGGCCAAGCCCAAGCAAGGGTTTGAGATTGGGAAAATTTTGAAAAATGATTTGAAATTTAGAGTTAGATATTTGATTTGAATTCAAATTTTTATTCAAACACTTTTAGATTCCCAAAATGTTATGTTACAACAAAGAAGGCGGGAAATTAAATGTTACGTTCGAGCAACGAGTTGCACCATGTGGCTCACCAACGCGTGGTAAGTCAGTGGTGCACCTATACGTGGTAAATATGGCGATTGATTGCAAGTAAGATGAAGACTGTGTCAAGGAAGGGTATTTCGGTAAGTTAACCAAAAAACTGAAAACTACCTTGAACAAAAACCATGGTGCTTGAAAAAACAGTTTAAGTCATGGAGAAGTTGAGAAGATCAAGTTGGATCAAAAGCTAAGAATTTAGCGGAATCAGGCTTATGTGCTTTGAAAAGTGCATATAAATGTAGTGTGTGAGTAAACCTCATGTTGTGTGGAGTTAACGGGTTCCCATATGTTCTATTGGATAATATCCATTAGTGTTAGATATGACTGGTTGCCTCATCTATTTAACGGGTTGGGATAGAGATTTACTAGTTAATCATCCAACCTTTCCTCATTCTAGCCAAGTATTCTAGGATTAGAATTTGAGAAGTGTGAGTATTGTGGTGTGCTCACTTGTTCTGTGGTGGATTGGTTGTAAAATTTTCATCCTTAAGTAGCAATAGATCAACTTTATTCTTAATTTATATAGTCTCTTTGATATGGTTGGTTTGGTCTTGTTCTCGTTGGTTCTGATCTCTTCTCTCCACTTCTTGATCTTACTATGTGCCAAGGATGTATAAGTGATGGAGAAAACTCATGAAAATTAATCCTCACTATCTAGGCATCAGTTCTTGCAAGTTCTTGAAGTTGCCTGGTTTTGGTTGATTTTAACCTCAACGTGAGATTTTTTGATCCAAGGGTTTTTTTTGCCACATATCTTTGGGAGATCTTGCTTGCTGCCACATGTGGAAATACATTTAGAGTCATCTTGGCCATCCTCAACCCACGAGCAAGTCTTATTCCGTGTTTTTGGTTTTTGCCCAATTTTGATGCAACTTTGCTTGCTTTTGAGAAATGTTTGAACTTTGACAAGGATTCATGCGATCATTGAATGAAATAGGTTCTTGAGATCTTAGTCAAGGTATATGCAATATTTGATCTCATTTGGCCTTGTATTTTTAGAGTTGCACCAAAAGTGGTTTGAATTTGAATTGTTCTTCTGTTCTAGAACTGGAGAGCGATCAGATCATCACCCCACTGGTCAAACCAGCTTGTAGCTAGCAATTAGACCGACCAGGTGCCGGTTAGACCGCCGCCTAGTAGCCGGTCAGACCACCAGAGCTTCCGTTCTCCGGCTCTCGAGTTTTGAGTTGGTTGATTTAGTCTTGGCTTTCAATCCTGATTTCATAACTTAGTAGCTACTAGAGTGAATGATTGGTGAATACTTGTGAAAAATATTTTAAAGACACCATTCACCCCCTCTGTTGTCATACCAATCCTACAAGCAACAAATAAATTGATATTGTTCTTGTTCACACAATTATATAGATAGATAGATGCAGACAACGTGCACAATGGATGATTCACCGGCAAGATCACATGTGGTTGCCGACGCCGAGATGCATGCAGGGTTTACAAATTCGGTAAAATTTCAAATTTTTCATTCCTTTCACTGCTCAACAAAAAATTCAATTCAGTCAAATTATTTCATTTTAATTTGGATTATGAAGGATTTTAGCTAGGCAAACCAAAACTTCTAACCCAATGGCCAGTTCCTTCATGTGTGTTTGGGAGGTCTATGGATCGTATCCCATCTCTTCTAGCAATTTTTTTTTGGATATTTTCTTTATCCAAAATATTCCTAAAAAGGAAAAGCATATTTGTGCCATAGTGAATTGAACCTAAGACAATTTTTTTCGGTATTTTCTTTATTTGATATATAGGTCCCATATATCCAAAATCTGTGCCTTCGCGAATCGATCCCAAGACCTACCGCTTGAAGAGACTGGCTTATCCCACTAGACTAGGCTCCGCTCGGTTGGACTGAAAAGCTGTGGCTTATTACTGAAATTACATCGTAGCGGCTGAAATTTCATTGTATCTGACGGTGACTTATTTGCCGCAATTAAATTTAAAAAATTTAAAAATAAAAAAATATGCTAGCTCATCACAGACAACGCAAATAAAATACGAAAAAAGAAACGGAAAAAAGCTAAAAAAACCAAAAAATTCAGAAAAAGACGAAATTTATGAATAGTGAAAAATAAGTCAGAAGCTGAAGCCGAAACGAGCGGGACCATGTGTGCGAGAGATGCACTTTACACTCCTTTTGTCCTGAGGATTAAAGTTTAAAATTTAAATTTGATTCGACCGTTTGACCAAAATTTGATAAAAATACTGAAATTTCGATCATTTCGCCCCCTATCGTTATGCTCCGAAATAAATGCACGTCGACGTTGTTACTGTTGTTGAATAGGCGGCGATCGAACTACCGTCGCCACCTGCAAAACGATGGTGAGGCCGACGACGCCCGTGAGTATGTAGACGGCGATCGACCACCCCGTTTGTCGTCTCCGCCAGAGTGCACTGGGTCGTCAGGGGCACATAGGACGTCGCCATTGCCGGTGTCGGAGTGAATGTGATGAAGTAGCTAGCTAGAGATGGACATGGAACCAGCAAGTAGCTCGAGGGTGATGCCGACGCCCGTAAGAACGTAAACGGCAACCGTCCCGGTCTCGGTGGTCTCTGGAGGGCATTTGGTCGGCGGCGCATTTAACATCGACATTGCCGGCCGGAGTGAAGCTCAGACTAATCGCTTTCTGTTCAGAAGGCTGCCTGGCTACGAGAGTCTAATCCTCACAGATTGGATTCGTAAGAGATTTACTGAAAATGAGCTCAGGATTTCTACCGTGCATGTGATTCTTTTTAGTGTCTAGCTCATTTCCAGGCATAAGGAACTTTAGGGGATGATTAAGTGGACTAGAGTAGAGGGGAGGAGCTTCTCCAGGGTAAAAGGGGCCATGGCGTCCCTCCCCTAGAAAAAAGTGATAAATAAGCGCCTAGTTTTACCTCTGGATGCTAGCATTGTTCACTAAACTGTACTTGTCTTCCTAAGTTATCTAATCATATGATGTTAAATTGGCCCTCCTGTATTTTTTGTTAAGGAGATAGAGTTGTATTAGGAGATAGAGTTTAGATTCTATTCTATATATACCTTATCTCTATATGGCATATCCTCTTGTACTCTCCTATATATATGATCATTTGGGTCTCATATCAATACACACAATGTTCATAACATGGTATCAGAGCAAAGGTTCCATACCTAGCCTCCGTTCGTCTTCCGCTGACGCTGCCCCCGGGAGGATCGATCTCCTCTCCCGGGGGCGGCCATCTTGTTGCGTTGCGCCGGCTCGCCGCCGTTGGTCTCGGCACTGTCGCCTTAGAGCGCCGCCGCTCCATTTGGCGCCGTCGTCGCCGGCCTCGGCCTCCCCGCATGCGCTCGTGTGCTGCCGTCATCGCCCCATTGTCGTCGCCGACCCACGTCGATCCGCCGCCGTCGATCGGCTCATCACTCGCGCGAGCCACCGCGCAGTCGCCGCCGCTGGATCTCGCGCCTCGGTCTCTCGCCTCGGCCCGCCGCTCGCTCCGGCCTCTGCCGCCGGATCCGGCCTCTCCGCCGATCCGGCCTCCCGCGTCTCTCGTGGTCGCCGGGCTCTTGCCGTCACCGCCTCGGACTCGGGTCTTTGGCGACGGCAACAGGAGGGGCGCGACGACCGGATCCGCCTCACGTGCACGGCGCTGCTGCCGGCGGCTCAGCCGCCGCCGCTGAGGCCGCCCGCCGCCCACGATCGAGGCCGACCGCCGCCATCTCCGGCCCCGCCGTCCGCCTCTTCTCGCCGCCGCCTTCTCCCGAGCCGCCTCCGCGCCTCGAGCCCGTCGCCGCCGCCTTGCTCCTTCTCCCGGTTGCACACGCCCGGCCTGAACTGCGCGTCGCCCGGTCGCCACTCGAGTCGGCCTTCTCGGGCCGCCGACGCCACCGAATAAGAATGGGGGTAGGGTTTCCCTACCCCCGTGGCTTATCCCTGGCCAGGTTGCTTCGGGCCAAATGGGCCGGTCCGCTGGGGAAAGATAAATGGGCCGAAGGCCTGACCGAACGGAGACGTAGTTGCATTTTTGAGTCAGTCTTTCGTTATTTTTCGTGAGTCTTCCGTTGCGTCCATCCAAATCCGTAGTCTCAAATTTTTAGTTCATTCAAGTCGCGCGAGTCCACAAATTTATTGTCAGTCATAGAAGTGAGCTTTTTAATTTTTTCTTTTGAGTCTTCCGTTGCGTCCATTCAGATCCGTAGTCTCTAATTTTTTTAGTTCATTTAAACCGTGTGAGTCCATAAATTTATTGTCAGTCATAGAAGTATAGGAATTTTTCTTTTGCATGACAACTGCCGCCGCTCTATTGTCTGAGCCGCGTGCAGATCGTAGAAGTCGTTATGATGACGCCGCTTTTCTTGCCGCCGCCCCGAGCTTTTAAGGTCGCCGCGCTTTTTCTGCACTGCGCCGCCGCCGACTCGCTTCGATCTGTGCCGTCATGCATATATCTATTCCTCTTCGGCTTGATTTGACAGTTTATTCCAAGACTGCATGCAACGACGACATCATCAAGACTCGGATTTTGGACTTTTCTTATTTTAGTGTTAACTCCTTTTTCAAATACAATGCTATTGCATACGCCTTGCATTTGATGGGAGTGTTAAGAAGATAGAGTTGTATTAGAAGATAGAGTTTGGATTCTATTCTATATATACCTTATCTCTATATGCCATATCCTCTTGTACTCTTCTATATATATGACCATTTGAGTCTCATATCAATACACACAATATTCATAACATTTTTCTTCAAGCTTCACCTTTTCGTTTCTTAGCAAATATAGGAAGCTATCATTCATCAATCAACAAAAGGTTTGCAATTGTCGAATTAACAACCAAGTTGGACAAAACCCTTGTAAACGAGCTTCCTTCACACTTCATTCTAAGGTATACATACACTTACTACTAGATTAAGATTACAAACTTAACCATAGTCTCGTAAGTACATGTATCTAATCTGCATGCCAGCCATGTCTGTTGTTTCTATCTTTCCCCTCGCTGCTCCGGTGTGAGCCCTCCCTTGCCACAGCTGGGACAACTCTTCAGCCCAAACCCTTGGCAATCAAAGCACCTGAAAGATGAACATATACCCACAGGCCATAAACTCTCCTTTTTCTTTAGAAAGAAACATACACAGCATAATAATACAAACTTGACATGCATATGCCATAGCTCTTTTTTATAAACCTCAACCTCAAGAAAGGGAAAGGAATACATAGTTAGTATAGATAGACCTACTTCCATCTCTCGAAAATGTTCCCGTTCTTCTTGTTCTTGCCAGTCCCCTGCATCAGTTGATTTCATTCATCAAGGAAAAATTTCACTTCCAGATACTTGAAAGGAAAATATTAGGACTTGAATTAGCAAGAAGAAAATGTGAGAAGATACATACCTTACACCCTGGGCATTCTACTGCACCCTTTCCTCTGCATGTCTTGCAACCTGCAGAGACCTGCAGAAACCACTCAATTATTGCAAGTGCAAATTAAACAGCATCGATGTTGCAATGAATCTAGTAGGAATAATTAACAGAGAACAGGCCATCTGCTCATAAGGCCGGAGAAACATTGAAGGAAAGAAGCAGTCAAGCAGATGCTATTAATTAATTGTAAGGGAAATCTTCATACCAGTTTGGCTCCAGATTTGGATCCTGCCATGCCCCTGGCCCTGAGTGGTTGCGTCCTGCTCTTAGCCGGTGTGATTTGCTGCCATGCAAAGCTGTGACTGTGATTCACAGGAGTTTGTGGTGCTGCACTTGTCCTGATGAAGCTGACCAAACTAGTAGCAGGCTCCATATGACTCTAGCTACTAGCCTCCGAGACTGCAAAAGCTAAATTCTTGCAGGCAAGAAAGAAGATGCATCTAGTTACTTAAGCCCACTCAGCTGCTCTATGAAGAAGAAAGACAAAGAAAGGAGAAAGCGATTGGGAAATTTTTGGAGCCACAGAAACAACTAGTTAGCTGCTGCATGTATGTAGATTATATTATTATGTCTGGTCCTTGTGTTGTGAGGTGCTGTGGCCATGTGGTGAGGATAGGCATGCCTGAAATGAATGAAGCTGTGTGTGTCCATGTCCATAGTTGGGCCCGGCCGGTACCACGAACCTGAAGTCACCCTACTGTGTTCTGTCCTGTGTGTATAGCCTCGTATTATTATTTTTGCCTTCTCATATATATATGCTTGTCTTCATTAATTTGAAGGAAAATTTGGAGGCAAGCATGAAGAGTTTTTGGGATACATGTGGAGGTCACCTTATGGTTATGATAAATAATTGACTTTTGGTTTAGAGAGTTTGCAGAATTTGAGTTTGGTTTTGAGAGTTTGTAATTTTTTCAGTTGATTTCTATTGATGAAGGTCTGATCAGTATTGGGGCCACAGGCAGACCAGATGCGGGAGGCGACGGTTAGACCGGCCTTTGATTGGTTGTCTGATTGACCGAGGCGCTAGTGGTCAGACCGACCTGTGGTTGGCGGTCAGACCGACTTTGGAGGTTTTGAGCGTGAGTCAGTTTGAGCTGAGTTGGTTGAGTGTGGGCACGGTATAGGTGCCGTTGCTTGTGTGCCAAGGGTTTAAAGTCTAGTCCTAGGGGTTAGAATCAGTGGTTTAGGTGTATATATTTTGCATGATGCATTGTATGGATTAATTATGTCAATTGATGATTTCATGTATTATATGGTGCTATATGATGGTTTGTTTGTTATTGTTGTTGTTTGTAGGACTACGCAGCCTAGTCATCTTCCTTTCTATGAATGTGTACTAGGGATGGCAATTGTGTTTGTTTACCCATGTGCCCACGGGTAAATTCCCTAATAGAGCCAGGCATAGGATGTTTTCTTGGCCCACGGACATGAAAATGGGGGAAACTCGTTGCCCATCGGGTAAACTAGCACAAGCATGGGTGAGCTCCACCCGTACCCATCTCGCCCATTTACCTGTAATATACACTGACAGGTGGTGCAATAGTCAACACTCAACACTACCACTAAAAGTATGTAACCCTAGTAGAGTTATTAGTCACTCCTTACTCGGTCACTTTCCAGTCTAGTCTCCCCAAGTCTCGATTCCCAGCCGCCGCCAACACGCGAAGCATCTAGATCCATCTCAACCTCCTCCCAGCTAGCTGCCTCCCACGTCCTCTTCCTGGCTGCCCCCACCCCCTGCCCTGCTGCCCCTCCTCCTCACGCCCAAGCCCAGCTGTTGCCCCTCCTTACCTCCAGATCCAGATCCACCCCTATCCTCCTCCTGGCCGCCGCCCTCCTCACAGTCGGTATCCTCCTCCCGCCCAGCCTCCTCCTCAACATCGGCCTGACCCCCTCCTCCCACCTGGGCGCCCGGCTGACCTCAAAGCTTGGCCGTCCTCCTCCCGTCCACTTCCCCTCCTCACGCAATCACGCCCAGTAGCCTCCTCCCACCTAGCCTCCTCCTCAACACTGGCCTGACTCCCTCCTCCCGCCTGGGCGTCTGGCTAACCTCAAAGCTTGGCCGTCTTCCTCCCGACTGCCACCCCTACTCATACCCGGTCGCCTCCTCCCGCCTGGACTCCTCCTCAATGCTATCCTCGACGTTGTATGCAAGGAGGTCGAGAACTATGAATGCCTCCAAGGTATGTGTATACATGTCTACCTCTAGATTCTTGTTCTTGCATCTGTTGGTGAACTGTTTGTTTCATTCTTTTCATGGCATTCTGTGTGCATGTTTGTGGATTCAGATCAGCGCATGGTATTATCGTTGAATCGCTTTGAATAGTTTGATAAAAAAAACTTTGAAACGGAGTGGGGAATGCTCATTTCATCAAAATCTTGGCAAGATAATTTTAAATTTTATTGGATCAGTTTAGAATTGATGGGAACTGGAAACCTCCTGCTTTTGGGTCTAGGTGGGATGAAAGTGTGATCTTACTGGTTTTTTGTTTTTTCTTGGTAAGGACAGGATTATATTTCACATTATTAGCTTGTTACAGCAGAAGTCTATATATTGCATGGAAAAGAACTCTGTCAATGTGGCAACACTGATAAGCAGTTTGGGATATGTTGCTCGTGGGCCTCAGCCAAAAGATCGAATCGGTGTTTCTAGTTATGAAATTGTACAGTCTATGGATTCAGCATAGTGCATGAAAATTTGATTGTCCAATTTACAGATCGAAAAAGATCGGACACTCGTTTGATGTGCTGCAAATTTCAGGTTGGCTATGCAAATGTGTCGCTAAATTTAGTTTGGATTTGAGTACGAGTACCAACACTACTATTTGGTGAATCCAAATTCAGATTAGCTTGGGCAGTAGAATGTGTGCGTGGTACTACCTGCGTAGCTTGACTAACCAAGTAACCATCTATTATCATGGTACACTACAAAATAAAGCACCTAGCTGAGTTGTGTTGCTTATATGCGTGACTATTGGCAACTTTTACTCACTAATATACAGAAGTAGAAAATATATGCTTTTGATTTGTATTCAATTCTCATATTTGTGACTTTGTGAACTCTCATATTTGTATTCAACTCTCAAATGGCGACTCCAAGTAGTAGCCAATATGAGCAATCTTCTCAAAGATCAATACTCCGTGCTCAATAAGTAGGATCTGAATCCGAACCTCAAGGCTCAATACTCCATGATCAACATGTGCTGGCGGGCAGACGAGCATGCCCGTGGGTATCGGACACCCGTGGGCAATGGCCATGGACAAGGTTCCTTACCCGTTGCCCTTGGCGGGCATGCCCATGGGGTGAAAATAGTCCCACAGGCATGTGTATGGACAAGCACTACCCGTCGGTGGTGGAACCAAGAATTGAAAATGGAGAGGGCCAAGTATAGACAATTAGAAAAATAAAGTGGACGGTAACAATACCTTTAAATTTTGACATGACTATGACAACTAACAAACATAGTACTTTATTTTTCTTGTTTGCCAAATACAAAAGAAATTATATTTCTATTAACTTAAATTTGGCAATACGACTACCGAGAAGATCATATATTTTAATAATTTCATCAGAACTGAACTTACGTGCAATTTCTTTCTCTACTAGCTGAACGCCCGTGCGTTGCTACGAATTTTAAAAAAATTTAGAACATATTTATATGTATGTTCTAAAAAATTTTACCACCCGTTAGTTTCAGAACATATAGTATGATAAAATTTTAAAATCCGTAGCAACGGGCATTCAGCTAGTATAAGATTAAGCACTGGATGAAAAATACAGTATGGTACTCTACAATGCAGTCTAGATAAAATCCACCTTGACCACTAAATCATGGAAAGAAAGATATTTTGATGGGAAGGTGGGAAAATTCGGCGCAGGTCTTTTGGGGCTACATATCAGCGCTGCCTTTTGTGAGAAGGGGTGGGAGAGGCCGGACCAACCACTAACTCCTTCTTTTATAATATTAAAGATATAGGCAACTAGGGAATCTCAAAGAAAGCCATCTCCTATTTTATTTCAAAGATGGGCCTTGGTGAGTTTCATAGCTAAAAATGTTCGATTAGTGGTCGCAGTTGACATAGGAAGAGTTAGCACTAAACTTAGCAATCTATCAACCGTTGGATACATAGAAAACACCAAGACCTAGATGGGAATGGAATATAGGAGATGGATGAAACGACAACTAATGAGTCATGTGTTGCATTAAGGGTAGTCGAAAGTCATTTGTTGTGCATAAGTGTTTTGCATTTTGTTGGACTTTTTATTTATCAATTAAGTTAATTGAGATGGCCCATTGCCTACTAAATACTGCATCTTATTTGGAGGTCTGTCAATTCCTTGCTAGTGGTGGACCTAGGAAAAATGTAAGGTATGACGAGACTATAATACATAATAACAACGTAAATACACACTCTTCAAGTTACCAATCACGCTAGTATCATATTAAAAGCAATAAAAATCTACAATACATGGTAGAATTGAGCAAAATTCCTAGAAATTTGTGTACCGACCTTCTTGTTTACCATTTGATCTCCATATGCAATTCGATAGAGCTACAAAATCTCTCCTTGAAGAAAAATCATAGATGTTATAGAATTTGTAGAAATGCAACAGCTGTCTATAAGTATATCAATCATGAATCCTGTGTATAAAGTGTTTGGTATTTTGGTTTCTCAAGAAAAGAAATTGTAGATAGAGTGTTTTGCCAAGGAACGACAGTGGGATAAAGGGAAAGGTAGCTGATTAAGCAGCAAAACCACACCGAACTAACCTAAACTGAAGCCTACAATTGAGTACTAATCTTGTAGAATGGGACAAACCTGCCACCGCACGAGAACTAATTAGGCACAAGAGGCTTTAGAAAGGGCTTTGCAATCTGCATGACTTATTTTGGCTTATTTTTGGTGGCTTATGGCTGAAAAGCACTGTAGCTGGCTGAAAAAACATCGTAGCTGACAGAGGTTTATTTAACATAATTAAATTTAAAAAAATTAAAAAATGTAAAAATATGTTAGCCCATCACAAACAATGCAAACGAATACGGTAAAAAAAGAACCGGCAAAAAAGCTCAAAAAAAGCCAAAAATTCAGAAAAAGACGAAATTATGAATAGTAAAAAATAAGCCAGAAACTAGAAGCTGAAGCCGAAATAAGCGGAACCTAAGGCTCTTTAAATTTTAAGTGAGCTATGGATCTTTACATTCACATGAGTATGACTTAAGGAAGACTAGTTAGGAAAGACTAGACCCCTAGTTGTCCATCCCTAATGTGTACCGTGTTCCACTGAACAAACGAGTCCATGCACATGCGTTGTTTGCGCCGTCAAGGTTAATTTTTTTTTCTTTGCGCCGTCAAGGGATAGTGTGAATTGAACCATGCAGCTTACATTTAAGCCCATTTCGTGAGAGATCGATCGATTCGAGGATGATCCGTGTCCATACGCACTACTGGATTCTCCCTGCAGCTTTTACATTTAAGCCTCGCTTTTAGCGTCTCTCGTGTTTTGAAGTCATGTATTGTAAGTTTTATGTACGGTTGTCTATCTTTTAATATTATCTCTAAATTCTCCATCTTATCTAAAAATAGCATAACTTCTCTAATAGTAAATTACTTCTCTAACTATTTTATACTATTTTTACCATAACAATCTGACTCACACCCTCTCACTATTTGCACTGGTTTACGGGCTCAGGTCGTCTCTTGTATAAGATACATCACATTATCTCTCCTTGCATCCTCTCTCCTCTATATATGATTTTACTCATTTAATAATAGCTAAGAGACAACTGAGATGTTACTATTTTTTTAGAAAAAAATCAGAGGAGAAACCCTTACGGTATAAAGAATAAAATTAATAAGAAGAAACAGTTACAGCCAAAGAAAAAGAATGTACAACCCCCACCGAGGACAAAGTTTAACTAAGGGAATCTAGCCAGCTACAGAAAGCATTTTTAAGCTCATCCTTCACTCTACACATATGGAGAGTGACATCTTGCTTGAAAAGCAAAAAATAATTGTTGAGAGAGGCTGCTTGCTGATTAAAGATCCATCCGTTCTATTGCTTCCAAATGTGTCCAGCACCAATTACGAAAACTTCCATAAAGAACGATTGACCTAGGAGGTTCCTCGTTTCATGAATCCTTTGATGAATGTCTAACCATTAGACCCTTGCAGTGAAGATTACCAACAGTTGGAGAACCTGACTGGTGTAAAATCCGCTCCGATTGGCCGGACGGAAGCTTTGGAGAACACCGGCGGCGAGCCCGTACACGTCGGTTGCTTGTGTGCATTTACTACTGCTCCTTTCCGTTTCCGATGCTTGAGCTCGTCCACGTGGTTAATCATGAATCCTAAAATAAATAGGATAGCTAATCGTCCCACTTGGAAGCTAAAAAACAAAAAAAAAAAACCACCGGAATCATCCAATCTCGCATCGACGTCCAAGCGCGAAGTGGTGAGTTAGGCCACCGACTACTGAGGAATTTTCCTGTGTGTGCGGTGACCGTTCTCTATCTTGCCAAAGCCAAGGAAAGCACGGAGCCTTGACCGCCGATGCTTCGCGTGTTCGTGCACTTCGCCGTTCGCGTGGTGGTGGTGTTCGCAGGAGCATGCACGTCCGCAGCCCGGGCTCCGCACGGCAAGTTGCCAACGGCAGCAAACTAGCTAGCTCCCTTCCCTCCAAACTCGCAGCCTCATCGCTCCAAACTCCCAGCCTCGTCGCCCACTATGGCCTACGCTCCGGTACGTTCCATGTCTGTTGCTTGTAGTACAAGTGATTAATACACAAAAGTCGGTATCTTTTTTCTTTTTTTTTTGAAACAAGCACATCCTTAAGTATCAACCGTTTTATGAGGGTGTTATTTTGGGCTATGGTTGATGGTTTTTTGCTACGGTTGATGATTTTTGGCTATAGCTGATGATTTTTGTCTATATCTTTCGATACGGTAGCAGACGATGGAGATGTCGATACGGATGGTATACACAGTTTTAAGATTGAAAAGCTGTTTAGAGAATCTGTTTTAAAAAATTGTTCCGTTTTAACGTTTGTCTTTTTGACCGTGGAAGAAGGCAAAAACAAGAAAGAACGAGACATCAACTAAGCAAAGCTTATTTGCTTTCCAAAAAGTAGGGCGGTGGTAGCTTGCTGCACTTGTCTCGATCACTCCGTTTGTACTTGAAGCTTATACTTGTGCATGTCAGGAGGTCGTTTTCGATGGCGCCCTCGCCGGCTGGGCTCCGTTCGGCTCGCGCACGACGCTGTCCGTGCACAATGAGCAGGAGCCGGCCAAGCTCCCGACCGTGGGGCACGGGCACGGCCACAAGCCTAGCGGCCGGTACACCCTCGCGGCGGGCCGCGCCGACGAGAAGGACGGCCTGTGCCAGGCGATCCCGGGCGCGCTCATCAAGCCCCGGGTCACGTACCGTGTCACCGGGTGGATCGGCCTGGGGGAGTCGTCGTCGGGCGCGGAGGGGGGGAGCCACGCGGTGCGCGTCAACCTCCGCGTCGACGACGGGTGCTCGGTCGGCTGCGGCGCGGTCTGCGCCGAGGCGTCGGGCGGGTGGACGGAGATCAGGGGCGCGTTCCGGCTCAAGACGAGCCCGCGCGCCGTGTTGGTTCACGTCCAGGGCGCGCCTGCCGGCGTCGACGTGAAGGTTATGGACCTCCGGATCCTCGCGACGGACCGCACGGCGCGGTTCAGGCAGCTCAAGGAGAAGGCTGACAAGGTGAGGCACTCACAATATCACTGTTAAATCTTTCGGCCTCAAAAAAAAAAATTCGGCGGTCACCGGAAGAAACGAAAGGACCAAATTTCGTCTATTTTGTTCAAAAATCCGAACGAAGTTTTCAAATTTTTGATAAAATTTAATCAAAATTTACATAAAATTTGGACAAAATTTAAATTGAGATGATTCAGTCAAAATTTGATCGAACTATTGCGCTTTCGGGGGTAACAAAAGAGACGAAATTTTGTCATTTCAGTGAAATTTCGTCCCAAAATTTTTAAACCCTGCTCACAATAGCACTCCGTTTTTGCAAAACAACCAGGCTGATTAATTAACAACTTCTTAATTACTAGCTAGGTGGCAGATTCCGTGGATCGATCGCCGTTTTGTTTTGGTTGACAAGTAAGTCGCGTGACATCAACAACGTATTTGGATGTGCCACGATCGTTCTTGATGTGGCACGCAGTGATACGAGCGAAACGAAAGTTGGCGAGCGGCAGTTTTTTTCTTTTTTTGAAGTAGGAGAGAGGTCGGTAAGGCTGACGTTAGATAAACTAGTTCAAAGAAATTTAAGGGATTAGAGATGTATCTAAAGAGTAGATAAAGTAGTTAAAAGAAATTTAAGGTATTAGGATGTATCTAAAGAGTTTACTTTAGATAAGAGCGTATAGAAATTAACGATCTATGTACCGAAATTATGACATAAGAATAAGATTTAGGGACGATATTTTAGACCCTCAGTTCAGATGATATGATATAGGTTTAGAGTTTTAGCTTTTTCGGATGTTTTTTTTAACAATTATCTAAATTTCGAACTGTTGGATTATAGATCCAACGATTTTTTTTAAGGGGAGAGTTTTTTTAGGGGGCGGAGAGAATTCGTGGCTATTGGATCTCTAATCCAATGGTCATAAATCTATATAATAATTAAAAAGAAAATACTCAGATGATGTTTATCGATACCTTTAATTTATTTAGGATAAAAACCTTTGGTATTGTAATTGTTTGAAGTGCATGGGCGTCGTGGCTGTGCAGATGGTGACCTGGAGATCGAGGCACCAGTACGTGCTCGCCGGCAGAAGGCCGGGCAGGGCACGTCCACACCATACATGACGGAAACGATTTTTTACGTCCGTGTGCATGTTAATCAGTTGGAGGATGGATAATTGGATACGGTGCTTTATCGTATCCAAGTTGCTATCTATCACTTAGTGGTAGTCTTCTTAAGAAATCTATGACTTTGTCGTATCGACGGGGCATACGGTTTCACAATTGAGTGTCACTTGCACGTACATAAAGGTAGGAATGTAAAATTTTGAAGGGTGGAATCAGACTCCAGCATCTTCACAAATTAACCAGCCAATACAGATGGTGTCCTAAATGCCCTCCTTGTTTCTCGATTAAATAAGCCTTATTCCTCTGGGAATAAAGGCTGGGTTGGAACCTGCTTTCAGATTTCAACTAGTTTATACTTGTACTGTCTACAGTAGCTAGATTTTAAACGGTACGTTTTTTAAGACGGGGTTAAAAGAAAAATTATAGTAAAAAGTGTACTGAGTTTAACTGTACTTGCTAAAATCGCATACGACTATTTTCCTGTGCATACTACCTCTCGCGAATAGCTAGGCTTCAAATATTTAAGCTATAAGCCATCGGCCTAAAACAACCCATCCAAAAGCTAGCATTCTTAGCAACACGAGATGCTAGGGTATTTTTTTGATTCAGTTTATAAATTTTAGCTATAATTTATTAATTTAATAAACAATAACTATTGAAAGCAGTCGAAGTCAAAATCCAACTAAAAAACCGAAAAAAACGGATTGATAGATGATCGGCAGAGAAGCCGTGAAGGGCCAGCCAGTGGGCCTCGTTGGCACCAGCAAGGCCTGAAAAACCGAAAAGAACGAGTTAATAGATGATCGGCGGAGAAGCCATGAAGGGCTGGCCAGTGGGCCTCCGTTGACACCAGCGAGGCCTGTGGAAACACGTGCGGGTGCCTACAACTAGGGTTTCGGCGGATGAGGGTAGGGGGACGGCACATCAGTAGACTGGGTAATGTTTTTTTGTTTGTATCCTGAAATTGGATGCATGTTTATAAGATGCTTCCTCATATTTTTCTGAAACAATGGATCTCAGAGTCAGAATAAGAGATCTATATCAAAGGTAATCGAAAGGTTAGAAAAATCGACTAGGAAAATACCAGGCGATCACTTACAAAATAGCAAAACCTGCAGGTGCGGAAGCGGGACGTGGTTCTCAGGTTGGGCGGGGCAGGAGGAGCAGCGTCGAGCATAAGCGGCGCGTCCATCCGCGTGGTGCAGATGGGCAATGGCTTCCCGTTCGGCACCTGCATCAACGGCACGGTCATCCAGGACCCGGCCTTCGTCGACTTCTTCACCAACCACTTCGACTGGGCCGTCTTCGAGAACGAGCTCAAGTGGTACTGGACGGAGGCGCAGCAGGGGCAGCTCAACTACCGCGACGCCGACGCGCTCCTCGACTTCTGCGACCGCCACGGCAAGCCCGCGCGCGGCCACTGCGTCTTCTGGTCCGTCGACGGCGACGTGCAGCAGTGGATCAAGAACCTCGGCCGCGACCAGCTCATGTCGGCCGTCCAAGGCCGCCTCCGGGGCCTCCTGGCGCGCTACGCCGGCCGGTTCCCGCACTACGATGTCAACAACGAGATGCTGCACGGCCGCTTCTACAGGGACCGACTCGGCGACAGCATCGCCGCGCTCATGTTCCGTGAGGCCGCCCGGCTGGACCCGGGCGCCGCGCTCTTCGTCAACGACTACAACGTCGAGTGCGGCAACGACCCGAACGCGACGCCTGAGAAGTACATCGAGCAGATCACCGCTCTACAGCGGAAGGGCGCGGCGGTGGGCGGCATTGGCCTCCAGGGACACGTGAGCAACCCGGTGGGGGAGGTCATCTGCGACGCGCTCGACAAGCTCGCCACGACGGACCTGCCCATCTGGATTACCGAGCTGGACGTGTGCGAGCCCGACGTGGGCCTCCGCGCCGACGACCTCGAGGTGGTGCTCCGCGAGGCGTACGCGCACCCGGCCGTGGAGGGCGTCGTGCTCTGGGGCTTCATGCAGGGAAACATGTGGCGCCAGGACGCCTGCCTCGTCAACGCCGACGGCACCGTCAACGACGCCGGCCAAAGGTTCATCGATCTCCGGAGGGAGTGGACGTCGGATGCGCGCGGGATCGTCGACGGCGATGGGCATTTCAAGTTCAGGGGATTCCACGGCACATACGTCGTGCAGCTTACGACGCCGGCGGGGAAGATGCTCAAGACGTTCACCGTGGACAAAGGGGACACCCCTCTCCTGCTGGATATGGATGTCGGACCGTTACTGTGATTGCACTATTATAGCTATACTTATTACACGTACGTACGTACATGCATACATGTTGGATATCGAAGGGATGGCACGTTAAGGAACTGTACCAAAAACAGTGTGTGTAATTTTACATTTCTAAGGTGTAGGGTATTGTAAGAGAAGTAAGATATCGTACTGCCTAACCTAATGGAGATGAATAAAGTAAACGATCGAGCTATCGCTCGATTTATGGGAGACAGCAAACGGTATACACGTGCACTTCTGACGTACTGAAAGGTGCGTACCTAATGAGAACCATTTCTCAATGCAACTACATGGGGATTTGGCCGGGCTGATCTTGAGATTGGTGAAAATATGAGTTTCTCAGGTTACACAGCTCAAAGCCTTTTCCATTCAATTAGCAAGAAAGCCTATATGTATTTCATTTTGGAAGTGAAAACTGAAGTTTCCCGAACTCAACTCCGGCATCCAAAACTCCACGGTGGATAGGGAACAAGCGCCAATCTAACAAAAAGCTACACCCCAAATCCTACACAACCTTGTGGAACAAATTTCGTAGTCGCTGCAATAAGATGTTCCTCCAAATGTCGTCCTAACCGCTCCTCTCTTCATTTGCTGTCTGTAAAATCAGCATCAACGACGTCGCCTTCATCGCCTGGCCTCTCGGACGGACCAGCAGAGCCGGCAGAAGCGTCAGCTCCAGGGGTAGGGCCTGCTCCAGAGGCACCCTGCTGCTGGTACAGGACCTGCCCAAGCTGCATCACTTCCTGATTCAATGCCGACAACGCATCCTTCATCGTCTGTGTCGAGCCACCTGCAACGGCATCCTGAAGTTCCTTCAACTTCGCCTCGACCTTCTCCTTGACTTCGCCTGGGACCTTGTCTCCAAGCTCCTTCAGTTGTTTCTCGGTCTGGTAGATGACCGACTCCGCCTGGTTCTTGGTGTCGATCACATCTCTCTTCTCTTTGTCCTCCTTTGAGAACTTCTCAGCTTCTTCAACCATCCGCTCCACCTGAAACAGTTTTTTATGGATGTTAGTCCCAATACAGCAGACAAGCTGAACGCTACAAAACTAAGCACATCAAAAATACCACACATCATTTGATTAAAATCTTGACAGGCTACTGCTTGCTCAAGACATACCTCATCCTTTGGCAATGTGCTGGCCCCGGTGATTGTAATGTCCTGCTTCTTTCCTGTGCCTTTGTCCACGGCGGTGACAGAGAGGATACCGTTGGCATCAATATCAAACTTCACTTCGATTTGCGGAACACCACGTGGGGCAGGAGGAATGCCATCAAGCCGGAAGCTACCAAGAGATTTGTTATCCCTGACAAACTCTCTTTCTCCTTGGAGAACATTGATCTCCACACTAGTCTGGCCATCAGCAGCAGTTGAGAAGACTTCCGACTTTGATGTAGGCAGCGTTGTGTTCCGTGGGATAATCTTGGTCATGACTCCACCCAGTGTCTCCAAACCCAGAGACAGTGGAGTGACATCAAGAAGAACAATGTCGCTCACATCACCAGACAACACTCCTGCCTGTTGTAAAAATTTTGTTAGTTACAAATAGTAGTACAACTATACCCTTACAATTCAATATATCAAACCAACACTAGACCATCCATAAAACCATTCTTGACTTTCTAATGCTGCCACAAGACTACCTATGATGTTCTCAAAGTATTTGTGTGGTTTTCATTTAGAATACCATCTTTGCAGCCATCCATTCAGCTAGCATTTGTGAAGATAGCATTTCTTTCTGATTAATGTTTTAATGGGACTGTAAAAAGAATATCCCAGTCTTAAGCTAATTTGGCCAACGACGCAACCAGGATTTGTCATTAACTCACCTGCACGGCTGCTCCAAGTGCAACAACCTCATCAGGGTTGACAGTCACATTCGGGTCCTTTCCTGTCATCTTCTTGACAAGATCCTGAACAGCTGGAATTCTGGTGGAGCCACCCACAAGAATCACCTCATCTATGTCTTTAAATGATAACTTTGCATCTCTAAGGGCATTGTCCACAGGGGTCTTTAGCCTGGATGACAGTTAATAAAAACATTAGCATCGTGTTTGTTTATAAACCAAATCAGACTGCATTCATAAGATGATTAGATAAATAGTCGTAAGAAGCGTGTACAAGTGTCAAGTAAAGAAACACAATTATGTATGTGTAAGCTTTCATCCAAGCATTAACAAGGTGTGACTGCGTACCTGTCAAGAAGATCTGAACATAGCTCCTCAAATTTAGCCCTGGTAAGAGTTGTCTCAATATGCTTGGGGCCATCAGCGGTAGCAGTAACAAAAGGTAAGCTGAAAGAAGCACAAACAGGTTAAAATCAACTGAAACAGGCAAAAAAAAGCCTATGTTGACAACGCAACTGAGAAAGTTGAACAAACTAACCTAATGTTTGTTTGGGTCAAGGATGACAGCTCCATCTTTGCCTTCTCAGCTGCTTCTGTAAGTCTCTGCAGCGCTTGCTTGTCTTTCAGTAGGTCAATACCCTCATCATTCTTGAAGTTTCCGGCCAGCCAATCGACAATTCTCTGGCAGTGAAAAATGATTGTGAGCATATACATCTTGCAGAACCTTTGAAAGATGCTGAAACATCTTACTAACACCTATTGTAGATTATTATAAGGAAAGCCAAATAACTACATCAAGCCCAACAAAATATAATGAGCAGTTCCTTTAGCAAATGATATTGAGTAGAGCCTTGGTTCAGCACTTCAGCTCTTTGACCCAGCAAGTTGTAAATATTTTACAGCTAATGTGGATTCTAAAAATTAAGGGTACACATAACCACACTAGAAAAAGTAATATGCTTAGTGCCTAACCTTTCGATCACTCATTGCTTCCCTAATTGTTTTGAACCAGTAACTTGCAGGCAATCAAAGATTCCTGTGAAATCACTACAAAACTAATCGAGAACGTACATGTAAAAACGCAAAAATCAAGGACCCACTGAACAGCTGGGCATCTTCAAAATCATTTCTTTGCTGTCAGGTTGCATGACTGAATCCATATAAACACAAATAATATTGTTTTAGGTTTTACGTTGCATTGTGAAGATACATAATGCAGTAATGCATCTGTTTTACAAGTGAGGTTACGAACATAAGATTACACAATGCGGATTTGGGCTAAATTTATACTCCAAGAAACATCAAAGAAATAGACGCAGGCATCTGTTGGGCAAACATAGGAAGAAAATAACTCACCTTGTCAAAGTCATCACCACCAAGGTGAGTGTCACCTGATGTGGACAGCACCTCAAAAACACCATCTCCGACCTCGAGAACTGAAATCATTACCGGAAATATAATAAGGAACTGAGTTACAATCTACGAGACTGAAAACAAATAATTTAAATCAAGACCATCGATAAAAATAACTAGAGAAGAAAAACACCCAAAAGCATTGATCACGATAATAAAATACAACGAAATAGCTTTCCATGCGTATCAACTTGCTACCAATATATATGCACGCAACATGTTACTATAACGTAGTCCCTTCAGTTGCAAAATCTTGATTTTTTTTTAACTTTTCATGGTCTTCTGAATGCAAACTGTTAGTTCTTAAAACATATTTATTCACTTCCCACTGTAACAAGTTAGTATGACCAGCTGGAGTATCTAAGCACATTTCACTTGCTAGAGCCAAACCAAATAACAAAACTGAATCAATGATAAGTTTCACCACCCACATCTTCATGAAAAAGGTTTGTATCGGTTGATCATCTATGTTACTACTACATTCCTAGCTATTTGGACTATTATACCACTGAAATATTACAAATGCTTAGACATAACTGTGGAAAGTTAAATATTCAGCAACAACTGGGCCTCAAGTTTAAAAAACTTTAATTCAAGTATGTGCTCACAAAAATGACAATTCAGGGTAGATACCTGAAACATCAAAGGTGCCACCTCCCAGGTCAAAAACCAGAATCGTTTCATTGTTCTTTTTTTCAAAACCATACGCTAAAGATGCAGCAGTAGGCTCATTTATAATACGGAGAACCTCCAACCCAGCAATGCGGCCAGCATCTTTTGTTGCTGTCCTTTGTGAATCATTGAAATATGCAGGAACTGTGATCACTGCCTTTGTGACCTTGTCATTTAAGAACTTTGATGCATCATCCACCAGCTTTCTCAGCACCTGAAGAAACAAAATGTTTAACAGCCTGGATTAGAGCAGCATTTTGGTATCAAAAACTATTTTGATCTAGCCTACGGAAAGTTGATTGCAGATCACTATGCAACTAAAAAAGTGCACTTTTTGCAGGCTATTCATCTTTATTTCAATACCTGCCAACAGATTCCCAATAACAATTAATTAGAAGCAGATAGAATAACAGAAGCAGCAAATATTATGTTGATGAAAACAAATATACACAGAATTTGCACTGCAAATACAGCTCACAGATCTCACTTTCTATGCATGCGAAATGTTAAGCCGAGTCAATAAATATAGATTGCAAGTATCATCATTACGCGCACACTTAAAATTTTAAGGAGATTAAAGAGCTGTTCAGTCTAAATGTATTTATTCCCAGTATTAACCCTGTTGAAAAATGGTTTTTTTTTAACTTCCAGAGGTCTTCTAGAGCCTCACGAAGTATGTTATATAAAGCACACAATCTGAGACTATTTATGAGATTTCCAACAAGTGACGCTACAGTCAAATGCCATTAATTTTTAGGGGCATACCGGCATAGGCAAGAAAATTTACAAGGTCATCATCAAACTTTATGGATTATAATTACTATTAGTGGACAAACCTACACAAACTTTCAGGATGATTACTATTGCAAACGGCGCAAAAGAATTACAACATTAAGACAAGCTTCATAAACTCTAGGCCAAGGAATCCCTCGACAGAAGCATCATTCTAGCATAAGGAAAATAGTGCACCACCTTCCCTGGGACGACTACACAATGTTAGAACGAAAAATACAACTAATCATACGAACTAACGACGATACATCAGAAATCGCCCTATACCTGAGCGGAAATCTCCTCGGCAGCGAACTGCTTCCCAATTGCGGGGCAGTCGAGCTTGACGTTGCCGTTATCGTCCCTGACGACGCGGTAGGAGACCTGCTTGGACTCCTCGTCGACCTCGTTCATCTTGCGGCCGATGAACCGCTTCACGGAGAAGAAAGTGTTCTCCGGGTTGACCACCGCCTGGCGCTTGGCGATCTGGCCCACCAGCCGGTCCCCGGACTTGGTGTACGCCACCACCGACGGCGTGGTCCGCGCGCCCTCGGCGTTGGTAACGATCGTGGGCTTGCCGCCCTCCATCGCCGCCACCGCGGAGTTGGTGGTCCCGAGGTCGATCCCGACCACCTTCTCGCACGCCACCCGCAGTGGCCGCCACCGCCGGCCCCCGCGCCCGTACACCGCCGCTGCGGTGCGGACAGAGACGGAGGGGCGCCGGCGGCCGTCGTGGGCGAAGAAGGGGGTCGAGGTGGGGAAGGTCGCTGTCGCCATGGCTGAGAGCGAGAGCTAGGAGGAGACTGGACAGGAGAGTTCGCCAAACCCTAGGAAGGGAAGGCAAGGGTGGATTCGAGTGGTTGTGTGGGCGAGGAGGGGTTTTTGTTTGAGGGACTGGGAGAAATGGCGAGAGGATAAGGAAGGGGAGGAGGGTTTTATAGAGTTTGCGTGCGGGGAGGTAACTCTGGGGGCCTGCCTGTGGCCCCTTGGCTTATTTTTTGGATTCTACCTGCTCGTTGTAGTAGTACCCATGTATGGCAATTTTTATATTTAAATGCAATTTTCGTATTGTACTCTAAAGGACAGTGCGATGTAACATTGTGACATTTATATCTAGTTTTGTTTTAAAGTGTTACTGGTTTAATGCAGTGGCAATGCATTTGGATTATACGTGTTGCTTTTTATGGCCTAATAGTATCCGGCGTTCATCTCTCGCTATTAATTTTTGTGACAATATATTATTAAAATTGTGATACTATATCATTATTTTTTTTATATAAACCTAGAAATCGTTTCTTTTTTTGAGCTTTCACCTTGCATTGTCAAGCAACATCTAGTTGCTAAAGAAGAGAAAACCACATTTCTTCCTTTGCTATCTCTATTAACTATGTGTACTCTATCTAGAGCCAGAATTCATAGAACATTAAGGAAAAGCGACAATGTTAGTGTCTGCTCTAAGAGCATGTTTTTTTCAGCTTCTAAAAGCTTTTTTCGGTTTTTCTACAGTAACTAACTTTTAAACGGAGTATTTTTTCAAGATAAGGTCTACTAGTTAATTGTAGTACATACTTTATTGACTTCATTTATATTGGTAAAAACCGTATGTAAATTTCTGTTACTCTGTAATCTCTCATACAAATAAATAAAAACCATGTTCGCAATTTAAAAGTTCATAAATCGCATTAAAAAAAATGCTCGTATCTTCTGGGGTGGATATCAGAATATGTTTATGTTTGGACAGGTCTTTTGGTGCGGTTTTGGGCGCCACAGGGGTGGCCCATGGGGCAGTGGCGGGAGCATTGCATCCGGGAGGTGGTGGAAGGTTCTGGAAGCGACGGTGCGGGGGCAGGAAGCTCGCGGAGGCGCTGAGAAGGAACGCGCGCGTCGCACGGCCAACGGACGGTCGGGTAGCTTCCTTTGCCCACCAACGTCTTGGGTCCATCGAGCGGGGACCACCTGTCGGTGGCTGCACGCGATTGCGGCCCGGGCCCACGGGGCTGCTGGAAGCATGTGGTCTATTCACGGGCGCGAGAGGGGCGCAACGTGGTGCGTGGCGAGCGGGTGAATGCAAATCACGTGTCGGCCCTAGATGTCAGTGGCACAACTGGTATGGTGATCCTTCAAAAAGTTTTGTTTAATTTAGATATTTATCTTTCATGTGGAATAATGGACACTTATCTAAAAAGAGGAACTAGCATATGATATGTCATTAGGACTCCTCTCCCCTCCACCTGCCTCCTTCTCCGACGCCGATCGTTGCCCTCCTCTCTTCTCCATGCTCCTCCTCCACCTCCCTTTGCTTAGAGGACAGCAACGGTTAACAGCCAAAGCTAAGCTAGAAGAGCTAAAGTTCAGAATAATTATAGATATGTTCAATTATGTCAGAGTGAAAAATAAAATGATTACTTCTATCAATAGACGAATTGCGTCCTAAAATACTATGTTCATTATCCTAAATATCATTTACATTGAATTCTCCAACATGATGTCTCCATGTACAGAATTCTAATTTTTTTTTTTAATCAACTAAATGGCTAGCTGCAGAAAAGCACAAAAATGATATGTTATTTCCTAAACAAAGACACAAAGCACGACAATGATACCTACCAACAAAAAACTGCATCATTGGCAACATCAATTTGAGAGTGCTGATTGCTTGTAAGCACATGATCTTTGTGAGCCTCAAGAGGACAGAGTATAGAATATGGAGTACATATGTACATGATCTGTCACAACATAGGCTGGCCGGTTGTAGCATTACTTCGCTGTGACTAGCATAATCTTGCCTGGAACGGTAGGCATGCTCCATGCCTCCACGCACAGGCAGAATACTGTAGAAAGATCAAGTACATGACTCCACACAGGCCTATTTTTCTTCGGAGACCAGTCCCAAAAAAGCCATGAACGCTGTAGTTGCAGTGTTGCATATATAGTTGTAGCATTTTTCAGGTAATCATTGGAAGAAATTAGACAGAGAAGTATGGAGCTCATACCGCCATTTACATTGTGGCCATGCAAAATGGAGCACAAAATTAGGGCCATTGCTCAAGTAAAGCTCATCATAGGTAAAGTGTACCATATTTGGACCAAATTGGTTAGAATTTATACAGTTAGACATTAGTTTGAAAACGTGATTCATAAGAATGTTTAAAACCATTGCTTCACACAATCAGCAGGAGGCTGGTATTTCACCTCTTCTGCATATCAGTCGCCACCTTCGCACAACTCGTGCTAGAGCGGGATAGAGTAGGAAGGCACAGAGCATGATGATGATACCTACCTACAAAAAACTGCATCAATGGACACAACAACATTAGTGTGTGTCGAGTACTTCGATGTACATGATCTGTCACAATCTTAGAATATTGAGTACATACGTGTTCATGATCTGTCACAATCTAAAATAGGATGATGGAAAAATCCATAACGACTTATGCTGGCTGGTTGTAGCTTTAATTTTGCTGTGACAAGCACTAGAAGCCACCCCACAAATGAACACAATCTTGCCCAAAAGGCCAGAGACAGAGTACTGAAGCAAGCTCAAATACAAGACCATTTTGGAATTTAGGCTAAATAGGCATATGTCTGTTTGGAGACTAAGTCCCAGATAAAAGCCATGAACACTGAGTAGCGTAGGTAGCTGTAGTATCTTTCAGGTAATCGTTGAAAGAAATTAGGCAGAGAAGCATGGAGCATTGGCTCATACTGTCATTTACTTGTATGCAATCACAAAATGGAGGAGACGATTAGGGCCATTGCTCAGCTAAAGCCATCATTGATGAAGTGTACCGTATGGTCCACTGCATCAGGTAGGTCAACTTATTTCTGGACCAATTAGGTCAGAATATATACAGTACCATATTAGTTTGGATTCTTGATTTATACGAATATTAAAAACATTGCTACACACAATCAGAAGAGCGCTGGTATTTCAACTCACACCACACTAAGCAACTAAATTGTTTGAAGTACCATGAACAAATCAGGCAGCTAAGAAAGTGATTGCATACTAGTTAAAAAGAAACATAAAAGTCAAACCCAATTGCAACAGACAACTTCGGACGATCTGTTTATTGTTTGTCAAGTAGTTTATGCAGTACGTTTTGACCAAATATTAAGGGGAACTTCACCAAGTGATACAAATGTGTAAGGTAAGCACATTAAACTATCTTACTAATTAGATTTGTGACTTGTGACCTGAATGAAAGAATACGGAGATATCACATAGATAAGCATCCTCCACCAATGTCATCCTAAGTATCCATTATCATCACTTCATCATCCGACCACCATCCTCGTTGGCTGTCACCACAATTCCGAAAGATTCTGCTGCTACACCTATGTAATCTTCTTTGACATCCTCTGCTTCCGTTCCCTGAACAACTCCTTCCAAAGGTTCCAAATCCAGAGGTTGCTCACCGTGATCGCCGTGCCAACGACGACGATCCAAGAAATGCGCACCCACCAAGGGATGACGTCCACGGCCTGCCCGGACAGGTAGAACAGGCTCATCTTGAGGAAGAAGAGCGGCCCAGCGACGCCCCTGACGATGGTGTACAGCACGTAGAACGGCGGCGACAGGGCGCTGTACACCCGGGCCGCGGTGGGCGCCTCGGCACGCCAGATCCCTGCGAGCGTCCAGATGTTCTGCAGGAGGCTGGTGACCTCGGCGAGCACGAGCAGGACGAGGAGCGCGAAGGCGCCGTGGCGGACGAGGTAGCGGCAGGTGAGGAAGACGAAGAGCGTGGCGAGGTGGTGGGCGATGAAGAGGTGGTCCCCGGGGAGGAAGGCGAGGTAGTGGAGCAGGTCCATGGTGAAGTAGGCGACGCTGTAGTCGAGGACGTGGTCCTGGAGGCAGGAGTTGGGCGCGGCGAAGCCCCGCGCCGCCGCCGGCTGCGCAAGGATGGCCGCCGCCGCCGCGAGCGCGGCAGGTGTGCCGTGCGTGAGCGAGATGAGGCAGCTGGCGCCGTCCAGCCGGTGCCGCGGCGCCCACCGCCGGAACACGACGAGGTGGCCGGCGCAGTAGATGGCAGCGTACATGGCCAGGAACGCCGGGTACAGCCACCGCTCCTCGCAAGCCAAAGAGGCCAAGAGCCCCTCCATGGACGCGAGATTCGCGCCGGGAGCCGGGAATCGGGGGAGGGATCAGCCGGATTGGCGCCGAATCGAGGCGAATCTCGCGGCGGGGGAGAGGGGGGATTCAATCGAGGAGTAGGGTTTGGGCGGCGAGGCGGATGGCTCTCGCGCGGCGGCTGCGGCTCTGGTTTGTTCGGTGTGCAACGTGGATGTGGGAGAACGCGAGGTGGGGTGGGGGTTTGGATTTAAACTAGGAGGTTTAGTTTTTTTTCAATAATTGATTTATTTATCATTAATTAATTGTGCTGAGAGATTTGGCAAGGAGGGATTAGGGTTGGATCCGGACCTGCGTTAGAAATTTGCTACCCTACTCGGCTGAAAATTAGGGTTTGGTTCAAATGAATTCCTTTTTCTTTAGCAAAAGGGATGGGCTTTGGTGAATGAGTGTAATACTAACATAGAGATTATGGGATCAAATCCTAATAAAGTCATAATAAATTCACCAAACGTATTGGTAGTGTGGTGGTCAGTGGGCCATGGACCCGCCCTTTAGCCAGGGTGGAGCTAGCCTCTAGTTGGCAGAGGAAAAGTTTATTTTTTCTAGTATATTTAGTTCGGTTTCTAGCTTATATTTATGCTACAGTAACTATCTTTTAAATATAGTGTCTTTTTAATATAAGCCTATAAATCGATTATAGTAGATATTATACTGACTTCAACTATATCGGCCAAAATCGCACGCGAGTATCTCTCTCACGAATAGCTATAATTCAAAATTTAAAATATAAGGTTCATCCCAAAAGAACGACCCCCAAGGGCTAGATGTTTGGCAGTTTTCGTTGATGAGTTGATCAAGGCTAGACTTTATCTCGAGTAGTCGATTAGCCTCAAGCAAACATGAGCCTTACTTATTTGGACTTAGGCTTCTAGCTTCCAGTTTATTTTTTACTATTTCTAAATTTCGTCTTTTTTACTTTTTGGCTTATTTTAAGCTTTTTTGTTGGTTCTTTTTTCTGTATTCATTTGCATTTACATGATGGACTAGCTCATTTTTTTATTTTTAATTTTTTTAATTTAATTATGCCAAATAAGCCACTATCAGTCTTGGAGAATGTTGGCTTGAGCTGCCATGTTGATTCAAGCATAATTTGGCAATAAGACAGTCGAGGTCTGCGCTAGCACGATTATCAGTAATCATTGGGCTCTCCCTATTTCTTGCTCAATGATGGTTTCATCATTGAAGCGATTCGGGTTGCTGTTGCTGAATTCCAAAATCACACGACCATGCGAAGAACTCCTAGGTAGACTACTATCTAGAATATTATTGCTATTTCCATCTACATTTTCACTTGCTTGGCTACTCTAATGAATTATTGCAGCAATCCCATCATTAGCTTCAACGGTGAAAGCCTCACCAGCTTGAAGGCGTATGTCACTAGACTATCGCGCTGGGTTTGATGCTAATGCATCTCTAACTTTCGCAATCAAGGAAGTTATTCGATTGGCGTGAACTACTCTCAATGTTGCAACAATAGAGTCGAGGTCTTTTGCCCACAATTTGTCATGTTTATCAACAATTTCTTGAATGTTTTAGGGAATCTACAGAAGGAAAAATGCATACTATGAAAGAAAGGCACACTTGCACAACATGGAGTGGAAAAACACAACATTTGGAATAAAAAAGGTATTACCTATGAACAATGGTTGCTAGACTAAGACAGCCACACCCACTCCTCAAGAGATATCGAGTTAGCTACTGCAACATTTTCTTACTTAGGACATCATGGTATAGAGTGCAAGATAAACCACAGAGCTATGTGAAGAGAACCAAAAAATAAAAGAAAAGGCAACCAGGGAGCTTTGTCATTTGTATCCAAAAAAGAAACAACATACAAACAGAAAAAATAAAAAAAGTGACATATAGGGTGGGATCCAAATGAAGTGTTGTTCAAGTTCAGTCAGTTCTTGTCAAAATTGAAGTCGCCATCACTGATGTGGCAAATCCTAGGCAATGAATAATTTATTGTATGGTTATTAAGACATCCTGTTGGAAGGTCAAGATGATCCATGTATACAATCTGAAAAAAAGGAAGAAGAAGCAAATGAGTAAGAACAAAAAAGCATGATATAATGTCCACCAACAAAAATAAGGATTAAAAAAGGCAGTAGATGTACGGCGAGGACAGGCAAATGTCCGCCAATTTAGAAAATGCTGGAGCACTGCTCCAGTATCAACTTCTGGTACATATCAACCTCCTTCATCAGAACATTTAGAATATCCCCAGCCCAGTCATACTCTTTCACCTTTGATATGTTGCCTAAGCTAGAAAGGTAATCCAATGAAACCGTGTTTCCAGTGCCAGGACATAACACACATGCCAATGCAATAAGCATGAAAGACCTCATGAGTATACCCTCATCTCCGCTGCCTTTCAACACTTTGATAGCCCTTGTTATTGGTGACCTATCCCCAACCCTATGCATCTCACGAAGCTCTGCAACATCTTTCAGCTTGCTCCGTGGTTTCAGAGGCTTTTCCCTAGAAAGTATCTCAAGAACTTTCTAGGGAAAAACAATTACCTTACCATAGTAGCAGAACTCACACATCACAGGCTCTATCTTGCCCATTATCCACTTCACTAGATTAATTAGTAGTGTGAATTTTGCAATTGGCAGTAAACCTTCATATATATACTTCACAACCAATTCTCACTACCTCAGAGTAAGTGCATTTGCAACCTTTTGTAACCTTTTTGCATTAAAACGATAGTTGCAACATGATTTACTACCCTCATCGGCCATGACAAAAAAATCCAGTGAAAAATGTCAATAGGTACATGGTGTTATGGGGCCAAAATAATAGAACCTACTATAAGGATGCAACAACATTGCAAACAAAAACCTAGTAATTACTGCAAGCATTTTGGTTGAACTACATTCAAGAAAATCAAGTAACAACTGTAACAAAATCCAGCAAAACCTGTAACAAAAAAATTGTGCCCATAGGATGCACATGGAACCTATGGGGAAAGCAACTCAAGCGGGAATTGGACATACATTGCTAAAAATTGCCATAGGAGAACACAGTCGTCTTAGAGCCTCACCTTAGTAATGCCCCCATATCTATCAACTTTTTGGCTAGAACCCTAGGCCACGACTAAAAATACCAAATCATTAGACATTCATCTAAATAGTGTCATAGCCTACAAGCCCCATCACATAGCATCAGATGAATTTTTCACTAGAAACCTAGATTTTTTTCTTGGATCGGTTTTTGAACCCTAGATATGAAAACCCATGATTCAAGCATTTGTACAGTAGCTACGTAGATGCAGATGGGGAAATCACTTGAATCACGGCCTACATCATCGCTCCCCAAAAAAGTTCGTCGTTGGTAAGATATCACCAAGATGCGTGCCCCACTTCAGTCATCTCCGCCACCTCGCTTGCCTCCACTTCACTTCTCCATTCCAGCGGGGAATGGGGTTGGTGGGGGAGTGGTTAAGTGGGTTGGTCGAGTGGGTGAATGTTGGATCGATTGATGATAGGTGGACGGTAGATGAAAGTGTAGCATGCAAGACAACAGAATCAGACATCCTACACATATCAATTTCAAAAGGAAAAAGATATTGGAGAATTTTTTTAACGTATTGCTAAAAAAATACCATCATCCAAGATAAATATTTTGAGGTAACAACAATTTGCTTCCCCTTCTTCCTCTTCCCATTCTCCGTGCTAAAAGTAGAACCTCTAAATATGTCACACCATCTAAACTATGTTGCCAAGCATGGCTCATTCTTTCTTTTGTGTCAACTAATTTTATGTTACTGATTTAAAAAATACTAATTTTATGTTACCAGTGCAAGTAATTTTCTGTCGCTAACCTATATTGTCGATCTCATTACGTTGGGTGTTGTTGGGCTAACCTACGCCTACCATCAACCTCACTGCCTCAGCTACTACTGGGCTATCGCCTACAACATGCATGCTCGATGAAATGCATCATAGAGGGGGGAAATGAGTCTTTATGAGGAAAATTTCATTATAATTTTATAATTTTCTCGTTTATGAAGAAAAGGTCATTTTGTCATTGTGAAAGCCCATGATCCTATCTCGATGGTACTTCTTATAAAGCTTTGTAAACAACACATTATTTGGTAATATCTATCATTGGAGAAATATTAGCAATTCATATTTCTCCAATGTTAGATATTACCATAGTTTTTCCACAAGAAATACTCAATTTTGCAAAAACTGCAACTTTGTGAACATTGATGATGGAAACTTTAAAGTAATAGATTATATAGTTTGAAAAATAGAATTTGGGAAAGCAAATAAATAATTGCATAGATGTTAAAGTATAAAAATTAGCAATTAGGGGGAATTTACTTATTAACACTACAAAAGATATATAAATTGAAAAATAATATCCAATGTATAGAGGATGGCAGGTGAGGCTTGGGGCCACATGCTAGTGGCATGTTGATATCATTTTCCAACTTGTGTGATCATTATAGTGCTATTGTGCAAACCATCCCTTTGAATTAATTTATAATAACTAATTCCTACTAATTCCATCTAAATGCTCATTCACTTCGTAACTTGTGTCTATTTTCCCCTTTATATTCTACCTTTGGGTTGGGTTATGAAAACAATATGTGCTCGTCAGACGGAATGACACTTCCAAACAATTAATCATTAAGCAACCAATTAATCAAATTTTAATATAAGATTATACATTCATAGTAATATATTTATTTATATTTTAAAATTATTTTTAAATAATTTATTTACAAATATTCACTGTGTATAGCATCATTAGTGATAACTTAAATTATAGGGAAAATCCATAGACACCCTCCATAAGTCACCTACTTTTTAATTTTTCCCATATCCAATTATCATTTGCTTTGCCCCCCATAAGTTAAGTTGGTGTGTAAATACCCCTCCAAGCCGTATGTTAGCATTATTTCTCATGGTTTTCATTATCTTTAGCACTTGCTTCAGTGGTATCAATACTTGTTTCAATGATTTTAATACTTATTTCAATTACTTGGGTGACCTCTATAGTGTAATACACTATTTTATTACTAATGTTTCAATACTAAAACCGTGTATTAAAAATAACAAAATCATTCAAATAATTGAAAGAAGTATTGAAATCCCTTAAATAAGTACTAAAATCATTAAAGCAAGTGCCAATGATAATTAAAACCATGAGAAAATAGTGCAAACATGTGATTTAGGGGTATTTGCAAGCCAATTTAACTTATAGGGCCCAAAGTAGACAAAAATGAGATATAAGGGGTAAATTGAAAAGGCAGGTGACTTATGGAGTCGTTTATGTATTTTTCCTAAATGATGTAATTCACACTTCATCTATACGATACATATTACGTATGTCATTGTAGAGTATTATAAACTAACGAATTGAATTAGCAAATGAAAAATAAATTGTTTTGGCGATTAAACAGAAAAACGCCTGGTTAATCGGGGAAACAACCACCAAATTGATAAAAATGGCAAATTAATTATTCAAGATCATTAAAACATCTCTGCATATATTATACATGATGGTTCATCTACCACCAACAATTAATCAGTCGGTACGCCCGTTTTTTACAACACTGGTTCTTCGTGAGTAATGTATTTTTTAAAAAAGTTATGCGGAATTTCAACTTAATTCTTGTGTTATTCCATCAAAGTTATACGTCACTTTTACAAAAGTGTAAAATGCACTACATGTATCACAACTTGCAAGGTGAGTGTAAGTAGGTCGTACAACTATAAAGTTGCTCATTTACGTCACTGATTTTGTTTAAGGGATGCAACAAGGTACAAAACGAGACATGGTGGCATAGTTGTCGCTAACGTGGTGCTAGCTGTGCTTTCAGTGTGGCTCAAGGTTGTGTGTATTAGGCTTACTGTGGGAAAAATTGCAAAGAGCCCCTTGAGTTTTATCCTCTATTAATTAAGTCCAAACCATCCCCTAATCTCATGAAGAAAGCGACGGGCACTTCGAGAGTGCCACCTAGAGGAGGGTCTGACGATTTGGCCGGCGTGCATGGGTGGCAATGCTGGTACATCGACTACTAGGAGTAGTGTTGCTTACATATGGTGAGTTGTCGGGCTTGGAGGGGAGAGACGAGGTGGAGAGGCATGGGGGCCAACAGTGGTGGGGGGAGAGGGTCCATCGCTTTCTTAATGAGAATAGAGGATGGATTGGGCCTAATTAATTGAGAGAATAAAACTTAGGGGTCACTTTGTAATTTTTCCTATATCAAGCCTAATATACATAACCTTGAGCCACGTTGAAAGCACAGCTAGCACCACGTCAGTGTCAAATGTGCCACCATATCTTGTTTTGTACATAATTACATCACTTAAATAAAATCGGTGATGTAAACAAGTAAATTTACAGCTGTGTGCACCCACCTTGCATGTTATGATATCTTTGGTGCATTTTAGTCCAAAAAAGAATTACATCTACACCCGCACCTACACCTATATGAATATTTGGCATATATAGCACTGTTTGCAACCGTAATTACAAACATATCCGTATTTGAGCCATATTAGCAAAAATGGTACTTTTGCTGCCTAGTGGCCGGGTGGCGGTCTTGGTAGAGGGTCGAGGCGTGTGACCCTCGCTTGACCACGTGCACCAAGTTCCCTACTGCCCCACCACTAGGCACCAGGTAATTAAGCCGGCTAATTAGCTGGCTTAATTACCTTCCTTGATTATTTTTTGTATATTACTTTTTGAATTTTTAAATAGGGAAAATAATCTCAAAAAATTGTAGAATTTTATGTACAAGCTTCCAACACAACATACTTTATTGTGTACTTTTTGATAATTTTATCCACTATGAATATTGCTAAAAATTCATAAAATTATGATATTTGTAGGAGTTATTATATATAGCAAACATGCTCCAAAAATTATGAAATTTTATGTGCACCCTCCTGACATAGTCATAGTAATTGTCTATTTTGTTTAGAATTTTATGCATTACAAATGTTTGTAGAAGTACATATAATCGTACAAAAAATGCATCACACGGGATGCGATATGGCTCACTCATCTAAGTCTTTGCTATCTCCTCACTGTGTCTACCTCTAGGTGCATGGCCTTGCCTTGTGTTGACCATGTCTCGTGGGGTACGTCAGCCAGTCTGAAGCTTACGTGTCGGTTCGAAGAAGGTGTGGAGACCGTTTCGTTTGTTGAATGGGCGGCGGTGATCCAATAGGTTGAGATACAGCAGGCTAGGTTCGGTAAGCATCGATGTTATCCTACTGAGACATGTCAAATTGTGTGTCACCAACAATCAATTCCTAAATGAAGGACTCTAGAAATCATCCTCATGGTGCAGAGGAGCTTTGGCCTTGACCATACGACGTGCCAGCGAAGCCGGAGGAGATATACCCACCGAAATCTTCAAACCCTGTGTATGGTGTGAACGATGAGCTTTACCCTACATACATTGTAAATCTTAACATTGTGTACCGCTCCCTGAAAGCATCCAAGAGGCACATATCGTCATCGGTGGACTCGACATCACCTCCACATTGAATTGAAGGCTGCAAGATGAAGCGATGTTAGTCACATTAAATATTTCGGATGTAGAATGCAAATCTCGTACCTCCCGGATGTGCAGCGAAGATGAATGACGGGGAGCGGTAGTCTGTGTAGGTGGTGCGAAGGTCAAAAGCGATGCATCTCGATGACGGAACTACAGCGGAAGAACGCCATAATGTTAGCGAAACATAAGGACTAACATGGAAATAAAATGTAGATTTTTACATAAGTTACCTCCTCGTCGACACGGCACGCGGATGATCGGTAGATTGCGATGGATGGCTAGACTCACTAGGTCGCAATGACCTGGTGGATGAGCATGGTGCCCCACTGTGTGCCCGATGTGCACAGCGTGCTCCATTGAATAGTCATAGTTCAGGTTGTCCACTATTTTTTGGCCTGCTTTTGGATGTACTTCAAAGTATTCTGTAGTGCCGGTGGTGTGTCCAGGCTGCTGATGGCAGTCTCGGATGCTCTTGTGATGCGTTGCACCCGCTCCAACTGAAGTGACATATGAAACAGGTTCAGTAATGACCAGTATGAATTTTTTAAATGAAATGAATAGAAATTTCAACATGTCCAGAGTTACAGAGCAAGACATACAAAGTGTAAACATTACTCGGATGGAGTTTGACTCTCCAGTGTACGGTTCGCGGTAGGAACCTGCTATCCGGAGGGGGCATGATCTGGTGCAAACTGAATTATCGCATTATGCGCTACGGTGCGTAAGCCTTCACCATATACGAGAACACCAGATGACATGTCGTCGCCTATAGCTTCGCGTCCTGTAGGTATTGCATGGACAACATGTAAGGCGATACACGCTCCATGAACTCTATAGTCTGTAGACCCCAGATGATGTCGGTATCGTGCAACAACTCGAACTCGTTGTGCCACAACAAGTAGCACCTCGACAGTCTGCCCTTGGCCTAGCACAGACGAGTACCAATCCACCGGAAGCCTATAGTGAGTCCGTCTATCAGGTCGACGAACTCGTGAAACGGGTGCACTAGTGTCACGATGGCCGGACAGCCGACAAGGAAGTGCTCATAACTCCATAGCTACAGGAGCACGTAGCAGACGACCAGGTTGGGGGTATCAACAGTGCCGCGCTGGCAAGCGTCACACAACTCCCGATATGTGACGCATAGGATGGCTGATCCCCAGCTATACTGAGGCATCGCCCCAACCTCCACGTCAACCAAAGACTCGATAAGGTGGATGAACTCGACATTGCAAATATCACCGTGCGTGGCTGGAAACATGCTCCAATCAAAGAGTTGAATAAGGTACGCAACGAGATGCATCCTAATGACCTCGACCGGTGCATCCTACGGGCACGCACTAAAATTCTTCAGCCAGATGCGAGAGACGTCACGAGCACCCTCCAGGATAGCCAGGTCGAACCGATATGTCAACCTGTCCTTCCAATTTGCCAGTGCAGGGGCTGGAACAAGTGCGTCACCCTAGAGAGGGAGACCGGTCAAAAACGAGACATCCTGCAGAGTGACCGTTATCTCACCCTACCAAAAGTGGAATGTGTGCATCTTGGACCTCCACCTATCCACCAATGCCACCAGCAGGCTGCCGTCGAGGGTGAATTGGCGTCTAATGGAGGCCAGCCTTGTAAAGGGCAACAAGCCTGTGGCCCGCAGGATTGGAACGTAGCTCTCATCTAGCTCCCAATGATTCCTCCTTCCCTGGAGCTTGAAGGGCGAAGGGCCAGCCGCATCACTCATCATCCATGAGTGGCACCGGTGGTTCTCAAGTAGAACTGTTTGAGAAGCTTTGGTAAAGACATGCCTTCAAACAAATGGGATAGACCAAATATTAGTATGAAGCTTGGTAATTATATTACAAAATTGAAATTTGTAATGAAATAAATAGTACAAAATAATGTGCACTTAGGACTAATGGCAGGAAGCATCCTGGATCCCAGGGCTTACGATGCATATACACATATATACATATACACATATACTACAAATAAATAATTACATAGTTATTTATCTCATGGCAGTACATTACTATAAATAAATATTTATTTCAAGGCAGTACAATACTACATAAAAATTACGATGAAATAATGACAATAAAATACTACAAATTGAAATTTACGATGAAATAAATAGTACATACATATATGCATCTTCGGACTTCACAACCCACCAAAACCCACTAGATCATGACATGTTGGCACCCTACCTTTACATTCGAGATTGATTTTTGTATGATAGCCATATTTTAAGCTCCACTAAAGAATCGATGGTATGTTGAGTTGTTAACTTCATTATTTTATGTGTGAAATTACTTAACAACCAAAGACCAAAGGGCCTATCAAGGAATTACTCAATGATAAATCCTCTATTCTAAATCTTTTTATTACATTGCTTCTCATATGAACTGTTTCTTAAAGATGACTTAAACATATATGCACCTAGTCTATATAGCTCTCTATGTCAGTAGGGCTACTAGACACCCAACCAAGAATCTGAAATTCAGGATTTAAGTGTTATATCCAACATATGTTCTCTTGTACCATTATGAGAGAAGACATAATTTACCTATGATCGGAAAACTAGAGGTAAACCACTATAAACTTTCTCGAAAAGCTTGAAGATAATTTTATCAATCCGACACTGCAAGCGTCCATAAAAATGTGTATATACATATACATATATATACATACATATGCATGTATACTAGTTACTTGCTCGTGTGTTGCAACGAAATTTATTGGATATATAGAGAATCATGCTATAGAAGAGGACTACTCTAATCAGTTGAAAAGTGGAGAGTGATGGAAAGTTGAGAATGAGGCGGTTGCAAGAGAATGGACGTACTACCACCAACTCATTCTTTTATAATAGTAATATAGATAATCATGCCATAGAAGATGGTTACTCTACTCAGTTGAAAAGTGGAGAGTGATGAGAAGTTGAGAATGAGACGGTTGAAGGAGAATGGACGTACGACCACCAACTCATTTTTTTTATAATATGCACGTATACATATAAATATATAATGACAATACAATATTACAATTTAAAAATTATGGAGAAATAAATAAATACATAAATATTTATTACATGGCAATACAACACTACAAATAAATAAATAATTACATAGTTATTTATTTCAGGGCAGTACATTACTACAAATAAATATTTGTTTCATGACAGTACAATACTACAAATTAAAAATTATGATGACAAATATAATTACACACACATAAATGTGTGTGTGTGTGTATATATATATATATATATATATATATATATATATATATATATATATATATATATATATATATATATATATATATATATATATATATATATATATATATATATACGCACACGTAGGTATTACATAGAAAATACTTGCTAATACTACTGCTAACTGGCTGCGAAGAATTACGAGACTCCGAGAGCGACTGCGAGAAAGTTTGCGAAAGAGAGACTGTGAGAGCGACTACAGGAGAACGCACAATTTGTAACGTGAGTGAGAGCGCACTCGCCCTAACGAAGCGCCGATAATAGTGGGAGTGAACTACGCGCGAGGAGACAAACGCGACGCAAGCGACACTTTCGGTGGTCTATTTTTTGCACGAGTACTCAATTTTCATATGAGCCAAATGCCTACGGCTCACTCCGTTCGTTCGTATGTGGACTAAACAAAGCAAATAAAACCCACCCCTACCCACCCCTGCCGCATGGTTCCAAAGCCTGCAGCCCAGTGGTAGGGCTCCAGGTGATTAGCAGATGATTAGCAAGTGATTAGTATGGGTATTTGTACTATTATATGTACTCCTACAAATATTCATAATGTATAAAATTCTCAAAAAATAGATAATTACTATGACTGTTTCAGGAGGCTGCACATAAAATTTCGTAATTTTTTAAACTCGTTTGCTATATGTAACAACTCCAACAAATATCATAATCGTACGAATTTTTGAGCAACATTCATAGCGGATAAAATTGTCAAAACATTACACAATCAAGTACGTTATGTCAGGAGGTTGTACATAAAATTTTATAATTTTTTGATCTCATTTTCTATATTTAAAAATTTGAACAAACAATATACAAAAATAATTAAGACAGGTAATTAAGTCGGCTAATTACCTGGCTTAATTCCCTGGTGTCCGATGGTGGGACGGTAGGGCACCTGGTGTCCAGTGGCGGAGCGACATGTTGTCTGCCGCCCGGTGGCCGGATGGCAGGTCACACGCGTTAGCACTGCGACGTCGTCGTCTGGTTACCGGACGGTAAAAATATCACATACGGATATTTTATATTAATAGATATAAAGCCAAAATTTCCACCTATATTCTCCATGAAGAGACATCTGCGTCTCCTCCTCCTTGGTAAAAATACATGTGGTCAATACGAAGCTAAAGAAAACAATTGCCGCGCCATGAGAAATCGCGTCGTGTGACACCTAAAATCCACACATAAACATCCAACTTTGACACCCTTTCACACAAATAAATAAATATACAAATGGTTCCTCCATCCACTACGTCGCCCCCTCTGGCTCTTCCGCTCCTCAAAGAGAGGCCAACTCTCTCTCTCTCTCCCCCTGTTCCCTTCCCCCAAAGCTCGCACCTTTCCCTTCCCCTCCTCCGCTCTCCCAAGTCCCCAATTCGGTGCGCTCTCTCGGCCCGATCGGTCGAATCTGTTCGAGTTCGGTGTCGATTCCACGCGACCATCGGGGAGTCCGCGCCGATTTGTCCCCAGTTCCACCGCCTTCGCTTCTCTGGTTTGGTTCATCAGGCTTCGTGGTCTTTCCTTGTGTTCGATCCGGGTATTCTGCGCTGTTGCGGTTGGGTTCATTTCTGGTCTGGGTTCCTGCTCCGATTTGGTCAAGGAAAACCCGTGCTTTGGTGCTTCCGAGCTGAATTTCGCATATTTATGTTTTTCGTGAGCTGAAAAGGTCGTCCCTTTTTGGTTTTCTTCAGGATTCGTCCTGATCTGTGTGTAGTATCTTCTTCTGGCTCGATTGCATATTGGAATTTGGTCTTTCTCACGGTTCGGTAAGGGGGAAAAATTCGACCATTTCTACGTTTATTTGGTCCAAGAAAGCTCCAAATTTTTCTCTGTTTTCCAATATAATTTATCCATTTGTTCTTGTCCAGATCTCATTTTCTTTCTTGGCTTTTGGGTCTACAGTCTACACCGACTCGATAAAAAAAATCATTGATTTCCCATTTCTGAGCTGACTATTTTTCGCAAGAACTCCATTTCTCGCTCTTATTACGCCCAATTTCCCCTGATCTGATTGTTCAAGCTTGGGATTCGCCGCAATTTGCTTGATTTCTTCATCCGTGTCGAACCCAATGGCGCAGGAAAGCTGTGATCTAAACAAGGATGAGGCCGAGATCTTGAAGCCCACATCCTCCTCCTCACCTTCTCCTTCCCCAACCACAACCTCATCACCACCACCACCGCCACCAACCGCTCAAATACCAGAACCACCACCTCCACAATCACAGCCACAACCACCAGCAGCTCAATTCCTGTCCAAGCCCTGTGAAGGTGTTCTCATAGAGGCTTCCAGAAAGAGGAAATCGGCCGAGGTCATCACCTCTACGGAAGCGGTGTCGGCAGCGGTGGCCGTGGCAGCTGAGCCGCTGTCCCCGGTGCTGTTTGTTAACCGGTGCAACGTGTGCTGCAAGAGGGTCGGTTTGACCGGGTTCCGGTGCCGGTGTGGGGAGCTCTTCTGTCCACGTCACCGGCATTCGGAGACCCATGACTGCTCGTTTGATTATAAAACTGCTGGCCGGGAGGAGATTGCCCGGGCGAACCCTATGATCAGGGCTGCCAAGATCATTAAGATCTGAGGTATAACATTCTGTCAGTTGAATAATCTTACATCTGATCCATGAACACATATCATTTAATTCTAGCTTGTTGTTAATTTTATCTGTGGACTTCCCTTGTGGAATATAATTTGCTTTGTTAACAGTAATACCTGGTGGTGCGATGCTTGTTTTCTCTTGAATCAATGCCATAGCATTTCCATATAATTTATTTTGCTTGTGATTACAACATTTTTCTTTATGGAAGTACTATACAACACTCGCATGATTTTTGGGGGGAAATCAGTTGGATTTCTCACTTTTGAATGTGCGTGAAGATTCGTACGCCGCCACCTCCACCTTCTTCTCCGGCGACCCTGAGGGAGAATCCCACCCCACGCGACTAGGGTTCACCGTTCCCCCTGGACATAGAGGGAGGCCGGGGGGTGGTGGCCCAGCAGTGGGAGCGACGGGTGGTGGGCGGTGTCGGCGGGTGGCGGCGACAAAAGGTACTAACTATTAGGTTGTGCAGGGCAGCATGGTGGGGAGGGTAGGGGCGGCGAGGCGAGGCGGCGGTGACGCCGCCACCACAGTGGTGGAGGAGGGGTGGGGAGGCACGCGGAGCTGCTCGGTGAGAAAGGAGGAGGAGGCTGTGGGAGGGGTTTGTTGCCAACGGCAAGGAGGGGCGGCGTGGGGCGGGAGGTGACGGGGTCTGGGTGGGATAGGGTTAGATGGGGTTATATAGTATTGGGGGAGGGAGGACGATGGCCTTTGGATCTTAATCTAAGGGTCACAAAATTTGACTGTTTCTCATAAAAACAGTCGAATGTTGTATAGACAAACCCTTTTCTTTATGTTGCAAATTGATGCATTACTGATTTACACATGAAGATAGTTGAGCTGTGAGCTAGGTGTCATGTCTGTTAGCTTAGCTGTAAAACTTGTGAAAAGATTTTCTGGATCGGCATCTTGCTTTCATGAAGCGTTCTGCTAGCTGGCCATATGGTGCATCTACCAAGTAAAATCAAGTTTTATGCTCATGTTTTTGTTGCTGGTTGTTATTCCCGCATTCGCAAGCATCAGATCTGTTTAAACTTAAAATCAAAATTACCTATTTGTTATGAACTTTGTTGATCCCAACTAAGAAAGTAAGAAGAGGAACTTCATGATCATCGAAAACATTTGTTAGAATTTACTGTCAGGTTTTCTCCTAGATTGTTTACTTCTCTGCTTGCTCACAACCTTGTTGCTAGTTCAATGTTTTTGCACTCTTGGCACTGCATGCATATTTTTCCCCATGGACTTATACTATGCAAGAAAGCTTGGTTCATTGACCTTAACTCTTGCAATTTTGTAGGTTATGTGATCTATGAACTATATGGAAGACTAATCCTGGAGATGCTGCAAGTGAATCATGCTGTCATTCCAAGGGCGATCCAAAGGCATGATCTCTGCATATTTGTGAAGTAATTCCCATACAACTGTGCTCTTAGTAGCATAGAAATCCACGTCGAACGTGAAATCCATGGGTTGGTTGTTGTGGGAGAATGCTTCACTCTTGTTCTTCGTCCGTCTTGGGTTCACCCCATAGCTTGCTCAAGCTACCACACATGAATGATAGCATTTGTACTGTCCAGTCGTAATTTTATTGGATCCTCCAACAGTTTATTGTAGTATATTGTAATCTTTCTTGTGTCTTGTTCGGTTTTATGCAACGCAATTGTGTGTTACTGAAAGCTTGTGTGATGTTTGAAGTTTCGGTGCATGGTGGAGCTAATGAGCTCTCATACAGTGGCTACTGAGTATAATCTACCTGTCAAGCAATTACTTTGCCATGACAGAAGTTACACGGTGTATCTGTGCAAAGATTGAAATCTCAACTTTACAGCGTGAATGCTACCATACTCTGTAAGGCGATCCAAATGACACTTGATAAAACTCAATTTGCGCTGCATGCTTTGAAGCTTCTGGCTGCGAATGACAGTAGATGGCACAGATATATTTCGAATTTAGTAGAGTATATAACTGATCTGGATATCACATGTTGCAACACACTAGGAATTCAGTACAAACAAGCAGGACACTAGGAATTCAGTACAAACAAGCAGGGGAGCTAACAACAAGGGAGAATAGCATAAAACTCCATTTTATACCACATGGTAGTGGTACAACCGTTCATCTCCAGTGCTCCATTACATGTGAGGATTCGTAACTCAATTATTTGTACCGGTGGCTATAAACTGGAGCTTCATATGGTAGGCGCCAGACAAAACAATTACAAAATTACAAAATTACAATTATTTGTACCGGTGGCTATAAACTGGAGCTGCATCAATACGAGGGCCTCTTACATGTCTTATCAAAATTCAGCATTGAACTGTGATTCTATCCTACAATTCCTAGTTATTCCCGAGATGCTTGTTCTTCACGCTCCTCATTGTCGAGGGCATGATAAGGGCCTTTGCCTTCAACACAAACAGAATTCCCGTTAACAAAAAAATAACTCTCGAAATGTTTATTTGTTCGAAAAGTCCACAATATCAAGTACTATCAATCAATTGGCTCTTTAGGCCTATCAGTGGTAGGAGTTTTACCGTCTTCAAATTTTCAGGTGCCAGATGACGCAGCACCCTGACACTGTGGATCAACAGCAGCCTCCTCATCAGGCAGTTTTCCTTCGACGTCGCCAGCCTCAGCAACTGCTGTCGTCGTTTGAATCGCTACATTCGCATGTCAGAATTAGTAAACAAAAGGAACAATGGTGTTTGTATAGTTTGGAAGAATGGATGAAACATCTTATGAGTTGAAATGATTAAACTGAAACTCACAGTCTCATGTCTAACAAACAGTGAGAATTAAGTGTTGTCACACAGATCACAGAAAAATAGCTGGATGAGATTGGGTATAAAATAGGTGAGTACCCTGAATAAATAACTAGTCCAACTGCAACGGCACCAAATGCTACATAGTACATCCAGTCGACCTGGAAAGGAAGGGGCATTCAATTGCTGATTATATGTAAGACAATGAGCAAGCTGCAGATTGAGGGGACCAATGATCAAGCCTTTTTCATGGTAGGCAAAGACACGGATGAGAACAGCCCACATGTCTGAGGTTAGCAATGAGAGGTTTAGCATTGTTGAGCCACTGATCTGCACAAGTTAACATAGCTGTGAGGACTGAAAAATCCTGAGTAACAATCAGGTGCTTTATATGGATTTGGTGCCCCTTTATTTTGTAGAACAAGACCCTTTATCAAAGCTTCATTTACATATATACAGAAAAGTGCAGAAATGAGTAGGTACACGTTGAAAGGAAATAATGTTTGCCTACAGCATACCTTCAGTAGAATTGGGACCAGAGAGTAAAACATGAACATTGCGACTGCAAACCCAATAAATGATACCACCTGACGACAAAATAATATTACGTGGATTTAGGTGTCACCAAAAACAAAGATAAAGCAGATAATTTTTGGCTAATTGAAGGTACTGAAGAAGCAAGAAAGATTTGGAGCTTCTATATATGAAAAAGACCTAGTAGTTACTGGCATAAGAGGAAGTCTGTTTTAAGCCTAAAAAAGGGATAAAAAGTAACCCTTTTGCACATCATGTTATGGAATAGATACTATAATAGTTCTACAATAACTACCAACTAGTGATGTATTTGTAAGCCTAGTACTAGTGTTTGAGATGAAAGACTGTCTACACGAGGGAGGTTAGGGAGACTTTACAGCACCAATACTCCATTGTATATATTTTATCTCATTGCGTTCAAATATGCTTCTGCATAAGTAGTTAAAGAAATAACATAGATCAAGGAACTTGTGAAGTGACTATTCAACACACCACATAGTGACAACCCAAAATCAAGTTGCAGGAGCTAGAAAAGTTACACTGCCAACTTGAACAAACAAACAGCAAACTTTGCTTGAAAATACTATTGTAAACATGGCTTATCAAAGCAAAAACGGTAAAACACCGTGTATTTTCACCAAAAGATAGGAACAGGATACATCTCAAAAGCACTGCTAATAGCTCCAAATAGTCCCAGCATCCCCATGAACTCAATTCGGTCACCGGCTTTTACCAGAAGCTCCTGAAAGCAAAAGAAGAAAGAAAATTGTTGAGGGATCTGGTCTCTAGTGAAGTTATGTTACATCTACACCATAAGCTACCATTAGTTAAGAACAGAAAACGAGAACATTATGGTTAAATATTTGGATTACTCTTGTTTGACAGCAGATAGTGAAATTAAAGATAGCTTTTGGTACAAAATATTAATAAAGAAAGCCTTTTATAGGTATTAAAAAAAACAAAAATCATGTTCTCTATGAATTGAGCTCTATACCTTACCGTCACTAACATTGCTGATGGCATAAAGGGTGGCGCTGGCAATTACAAGAATATCACCTTTAACCGGACTTGTGTGAGCTGTATAGAAAGAGATGTCCATTAACTTCATCAAATTGGATGTACTTCATTTACAAGTTAAAAGAGAACTTCGGAAGTTCCATGCAATAGCTTCATTGAACTAAGTATGCTCCAGAGATACAAATAGTTTAAGCATCATTGGAGTTCTTCATTTTTTAAAATCCGTCACAGTTAGCAACATGTTTCACTGTGGTATTGGATCTTTAGTTCACAAAAAAAATGGACATAATCAGTCTTGCTAATATGCATTGACATCATATTACGCCACCATAATTTTCAGTTATCCGAAACCAAATGATTTCTTTGCTCTTGCTTGTGATAAGTGAAGAAGAAATATTCAAATGAAACAATGAAGACATATATATACTAATAATTGTATTGTTGCAATCAAGAAGGAATATGACAGCCGGAACAGCCCAGCAATCAAGAAGCATAACGCTTGTCAGGGATGTGTATTGGTAAGCCTTAACAACTACAAAAGAAGGAAGATATTTAGTATAATATTGCTAGATTATCTGTCTATTTCAGTTGATAGGAATCCACTTCTTAGGAAGTAAGATGATCTTGTTAGTTCTGAAATAGGTGACTAGGCAATTAGCACCTCTTTGCAGCGCACTGCATAATTTTCGTTAACAAATAAAAAAATACATGTAAAGGTTGCACATACCTAGATAATTCGCCTCCACATCGACCAAGCCTAGTATCAAATAGTAGTACCATTTCATCTGCAAGAATTAGCGCATGCATAAATCAGACTTCACAGCAGTTGAAAACTACAGAAGGTTGTGGTACAGCAACAAGATAAAATTTAATTAGTTATCGAAAAGGCAGAAAAGGTAAAATAAACGTACTTTTTAAAAAGAAGCAAAATGTTGTTACATAAGAATCGAAAGTAGCCACTAAAGTACTAGTGAATAATACCAACTAAGTCTGAGCAAAGCTCAAACTTAGTAGCAGGAACTGTCTTTGTCAACATATCAGCTGGATTATCATGAGTACTTATCTTGCTGACTTTAATATCACCTTGCGTAATGGCACCTCGAATGTAGTGATACCTGATATCAATGTGCTTTGTTCTTTCATAGAACATTTGATCTTTTGCTCCCATAAAGCTCAGTGAATAAACCTCTTAGCCGGCTTCTTTGCAAACTTCAGAAATAGCCATATACTCAGCTCTTGTAATAGACAAGGCAACAATAGCTTGCAAACTTGCTTTCCAGCTAACGGCATACCCTCCAATAGTGAACACATAACCAATAAGAGATCTTCTTTTATCTAAATCTCCAGCAAAATCAGAATCCACATAACCAACGAGTTCATCTCTAGTCTTCCCAAACTGTAAACAAGCATTGGATGTGCCCCGCAAATATCTGAAAATCCCTTGAATTGCTTTCCAATGCTTTTTTCAGGATTATCCATTTATCTACTAACCACACTTAAAGATTGAGATAAATTAGGGCGAGAACATATCATAGCATACATAAGCGAACCAACTGCACTCGCATATGGAACTTTAGACATGTACTAAATTTCATCATTTGATTGTGGATATGAAGCTGAAGAAAATCTGAAATGTGCAGCTAAGGGGGTACTCACAGGTTTGGCCTAATATATGTTGAAACGACGAAGAACTTTATCAATATATCCTTTTTGACTTAGATATAATTTGCCAAACTGTCTGTCTCTAATGATTTCCATACCAATAAACTTCTTTGCTGCACCGACATCTTTCATCTCAAATTCACTATTTAATTATGCCTTCAACTTCGAAATTTCAGCCTTATCTTTTGCAGTAATCAACATATAGGAGCAAATAAATAACTGAACCATTAATAGTCTTCAAGTAAACATAGTTATCATAATTAGATCTTTTCAAATTCTGAGATATCACAAAGGAGTCAAATCTCTTGTACCATTGTCTAGGTGATTTCTTCAAACCATCAAGAGATTTCTTCAATTTGCAAACAAAATTCTCCTTTCCCGGACTGATAAAACCTTCTGGTTGCTCTATATAAATGTCTTCTTCTAATTCCCCATGTAAGAATGCAGTTTTCACATCCAATTGTTCAAGGTCATAATCATGCATAGCCACAATGTTGAGTAAAGTGCGAATAGAATTATGCTTCACAACAAGGGAAAAGATATCTGTAAAATCAATACCTGGAATTTGGATATATCCTTTTGCAACTAGCCATGCTTCATACCTAACCTCTTTGGTTGGTGAAACTCCTTCTTTCTTCTTGAAGATTCATTTGCAGCGAATATGTTTCTTCTCAATTGGCAACTTGACCAGCTCCCAAGTGCCATTCTTGTCAAAAGATTCCATCTCATCATACATGGCAGTCGTCCATCTTTCTGAATCACTAGAAGAGATAGCCTCTAAATAAGATGAAGGTTCTGCAGTACCTTCAATTTCTTCTGCCATATTTAAACAATAAGCCACAACATTAACTTCTTCAATCAATCTCTTAGGAGGCTGAATGTTCCTCCTCTGTCTATCAACTGCAATAGAACGATGTGTTGGTGGCTCAACAATAGGTGCTTCTGAAATATTTTCCTTGTCGACTTCTAGCGTAGATCCTGAATCAATAACATGCTCTATCTGCACGCTTGATTGCTTCTCAACGGAAATATCAATAGATGGTTTATCATGTAACATAGCAGACTCATCAAAAGTAACACTTCTGCTAATAACCACCTTTCTAGTTTTAGGATTCCGCAATTTATATCCTTTCACACCAGTTTTATAACCAAGAAAAATGCACTTAACTGCTCTAGGCTCTAATTTACCATTGTTAACATGAGCATACGTAGGACAGCCAAATATTCTTAACTTTGAATAATCTGCTGGAGAGCCAGACCATACCTCAATTGGAGTCTTCTTATCAATAGCCAAATTTGGTGATCGATTAATCAAATAACAAGCAGTGGAAGTGGCTTCAGCCCAATAACTCTTAGATAATCCAGAGTTTGATAATATGCAACATACATTTTTTATGATGGTTCTGTTCATGCGTTTGGCCACACCATTTTGCTGAGGAGAGCCTGGTACGGTATAATGTCTCACAATACCCTCTGATTTGCATAAAGCTTCAAATTCTTCAGAACAGAACTCTAAGCCATTATCGGTACGCAGCTTCTTGACATGCTTACCAGTTTATCTTTCAATCATAATCTTCCACTCCTTGAATGTTTTGAATACATCTGATTTGTGCTTGACTAAATATGCCCAAACCTCCAGTGACTGAGGGGGAGTGGTGCGCGCCAGGCAGCCTCACATGTGTTATTTTGCAAGGCTTCCTCTTGCCTTATTAATATATTCTAAGAATAAGCTAAGTAGTTCGTTGAGACATGCTGAGTTCCGGGTGATGGAACATGGGGTGTACAACAATAAGGTTTTAGGGCCCTATTTATATTGATTTTTAAAGGTTGTTTTTATATAATGAATGATCTTTCTATAATACATAATTTTTAAATATAGTGTCTTTTTAAGACGGGATCTACTAGTAAATAGTAGTATACACTGCAGCGACTTCATTTATATCGGTCAAAATCGCACGTAAATATCTCTCTACAAACTGTTTACTATTTATAAGTTAAAATCAAAAGCCTATATAAACAAGCCCCTAGGTTTGATGTAACGCCCCCATTTTTGGGGAAACAGGGGCGTTGATAATCCGCAACCACTCAGGACTTTAGTTGCGGACCAGACGAGTATTATGCCTGCTTACGAACATTTGAGAAGAGTTAGTTTGATTGAAATAAGACCTAACGGTCAATCTTAACAATAAACCAGGCGTACAAGCCCAAAAGTACTTACATGCAGAAGAACCGTAGCAAACACCACATGAAAGCTTGAGTGCGGTCGTAACCCTAACACGAAATCTTGGTTCGCTTTCTTTGCTTCTGGAATCTATTGTGGGGGAAAATTCACGTAAGACTGAGTACCAACCACTGTACTCAGCAAGTCACAAGGGTAATTCTGACTTATCTAAATGCAGGAGATTCAATGGGAGGGTGTGTACTGGTTTTATTGATTTGGATGGATGCAATTTTATTTGTAAACACTTTTTGAAACCAAAGACCAAATAGCTACTCCTTAAGATTAAAGGGGGGTTTCTTTCAATATTGATTATCCATCTACTCAATTTAAAACACTTATGAAAACTACTCATGCCTCGCTGCTGGAATCACCCAATAGACACAGCTCCATTAACCGGGAGCACGACGTATTCGAATACCATTTATTTGACTCTGTAGAGTTGCCCAACTTTACCCACAAGTATTCTAAACCCTTATGACTGAGTTAAGGAACTGGGTTGTTTCATTGCTCAATCCTTTGTGTACACTCCACCCGATAGGTTAGGGACCCGCACAACCTCGGGTATCCGCATGCCTACACAGAACGTCAGGCCCGAGTTGTGGAGACCTATCGTTGCTATGTATGGGTTTCCATTCCACATACCAACTCGCAATGTGGATCCCAGCCACATCCCCTTCCTTGACCGCATCCACCTTGGTTTCCCCTTGAGGTGACATTCACGATCGACTTAATTGGCTACCTGGTAGGTCGAGTTATTGTCCTCCTAGCATTGCTCAAAGCTCAACATGTAGGCATAGAGTTTATTGAGCCCAATCAAATCGGTTCTTGTTGTCATGGAAGTGACAAGAGAATCATAGTTGTCGTTGAGGCCAGCGAGCATGTAGATGACGATTTCTTCATCTTGGAGCGGATGGCCCGTAGCTGCTAGAGCATCGGTTAGATCCTTCACTTTTGTTGACGTAGGGCGCCATGGACATATCTTTCTTTTGGATCATCATGAGCTGCTTCTTTATTTGCATCACCCGTGCCCGTGATTGAGAAGAGAACATGTGTTCAAGCGGTATCTAGACTTCAGCGGCAGAAGTCATGAATAGGACTTGCGCAAGCACCTCGTGTTGGAGCCAGACATTGTACTTTGTGTTTGGTACTTAGGTGACAGTGTCGTCTTCGGTAGTCTACACAACCATCTTCGAAGGTGTGATGTTGGTGCCACTGACATAGCCGAGAAGTTGATGTCCCCGAAGATAAGGTAGCAATTGAGCCTTCCATAGGAGATGGTTCTCTCGTGTCAACTTGATGTTGATGAGATGTTCAAATGATAGCTTTGGAAGCAGTCCAACACCTGTTGTTATGGATGCGGCGGCGGCAATGGTGGAAGATGAGAAGCTAGTAGTAGACATGGAAGGTAGAAGTGGCAGGCTCTGATAACATGCGAGAAATCAGAGAGAGATTGAGAGAAGACCACACCAAATAGACACTGGATCTCATGTTTATATAGTGTGCCAATTGGTAGTGATTAATTACAATGGACTCTTCGGTATACAACAGAACTCTTGAGTTACATATCCAAAGGTTAATACAATATGAACACACTCCTAATACAATATGAACATACGATGGAAATATAACCCTAATATAAACACAACATCACCAATCGTAGCTGGTAACATATGTGACATTGGCACCACACGAAAGAATGGTTACCAATCTCAAACATGTATGCCACTTACTAGCATGAAAAGCATATATGGATGGAATTAGGCACTCTTTTTTCGGCTTCTAAAAGCCGCTTTTTCTACAATGAAGTGTTTTTTACAGTAACTAACTTTCAAACAGAGTGTTTTTTCAAGATGGGATCTACAAGTCGATTGTGGTACACACTGCATCGACTTCATTTATATCGACCAAAATCATACGTGAGTTTTTATATCTCCATATTTTTTCACGAACAGCTAAAAACTTTAAGCTACATGGTGAAAGAACACGCCCTTAATTCCATTAGTTTGGTTTTCTTTTGCAGTATTCTCATAATTTTTGTTAGATTCTCTGGACTCGTTGTGCTTAAATACGGTGTACAGCACATACATCCATTAATTTTCCATTTAAATCGTTCGATTGATTTGATTCATTCCTTGTTTCATCTCGCGTACGACGTAGAGAGATGCCCGTCACGTGTCATAAACAACACCACCTTCCTCATCGACCCTCCAAATCCTGCAAGAATCTCGGCTCGCCCTCGCCATGTCCTCGTCCCGGACGCAGCCCGTGACGAACCCCGAGGCTCCGGCGGCCCCGGCGCCGGCTTCCGCGGCGGAGGCACTAAACCCTAGGTCCCCCGGCGACCCGCCGTCGCCGGAGATGGAGGCCACGGCGGAGGCGCTCACGCGGGAGGAGGTGCTGCGCCGGAGGCGCCGCCGCGCGGCCCGGCTGGCGGCCGTGTACCGCCGGCTGTACTGGGCGATGGCCGAGGAGGTGCGCGCGCGGCACCGGCAGTACGTGTGGGACCTCGGCCGGAGCCCGCTCGAGACCGAGCAGCCGCCGGCGGCCGGAGGGGGCGTGTATGCCCCGAGGCCGGGGCCGGCGGCGGTGCCGAGGAGGAAGAAGTGCGGGTTCGTGGGGTGCAAGGTGCGGGCCATGCCCATGGCCAGGTTCTGCCACTCCCACATCCTCTCTGATCGCAACCAGACGCTCTACAAGGGCTGCGCCTTCGTCATCAAGAGGTGAGTCTTTTAACGCTCTCAAAGCCTGGATCTTGGCGTCGTTAGGGCTCCCGATTCGGTCGTGGCGCTGGTCTGGATCTAGCCATCTAGGGTTAGCGGTTCTTGAAAGGGGACGACTTTACCTCGTGTTGGGCTTAGATTGGCACATGTTTCTTGGTAGAAATATTTGAGATTGCTCCCGTTTGTTGTGTGTTTAGATTGAGGGTTTAATGCATAGGATTCACCGATGATAGTGTCAATTTGTGTCTCATGATGTTTTGTCTTTGGGAGAGATATTATCCTGATGTTGATTTATCGAGCATAGGGTCCTTTCCTTTGTGCAAGAAATTTCCTTATTTGCGCTAAATAGAATTGTTGGGGCTCAGGTTTGGGGGTTTACCGGCAATGCTGGATAAGAGATTGAATTGAGGTGTTATTCAAATTTATTCCAATTGTGCGGCATAGATTTGAGCGTCGATCTATGCAGTTCCAGCACAAGGTTGATGCTTCTTTCTTAGAATTGGTCCCAGCGGTCTCCTGTGCTTTTGCCAGCAAGCTGCCCCCTTTATGTAAATGATTTGAGTCCAAGGCAAGAAGTCAAGGTCTTAAATATTAGATATACATTAAATGTGTCTGCACTAAACTTGTGATAAGAATCCATTGTGGGTATAGGGCAACACTATCCTGTGCTTAGGGTGTAGCAATCTGTGTTGGGTTATATCTTATCCAATATAGAGGGAACAAGATCAAATCTGGAAAAGCTGTATGTCAGATATCTGGCTCTAGTATTATATTTGATCTACATTTTTCTGCTTGTAAGTTTCGACTTACCACCAATAGACCTAATTATGTTTTGAGATTACTTTCCTTTTCTTTAACGTTCTTTCTATTAAGTATTAATTGAGCTTTATAGTTAGCACGCTAACAAGATTCTTGATGATGTTTCAGCAGTGCACAGATTGGGCAAATTGCTTGCAGCAGGCCCATTCTAAAAGCTTCAGTTCCGTCCCTTTGCAATGTTCACTTGCAAAGAACTCAGAAGAACATAGCACAAGCTTATAAGAAAGTTGGCTTTAATCCACCCCCTACTGGCAGGATCTCCCCAAACTTTAGTGTTTTGGTTGCTGAATGTGTCCGTCAGATCCAAGCCAAAAGGAGAGAATCACGGAGTACTGCAGCATGGAGGATATGCCCTAAAGATGGAAAAGTTGATTGAGCCATGTCCTGAGATCTCTATTATTGCACGAACTTTATGAAATGCCAGGCATTCTGAGGTTTAACCAAAGCATTGATAACTTATGCTGCCAGATTATTGCAATCACTCTTTCTTGAAAGATATAAAATGCGCAAAATTCATGTGGTATATTTGTGTTAAAGTTTGAAGTGCATCACTGGAATACTTCATGTGGCGTGAATGGATGCCAGTTAATAGCAAATGTCAAATGACAAGTTGGTCGAATGAGCTAGCGGTGAAGTGTCAAGTATCAACCGCGAGGGTATGGGAATGCAGATACCTCAGGATAGCAATTATGTGCATCAGAATGCTTTACCCTGAGCTTTATGGGTTGCTGAACATCCAGCAGGATGGCCATGGTTAAATTTGTTGGTGTGTTGAATCATCATCCGCTGACCGCCAACATTTGAATCATTTCTGCATGGTTTCTTATGAAGAACACGGTGAGTGGTGAAACCGTATGATCACGAGTCGCATGCTGAACTGGATTTGACATCATGGAGTTATGTTGATTCAAATTGCAATCTATGTGCTCCTTGGTCATGTAAATGGTGTGATGGCTGTCCTGTTATTCAGCTTGGTGTTTTTTTAGATGTTCAACTTGGTATCGGAAATGTGCATCTTGTGAAGTAAACAACATTCATTCTTTTTCCCTACAGATGGAGATTTAGTGCATTGTTTACGTGTTCATCATAATCTTCTCCAGAGAACTGAAAGCATGATATAACTGGAATGGTTGCTTGGTTCCAAAGATGCTCCGTATTGAGAGTGGTTCCAAAGATGCTGACGGAGGAGCCATACGAATAAGGAATTATGAGGGGATTGCATGTACATGTTGATGTTTCTTAGCAAGGGATGATCGCCTGGTACCATGATATAACTGGAATGGTTGCATGGTTCCAAATATGGTCCGCATTGAGGATGGCTTTGCCATACTGAGGGAGGAGCCCTACAAACAAGGAATTATGAGATTGCATGCACATGCTGATGTTTATGCAAGGGATATTCGCCTGGTACCACAATTAAATTTCATGAGATTTTTGTTGCACAAAATAGTTAACTTATGGGAAAGGGATGCTGTTATGATCTTGGCGTCAGACAGATGTATGTTTGTGTGTAAGCATATATCTGATACCGTGAATTGAAGGACGATATGTCAAAGCCCTCTGGTGTTGGGTGGCAGATTTCTATGGCTGGGACCTATGTCAGATTTGGTAGGATAGGACTATGCAAACAGACAGAATTATTCGTCTTCCTGATTTGACACTAGTTTCATGTCGTTAGTTGTTATCACGTGTAAATATCGTGGAATGAACTTGTTTCTTGTTTTGTTTATGTTAAAGCGTGTTTTCCTACTATTTGAGTCCCAAGCAAATACGTTCCATTTTGTTCGTAATGGTTCTCGTGTAACCATGTTGGTATGTTGTTATTAGATGCAATATTTATTTGCAAATTTTAATTTCATTCTTTACGAGGAGAGAACTATGGGAAGGTGAGGATTTTTATTACTTCAGACGGGTCTGGAAAGACAGGTTAAGTAGTGCTGCTGTGAGCTTAGCTTTGGCCAGCAATCTCAGTAATTTGTGATTCCTCAAAATTTTTGTTTATTGAACAATCATGCTGGTGCTTCAACACCATATTTGGGCTGCCTTTTAAATCCTGAATAAATGCTACTGTTTCTTTTGTAGTATCAAATATCAAATACATGAGATGCAATGGCACTTGCCACTTGATCTATGACTTGTATACCTACATGCCTTATTTTGATCTTACATGAGCTGGTTTAACAACGGGCGGCAGGATAGGAAGAATGACAAGGTCTGGGTAAGTGGATGCAGATCAAGATATCCACTTCGATCTTTGCACATGGAACTTTGGGGGGGTTGCATGACACTTGTCTTTTGCTTTCATCATTTGTGATGATCTATTTAGGTGTGTTTAGCTTGCCACCTCAAGATTAGATCGGAGAGGTTTTGCTTAATCTCTTTTCTTTACTTTCCAAGATTAAAATGTTGCTTTCTACGACAACATCCTGAGGCTTCCCATCTCAAAACACACACACACACACAGATCAAAATATCCTGAGGCTTCGTCTAAATAGTTCGAAATGCTGAGATTCCAACTCCAATCATGCGGGTCTTAGTTCTCCATATGGATTGGGCTGTTTTGAGCACGCCCAAACGAAGCATTGTGGAAAAGAAAGAGACCATTTTTTTTAGAAAAAAAGTAACCATATATTGCTGTTACTATCACAATATCGTAACCTTAACCTGTTTCCACGCTCAATTGGAGTGAACGGTTCAGATTACCCAGCAGGAGAAATCGAGGGCCTCTTCTTTTCATATTCTAAAAACTACTTTTTGATTTTTCTGCAGTAATTAACTTTTAAATGAAATATCTTTTTAAGACGAGATCTACGAGTTGATTATAATACATGCTATAACGACTTCATTTATATCGGTCAAAACTGTACGCGAGTTTCTCTTACTTCGTACTCTCTTCCACAACATTTCAAAAGTTATAATCTGCAGCTAAAAACTATAAATCATAATAAAAAAGAATAGGGCCTGAGAATTGAGGTGCCCAATTATCTTGTGAGAAAATTTAGAGTTCTCATCCGCCTTGACTACATGTACCTGGTAAAATGATTAAAAAAGAGGAGAAAGCCATGTACCTTTCCAAACACTATACCACATGTACCTAGATTCACGTATGGAACATGTAAAAAAAATGTAAAGTTTCTTACATAGAGATTACAAGCTAGCTCCTTCCTCGCAATTTTTTTTACAAGCTCCTTACATGCACCGTAAACAAGGCCTACGGCAATTTTAGACCAACATAGGATTGAGAATTATCCTAAATTAGGGATTGGTCAATGCAGCGATAGCTTACAACTGGTCCTAGTCAAATCAGGCTTTTGTTTTCAAAATGATAACCATGTTGTTGCATGTTGGGAACGATTGGGACCCAATCTGCTCATCATTTTGTGAAAGAAACCAATCTGCCCATCATCGCTGGCCCTGGAAACACCAATGATCTTGTCCAAATAAGTTTCACTCAATACAACTAAAGAGCTATAAGGAAACCACCTCTTGGTGGGTGGTGGAATTGCGGGTGTACGACTCCACTCAATATAGTTTAAATTCTGGTACCCACCTTTACGCACACGTGAGTGTGTTTTTAGTAGGAATGTTATGAGATTACGGATTTATCTTCGGCCTCCGTCTTTCTAGACATATGCTAAGTGGTGCTCTCTTATGTGTGTAGTGTGCGTGTGTGGTGGCGTGTGCGCTTGTGCATCTTCCTTTTAATCGCAAAAAGAAAGAGCTATTTGTGGTGTTCACGGCAATGAACAAACAAGGAAGAGAACGGCTGTTGTACTGTTCCAAAATCGGAAAAATGAAAAAAAAACCATTTACCCCCTCTACTTTCACAACAAGTTCATATTGGATCATACTAGTAAACTAGACATTTGTCCCGCTCCAACTGGATGCCGCTTTCAGCTTCTGGCTATTGACTGAAATTGCATTGTAATAACTATTAGTTTTCTAAGTCATTTACTTAAAGAAAAATGAGAAAAAAATTAAAAAACACTATTATATCTTGATGAATAATGCAAAGAAATAAGAAAAAAAAGAAAAAACTAAAAAAACTAAAAAGACCAAAATTAAGAAGCCGACATGTTCATTCCAGCTTCTGTAAGTCGGAAGTCAGAAACCAAAGCCACTTAGAGTGGAGTCCTAACCCTCTTAACTTTGAAAACCGGTATAAATCACCCCGAGCGGTGGTTTTCCAAGCGATTTTGCCATGTTTGCCAATTAAGTATCACATGGATCAGCATAAAGTTAGAAATTAAAATGGGACCCACTAGAGAGGATAAAGAGAAAGAGAGAGAGAGAGAGGAGGGGGAGAAGAAAGAGAGGAAGATTTTTTTTTTAATTTTTTGGTTAACTTTTTTACGCATTGCCCGAGGTGGCTTGCTAACATGGCTCACTGGCTTGCTGATTCTGCAAATTGAGACAAGTCGGATGCCACATAAGCAAAACCAATACTAATACCACAACCAGGTAAATCGCAATGGTTTTCAAAGCTGATGGGGTTAAATAACCGGTTTTATCGTAGATAGTCTAATTTGGACTTTTGCGGAAGTAGAGGAGGTAAATTAAACTTTTTTCTTCCAAAAATTTATACTCCAACCAAAAAAATTCTCTTACTCAGTATGTGTTTACAAGGTGTAAACTGTTATATCTTGGGATGTAGGGGTGTTTTGAATGGTACTCCATGTTGTATTACAGATTTACAGAAGAGATGAAGTTTTACAAGTGGCGGACGGATTATGAAAGGACAAAAGGTTATCAATTTGTACCTTATATGATTGAACTACACAACTTCTTGAGAGCAGTTATAAGAAAAACTTCCCTTTTGTGCAGCATGATAAATTTCGTATTGAATTGGGTTGCAACTGTCAAGTACTGGACTGAAGTCATACAGGAGGTGCCCGATACACTTTGATCTGTCATATATTTCTTTTATGCTCAAGAACATATTTTGTCAATCATATACTGCATTTGCATGAATACAAAAGGGAAAAATGTATACACGGCACCACTGATCTATATTTCCTTGCGTTAACTCAAAGAGATGGTCCGGGCCACGCACAGTTCTTTTGCTGTGCCGGACGAGCAACAGTACACCTTGTCGGATTATCAGTTTATTTCCACCTTGTATACGATAGCAAGTGTATTACTTATGTATGGGACAAGTTTATTTCCACCTTGTATACGATAGCAAGTGCACAGTTCTTTTTTTTTTTTTTGAGAAAGTATGACTCCTGTATTTGTAACCTATATATATGGAGCAATAAAAAGAAATCAAGGTGTCATGATTGCAGCCATGCTTTCAAGCAATTCCCAAGAACCCTTGAGCTGAAAACTTGATTGCCATAGCTATCTAACAGCCGTATCCCTTTCTTTGAGGATATGCTTAATACCGTCTCGATGGTTTAGCACAATATCTTGCCAATATATATCAGGTCGACATAATTTGCAAGACAAAAGTACAGAATATATCTCATATTCTAATACTGCTTCCATTATTAATCCATTTCAAGGATTATATGACCTATGATGTTCTTAACGTACGAGGCTCAGTCATTTGCAGGTGCATTGACCGGTAATTAAGTGTTTTTTCGTAATCCACTCCATCTCTAGTTAGATATTAGGTTATACAGTCTTTCAGGTAAGAATCCACATTTCCTTTGTAGTTACACTAATATGAATGCCACATGTACACTGTTGTGTTGCCACCTAAATTTAGCCAATTGATAATGACAGGGAAGACCTAAATGTAAGGCAAATTACATGTAGGGTCCATTGGCAAGCGATTCTCCACCGAAGAAGATGCGGGCATGTGTAAACAGACTATCCAAGAAGGAAAAAAGAAAAAATAACCCAAAAATACGAATGAGGGACCATAGTGACTTTATAGATCGCGCAATGAAATTAGTGACATTTTATCAATCCTCTTTGGGGTGGAACTTCATCAGTTTTCCTTATCTTTTTCATGTAAGCAAGCTTTCAGATAAAGCTGGGAGCTTCCCTTTGTAAAAAACACACACACACACACACACACACACACACACACACACACAGAGAGAGAGAGAGAGAGAGAGAGGACAGCTTAGCTAGGCTAATTTCTGCCCTGTTTTGTTTTTCTCCAAAATTGCCGCTGTAGATGCTAGTTCAAAAAAGAAAACGAAAAAAAAGAGCAGTTGGAGGCTAGTAGAATCACAGCCATCCATCCATTTGGGATGAGTGGTCTGACACGCTCTCCGTCTTTTGGTTACATACATGATCCAACACGACACAGCCTAGCATCTGCCGCCGCCGTTCCCCGCCGGAAAACCAAAAGAGCGCGCCTTGAACGAGGTGAGGAGAGGACAATCCGATCGAGAAGCATTCGGAGAGTAGCCGATCCCGATTGCTATCGAAAGCTGTCACCCGCGGATTCAAATCTGCCTCCTTTTCTGGATCGCGGCGACAACGGAAATCATACGCGTTCCGGGAGATACTCCCGCCGTGGCCGCTGAAGAACCACCACATATCTTGCGTCGTCGACCGTCGGGTGCACTGGAATGGACCAGAGCCGGCTCCCTTTAGCGATGCTCCGTCTCCGGTGCGCGTCGTGCTCAACCGCCCGTGGCCAGCCCCGATCATGATCCCACCGACCTCTCCGTCCGGCAGGTTCCGCTACTCTGTTTCTGTTATTGTACTACTGTGGGTGCAAGAATTAATGTTACAGCAGAGGAGATGGAATCAAAGATAATGAAGAAAGAGGTGACTGGCGAAGCTACATGTCCATCAGAGCCGGCATTAGCGTGTTACAACATGAAAACAAAGGTATAATTATCTCCCCAATTTCTATTTGGTTTCTGCTTCAAAATTTTACTCAAATCAGTGTTGAGATGCATGCCAATATATAGTGCAATTGGAAACATCAAATTTAGGACAATAACAGACCACATACTACAGGTACTTTTGTGTGTTTTTTTATTGTTAAGACGTTAAGAGTGTTATGAATCCTAATTGGAAGGGGCCGATAGCCGACGAAGAATCTGAAGAGGAGGGAGCACCAGCAGCAACTGAGGGACAACAAGAACAAGGATAGCAAGAGCAAGGACAACAAGAGCAAGTGGCAGAGGAGAATGTCGAAGAGAAAGAAGAAGAAACTGAACCAACTAGGTATGCAATCCCCTAGATTGAATTCAAGTCTACCTTCAGGACACACTCTGTACCTATTGGCATTATCATGATAAAAAAGAACGAGTTTCGAGCTTTAAAGCATGGAAACATATCTATCAATGAGTATCTTACCATATTTAACCAACTGCCCACTACGCCCCAGGAAACGTAGTTGACGAAGAAAAAAAGATTGATTGCTTCTTAGAAGGCATGCACGAAGAGATGAGAGTACAACTGATCATCCAAGGCTTCCCCAACTTCCACCACCTAGTCAACAGAACTCGCATTCTAGAAAATGAGAGGAGAATGATGGAGACTAGCCGCAAGCGAAAGATGGTAGCTCAAAGACCTCAAGGCAGCTACACTCAGAGGCTAGTATACCATGGCAACCCATCCTTCCGGCAAGTTGCAACCCTACCACCAAAAGCTCCAGCTCCACGTCCCAGTGGAAATGTACTCCACACCCCTTGTCCCTCAGGGCAATCTTCTACGACCAACCGAACAACTCATCTCTATTGCTTCAGTTGTGGAGAAAATGGGCATTTCGCCAACAGATACCCAAATCGTCAAGTCTCTCCAGTGAAGTTCAATCTGGGAGCCACTCTGGCTCGAGGTCAAGAATCAATTCCTAGCAAGATCCATCAGACACTGCAAGCATCCAGGACCGACTCAACACCAAACCAAGGCTTTGTGAATCACATCACTGCAGAAGAAGCTCAGAAATCTACCGGAGTACTAATGGGTACGTTTTCTATAAAGTCAGTACCTACACATGTTCTGTTTGATCGTAGTAAAGACATATGCACATATTCATTTTGAACAATTGGTGGAGTTCAATCTATATTTTGGATATAAGAAATGCATTAATATATGAGAGAGCGATTTCGAATGCATACCTCTTTTGATTTCATATTTTTATCTAAATGAGACTAAGTATAAATAATACTCAAATAAACATATTAGTCTCATATATGCATTTATCATTATCACAAAAACAATAAATGGTATTTGTTATTATCATTAAAATCTCATTATGGTATTTGTCATTAACACCGAAATCAATTTAAGCTGAGCTTGATCTTTCAATCTCGCTCTTAACCAATTTAAGCTGAGCTTGATATTTAAATCTCGCTCTTAACCAATTTAATCGAAGCTTGATTGGAGAATATTTGAATAATATTCGCGATGCCTTTCGTTACCTCGTAAGTTCAACACTAGTGGTAGCTAGGTTCACAGATTACTACACAACCAATGGCAAGGACCAAAGAAAATTCAATCTTGATATGAAAGTGGGGTGGAACTCGACATACATCATGTTGAAGAAGGTACAGGGGTATGAACATATTATATCTTTCTTTATCAATGCTAACTCTCAGAATAATGAATTGGTAGTTATTAATTCAGATTGACAAATTGCTAATAATTTTTTAAAGTTTTTAAGACTATTTTATAAAGTAACTAAGGTTCTATCCGGTGTTTACTACCCTACCTCTTGCTTAGTTATAGATTATATTTGGATAATTGCATACAAGTTTGTTAAATCTAGGGGGATCGCCTTTTAGGCCATGCTGTTGTAGCAATGAAAAAAAATTTGTTAAATATTTCGAATCTATTTCACACCTATATTGTTTTGTTATCATTTTTTATCCTACAAAGAAGTTAGCAGATTTGCAAATTGGTATGGAGGGAATAGGTAAATTGTTCTGTCTTGATTTCTCTAAAGCTTTCGAACATGTTAAAAAAGAGCTTTTTCGTGTTTTTTACTTGTATCATAACAAGCTTGACAGCAGTGAGAGATCAAAGGCCTCACAACAGGCATAACAAGGCAAGACAAGATTAACAACCCACTTATGAAATAAGCTAAAGGGCAAGTCTAATTCTTCATCCTCTCAGTCTTAGGCGGCCCCCAAGTGAAATTCTATCTCAGAGCTGAATCATTACATGGAGCATGATTTTGCAAACACCGATCCTGATCATGCTGGCGAAGGTAAGATAGACTTGCTTGAGTGGTGGAAAAACAATAAGCAGATATTTCTTGTGCTGTACCATTTTGCACGAGATGTTCTACTAGTTCCAATGTCCACCGTCTCTTTGGAAGCAACGTTCAGCATGGTAGGGAGAATAATTGAAGAAAGGAGGTCATCCCTCATGCCCAAGATGGTAGAGGCAATCACCTACGTCAAGGGCTGAGAATTGGCAAGAGATCAACAACATCATCAACTTGGGGATTCTGAGATCGTACAGATGTACGCTGACCTGGAGCACATGAACGATCTCGACATTGGGGAGTAGTTAGTATATATGCATAGTGTTATTTACTTTTTTACCTTACCAGGGAAATCTCACTTTGGAGCGTAAGGTTTTTAACAAGATAGTAACATTGTATATATAAAATATCAAGAAAATTTTACTTTTTTCCTAAATATTTATGTATCCAATTTTCCTAAATATGCAATTACTTAAATTTTAGGTTGTTCCTTCTTTTCCCTTTTTGCCCTCCTTTTCCCATTTTCCTCCCTTTTCTCCCCTCCTTTTCTTTTTCCCTCTTCTTTCTCCTCTCCTTTTTCTTTTCCTGCGTCAGTGCCTCAAGCCTCGATGTCGTGATGATGTGCACCATTTCTTTTTCTCTCCCTCTCCTCATGGCCTCGCTTCGTCACTCGCCTTCCTCGGTTCCTCATCCACAGGCCACGGCCAACGGCCCACCTGACGCTCGCTTGCTGGCGTCGCCGCGTCACCATCCTCCGGATTCGGCCACCCGGGTCCACATCCCGTCACCGTCCACCGCTCACTGCTTGTCCTCAAGGCCGCCTTCAGCTCTGCATCTCTAGCTATGACAACCGGCGGCGCCCGAGGCGGCACGTGCGAGAGAATGGGAGTCCATGGGTACCCCACGTCGCCTTCCTCCTCCACCGCCGATGCCACACCTCACTGGCTCCCCCATCCTTGTGACCTCGTCCTTCACTGCCGACACTCACGTGCGGGCGCCGCCGCCCACTGGAGTGGGCCACCCAGGTCTAGATCACGTCGCCATCCATCACCTACTACTCGTCCTCAAGGCCGCCTTCGGCTCTCTGTCGTCGGCTATGAGTCCGAGGTGAGCAAATGGTGGCGGCTACTAAGGTAGGCAGAGGTGGGCAAGCGCAATGTACCATGCCTGTGCTGACATGGCCCAATTGCAGCCTGGCATGGCCTGGACCGCACATAGGCCTCGCTAGAGACAAGTCGTGCCAACACGCGACCCGACTCCCAGGTCTAGTGAGAAGGACCAACAAGTATCGCAAGAAGAAAAATTATTGCATGGCTGTTACAGCGGCCTAGGAAGCGAGGCCACCTGGACACCAGCTAGCATGGTCCCAAAGTCGCTTTTGTGGTGCAACAGTTGAAGAGCATGTTTTTTTGGGCTACGGCTTATGTTTTTAGCTACAGCTTATTAGTCTAATGAATAAAAGAAGCTAAAAACCGCTGAAAAGCTAAAAAAATAGGTCGAACTATGATTGCCTAACTGTTCAAAACAAAAGGCAAAACCATATTGAACTATGGCACATAGTACTCATCCTCAAGCATGTGCCATATGCATACATATTGGTCATTTGTAGCTTACACGGGAAAAAAAATCCTTTTTTAATGAAAAATAAGCTGCAGAAATGCACATGGAGAATGTGCAGTGGACCTTCAAGTGCCATGACAGTCCCAAAAAAAGGCCAGACCATTAACTGAACAGATGCACAGGTAATTATTTCCACATTTGAAAGCATGGTGCCAATGCCACTACCCCAGTCTCATTTTGAGGCCTCATAACTATGCTAGTGACAACCTACAAGTTATTCTCCACAAAAATCTAGTTTGCTGAAGCATCTCCAGGGCAGAAAGGGGGGAGCTGATGAGTTTGCATTTGCACACTGTCCTTGCACCTTTGGCTTTCTCCCTAAAGCCAAAGGATCACTAAATTAGGGGATTTCAACTTTTTGCCACTTTTAAGATTAGCCAATTAACTCTGTCACTTACATGTGGGCCCGTCTGAGTCACTGAAAGTGGACCAGGGTGACAAATCTGTTGCCACTCTACTCATAAGAGTGATAAATGATTAAATTTTCCACTAAATTAAGGATCTGTTCTTTACGGCTTTTAAAATCGGCTTTTAATTTTTGTTACAGTACCTAACTTTTAAGCCGGGTATTTTCTCAAGACATGGTCTACAAATTAATTATAGTACACGTTAAAATCTCAATATTTGTATCAATTAAAATCACAAGCGAGTATTTCTTTCTCTATAATCTCTGTCGTAAACAGCTAAAAGTTAAAAATTTTAACCAAAAATCATAAACTCAGAACCTAAGCCTGAGATGCAAGAAGATTAAAAGAAGCCTCGGAGAGACAGAGAGTGACAGCGCATTAAATCCACTGGAACAAGTCTTGAGGAAGCTTTGACGATTGTGTCATTTGCTTTGTTTAGTGCTTCTTTTGCTTTGTTTAGTGCTTCTTCCAATTCAACAATTCTTCCATTAGGTGGCTCAACTGGCAGCGAGAGTGCTGACGGCCTTCGAGGGGCGTTGTTACTTGCTAGTTATGTTAAAGATAATTTGTGATTAAAATAAGAAGTCGCTGCTGCGATCCTAAGTTGTGCCAACGGTTCGGTTATTGGCAAAAAGGTCAGGAAAATAAATGTCCCACAGTAAACCGTCGGCAAATTCCCGTTGGCAGCTCGTGGTCGTGCATTTGACTAATAGCCGACAGGACCGTGGCCAATCAATAGCCAAGGGTATATTACTGACGGTCCACCCTAGGTGATTTGTATCTCCAATAGTGATTGAGATTATTCTCTAGCTCTCATCTCTCTCTCTCTCTCTCTTTTTGAGAAAGAACACCAAGATTTCATTAACTAGCGCGCAGCTAAAACATGGGCTACATTGTAACAGGATCTAGGACAAAACACCACTTGCCAACTATTAAACGTAAGATGAGGCTAGGGACTCATTCCAATCACTACCAAATCAGATCTTTACTGATGGTTAAAAATTTTTATGATGGGCGACAGAAATTAGTGATTTTGAGACAGGAATAAAGATCTGCCAAAAAATTGTAATTTTCCTGACAGGTTTTCAAAAACCATCACAAAAGCCTTCGGTGAAAAAATTATTTCCATGTAGGCTACTGTTTGTATATTTGTACAATTCTGTTGTATCCCTGATACTATATATTACTCGGAATATTCTCCGGCTCCTATCTCTATATATATATGAATTATTCGGGCCAATTCTTCCACACCAAGCTTCTAAGAAATCTCGTAACACTGACCTCATGTTTATACTACACATTAACATAAGCTGGAGAGATCCACATGGAGCCTGTGCACACCTTGAACTGTCAAGGGCTGCCTGAAAAAAGCCAGTACATACATAGCCACTGATCCAAAGGTAATTCCTTCTTTCCAAATTTCAAAGCCAGCCGATACTGCCAATGACTACAGGCCATTATCCGCAGCGGTACTACTCAATTTCAGTCCTCGTAACTGTGCCAGTGATTAGCGCCCCACATACAATTCTAATTGTACGCTCTCCGCAGCCGTCGGATCTCATTTAGATGGATTTAGCCATTCGATTTGATATAAACAAAAAATCGTGAAAACTTCGTCTCAGTGGCGATCTCTGGACACCGCTATTTTGTTGGAGTTCTAGGCCCCGCCCAATATGGCTTGAGCTTCTGGCTTCTGGCTAATTTTTGCACTATTCATAATTTCGTCTTTTTCTGAATTTTTGGCTTTTTTGAGTTTTTTTGCCGGTTCTTTTTTTCCCGTATTCGTTTGCGTTGTCTGTGATGGGATAACAAATTTTTTATATTTTTCAATTTTTTAAATTTAATTATGTTAAATAAGCCTGTCACCATTCTGATGTTTTTTCACCACCACAAGTGTTTTCAGCCATAAGCCACCAAAAATAAGCCGAACTGAACACCACCCTAGTTTGCCGAAGGTGGAGATGGCGGTGGATGATCTCCCTTGGGCACGAGCAATGAAGACCTCGGACCAGCAACTAGCGTTAGAGCTCAGGACACCGTGGTCACAATCTGCTTCCAAGGTCTTGGAGGCGCAAGATGAGAGAAAAGCACTAAATCAGCTCTAACATTTTGGAGAGAGGGCTGTAATATTCAGAAATAGCTACTACAACAACTTAACTTACTGGTACCAACTTTTTAAATAGGCTCGAAGAAAGAGTATAGCCCATATGCTACCACGTCGTCGGCCAGATCTAGTGGCCTCGACACCATATCCTCGTCACCTTCGACCCTGACATGCCATTGCTGAGTTCGCCGTCAATGATATATCAACGAGATCAAGATCACACCTGACCCTGACCGTGCCACTACGGAGACCACAACACCGCCTCCTCATGCTACTCCACTAATATGCTCCGGGTGTATCTACCTAGATCAGATGGCTATCCTAGAGTGCGACCAGGGGCGACCTCGAACCATGAACCGACGGTGGAGCTTGGTATGGCGGGTGAAATATTAGTGGAGTGGGGGTGAAGCTCATGTGCGATGGGAGACACTCAATGCTCCTCGCTCTGGCTGATTATTTGGAAGCAGGAGAGAGAAAACTTCAGACAGGTTGTGGACTCTAACGAGAAGATAAGATAGAAGAAGAAGAAGAAACAAGTGGAAATGGTTGAATGGGCGATGGGAGGTGCGTCCGATGTGTAGGCTTCTCATGGGCCGTGGATCGCATCAGACATCTGACTACTAGCAATGCCCTTGTACAATTTTGTTGTTTCCCTAATCATCATACCCCTATTAGGGGAAATGCCGCGCGAGCGAGCGTCCACGTCGCCCCGCGCCAGCCCTCCGAGCGCCGTGTGGCCGGGGAATTCTCGTACGGTTGGGGGAGCGGTTTTGCAAAAAAGTCCCTGAGTTTTCCCGAAATTACGTACAGGTCCTTGGTTCTCGCAAAAAAGTCCCTGCCGGTTTTTTAGCCCCCTCCAATTTGCAAGATAGCCCCCCGCGGTTTTTGAAATTACGCACCGGTCCCCGTTTGTTTACGTATAGGTCCTTGTTTTTTTACGAAAAAACATTTACCTTTTCGAAAATACGTATTTGCCCCCGGTTTTTTTACAGGTCCTCGTTTTTTCCGAAAAACCCTTTGCCTTTTTCGAAAATACGTATTGCCTCCGTTTTTTTTTAAAAAACTCTTCACGAATTATCGCCTCTTTTATTTTGATACGTACGGTGGCTGGCGCGGCGTGGCGCCGCGCCTATGAGGCTAGTACTATATAATACACTGAATATTCTCTGGCTCCTATCTATATATATGAACTATTCCGGCCAATTCTTCCGCACCAAGCTTCTAAAAAATCTCGTAACACTGGCCTCATGTTTATACTACACACAGCAACATAAGCTGCCTGAAAAAAGACAATACATACATAGCCACTGATGCAAAGGTAATTACTTCTTTCCAAATTTTAAGGCCAGCTGGTACTGCCGATGCCGACATGCCATTATCCTCAGCAATGCTGCTCACTCTCAGACCTCATAACTGTGCGAGTGACAGCCTACAAGTTTTAACAGAAAGCTAGCTAGATAGCTGAAGGCAGCATCTCCAGTGCGAAAAGGGGCAGAGCTGATGAGTTCGCACTTGACCCCCTTCTTCCTTCCCCATCAAGGAAGCAGCAGCATCAGATGCAAGGGGTGAGGCCAAAGGCTGGCACACATTCTCCCAATCCCCCTTTCCTGCTTTCTTGCTCCTCCGGCTCAATGATGCCCTCCTTTCATGCACACTCCAAGAATCCCCACTGAGATGTGCTATATAATCTCATGGTGCTAATCCCCTGTTTGCATCAGGGATCAGGAAAGGGGGTCAGATCAATAATACTGATTAGTACTAGTCTCGGCCTGCCTGCCTGCTGATCTAGGCGCTGCCTTGGTTGATTCTTCTGCTGTACTGTTGTTTGCTGGAGCTTTTGGTCGACCCATGCAAATGCCCTTCTGCCCGAAGCTGTGGGATCGGAGCCCGGCCCCCGCGCAGCCGGAGAACTCCGTCGCCATCAATGGCACGGTGGTCGTCGCCAACACCTTCGGGCTGAAGGCGCCCGGGAAGTCGACCAACCTGCGCCTGTTCAGCTGCACGCAGATTGATCATGGTGAGTGCATGGTGGTATCGTGCTAGCTCTGTGGGTTTCACCTTGCCTGAAAGTCTGAAACTTTTTTTTTGTGTGTGTGTGTGTGTGCGCGCAACTGCAGAGACGAGGAAGGGGAAGCTGAGCGCGGAGGCGGCGCTGAGGGGCGGCAAGAAGACGAAGCACGGGAGGGCGAGCACGACGACGTACCAGGTCACCTTCTTCGTCGACGCCGAGTTCGGCACGCCGGGCGCCGTCGTCGTCAAGAACGGGAACCGTGGGGACCAGTTCTTCCTCCGGCACGTGCAGCTGGAGCTCGCCGAGGACCGGAGCATCCACTTCGAGTGCAACTCCTGGGTGTACCCCTACAAGAAGACCAACTCCGACCGCCTCTTCTTCATCAACACGGTCAGAATCCATCGACCAAACCCATGTACTTTTTTTTTCTGTAGCAGCTTCTTGGGTGAATTGGCTAGCGTACGAAACGCGACTAAAGCTTATCTGGGTGCCACTCGATGCCAGAGCTACCTGCCGGACAAGACGCCGGAGGCGCTGCGGCCACTGCGGGAGGAGGAGCTGAGGAGCCTGAGAGGGAACAACAGGGGGGAGAGGAAGGACTGGGAGCGCATCTACGACTACGACTACTACAACGACCTCGGCGACCCCGACACGCCGGACCATGCCCGGCCGGTCCTCGGCGGCACCATGACGCACCCCTACCCGCGCCGCTGCCGGACCGGCCGCCCTCTCAGCAAGACCGGTAATTCTTTGATGGCAAAACACAACGATTAATTCTTTCCTTCAATTCAGTTTGACAACGTACCATTCTTGATGTGCCGAATTTCACTGCGATATCCTGCGAACAAATAAGACGGCGTGACCGAGACGCGCAAGCACTTGATCAACCTCGACTTCTACATCCCGCCGGACGAGCGGTTCAGCCCGGGGAAGCTCGCCGAGGTCCTGACGCTGGCGGTGCAGGCCGTGACCCACTTCGTGATCCCCGAGATAAAGACGCTGATCCAGGGCAACGACTTCAGGTCCCTCGAGCAGATGAGGAAGGACCTGTACAGCAAGCCGGCGCAGCCGGCGGTGGACGGCACGGTCATGGAGCAGCTAAAGTCCTCCGTGCCGTCGCAGAAGACCTACAAGCAGGTGGCCAAGACGGTGAAGGAGACCCCGGTGAAGTTCCCCATCCCACAAGTGATTGAGCGTACGTGACAGCGTGCTGAAACAAGAACAATGCGGATTTTTCTTCTTATATGCATAGAGAAAGAATGATGATCCTGGACGATGCAGATGATCGTGACGCGTGGAGAAGCGACGAGGAATTCGCGAGGGAAATCCTTGCAGGGCTCAACCCTGTTGTGATCAAGAGATTGCACGTAAAGCTCAACCATCCTTGTCTGAAGATTTCTACTAGCTGACAAAAGTTAAAACCACATACTCGGAATTGAAAGTGGATGGTAGTAACCAATACTTCACATCTTCTTCCATTCGCAGAACTTTCCGCCTGTTAGCAGTGGAGGGAAGAAGAGCTCGATAACCGCCGCGGATATCGAGAGTCAGCTTGGCGACGTAACCGTTGAAACCGTCAGTATAGCTTCCTCCTCAAACTGAAGTACTAATTTTTGAATGAATTGGAGATGCAAATTTTTTATTCTTTTCCTGTCAATTGGACTTGCTGGACTGCCCTGTGTGATGTGTTCTTCATGTTGCTAATATATGCAGGCAATGCTTCAGAATAGGCTGTACATTCTGGATCACCATGACTACCTGATGCCGTACCTGAGGCGCATAAACACGCAGGGCGTGTGCATCTACGCGTCGCGCACGTTGCTCTTCTTGAAGGACGACGGGACCCTGAAACCGGTTGTGATAGAGCTGAGCCTGCCTAGCGACGGTGCGGGCGAAGGCGAGATCAGTAGGGTCTTCCTCCCTGCAAGCCAGGGGACTGATGCACATCTGTGGCATCTTGCCAAGACTCATGTTTCTGTCAATGATTCAGGGTACCATCAGCTCATTAGCCATTGGTGAGTGCACATCAGTATAGTAGGATGGATCGATCTACAAAATGACATATTACAAATGAAATATCTGCATCTTGCAACTTGACCTTTAGTTGGCATAGTGATGAACTATTTAGTTAAATTCTTTTTCTAAAATCCTGAGTACATAGTACGCGAATAAGGAACCTAAAACCTTAACTAATTAGCGAGTCCTACCGATCCTAGCCCTTCGTCTGACTGGCAAATGTACTACGGGTAAAACTGCAACAGTTTTTACATTCACGGTATTGCATAAAACATTCATGTCAGCTATCAGTAACCAATATAGACAGTTCAGTTTTTGTTTTCTAAAAAATCCAGTATTCAGATGAGAACACTCTAGATCTCTCGTGTGGTCAGCTTTTGCAATTTCATTTCAACGAGCGTTGTGTCCTGAAACTCTGAATATCCATATGAAATTCCAGTTCCACAGCAAGAGAATCGACCTGACATCACCATCTTCTTGATGCATCCACCAACAACAGGCTGTTCACGCACGCGACGGTGGAGCCGTTCATCATCGCGGCGAAGAGGCAGCTCAGCGCGATGCACCCGATCCACAAGCTCCTCGAACCGCACTTCAAGGACACAATGCAGATCAACACCTTGGCCAGAAGCATACTCCTGGGTGCAGGGGGCATCTTTGAGAGGACCATGTACCCGGAGAAGTACGCCATGGAGATGTCTTCAGCCGTCTATGGGGAGTGGAGGTTCACTGAGCAGTCCCTGCCAAATGATCTCATCAAGAGGTATTTCAAATCATCCTGCATGGAAAATGGCACATAGCCACATGAAGTACTACTCTGAAAGCACTTCCCATATACTTTATTTTGTATTTTTACCATATTAACAGCCTCATTTCTATAATTGTAAGACACATTTACTAGGGTCAGTAAAGATTCCTTACAGTTAACTAACTAGTTCTAAACTTCCAATGAGCCGGTGCATCGCAAGTAAGCATTTTAATGCCAAAGTAAAACTAACCAAGATTAGGTTACGTTCAAAAGTGCTGTAGTTTTTAGTTGAAATAACACTGTAGTGACCGTTAGCTTTTTCTTAGGTATTCAATTAAAAAAAGATGAATAGAAAAACAAAAAAATAAAAAATATCGTTATATCACCATGGATAATGCAAATGAAAAAGGAAAGAGAAAAACACACAATAAAAATCCACTTTTGCTTCACAAGCCAAAAGCACCAACTGGTTACTTTCAAGAATTATACGCCAGATATGAGTTAGAAGTAACCAAGGTTTTTTGTAACAAGGGAAACAACAATCTTGTTAATTTTAGAACTAGCACATTTGCATTTTAGGACTAATTACTATTGTGAACAGTGGACATGATCTACTCTGTAAATAATTTTTCTTCTTATAATAGAATATAAATGAAAATCCTGTTCTTTCAATTCTTATCACAAGGGGGATGGCGTACAAGAACCCCGCGGCCCCCGGCGGCCTGACCCTGCACGTCGAGGACTACCCGTACGCCGTCGACGGCCTGGACGTCTGGCGCGCCATCGAGTGGTGGGTGAGCAGCTACTGCGCGCACTTCTACCACAACGACAACGAGGTGGCCGGCGACGCGGAGCTGCAGGCGTGGTGGTACGACGTCCGCAGCGTGGGCCACGGCGACCGGCAGCACGACCCGGCCTGCTGGCTGGAGCTGGAAACCCTCGACCACCTTGTCGAGACGCTATCCACGCTCGTCTGGATCGCCTCCGCGCTGCACGCCGCCGTCAACTTCGGCCAGTACGGCTACGCGGGGTTCCCTCCAAACCGGCCCACCCGGTGCCGGCGGTTCGTGCCGCTCCCGGGGACGCCGGAGATGACGAAGCTGGAGGCCGACCCGGAGAAGTTCTTCCTGGAGATGGTGTCCGACCGGTTCACCACCACGCTGGGGCTGGCGGTCATCGAGGTGCTGTCCAACCACACCTCCGACGAGCTCTATCTCGGGCAGCGCGCGACGGCGTCGTGGACGGACGACGGCGAGGTGCTGCAGCTGCTGGACCGGTTCCGGGAGGAGCTCCGGCGGGTGGAGAAGCTGGTGGCGGAGAGGAACAAGGACCCGCGGCTCAAGAACCGGAGGGGGCCGGTGAAGGTGCCGTACACACTGCTGTTCCCGGACATCGGCAACGTCGCCGGCCAGGAGAAGGGGATCACCGGGAAAGGGATACCAAACAGCGTCTCCATATGAATATATGATCGATCGGACTAATATATTTGGGTGCTTGGACTGTGTACGTATGTAAAAAAATTCTTTTCGTTTTACTTTGGGTGTTTTTTTTTCTTTTTTGTTGGAGATGTGAATTTCTTTGTTGGTTTGAGTTTTGAGTATTTGCAGTGTAATGTGCTTTTTGCAGTGTAATGTGCTTGGGCTGTGCCCCCCACCACCTGGATGGATAGATATCTATACCAAAAACCATTCGATACACATGTATAATTGATATAAATTTTAGAGTTTAGGATAAACATATTTTATACTCTTGATATATTTTATGGTAAGTGAGTTTTAAACTACTTTTGAATTTAATGTGATTATAGTGAGTATATATATATATATATATATATATATATATATATATATATATATATATATATATATATATATATATATATGGAACTAGCTTAAACTAGTTAAATTGAAGTTGAATTTATGGAACTAGCTCAAACTAGTTATATGGAAGTTGAATTTAATTTTTTTGTAGTTGATATCTCAAATAAACTAGTCTTGAATTTCACTGGTATATATTATATGCATAATGTGAATTGATTAAAGGGTAAGGAAGTTGCACGCTTTAGTTTGGCTCGTGTTGGATGGAAAAGAGAACACCCTTTATTCATGTTTTGATATTTGCATAACTTTCAAATAGTGATACATAGAAGCACCTCTCTACTTTTTTTAGCAGAGATTTAGCATCAAATTTCAGATTTGTTTCAAAGTTTGTAATATCAAATGCTATAACTTAGAAGCTTAATAAAATATTTATGTATCTTGTAGGCTATTTAGATTTTTTTAAGACATCATAAACATTGAAAATGATAATAGAAACTTGAAGAAAAATACAACTTAAGCAATGTAATTAAAATATAGCTTTTATCAAAAAAAAATCATTGAACGTAATAAGTTATTAGGATTCTTAGAAACATAACCACTTTCTATCATACATGGATCATGTAGTTACACGCCTCTATTTTTACTCCACTAGTTACTCTTTTCTAAAAATATACGCATACACATGTACTTTTATTTAATCTCAAGGAATACATTGATTATGTATGCAAAATTATATTATTAGTTTACAAATCAAATTGCTAATTTTATTTAATTTATTGCTAATTTAGTTATTTAGGAATTTTACTTTGGAATTCGTGTTGAAATCAAATTATTAAATTTCTTTTGTTTTTTATTCCAAATCTCAATTATGTTTAGTTGGAGTTTGCATACAAATCCAATAACTAATTTGTTAAAAAAAATTATTCCGAATTACAATTATGTAGGGATTTTACTTTGGAATTCGTATTGAAATCAATTGATAATTTTATTTTATTTCATATTCCAAATTTTAGTTATTTTTTATTGGATTTCATATACAAATCCAATTGCTAATTTTTATTCCAAAGTATATTTATTTGGGTATTTTATTTAGGAATTTACATGGAAATCAAATTGCTCATTTTTATCGGATTTTTTTGTTATTTTTGTATTGTATTTGACATAGACTCTTTCTTTTAATCTAGACTGTTATAATATAGATCCATCACAATCGATGGCGTATATCTATTTATTTTTTATCAAATAATGTGGTAATATTTATCTTTCGAAAGCGAATATTGTGGCTTCTTTTTCTTTGCTTTAGTAAGATAATAGATCGCACCAAAGTATGTTGTATTGGAATTGAGAGGGACTAGAGGTCGACGCAACATCTTGGAACATTTGAGGGTTCGAATCCCTCTCTCTCCTTTTGCTTATTGAATATGTTTTGCTTCTTTATTTGTTTTTTACTTGGCCTTTTATTGGGTCCGAAAGGTGCCGGACATTTCAAAATAAGACTTTTCAACCAACACACACAACACGTTAAATAAAAAATGCAATAGTACTTAGATTTGCAAAATACTAATAGTTAGATGAAAATTTTCAGCAAATTGTGAGTAATGTTAACATACAAAAATGCTCACCGATTACTGACCAGACTCGACTCGATGGTACCATCTAATCAAAATGAATTCCTCGAATGCCTTAACTTTTACCGTTTTTATTTTCTGGTAACGCTAATGGAATGTTTTATAATGACCAACAATAACAATAAGGGATAATATTTTTTCAGTGATACTCTTTTGGGTTTTTTACTTCTGACATGGTGATACTACCTTCTCAAAAATTGTTGGTCGAGTGGTACCTTTGCAACTCAAAGCTCATCAAGCACCTGGGAAGGAAAGCACGAAAAAGGTAGAGAAATAGAGAGTAGATTGAAAGCCTCCACGGAATTAATCTAGGGTTTGAGAAAACCCTACAACAAGAACTACTCAAATTGTTCATATATATATATATATATATATATATATATATATATATATATATATATATATATATATATATATATATATATATGACATCATGTACTACGGCTTACCATGTCTAATTTTTAGGCTGTTGGCGTGATAGCCATTTAAGGTCATCAAGATTCAAAACCAAGGTACCAAGTTCCGGGTGTGCACGAGTTGCCCAATCCTGCGGCGTTTAGAATTAATCGTTCTACATGAAAATTCCATTCATTTTTTCAATAAAATTACTGCAACTCCTACCTTTCAAATGTTGTAGATTCTCACATGTTCACACCCATTTGTTTTTTCAGAGTAACTCTTACATTGTATTTTATGGCTTGATCGAGTTCTACCTATATTCTTCTTTCAAAAAAAAATCTTTGATGTTGACTTGGATCGTATGTCGACTGTGCTTTTGCTGTCTTCGTATGGCTTTGCTCTGGATCATTGGACACGGGAGAACAGTTGCCTTCTCTCTCTCTTTAGGATTGGACAGACAGTCCAGCCATTTAGTTTGAAATTTCTTACTATTGTTGCTTCTTTTCACGTTTGTACTTGCGTGGGGATTGAGTTGCATATCAAGATTATTATTTTCATGTATCACTTTGTGACGTGCATTTCACATATATACACACTAACTAGTTAATTTGAAACCTTGGCTTTGGCTTCACCTAAATCGCAAGAATTAGAAGCTTGGATGCCCTAGAAGTCGAGAGGGAGTGGCTTCATATAGTGTCTCTTCTTTTTGGTCTGGAAAATCCATGTGGAATTCTAAAAAAACTAACAAAGTCTATTTTGAAAATTGCCACTTTTCTTTTCTTGGTCCGGAAAATTCCCAAGAACAGTCCCAAAAAGGCAAGGCTCTAGTGATGCGGAAACCATCGTTGAAGATGCATGATGACGTGTCTGAACTGACGGTTCAAAGGAAATGGAAATATGGGCTAGATTTTTTTAGGTTTAAAGTTAGTTTATATTTATACTATTTACAGTAACTAACTTTTAAATAATTTATTTTTTAAGGTGAAGTTAATAGAAAAATTGTAGTAAAAAATATACTAAGTTTAGTTATACCAGCCAAAATCACATACGATTATTTTTCTCTACATACTACTTCTCATAAACAGCTAAATTTTAAATATTTAAATTATAAATTATAAACCGTCAACCTAAAAAATCTACTGATAGAGTGCGAAGTTGCCAAGGAGACAACATTATAGGTCTGCACATGAGAAGTGCCTCCTCGGTTGGTCTCCACGACAAGCCCGGTCAGATTAGGGTCTAGGCCTGTGTTCCGCTTAGGCTTGGGCTTGGGCTTGGGCTCGGTCTCGGTTTTCGACCTATAGTACTGGATTGAGCTTCGATTTCTTCCTGCTTCACGGGTCGCAGTCAAATTGAAGGGGGGAAGCGTCGAATATGGAGTAGGGTTTACGAGCTCGTCATCCATCTACGTGCGGCGGCCTTGATCCACCCCTCCGACGATTCGCACTGAAGCCGCCGCCGGGGACGCATCGCCGGCGGCGCCACGCCCGCCCGCCGCTTCCTCGCGGCTGCTCCGGTGCCCGCGGCGCCGACGGAGGCCTCCCTTGCTTGCGCGCTGCTCTGCTCGCTCCCCGCCGGCCACGGAGGTAAGCGCGCATTACAGGGAGGCAGACCGCCCTGACGTGCTAGCTGTCAAGTTTCTACTATAGAATTGAGTTTTGTTAGATTGGAATCGGGGAGACATGTTGATGCGAATCCATGTCCGCTATCCCTTAGCTTGTATTTGAGCGCCCAATCCGAAGAGTGTTCCTTGTATGTTTGATACTGAACAGAAGAATACACCGAAACTTTGACAGGCTGATCTGAGTGGGACAATGGCGGATTTAGGATTTTATGAATGGGTGTTCGCTAATTACATTGTGTTACATTTTTTTAATATATACTTATATTGGTTTATAAAAACTGAAGATAAAAGTCATATTTCTAAGTCTATTAAAAGTCAATAACACTAAAAAATTTAAAATAATAAACTAATACTAACACTTTATTTGGTGGCAGTATAATTACAACTTTTTATAGTAAAACTATTACAACTTTAGTTGACAATACAAGCGTACACTTTGTTTTTAAATATATTTTAACTTTAACCCATTTCTCTTTTCTTATTTTCCGTGTTAGCATATAAAATGATGTTTTTTCACACACATAGAAAAAGAAGTAGTACATGTTTTTGTTTTTGACATATGTTATCTCTATTTATGATTTACCTCTCTCTAAGACTAATAATTAACATGGGCATTTTGACGAACATATTGCTTCCGAAAAATAAAATATAAATATTTATAAACCAAAACCAACTATCCCAAATGATGTATATTTTGGATTGAAAGGATTATATAAATTCTTATGACCACTAGATTTATGACAATTGGCACCATCAAATTCCTTCGAATAAAACATCTCAAATATCTAGATATTTCTAAGAAAATATCTGGATTTTAGAAAGATTTTCAAATATTTTAATTGGACCCTTTTGAGGAAAAATATCTCTATCATTTATGATAAATTAGTTGAGTGCATGTGCTTGATAAAATAAGCTAGTATTGCACTTTGATAATCACATTTTTTTTGAATTGAGTATTAATTAAATAAATACTTCCTTTAGTCATAAATACATGTCGTTTTGAGATGTTTGTAGTCAAACTTTTGAAACTTTAACTATCGATATATTTTTTATAAATTTACATTGAATACAAGAAAATCATATGTATAGATTTATCTTGAAATGTACTTTTATAATATTATAATTTTATTGGGTTTTACAAACATATTAGAATACAACTTAGTGGTCAAAGTTATATTTTGGAGACCGTGTCGATGTCCAAAATGGTAAGTGTTTGTAACTAAATGGAGTATATTTTGAGAGATACATCTTAAAACATTTGATCAGTATCACAAATCCCGACCATATGTACTTATTCACATCCACCAAACCACCAAAGAACAGCCCCGACAAAGAATCTTTCAAGATTCATAACTTCTGTCCTACTCGTTGAAAAATCATGTTCATGGGATCTCTAGAATCCTTAATTATCTACATCTTTCATGTTGATAAATCATCCAAATTGTTCCATCTAGTAATTTTAATTGACAGATTGATATATGCTACTAGAAAATGATAAATTTACCAGATAGCATGATTACAAAATTCATAGCTTAAAATCTATTTATCCGATCAACATAAATAAATATTGTACAAAAAGCTATCAAATTTCTCTATAATTATCTAGTAGATGGTATTCCTAAATTACTCTCATACAATATCCAAAATTATAGAAGAACAATATAGTAGATTAGTCGATATGTTAGTTTTTTTCCTAACGAATACTTGCTACTTCCTCTCTCATCTTAACTCTAATATCTAACTAAATTAACAACCATCAGAGAAAATCAAATCATTACCCAAACGAGAAGCGAGAAAGCCACCATATCCTTCACTCTTTTCCGGCCTTTTTCCTGGCGTTGCTACTCTCCTTTTCACCGTTGATTGACATCGATACCGATCCGCTTTCGCTTTACGCCAACAGTGAGCAGCTGGACCACGCGTGCATGCACGAGACGAAGCTGGCGAACCCGGTAATCGAGCCCGGCGGAGCGGGCGGCCGTAAAGAATATATCGTGATATACTACTTTAATCAGTCTCTCCTTTGAGACAGGCCATTGTCAAAGATTTCTATCCTCCTCCCTCCTCCTCCTCCCCCCAAATCCGCAATCCTCGCGGCCCGATCCCAAACCTCTCTCGTCTCCAGCCCGTCCTCTTCCTAACTCTTCTCCATATCTCGTCGCGACGGCGGCGGCGGCGGCGGCTATTGCTTCGCCGTCTGTCTAACCCTCGAAGCGAAGGAACTCTTCTCTCGTAGGCGTCGTCGTCGTCCTCCGCTCTGCCGGATTGATCTCTTCTTTCGCTGGTAAGGAAACCCTAGCTTGCTTGGATTGTTTAAATGAGCTTTGTCCCGAGGATCTTTTCTTTTCCGTGAGCAACCTCACCCAAATCTTCCTTTCTGGGATGGATAGTCCAGTCCAATGGAGTTTGTGGTGGATTTGCTTGCTGCGTTGTGGAGTACCAGTAGCAGTTTATTTTTCCATATTTTTGGGGGTTCAACTGAATCCCCATGTCCCACGTTAGGTCCGCCCCTGGAGTGGGATCATCCTCAGCGGTCTACTTCTCTTCAGCAATGTACTGTACTCACTGTGCCGATTACTGCCCATACGTAAGGGACCCTGACAAAGGATACATGTGAGACCTCCCTTCCTGTTCTTTCTTTCTTCTTCTAGTTGGGTGCAAAACCAGCCGGCATAATTGTTTGTGAATGTGGCCTTATTGACCACTCTATTAGTTGTTTCTCGATAGATTTGTATGAAGCCGCTTTAACGCTTGTGCATGTGTGTTGCTATGTTTTTTTCCATGTTTGATGATCAGATGCTGTGGTACGTGTGGGAAGGTCCTTGATCAGGAGATTTACACTGATGAGCCTACTTTTGTCAAGGACAGCTCGGGGCAGGTTGGTCTTGCTATTGTGCTTTTTAATATTTGGTTTCTTGATTTGTCTATGTAGTTGTCGGGTTGATTTATTTTGGATCTGTACAGAGCCGGTTGTCTGGAAATATTCTGAAATCCATTGAGAGCGGCACTTCGATATCCCATGAGAGAACTTTAATGAAAGGTATGACTTTCAGGGCACTTCTTTGTCCCATTTTTGTCCCGCTTGTGAACTAATTTTGTGCTTTATTTTACCAGGAAGAGATGAGATTAGGCAAATTGTCAATAGCTTACATGTGGGTGGTGGAGATTCAATCATTGACATGGCTCATCGCTTTTATAAAGTATGCATCTTTGTTATCAATCAACGATTATCTTTTCTAAAATGATATGATAATCATGATATTGATATTTCTTGTTGAAGCGTAGCTAGCTGTTGACAAGAATTTTACAAGGGGCCGTCGAACAACTCATGTTGCAGCTGCTTGTCTTTACATTGCCTGCCGGTATGGTAGCGCCTGATTAGTCCCTTTCTTTATTGAAAGCCTTCCTATCCATTTTGCTTATTTCTTGTTCAAACATGACCTTCTCCCTCCTGCACTTTGGGTGGGGCTGGGAATATTCTACGTTGTATACTTGTATTTGTTATTTATTGGAGCAATGCTGTAACTCCTTATTTAATTTCCTAGTGAAAACCTGCAAAAGGGTTAATTTATTATATAGCTTTAAAATTTGCAGTATTGAAACGCAAGAATGCCACATTATGTTTCACTTTGTTTCCATGACTCTGATCTCTAACTAGAAAAGTAAATGCTTGAGCTTCATAAGCTTCTGCCCAAGTGGGTTTATAAAACAAGCAATAAAACCAAGACATATAAAGCGCCTAACCTATGAGACAACTAAGCTTCTCCAGCAGACCATACACGTGCACGTTGAGCCCACGCAGTGGGTTTGGTAAATCTTCTAAATTATAAGAAATTGTCTACTACTGAGATTATTCTGTCCTAAATTTTCTAGTGCAGAGTTGTTCTCAGTAGCCTGGTTATGTTAACTTTTTTTATAACTTAATACTTCGTGCAATTGCAAATTGAGTCATCCTAGAATCCATACTGGTCAAACATTTTTAACTTTGATTATCATTATATAAATGGGCATCTAGATCATCCACATGAAATTGGTATTAGATTCATCAAGACACGTGCTTTTATAATATATGCTTTATGTGATTTTTGATAACATATTGTGATAGAAATTAGCAGTCAAAGTGGCACGTTGTAGACTCTGTCAATGTCCAAAATGAGTTATTATATTTGCAATCAAAGCCACTGCACAGTTATGTTTCATTATTATTGCTGCGCTTAAACTGTCAAGGATTTCAATTTCTTTTTTGTTCTTCTTTGTCCCTGAAAATCTGCTGTCTTTAACATTCATGCTTGTGTTGATGTTTGTTCCTGGTTACTCATAATAATTGTCCTTTTGGTTTCAGCAAGCTATATGGGTAGTACTAATGGCCAAGTTTACCTACTTTTCTTGTCAGGCAAAGTAAAAAACCTTATCTTCTTATCGATTTCTCGGACAATTTGCGGATAAGTGTGTAAGTACCTGCACCCCATTCTCCTGCCATTTATCTTGTAGTCCTTACTGAAAGGGTTCATATGGATTTTTGTTTCAGTTATGTCCTAGGTGCTGTTTTTCTGCAGCTTTGCCAAGTTTTGCTACTTGAAAAACATCCAATTGTTCAGAAGCTCATAGATCCTAGCCTTTTCATCCACCGTTTTACAGAATGTAAGTTGATCACATATTCTTTTGTATTTTTTGAGTAGAGATTGTTTTATGCCATATGTGCATTCTTGTATCCTGGGACCCCACCCCCCAGTCCAGTTTTCTTTAATTTCGAATATTCTCCAAATTTGTTTCAAATTTCCTATGAATTCTCACTTCAAACAACGTATCTCGTCGAGTGAGCACTTCACAAATCATACTAAGGGAGGTATCTCGTTTATTGTAGCTCCTATATAGTAAACTGACGCGAACCGGCGGGAACATCCCCTGGGCCAACCTCATTTTGCCCGGATTGGCTACCAGGCATGATAAATAATGTGTACTCAAACCTAGCCCATGAGAGAGCTAGTTTGGCTCTCCTCAATGGTGAAGCTTTTCATTTTTCTTTTGAGGAGAAGCCGAGCTAGGTTTTTGAGGTATATTGAACTCATAGCCTTTGGTAGGCAAGGCTAGACGGGCAATTGTGTGTGTTAGCAAGAAAATTAAACATGCTATTGATTATTTCTGTTTTTGTTTCAATTTTTTTGGTTTCATCTGTAGGTTTACTGAGGAAAAGGGACAATGCTGTCTCAGACACAGCTTTACGCATTGTAGCTAGCATGAAGCGAGACTGGATGCAGGCTAGCATCTTCTTTCTTCTAGTTTCTTCGTTAGGTTCTTTTGTAAGGTTGTAAATAGCTTGTCCTGTGTTGCAGACTGGGAGGAAGCCAAGTGGATTATGTGGTGCAGCATTATATATCGCTGCACTCTCTCATGGGTATAATTATACCAAGGCAGATATTGTAAGCCCAGATGCTCAGGACAGATCTACTTATTTGAGAATTGTATTTTGAATCTTTCTTTTGTATCAATCAGCATTTATTGTGCACATGCAGCACTTTCTATGTGTAATGTAGGGTTGAATATGATTTAACATTACTTCACATAATGACACAAGTTCTGTTTATGTTTTTCAGGTCGCTGTTGTGCATGTCTGTGAGGCAACGCTAACTAAGCGCTTGATAGAGTTTGAAAATACAGATTCTGGTAGCTTAACGGTATGCATATGCTTTCCATGAAATCACCAAATTTGACAAGCACACTTATTTATATTATACAAGTGAGGGCCTGTTTGGCAACGGCTGCGGCTTATGGTTTTTGGCTGAAATTTTTGAATTTTGGCTGTTCATGGTACAGATTATGGAGAGAGAGATACTCACTTGCGATTTTAGATGGTACAGATGTTAGGCTTTTAATATGTACATCGTTTGACTTGTAAACTTTGTCTTGAGAAAATACTCCGTTTGAAAGTTAGATATTGTAGCAAAAACCAAAAGCTATCAGCTTCGAAGGAAAAGAACATGCCCTGAAATTTGTTGTAGGCAACATATGCTATGCAATCATCCTTTGTGCTGCTCTCATGCAGTTGCTTTCCATTTGGGCACCGAATCGACATGAAATATTATATAAAAAATCTAGATGTACTGCTCAGTTTACTCTACCTATGTATAAAAGTTCAAGTTTAAATTTATTCTATGTTAAGAGTAACAAAAATGAGAATAATATGGCAAATGATAAATAAAAAGGAATAGGAAAAAAGAAATAAAAGAGATAAATTCTACTCACCTCAAACTTATCTTTTTTTGTTTCTTCTAACATCTTTTCAATTTTAAGTTGAAATTTAAAGGGTGCTAGAGCACTATAGACTACATCATCAATGTTTTTTTGGGAATATTTCATGTTGATTTTGTGCCAAAACTGAAAGTTGATTGCATGAGTGCACCACAGAGGGTGATTGCATAGCATATGTTGCCTTTGTGGCAAGCAATGTGTTTGTCACGCATTTATTTTATTCTGTTGGCACACTTGGATGGCCAGTAATCAGTTGGTACTTGGTACAATATTGTTTGATTGTTTCCCTTTGAGGAACGTCATTCTTAAGCTGTTCATTCTGAAGCATACTGAAGTAGCTGTTCATTCCCTTTCATGTCCCTGCGTTCTCTTCTATGATGGCTGCAAATATATCATTATCTCAGTCCTGACCTCTATGCAGAGGATACCATGCCATTTTGTTCATGATAAACTGTGTAAATGAAAATATTCCCTGAGGATTAGGCATAGGAAGGGGTTTAAATATTTAAGTGATCAGCTGCATTTCCGGCTCACACATTATTTATATTATCTACAACATATCTGTAAGCACTTCTTTTAAGATATGGCCTCACTTACTAATAAGTTGTATCTTCATGTTACCATGCTAGATCGAAGAATTTTTGGCAAAGGCTGAACAAGAGCCTGTTTCAAAATGTTCAGCCAAGTCTGGAGAAGTCCTTTGCAAGCACAAGGATAGTGGTGGTGAGCATTTTGCTCATGGACTTTGTGAAAAATGCTACAACAAAGTAACACACCTTTACTATGTTCATAATGCATTGGTTTGGGTGCTTTGTTTGCTGATGACACATGACTTGATTGTTCAGTTTACTAAACTGTCTGGTGGACTGGAGGGTGGCTCTGACCCTCCAGCTTTCCAACGAGCTGAAAAACAAAGACTGGAAGCTGCTAAAAAAGCTATAGAAGCTGCTGCAATTAAGGAAAAAGAAGCTATTTGTGAGACACATATTTCTGATGATGAAAATAACACCATGAGCCCTACAAAGGTAATATTCCTGAACATACTTAAGCTCATGTTTCTTACGCTATTTATCTGAGATTCTTCTTTTGTAACTGTAATTCTTCAACTAAATAAGGCACTCTTATAGTTCATTATTTCTTAATTATTTGGCATCGTTACTGCAAAGTTATTTGAAGATTCTTTTACACCACTTTTTCTACACCAACCCCTGCTAGTCCAATTTTATAATTTCTACTATCTAATTAATTACATCGATGACTTGTTTATTATGACCATTTTAAAACATTCAATTGTCATCTGTATTTTATTGGTCGAGAATCTAGAATTCTAGATTATATTCTGGCATTATAGTTTGGAGGTTCAGAGTGAGACTTCTAATTAATATCAGTTTTTTCCTGCATCTGGTATCCCATCAAAACTGTCTGCAGATAGGTGTCTCAAATTATCTAATGCTGAAGTAACTAAACTTGATTTATGAAAAAAAACATACTGCATTATCTGTTGAAGGATGTGACAGAATGGGGAACAAGATATACTTGTTAATTCCATTCCAGTGCTGTACCAGTCTTGCTGCTGCAATCTTCTAATGGAACATTTGAACCTGCATAATCTATTTTTATTGCTGAATTTTGGAATTTGTTGCATTACGATGTATCCCATGTTATTTCTTTACTACTTACTACATCTGTATTAGTTGTTTCTGTTATAATTTATTCTGTGTGCTCGATGTGTTTTTGTTCTCTGGGAACTCAGTTTGCCTTTTTTTTTTGAACAGGATATAAGTGGAGATAAATCTTTAACAATTACTTCTAGTGAAATTGCAAATGATTCTGTACCTTGCAAAGATCCTGAAGGTTTGTAAGTTCTGGTAACATGATACTCCATAACAATAATTTAAGTTCATATTTCCCCTTTTGGGTTCCTGTTGACAAGTTGATTGCTGATCAATTTGCTGAATGCTATATTGCATCCTTAGGTGAAAATGGTAAAGCTGATGCTGATCCAGAAAGTTTTTCTGATATTGACGATGTGGAGGTACTTTTGTCTATGAGATCTTTTTGACAGACTTTTGCATTCCTTGTTAGAGCTTGAGAGATGACCACCAAATGCCTGCAATGCTATCTATTAATTTTGTAGGTTGACGGGTATCTTCACAATGAGGAAGAAACACAGTACAAAAAGATTATCTGGGAGGAAATGAACAAAGAATACCTTGAGGTAGTCATGTAACTCTATCAACATGATGCAGTTTCTTATTCTGATCAGATAGTGTAACTGTAAACTGTGTGCTGATTTCTTTTGCAGGAACAAGCTGCAAAGGAAGCTTTAGCAGCTGAGTTAGCAGCTAGAGGTTTGGGTGTGGAAGAGGGAAAGAAGAAAGTATGAAATGTTTCTAGTGTAACCCAAGAATCCTGTGTACCTTTGTTTAGTATTTTGGTTCATTTTGTGATTAGCCATTGAGGTTTCAAATGTAGAAACGAAGACGCAATGAAGACACTAAGAACATGACGCCTGCTGAAACACCAGCAGAAGCAACATTCAACATGTTGAAACGAAAGGTACTAAACTTTTTGTTTGGCCATAGACATCCAAAATATAATTGTCATGTGAGCATTGTAATTGCATGTTAGCATGTAAACGAACATTTAATATATAACGTTGCTTCTTGCAGGGACTTGGGTCAAAAATCAATGCGGAAGCTGTTGGCGGATTGTACAATGTATGTTTTCTTTGTTTGTGTTCACTAAATTTTAAATTCTCTGTTGCTGTGAGTTGAATCAATTCTTTATTTTACAATTTATGCTATGCACTTTGGTAAATCAGTCTTGCGTTAAATTACAATTAGCTACTGATACTGACTTTTCTCTTGTGTACTTTGGTATATTTCCTCCCAATGCTGATTGATTCTGTGAGCAGACTAAAGATGAGGATGGCAAAGCAAATAAAAAAGAAGAGATGTATGACGGGGAATATGCACAGGACACTGGTGATGGTGAAACATTTGAAGGTGGTTATGACCATGCTGATTACAACTACGATGGCTACGATGATGGTGGTGGTGGTGGAGCCTACAATGATTATGATGATGTTGATTTCTAATACCAGAACTTGGAGAATGGCGAGCTGACCAAGATCTATTTAGATAACCCGAAAATTCCATTCTATCCAAGCTGGAAGAAATCATGGCAACATTCCTCATTTGTACAAGGTAATTTAGTATCTATGTTTAAAGAAAAATGAACTCTGATTAGTTAATGATTATTGAGCTAATGGATAGTCAAGTCTGTCGGAGTAACTTCTTACCTTCTAAACTTTGTTAAGATCCCAGAACTAGTTTTTGTGAGCTGTAACATATTAGTTAAAAGGAACTCAACAAGGTTTGTAAGTTGTATGCTCCCACGGGCCTCAAAAGAAAAGGAAGAGGAAAAACGTGTATGCCCTATAAAAAATGTCATAATTTGTAACCTTTGTTAAATGTACCACATCAAGCTATCTGGTTGGTTCTTTTTGGTTGCAGCTAATAATTTATGGCTATAGTTGAAGATTTTTTGCTATAGCGTGAGTGTTTATGCGAGCTGTCTTGATAATCCGTTTCGAAAAAGTGATGAAAAAGCCTCAAAAGAAAACGAAGAGGAAAAACGTGTATACCCTATAAAAAAGTGTCATAATTTGTAACATTTGTTAAATGTACCACAGCAAGCTATCTGGTTGGTTCTCTTTGGTTGTAGCTAATAATTTATGACTATAGTTGATGATTTTTGGCTATAACGTGAGTGTTTGTGCGAGCTGTCTTGATGATCCGTTTCGAAAAGGTGATGAAAAAGTCATTTTGATTGTTCAGAGAAAGTCATAAGTTAATAAGTAAGTTAAAAAGTACGGAACCTGGTTCTAATAATAATTTACCAATATGGGAGTGCAAGTCGGCATTTGTGTTCATGTTAACTTGGTAACGATGGACTTGCATGCCAGCTTGGATATGTAGCTCTCGGTTGTGCAGCGTTGAGTGATTTGTTCACGTCTGAAACCCGGCTGTTGGGTGGATTCTGGCTGTTTCCGGAGGCAACGTTGTGGACTGGTTGGTATCTTGAGAAGAGAGACGTACTGGTCGGTAATTTCGGTAGTGTTAACGTATCCTGTGCACTCATGTACTCGTGAAATCGGAGCCGTCGGATGGTCATCCAACCATTCTGGCGCTAGTTGGGAGAAATTTGCAAAAAAAGCGTCCACCAAACCCCCCCCTCCAATGTCTTCCAAGCTCCATCCCACATTCATCCCCAACCCGAATCCAAACTCAACGCTAGCTCAGCCAATGGCGATGTCGACCACGCCCAACGGTGACGCCGAAGGCTTCTCAATCTTTTGTCCTCCTGCACCTTCGAATCCATCCGTCATGCTCCCCCTCCCTCGCGGCTATTTTGAGGTGGTGGCGACCACAATCGACGGCGATCATGAAGACGCCCTCGACCTTGACCTCCAATGCCGCCTTTTGCAGTCCCCTCGACCTCACTAGGGTCTGAAGTTGCCCTATTGGTTATGCCTCTTGAGTTTGACTTCCCCTCCTCCCTCTCCTCAGCAGTGTCCCAAAATCTCCCCAAATTTAGCTGCTTTTGCCGTGCAGATCAGCAAACACTAAAATTCCAGACCTTATGCCTTGTCAGCTGAAATTTCCTGGAGGATTAGCTGGGATTTGTAATAATTGTGTTCAAGAACCGGGAGATGAGCTGCTTCCCATGCTCAGGGTCGTCCAGGAAGGCCGAGGAGGAGGTGAAGCCGACGCCAGGTAAATATGCATCTTGGTTTGTCCAATTTTGGCGCAAACCGGAAAGATTTTACATTTAGGTGAAGCCGCTTCTTGTCTTGTCCCGTCGGCTGCAGATGTTTGCGTATTGTAGTGAACGATGACTCATTGTGATTTGTGTGCATTGGTTTAGGCATAAGGTCTGGAATTTTAGTGTTTGCTGACGGTAGAAGAGGGTTAGTTGCTTGCTAATTGCCAATTGGTGCGGTTAATTCATTGTAGACATGGGATTAAGTGGAGTGCTTACCACTAGTTTCCTCTTGCAGTTTGATTTATCGGGCGTAGCAGTGTTGATTAAGCACACTAGTTTTGTCTACTGATCTTCTGTCTTGTCTGTTGATCTTCTGCCGTGTCTGTTGATCTTCCTTGTATGTTAATCTTCTGCGTTGTCTGTTGATCTGCACGATAAAAGCAGCTAAATTTGGGGAGATTTTGGGACACTGCTGAGGAGAGAGAGAGGAGAGGAAGTCAAGACCCAAGAGGCATAAACAAAAGGGCAGCTTCAGACCCTAGTGAGGTCGTCACCGTCATAAACAAAAGGCGGCGCTGGAGGTCAAGGTCGAGGGTGGCACATCGAGAAATCTTCGTCGTCGTCATCAACCGCGGTCGCCACCGCCGCAAAATCGCCACGAGGGAGGGAAAGGGAGCACAGCGGATGGATTCGAGGGCGCAGGAGGACAAAAGATCAAGAAGCCTTCGGCGTCGCCGTTGGGCGTGGTGAACACCGCCGTTGGCTAAGCTAGGGTTGAGTTTGGATTCGGGTTGGGGATGAAGGTGGGATGGGACTTAGGAGACACCGAGAGTACCGTGGATGGATTTTGGTTGAAATTGACACCGTGTTAGTTTTTTATGATATATTTAATTAAAGAAAATGAATAAAAATAAGAAAAAGAAAAAACTGTTATACCACAATGGTAATGCAAAGGAAGAAAGGGATAAAAAGAAAAAAAAACCACGTTAAGAAGCTAACGTGTTATAAACGATTTTTGGCTTCTGAAGCCTGAAGCTGTTTTGTAACGAGGGCCATAAAATTTAATTCTTTTCGGCTTATGATTTTCTCGAACAAATAAACAAGACGACTTCTCTGTCGCCTTTTTGAAGTGACTTATCGGGACAACAATTTCAAAGTGGCTTATTGATATTATGTTGGTTCGTATAAGCGCTCGCGCTAGAACCAAAAATCATCAGCTGCAACCGAAAAGAACTTACCCTAAGTCTAGATGCACCTACTATCCAAGGAGGCGTTTGTATTGGCTATTGTTGATGGCTTCTGGCTGCAACAGAAGGTTTTTAACTGAAAATGAATAGTAGCAGCTGAAAGAAGTGGCTTTTAGTAGAAAAGAGCGAGTGGTGCAAAAAATGAGAGAGATATGTGCGCGAGACAGGAGTGAGAGTAATGGAGTACATGATGCACCCATGATATCCTGACTTATCATTAGAGCGAGACGAGAGTAAGAGGAGTGGAGAAACCGCTTCGAGAAGCTAAGTGTTTGTTTGAATAGGACCTAAGGCATACAATGCACATTGAGATTCGTGGATAAATTTTGGTTTTTGCTGATATTAGGTGAATTTAGGAAATAAATGAGTCATTTTAGCACTGACTAGTAAGATGCTCGTGCGTTGCAACGGAGTTCTAAAAAAATATGATACATATCATCAAACGTGACACAAAGAGTGAGATTGGTGTGGCTAGATCCGCCGTTTTCGAGATTGCCACCCCGGATCTACCCTCTTCGTCATTCTTCCTCATCACCAGCGTTTTACACCTCGCCTGAGCTGGTGTAGTCCGCCTCCCTGTTCATTGTCCGTGCCAATGTACTCCATGCCCCAGTCATCGACCTCACCAATGTACACTTTCATGCCATCGTCATCCTCAGTGTTGTACATCAATGCCTCGTCATCCGCACCAGTGTGCTCCTCTTCTTCCGCCTGATATGCTCCTCCTCTTCACCATTGAGTTTTGCTCCGTTTCTCTCCTCTTTTTGCCATCCTAGTGCAGCAACAGCAGCATGACGGCGCATGGGAGAAATGAGTAGCGGAGGCTCCGAGGGGCTGGGCTGAGGGACCAAAGGGGTTGGCCACATCACCATTTTTCATGGCCGTCGGATTGTGATCTAGTGGCTAGGATCAGCTTACGGAGGAGGTTGCCCTAGATGTAAATAAAAATCACGTCCGATCCCTCTACTCCAAACTGACGCCTCCTCCCCTTGGCCTCCCCGCCAGCGCACCGCCGCCACTCCCCACGCCTCCTCCCCGCAGACGAATCCTGGCAGTGGTGCCGCCTCCACACCTCCCCATTTCCACTTGCCTCCTCGCCTATGTGCCGCTGCCATGTCGCCTCCACTCCCCCGCCTCCTCCTGATCAGTGGCTCTGCTCCACATGTCACCAAGCCCATCGCCATCAGACCCACCATCCTCAAGGTCTCTACCACCAGATGCACCATCTCTGAGGCTGGTGCCTTCAGATTAGGCTGCTACACCTCCGATTCCACCTCTGGTGCTCTGTCAGAGTCATCGTGCTCCTCGCTTGTGTCCCCAACCCCATGACCACCAGATATCGGGGTCATCATCCTCCACATCAGTGTTCTCTACCCTGGCATGGTGAATACAATGGACCCCATGGTCGCTACATCTGGATCCAACATCCCTGAGGTCATCACCGCTGGATTTGATCGTCCTCATCTCCACCACTGTCAGATTAGGCTGTCTTTGCAACGAGACAGTGGGGTGGCAACAGATCTAGGAGTCGTAGCTGGAGCTGGCTGACCATGTAGTCAGACAAGGAGAAGTGGAAGGTGGTGGCCCTGTGCTGCTGCCGTCAGACCCGAGGAAGAGGCCGAAGTTCGATGGATCTTATGATCCCTGACTACTACACCGCTAGATCCGACTATCCTCGACCCCGGTGGTGCCAGACATAGCCATCCTCAATCCCGACGCCACTGCCTTCCTTCTCCTTGGCAGTACATATTCCACTCGGTGTCAGCGACCCTTAGGTGTGCACCGGTAGTGCCATCGATGTGATCGCACAAACTGAACTTGCGAAAGGCCACACAGAAGAAGGTGCTCCACTGGGAGTAGCTGGATTCTGTCATGTCCAAGGTGATCGGAACATGGATTCAGATATTGACTAGTTGAATGACAGAAACTGAAATGGTGATGGGGCTGGCTGCAATAAGGGGTTTGTGTGATGGCTGACAGAAGACTTCGAAGAATTGGATGGGCTGTTCGCCATTGGAAAGAAAGCTGGGAAGCAGAAGATGAGAGGATTGAAGGTGCTCTGATACCATGTAAGAACTATGGAATGCAACACATTCCATTCATCATCTTTGTGTACATTTATACAAGAGACTCATGCACCACAATGGGAGTAACTAAAGATCCTACAAAATAGTTAACGCCTGAGAGAAAATAGCGAAGTGGCGTAGGACTAGGTACAACGTGAGGAGTGCGTGCAGCCATGTACAGTGGCATGCAAACGTGCAGAGGGATAAGCATGGCATGCCCAGGTATTGCTTAGCTGACCGAATCATGCAATCCAACACTCTTCCTGCCTCTCTGTACTTAATACAGAATCGTCTATACTTAAACTATCACAGACAGTTTATACTAATAACCATCTGTGATATTTTCATAGACGGTTATTAACATAAACCGTCTGTGATAATTGAGACATCACGATCAGTTCATGTTAATAATTGTTTGCGAAAGTTACGGACATCAGAGACGGTTCATATAAAAAACCATCTCTGATATTGTGGACATCGCAGACGGTTCTTATAACAAACTGTCTGTGATATTACGGACATCACAGATAGTTTGTATGAATAACTGTTTGTGATATGTTCGTATCATAAACCGTTTGTAGTTGGAACCATCTGAGATAATCTGTGCTATTCAATACTGGGTGTACTTGGTCTCGACACAGATGTGTCTTCATTACGCAGCATCGGTAGAGCGATGCGGCCGGCTTTAGGAAGTTTGGTAAAAACATATCGCTTGTAGATCTATATATGTCTTCTTAGTGATCAGAGGTTAGTACTCAATTGCTTCTAATAACTTATATGCCTTGTAATTGAAAGAGATGTTAGCTAGGTTTTTGTTTAGATCTAGCTGATCTAGCTAGCTTGGTTTCGAAAGATAATGATACTTTGTTTAATTTCAAAATGGGTAAGTACTCCTAGTTTATTTCAATATATTCTTGCTTAATATTATTGTGTTATGAATACGTGGCTACCTACCTACCTACCTAATATAGATGTGTGTAATTAAGTATAGCTAGTCTGATTTGCTATAGTAGCGCTAATAATCTAATTTGATACCCATTTTTACATGTGTAGTGTAGATGGACTGAAGCTAGATGTACATTAAGAACTGTGTAAGTGAACAGTATATTAATGACGTGTCTGCTTTTAGAAGAGCAGCTAAGCTAGATATGTTGAAGAAGAGGATGGAATATATGTATTGTCTATGCATTGATTGTGATAATCTAAAGATGTTTAACAACTCAGTGCAGATCGAAGCTCACTTGATTCGAAAGGGTTTCAGAAATAGGTACAAATGTTATACCAGTCACGGTGAAGAGAAGATTACACTAGAAAATAGTTATGACATCGTTGTGGGAGACAACGATATACGGTTGTGGACTGTGCTTTCAATGAGGATAGGTCGTATGATGACAATCTAGACTAGATGCAATGTGATGCAGAAAGGAACTATAGTGAGAGAGTTTGGTAAATTCGAGGGCTTAATGGACTCGGAGAAACCTTGTTCCCAGGCTGCAAGCCGCAATACACGAGGTTGTTATCCGTTCTAGAACTGCTAAAATTGAAGGCAAGCAATGGTTGGTCCAACAAAAGTTTCACGGCATTGTTAGGTCTCCTATCGGACATGCTTTTAAATGAAAATATGTTGGCGAGAACCACCTACTAAACCAAGAGGATTATTTGTCCACTGGGAATGGAAGAAGAAAGAATACATACATGTCTAAATGATTGTGTCATCTATATGCTATCTTACATGTTTATCCGGTGTGCAAAGCATCCCGATACAAGCGTAAAAATGACTCCGATGATGGAAAAGGCATCGAGGTGAAGCAAGAACCTTCTACTAAAGTGTTGTGGTATCTTCCTGTAATTCCCCATTTGAAACGTTTACATGCAAATCGCAAGGATGCAAGATTGATGCGTTGGCACTCGAAGCAGCATAAGAAAGATAGAATGATAAGCCATATTGTTGATTCTGCCTAATAGAGGAATATCGATAAGATGTTTGTAGACTTCGGTGTAGAACTGAGGAATATAAGGTTTGGGCTCAGTACAGATGGAATGAATCCTTTTGGTAACATTAGCATCTAATATACGCATATAAATAGAAAAGGCAATGAAATGAGGGTGGTTAGGGGTGAACTGGCCCACGGTTCGCAAAACCAGAACCTTACCAGTTCCGGTTTCTGGGCAATAACCAGTCGGTTTTTTCAACCCTGGTAAGATTACCCTGAAAATCATCATTAGGAAAAACTCAAGAATTGGATATGTGCAACAAAATTACTGAGAAAACAGTGGCAAAATGTAAACACTAAACAGACACTAATACAGAAATAATGCTAAAGCTACCACATGGATAAACTGATGCGCAATGTTACAGAATGTGATATTCATTCACCACCTCCCCTCTAAAAAAGGACACAAACAAAATTGATACAATTTCGTTTTTGCTGAGAACTAAAGAAATTATGAATATGATATTTCAATTTTAAAATGCATGAGTTGAATCATCAGTCAGGTGTTGCAGACGCTTATTGGGGCAAACATTATATCAGATGGTCTTGTCCAGTATTGTCTCCAAAGTATGCGCCTGGTGCGGGAGCAACGGCTGCAGAGACCTCTGACGATTGACAAAGGCTTGATAGGCTACAATCGACAGGGATTTGGTTTCGGAAAGATTGGTAGTATTAGGTAAGAGTTGATATTGTAATCAGGAGATTAGGTGGGTTACTATAAAGAATCCGGATTTGCTTAACAAACCAGTTATATATGATATCTAGGAGTCAGTTTCGGATTGAATTGCAGTCGGCTTGTAAAATCCCTATATATATGGGCTTAGATTGTAAGGGAGAAGCAAGTAATAGAATTTACCTTCAGTTCCTTCATCGACTCAAGAGCCTTACACCTTGGCCGGTGGAAATCCCGGGTGGAAGCACGAGGGCGAACTCGCTCCACCCCGCTATCCTCTCCGTTCTGATCCCCGTTCGCAAACCCAGCTACTTCCGCCTCTTACCACACAGCGAAAACCTTCCCTGAAGTCTGCTCATAACACCAGGACATTGCGATTTTGACAAAACTGGAACTAGCATTAATGTCATGGAACAAAGTTCTATTGATGGGATTACAAAAGAACTTGAACTACAGCACCTCCTAAAGATGAGCAAAATCTATCTGAAATAGAAAATTAGGGCCAAGAGAATGATAATCAATACTTTACTTTCATGATTTTATAAAGCACAACAGCCAAGCATCTGACACATGATAGTTGAATTATCTTTAATCTGAGCAAATCTAAAGTTCTGAAGTATATCGAAAGATAAAGAAGACAGCTAATCTGTCTTTGGTCTGACCAAAACTAAAATTTTGAAGTATATTCAAACCAGAGATGCATAGACCTTCCATTAGAACTACGAATTTAACCAAATCAGCATAAGAAATGAAGACATCCAAAGAACATAAATATCTCACAGAAGAACTGAGACATGCGTAAGGAAAACAACAATAAAGAGAAATCAGGGACTAGTCATCTCTGAGTGGTTAATCAGCAACAAAGAATCATTAGTACATTAGTATTTTGTTTCTGTGGGAAACCTATCACAGTACAATGTTAGCTTATGCTTCTGCCTCTCCTGCTTTCACAATAGAAGCCATCACCAATAGCCACCGCAAGAGCACGAGCCATTCTTGAAATGATGGAAGCGACTGGAGTCTCGTACAATGATCTCATGGTCAACAATCTTTGATATGTAGGTGAATGCACTGTGACAATCACCGCAAACACGCAGGTTCTTTGTGATCCTTATTGGACAACCAGGGGAAGTCGTGAGGAGGCCATATGCGAGAGCAAGCTTCTCGCTGTGCTCAGCAAGAAGGTTAATTTTCTCCTCATCATCAACATCATGCAATGCAAAATTTGTCTCAGGGATATAACCCATAGCTTTGATGCGATCAATTAATCTTTCCAGAAGAGCATAAATCTGAGGGGATAGAGGGTGTGATCGATCTCCAACAAAGAAAGATGCAGTTCCTTTCTTACCCTGGACCCAACTGCATCCTGGCCTCTTCTTAATCCCTGATTTCTTCATCAGGTGTCTGATTCTTGCTACATCCTTCCACCGCCTTGCATTAGCATATATGTTGGAGATGAGCGTGTAGGATCCATCGTTCTCTGCATTCATCTCAATTAGCTTTTTCAGAGCATATTCAGCAAGTTCCACATTTGAATTTACCCTACAGGCACTAAGTAATGCGACCCAGACTACTGCAGTAGGCTCCATTGGCATGTCCTTAACTGTTTTCCATGCCTTATCTATTCGCCCAGAGCGGGCCAGCAAGTCAATAACACATGCATAATGCTCTGCAGTGGCAGCCACACCATAATCTCTACTCATGCTGTCAAAGTAATCCAGACCTTGATCAACCAATCCAGAATGGCTGCAAGCGTAAAGAACAACCAGGAAGGATATATCGTCAGGAACAAAGCCTGCCTTTTGCATCTTGTCAAATATGTCCAGGGCCTCGTTACCACGACCATGCATTCCATATCCTGTCATTATTGACGTCCAAGAAATGGCATTCCTTTGAGGCATGCTATCAAATACATTCCTAGCTGTATTGACATCACCACACTTTGAGTACATATCAATAAGACAGTTCGCCACGAAGTACGTAGACGTTTCATATCGATGGTGACGGATCACATAAGCATGAATCTGCTTACCCATTCGCAGGGCTGCCAAATGTGCACAGGCCATCAGAATGCAGGAAATTGTAAAAGCATTTGGGTTAACTGCATGTGGTTTTGAAATCATCTCCGAGAAAAGCTTGAGGGCATCATTTGAGTCCCCATATTGTGCATACCCACCGATCATGACAGTCCAAGTCACCACATTACGTTCCTTTTGAGGTATAGAATCAAATATGGAACGTGCAGCTTTGAAGCTTCTGCACTTCGAGTACATGTCTATTAATGCATTGTGCACCATAAGATCTTCACCATCGCCATCACCACTAAAATCATTATCCAAGGATAGAAGACATTTCTTCAGAGAGTAGGCATGAATTTCCATACCCAGAGAGCATGCACCCAAGGAAGCGCAAGCAGACAACAAAGAGATGATTGTGACAGAATTTGGCTCTGATCCAGAAAAAACCATCTGTCGGAAAACATTGATTGCCTCTTGGCCGCATCCCTTCTGAGCATACCCGGCAATTGCAGCACTCCAGGTTACCACGTCTAATGGGATATTTTCCTTGCGCATATTCTTGAAAAGCTCAAAGGCTGCCTCAAAGTTCCCACTTTGGGAGTATCCAGTCACCATTGCATTCCAAGAAACCACATCTTTGAATTCCATCATGTTGAAAACCTTCACTGCTTCCTCCATTAACCCACATTTTGCATAAGCATCAATCAGAGAATTGCCTACAAAAGCATCTGGAAATGTACCATTCCGAATGGCATTGCCATGAATTTCTTTAGTTTGAGGTAGTGCCTTTAGAGAAGCACATGCAGGAAGAATGTTGACAATGCTAATGATGTCTGACCTTTCATTTGTAGCCTTCTCATGGACAATCATTGTCATCTTTGAAAACATATCCAATGCAGTCCACGGATTACTACCTTTAACATGGGCTGCAACAATTGAATTCCATGAGATAACATCATCAATTCCCCTCTGAGTTATTTCATCAAACACCAAATTGGCTTCCTCCAAAGAACCACATCGGGCATACATTGCCACCAATGCATTGCATATGAAGACATTTGATTCAAAGCCATTGCAACATATAAGTCCATGGAATGTGCTACCACAATGGTACGAAGGTAGCTCTCCACATGCTTTCAGTATATGTGGCAGAGTAAAATGGTCTGGCCTAGTTCCAGCACGCAGCATGCGGCAAGATATGGCAATTGCATGGTCAAGGTGGCCTTCTTTGATGTGTTCTCGGATGAGTAGATTCCACCATACAGCAGGTGACGGTGAAACATGCTCTAACACTGAGAGAGCATCGTCTGTAGCACCACAAGCAAGATAAGAAGCTACAACACCGGTACCCAAAGATCTTGGTGACAAAAATGGTTGAGATGGCAATGGTGGAAACGACACTGACAACAATGATGCTGGACAAGAAAGAAGACCAGAAGCAATTATCTGCTGGTGAATTTGACGAACTGCATTCACAGACTTGCATTCCTTTAACAGGGCTGCAAAATGAATAGGAGAAACATCTATACCAAAGCATGCTGCACTAGCAACTGAGAGGAACTGCACTCCAATTGGTTTTGTTGCCTTTTGCAAGTTGAAAAGCATAATGACAACAGAATATCATTATTCACACTCAATCCTCAAAACAAACGCATCACTGTATAACCAAATAGGACACAATTAGAATAAGGTCTCATACACATAGTTTTTCAATTAATACAAAATGATGCAAGGTGCAGGAAAAAAAGAGAGGGGCAAAGATCATAAATATGTTAACACACATTCTTCATCAGGGCTGCAGAATCATGGCCAGATGGTAGGATCCTACTATCCTTCGATGTTTTTTCAATCTGGAATGTGGATCACTAGTGCATCAGAAATCAAATATCATAGATTCGGATCCTATATCATCCTTTAGTTACAGAATGATTCAAAAATCTAAGTTCAATTATTTGGTTTGCTTCCCCCTCTGTCCTAAAACACAAAGTTAAAGAACTGCAATGTTTTTTGTTGGGTCTTACTCTTATTTTTCACGCTAAAGGTTGGCTCTAAATAGCACTCCAGCATTGGTAATGTTTGCAGCTGGTCCCAACTGAGTGTCTCCTCTCACTCCATCCTACCAAGTTTGTTGTGACCATAAATGCCCATCACTTTATCTAATTTCAAGTGCAACATTTTAAGGAAACAATGGCAACAGTAGGCCTAGCAGCAAATTTGATAACAAACATTTGAGTCGGCATGTTAATGTTAGGTAACATAAGGGTGTAACATGACAAAACTTGGAACAGCAACTGCTGCACACATAGGCATGACCAAAGGTTACAGAATCATATTGAGCTAAAGGGAGAAGGCACCTTCGGCGCGGCCAGCAGGAGGTCAGCGACGGGTGTGGATGACATGGGGAGCTCGACGGGGCGTCTGACTGGGCTATCGTGCACAGACAGCGTTGAACGGTCGGCCAGCCAGCGAGGCGACGAGGCTCGAGCACCGGGGGACGAAGGAATGTTGGACGCAGACTCGGACTGAAGGGGAGAGGTGGCGTCCGATATGGAGGTGGATGAGGACAAGCCGGCGGTCGCAGAGGGCGGTGCAGACGGTGATGCCGACGCCGTCTGAGAAGGGGACGCTAGGGCAGTGGATGTGGTGGGGGAGGGATCAGGGAAAACGGGGCAGATCTAGGCAGAGGAGGTGGAGGTCGGGCGGCGGGCGAAGCCGGATTTGGAGCAGATGGGACGGGAGGGCGCACGGGGAGGACAGGGAGTCGGGAGAGGGACGGAGGCGGTCACCGGCGGTGGAGGGATCTGGAGAGGGTCCTGTGGAGGCGGCGGTCTCGAGTGGGGGGCGCGAGGGGAGCAGAGCGAAGGGTAGGAGGGCGGCGGGAGAGGGCACCGGCGAGATAAGTGCAGTCGGCGACATGCTTTTACCCCCTAACGGGAAGCCGTTTCGTTCGGTGGTGCGGCTTTCGGCTTTTTTTTTTGAGGTAATTGATCTTTTGCCACACCTTTCATTGCATTTGATGATTTGCCCTGTGATGTCTCAATGACATGTGGGTTCAAGGCCCACATGTCAATGAGACAAATGGGGCAAATCATCAAATTCCATGTTTATGTATGGGGCAAATGCTCCAATCCCCCTTTTTTTTTGGGCCAAAGCCGAAGCCGAAAGCGGTCGAGAGCAGCCCGAACGAATAGGCCTTATAGCCGAAGGAGCAGGATGGGGACACTGGTGTTAGGAAACCAGTACCTCTTTGGGCTTGGAATGCTATCATTATTGCATCTGTATCTGTATCTTTTGGTGGTAAGCTGCCAATTCTGATATGCCAGTGGCAATGTCAACGATTTCCAAACTATGGTGAAAGGCTCTGAGAAATAGACACAATACCTCTTTGCTGGATCATAAGGGTTTTGTCATTATCAAAAACTAGCTTGTGAAATAAAAGACTCTCTCACTTTTAAGTTAAATCTCTTAATCTTTCACAACTAGTGTGGGGTTATTCCAACTATAACATCATGTTTATCCTTTGGACCTGAAATGCTACCATCATTGTATATTTTTACTATTTTCAACATTTGCTAATAGTTTTAAGCAACCATTGTTTTATTCATATTGCAGTTACTCAATATACATCATACAATTGCAACTCTAACTACTCTAACATATCAATAGAGTCTAAACATTCAAACAAAAGGTGATGCATGAAGTGTTGCTTGTTCGTGATATTACATATATGCTACTCCCACCCGTGTATGATATTTTCAATGATCACCTAAAAAACAACAAAGTAAGGGTAAATCCAAAGACTTAGCAAGTACAAAGTAAAACAATAAACAACAATACATGCATCATTCAATATCCATCATAGTCTCATTAACCACTCATTTTTATTTAATCTCTTTAAATTTTTCATCAACCAATCATTATGCATTTGCACCATTTTTTCTATCATAATGCAATTGCATATGCACATGCACTTCTCTTTTACCTCTTTAGCCTATACTGGTATAACGGTGTGAGCACCCGTCGATCCTCACCCAAACCCACCCTTTTTCCATGCGAATATCTCAATAGTCTGTCCTTTTTTCATATGGGGATCTCAATAGTCCGTACTTCTTATACGGGGATCTCAGTCTCTACTCCCATAGAGTGTCTACATAAAGTAGACCATCTATACCACAAAGACTATCTATTTCCATGACATGATTGCATGCAATGCAAATTCTCCATTTAAGCATATCAACATATTGTATTCCAATAACCGTCATTCATCATTTATCAACATGCAAATAGAAATACTCAACTCACAATAGCACGATAAGTAGTGCATCAACATTCAACTAATAGCAATCACTACCCAAAATTACTGCTTTACAAGCACTTGCCCGGTTATCCTTGGGGACGTTGCGTGGACGGCTCCCCACAGGACCTCTCCACCTATACAAACGTCAATCCAACTCAAAATTCTATAGCGGTACATGCGCTTATATGCACGGCATCGATTCATTGTGCAAAGCCTGACACTGTCATAAAAATGTGCAGGGTTAAGGATCTGTTGCGCTAGCCATTGCTGCATTTGACACGGCTCGACGAACTTGTTCGGCTTGGACACGGATCTGAATTCGTCGGATCAAACTTTAACAATCTACACCTTTAGACGAATTCGCTCCTGTATCCAAAATATTAAAATCTCATCAAAATAAGTCTACAGCAATTAATCTTGTGCCTCGAAAGTCCATAGGACTAATCTCAACAACAAGGACAGGAACAATCTTATCCAAACGCTTCTTGTGAAGCAAAATTGAGCAAACCACGAGTAGGTTCAAACACACAACTATCAACCAAGTTGACGAACAAATTTGGGCCTTCAATAATTCATAACCCTAACAACCCTAACCAAGATGATGGATCATCGAAGAAATCGTCAATGATTAATTTTGTATAGATACTGCCACTAAAAGGCACAACGACCTAAATTGTAATAAACTCCATCTCCAATGAAGACATGTAGAGCTGATGATATAATTTTTTGATGGAAGATGATGATCGATTAAGGTAGAAGTTCATCAAAGAAGATGGTGCACTACGATGCCATGGCATAGCACTAGACGGCGCAGACAACGATGTTGATGGAACCAGCGCTAGAACAGTGGCCGAGAAAAAGCACGGGTCGACGTACAATATGAAGTCGAGTCATGGAACGGAGCCGAGGTGAGTCGAATAGCCAAGTTGAGAATGTTAAATCTTCTGGCACGATTTCTTATGTACCTAATAAAGACTTACGAAATTCTTGGTATACTTTTATTTACTCGTAGCAAAAGATATTGAAGACTTTCCTTATACACCTCATCGTGTACGCTTAGCAGAGACATCGAAAACTAGTTTGTTGCGTCTAACGATTTTAGCGGAATAAAAAAACAAGCCACAACTATGATTCCGCTCGATTCTTTTGCGCTGACGTTTCTCCTCAGGTTACTGCGAGGCTTGTTTATTTCCACCGAATACTGAAGTTCTTGCTTCGTTGCTCTTCGGAATCAACGTCTGGACCTCAGCTTGATGCGACACGACGACTTTTGCTAGTTGCCCTTTCTGGTTCGCGTGTTTTATCTGATTAGCATCGTGGGCAGTGCTTCGAATTTAGTTCGGGGATGTACTGTTCTGACTCGGTCTCGGCATTTTTGCTTCGGCTCGGTAACGGAAACAATGGCGGCCTCGGATTCGACGATACGGAACGCGCCCAGTCAGTCGATCGCACCTTATGCTTCGCAGACACGGCGCCGGTACCTCGGTTGATGCCGCGGGATCAGAGGTGAGAGATGGCTGTGTTTTTTCGGCTAGCTGAAGCACCACGGGTTCAACATGATCTAAGCATGGTCCAATCCAATATGTGGCAGGTCGTACCGGTACGGCACGAACGGTGGACCGGACTAGACCTACAAAGACGGCACGATGGGCGACACGGCACGACCCGACGTGGCGTGCCATACTCAGGCCGGACCGGCCCAGCGAGCACGGTCGACATGGGGGGTATGGCCGGCACGCCAGCACCGGTGGCCGCCTCGGCCTCGCCTCTAGCCTCCCGTCGCCATCCCACGGTCATCCCCACAATACAAGCCATCACAGAGCAAAGAAAGAGAAGGGAGAAGAGGAGAAGGAGTATACCGGACGGAGATGGCACTGCAGCGATAACGGCAGCACGGCAGGCACAGACGGCCGGCACAGATATGGTCTAAGCACGGCTGGCACAGATAACAGAAGCATGGCTAGTCTAATATGGTCTAAGCACGGTCCAATCCAATACGTGGCAAGTCGTACCGGCACAGTACGAATGGTGGGCCGGACTGGATCTGCAAAGACGGCACCATGGACGGCACGGCACGGCCCGACGTGGCATGCCATGCTCGGGCTGGGCCGGCCCAACGAGCATGGTCGGCATGGGGGGTATGGCCGGCACGCCAGCACTGGTGGCCGCCTCGGCCTCGTCTCTAGCCTCCCGTCGCCATCCCACGGTCATCCCCACAATACAAGCCATCACAGAGCAAAGAGAGAGGAGGGAGTAGAGGAGGAGGAGGAGTATACTGGACGGAGATGGCACTGCAGCGATAACGGCAGCACGGCCGGCACGGCCCGACCCAACTCCGAGCTCTATGCGAGATGTCCACACCGGAGTCGCCTCCTCCTGGGCAGGATGGACTTTTGAATCCAAAGTTTTGATATCATTTATTATAAAATATATGATAAAAATAGATAATAAAAAAACAATAGTTATGAATTTAACATAAAGAATTTTTGTGAAAAACCACAGATACATAGGGACGAAATTCACTATACAAAAAAAATTACAATTATGAAGAATTTCGGTATATTTCAACTATATGACTATAAGAGTACATATATAGAGGGGTTCTCTCCTTTCTGTACCTCTGTTACGCTTTTCATTTGAGGCTAATCGGAAAACAGAAAGGCATGGAAACGAGCTGTTTGGAACACAAAATTTCACGAGAAACAATTCAATTCCTACACAAATATAAGAAAGCGATTGGGAGAAGACAACTCAAATAGTCCTTCCTGTCAATGCACTGACAATGCTAACATGATACAACTTACCTGGAGTGCTGGACTATCTAAAATTCTAAACTAACAAGTAAACGCAAGACTCTCAACAGATGGTAGAGACAACAGACGACCTTGCAACGCTTAACTAAAAACACCGGAGTGTACAAACAACTGAGGATACTTTTGTAACTTCTCGCGAGCAATTAACAAAATTAAAGCGGAGAAATAAAAAAAAGTTTATATCAGTTTTTGTATAATATCATGTGCCAACAATTTTTCTATGCTTTGCTGAATGGTACGCCAATTCTAAACATACCAACTGGAACAGAACAGCTGCTATTCTTTACACTGATTCACTGTACAAAAGTTTAACCCTATGTTTTTTCTACAAGGGCTAGGGGGTTACGAACTTATCAAACTGAAACTGCTAGCTTTGTACATGGAACATCTACGATCAGCTGAACAAATAGAACCAATGTATAAAGGAGCAAACGTTGTTACAAGGCCGGATCTAAGATCTGGACAGCACAAACAGGCATCTGGTATCTATAGAAACTTTGCACAAGCGAAATGGCCCAGCTTTCTAATCTGATCTTCATGCAAAGATGATTGAGCGAGCCCGACTACTGCACACATCATGTATGTGGAGGCCTTGGCAACATAGAGTTGGCCAGATCTTCATTCAACTTTACAGGAAGGGGTGGCATCTGCTTCATTATTTCAGGAACATCACTTATCCTGCTGTAGAAAAAGAATAAAAAAAATCAAGTTGTTACATTATTACAGTTTCACTGGATAAGAACATATCTCAAAAACGGCAGCAACTACTTATTAACAAATAACATATAGTATCTTAAGATAATAGAAGAAAGTGCTTTGTTCTTTAAAATGATTTAACAGAAAGTGCACTTGACATAACAAGGAGGAAAAAGAACTGCATATCATATCCTGAAAGGAAAAAACATTCTGATGTTGAAAGCACACATATATTCCTAACCAACAGGCACAGTAGCACACTGATATGCTATGCAATCTGTAAAATCTGCAGTGTGGATGCATTTGCTTTTGTACTGTATTTGGTGATAAGCACCCCAAGTTCTACATGCATGCTCAAATGCATTTGAACATGTATTTAGAAAATTCATTCGCATTCATGTTTCTTGAAGCTCTTAGAAGAAGCTAAGTGGAGAAACTTACTCTTTCAGGACTGCAAGTATATTATCCCTAGTTTGGCATAAAAGAGAGAAGTTCTCCTGTACCTGCAAAAGATGCAAGATAATAGAATATTACTAACATGACAAATATCAAACAAACATGACAGGTCTAATTCTCTTATATCAGTATGAAATTAAAACAAGCCTACAAGTTTCATATGAAACAAAAATGGAAGAAATACAAGTAATATAACATATATTTCAAATAGGCACTCCTTTTGCCAATGTAAGATTATAAACATCCTAAAATGGATATTGCTTTATTGATAAAATACAAACTTCTACACTTCCCATGGAAATTTCATAGAGGTTTTTCTTAGACATGTTCTATTACCAAACATGATAAAGACTGTATCCATGTGGATATGACTTAATTCACAACTTAAGGCACTGGTAAAACAACGTAACTTCGCTGGCCCTGCAATCCGCAGCCAATAGATCACAAAAGGCATAGTATTATTCATATGATCTTATTATGTCAGAGCTGAATGCTGGAAATTTAACATAGGAGATAGGAAGTACCTGCATGTTTGAAATATTTGCATAGATTTGATTTAAGATCTGTGCATTGTGTTCTAGAAGTTGTCCAGTTGGGCCTCCAATTGCTGCAATGACATAAGAAAATACAAATGACCAAGTTTCTCAATCCAAAGTTCAAAATATCAACATAGTGATAATATATTTTATTAAGGAAGATATATTTAAAGTTACATTTTTCTAATTTCTACCCTATTTAAAGTAAACACATTCTATCCCTGATCACAAACAATACAGACAACATAATATTGTACGGCAGAAACATTTGCAAGAATCATGATCCTATCCTATTTACAGTTCTTTTCATAGATGCTCTGGAGCAAATTCAGCACTGGATAAATCAATTAGCATAAAAAGTAGAAAATATAAGATCTTTTGAAGGACCATGTGAGAAGATCTTAGTTTATGATGAACCATTAAAATTTGGGATATTTGAAAATTTGATTAACAGTGTTGCTGGTCGGTCAGGGGAAGGCCGGTCAGACCGACAGTGTGACCGGTTGGTGCAGCGGTCTGACCGCCCGAGGATTAGCGGTTTGACCGGCTGAAGTTTGTCTAGATGGGGACTTTCGACCAGAATTCCTATTTGTGGATTTTGAAATGGGGAAGGGGTTTTGGTGAGTATGGTCGGTGGTTTTTGTTAGAGATATGATAGAGATATGATTGCATTGTATTAGGATAGTTTAGATTCTTTCCATACATGTACTCTTTCCTTATATGTTCTCTTTCCATATTTGTCATCCTGTACTCGTGTATATATATCGGCCCGTTGGCCTCATATGAATATAAGCGATATTCATAACATGGTATCAGAGCAAACCTGAGTTTGTTTCGTTTGTCGCCTTTTCGCCGCCGCCGATCTCGACGGCGTCGCCTCGATCCTCCTACCGGTCGCACGTCGGCCTCCTCTTTTGGCCGCACGCCGGCCTCCTTTGGCCGCACGTCGGCCTCCTCTTGTGCGCCTCCGGATCCGAGCTCCTGCCCACGGCCGCCGGTTGTCGCGCCTCCCGACGCGCCTCGCTGCTCCGGCTGCAGCCGCCCGATTCTGCGCCGCCCGATCGCCGCCGCTTTCCTCCTCCCGCCGCCGCAACACCTTCCGCCGCCCGCCGCTCGCCTCGCCGGCCGGCGCGCCCTCCGCGACCCGCGCTCGGTCCGACCGCGCCGCCTCGCGCTTCGCCGCCGCCGGCCGCCTCCTCGCCGCCGCCGGCTTTCGCCGCCTGCCGGCCGCTCTCGCCGTCGCCGGCTCCTCCGCCGCCCGCCGCCTGGGAACCCGCCACACGGCCGCCGCCGCGACCCACCCGGGCGCTGCCTACCCGCGCCGCCGCCCGCTTCCACGCCGCCGCGCCCGCGCCCACGCCTCGCGCCCACCCGCCGACGCCGCACCCACCTGCCGCCGCGCCCACCCGCCTCCCGCCGCCGCGGACCTCCCGGCCGCCGCGCCTCCGCGCCTCCACCGAGCCTCTGAGCGGTCGGGGACGCGCTCTCCTCCGCCGCCGTGACGCCGCCTCGATCGGCTCTAGCCGATCCGCCGCGCGCCGTCTCGTTCTCCGCCGGTGTCGGTGGCGCGCGTTCTAGCTCGGTTGGTGAGTTCGGTCGGTTTTGTAAACCGACCGATCAACCAAACCGATCAAGAAAAAAAAAAACAAACGTTGATCTAACCGCCGCGCGCCGGCCGCCGCCGTTAGACTTCGTTGTTTTGTCGCCGCGCGCCCGCCCGCCGCCTACCAATGGCTTCCGATTCGACCGAGTGGTGCTTTGGTCTGCCGCCACTTCCTCTCGTGCTCGCCGCCGTCCATCTCGCTACACCGATCGCACCACGCCAAAGACATTGCCACCTCCGTGGCCGCCACGGTGGTGGTGGCCGCCCATCTGGCGGTGGCCGCCCTCATCGCTTCCCATCTGCGACAAGGTCGGCCACATTGAGTCCCGGTGCTATAGAAGCAGCGGCATCTTCCATGCCGTTCTTCCACCGGTGCTTCTACATCGACGTCGCATCGACTCTTTGCAGCCTTCTCTCACTAAGCGTGAGATAGCGGACTTGACGCTTGCTTGCCGCCGGGTTCTCCCTCGGCGAGTTCTCGCAGTTCCTACATTGACGTCTACATCGACTTCTTGCCAGTTTCTCTCACCGAGCGTGAGATAGTCGACTTCGACGATCGCTTGCTACTTCCGGTTCTCCTCGACAGCTCTGTCGGTTCTGCATCGACTCTTGAGCATCGCGAAACCACCACCTCCACGACAGCACCTCCCGTGGATTCTTGATTCGGAGCATCTTTTCATATGACTCCGATTCTTCCACTCTATCCTTCATTACACCTCTTGATTCTCCTCGGTGTTCTTACTGCCGATGGTACCTCTCTCTCTCTCGTCGAGGACCTCTTAGCAACTCATCTTTTCATGTTCCTCTGTTGCTCATGTTCCTCGCCTCACCATGCGCCTTCTTTCTCACAAGGACATCGATCTTGGTTGTCGAGTCATTCTCGATTCGACTCTTGTTGTGTTCGGGACCGCCGCACGGGAGCCCCGATTGGTTACGCCCTCGGCGTCTTGACTCACAACGTCTTTGGGAGCTTGACCGCTTCACCTTCCTTCCGCCGCCACCGTCCGCCGGCTCTCCGCTTCTTCCACCCGCTCACCGGCTCTTTCCAGCAGTGGCATCATCGTCTTGGCCATCCGTGTGGATCTCGGTTGTCATCTCTAGTTCGTCGTGGCCTTTCGGGTCCATCTCGGGGACGTGTCTTTAGATTGTCGGGGTTGTAAGTTAGGCAAGCAGATTGACTTCCTTATCCTCATAGTGAGTCGGTGTCTCGGCGTCCTTTCGATCTTGTTCATTCGATGTTTGGGGTCCCCCTTTGTTTCGAAAGGAGGTCATCGATACTATATCATATTTATAGATGATTTCTCTCGCCACACTTGGATATATTTCATGTCTTCTCGTGGTGAGGCCTTGTCTATCTATAAACAGTTTGCCACTATGGTTCGCACTCGCCTCCACCCTATTCGTGTCTTCGTGGTCGACTACTGGCGAGTACCTCTCTCATCACGCAGCCTTCCTTGCCGGCGTGGCACTCTCGCCGATTCTCTTGTCCCGGTGCTCATGCTCGAATGGTGTTGCCGAGCGCAAGCATCGTCACCTTCTTGAGTCGGCTCGCACTCGATGATTGCCGCCTATTCCACCTCACTTTGGGCCGAGGTCGTTTCCACCGCCACCTATCTCGTCAACATCCACCTTCTTCCGCTCTTCGTGGTGCAATACACCTGAGCGCCTCGTGGTCTCCTTCCCGACTACTCGCCTTCGCCTGCGTTTGCTTTGCGTTTGCTACGCTCTTCTCGCCCTCGGAACGCACCAAACTAACCGCTCATCTGTTGAGTGTGTTTTTCGGGATACGGTCGAGCACAAGGGCTATCGGTCTTTGGGATCCTGTTGGTCGACGGATGCGGATCTCTCGGGATGTGACTTTCGACGAGTCTCGTCCCTTCTACCCACGCCCTACCTCTCCTTCGACTTCCTCTGTGGAGTCTCGTTTTTGACCTTTCCGGATACACCTATATCATCTTACCTCGCCCACCCGTCCCACCGAGTCTCCTCATATTCCTTCCGTGGCCTCTCCGCCGTTGTCGCCTCCTGCGCTCCTCGTGCTCCCCACTACACTAGTCTACACTCGTCGACCTCGATTGAGGTTCTTCCGGATGAGCCATCTTCTTCGATGATTCATCTTCGATGCACCATCCTCCCCGATGGGTCATCTTCTCCTCCTCGCCACGCCTCCGCGATCGCCGCCGCTTGCCCCCGCCTGCTTTTGCCTTTTGCCGGCGCAGCCTACCGTGAGCCTGTTTTCACGGGATGTCGCTACTCACCCCGAGTGGCGCATGCCATGGCCGAGGAGATTGGTGCTCTTGAGCGTCTCGGTACTTGGGATCTTGTTCCTTTCCATCTCTCTCGTCCCATCACGTGTAAGTGGGTCTATAAGATTAAGACTCGCTCGATGGTTCTCTTGAGCGCTATAAGGCGCGTCTTGTTGCCCGTGGTTTTCGGCAGGAGCATGGTCGTGACTACGACGAGACTTTTGCTCCCGTGGCTCACATGACCACCGTCCGCGCTCTTCTTTCGGTGGCGTGCCTGCTCACACCGGTCTGCATTCTCGACTTGATGTCAAGAATGCCTTTCTTAATGGCGAGCTACGTGAGGAGGTTTACATGCATCCGCCACCGGGTATTCATTCACGAGGGCATGGTTTGTCGCCCGCCGCTCTCTATGGCCTTAAGCAAGCCCTCGTGCTTGGTTTGAGCGCTTCTCCTCCGTGGTCACCGCTGCTTGGTTTTCACGAGTGATCATGATCCCGCTCTTTGTCCACACTTCGCCTCGTGGTGGACTCTTCTTCTTCTTCCGTATGTTGATGATATGATCATTAGGAGATGATTTCGAGTACATTGCCTTTGTCAAGGCTCGTCTTAGTGAGCGAGTTCCTTATGTCGGATCTTGGTCCTCTTCGTTACTTCCTGGATTGAGGTTACTTCCACCCGGATGGTTTCTTTATGTCCCAAGAAAAGTATATTCGGGATCTTCTTGATCGTGCCTCTCTCATCGATCGACAGATTGTTGAGACTCCCATGGAGCTCAATGTTCACCTCAAACCCTCGATGGCGAGCCTCTTCTCGATCCGACTCGCTATCGTCACCTTGTTGGGAGTCTTGTCTACCTTGTTGTTACTCGTCCGGATATCACTTATCCGGTTCACATTCGAGTCGATTCGTTTCGCTCCCACGGGTCCACTCTGACCACCTTCTTCGAGTTCTGCGATACCTTCGTGGACTATCTCGCCGTCTCTTCTTTCCATCCTCCACTCGTTCTGACTCCGAGCTTATTCGGATGCTACTTGGGCCGATCCCTCCGATCGCTTGGTCTATCTCTGCCATCGTGTTTTTCTTGGTGGTTCTCTCATTGCTCGGAAGACGAAGAAGCAGATCGCAGTGTCCTGCTCGAGCGCAGAGGTCGAGTTGCGAGCTATGGCTCTCTTGATGCAGAGATTACTTGGCTACGGTGGTTACTTGAGGATTTTGGTGTTTCGTCACTACACCGACTCCTCTCTTGTCCGACAAGACAAAGTGCTATCAAGATTGCCGTGATCCCGTGAAGCATGAACTCACCAAGCATATTGGTGTTGATGCTTCCTTCATGAGGTCTTGTGTGCATGATCGGTGGTTGCTCTTCAAGATGTGCCTTGAGCTTGGATAGCGGATTTCTTCACGAAGGCCCGGCACGAGCACAAGACGGCTTCTACCTCTCCAAACTCAGTGTTGTTGATCCACCATGAGTTTGAGGGGGGGTGTTAGAGATATGATAGAGATATGATTGCATTGTATTAGGATAGTTTAGATTCTTTCCATACATGTACTCTTTCCTTATATGTTCTCTTTCCATATTTGTCATCCTGTACTCGTGTATATATATCGGCCCGTTGGCCTCATATGAATATAAGCGATATTCATAACAGTTTTATGTTGCATGAGTTATGTTATAGCTAACGTGGATCAGGTTGTCAAGAACTTGTGATCGAAAACAATTTCTTTGTCTTTAGATGTGCAGGGTCGGTTGGAGTCAACCGTGGTCAACGGCAAAGATCGGGTCTAGGCTCATAGAGGAGTCAAGGCCCAAAACGATCGAGGATGTCAGGTGAGACGTGAGCTAAAGCATGGCACAAGAAAGACGAAAAATGTTGAAGGCAAGTTCGAATGGCTGGATGGCACTATATAGCTTGCACGGGTCAAGTGAGCCATGGTTCGGTGGAACCGAGATGGGAGAGACATGGTGGAGCGTGACAAGTTAGTGGTGCACCTACATGTGGCAAGCATGGTGATTACTTGCAATGAGAGATGAAGACCAGGTCAACAGAGTATTTTTGTAATTTGACCGAAATACCGAAAATCATCCTGAATCAAAACTGTAGAGCATGGGCAATGCATTGGAGAGCGGTTTAGGTCAAGGTGGAGTTGGTTTGATCAAGATAGATCAAGGCTAAGGATTTAGCGGATGCACACTTATGCGCTTTGAAAAGCGTGCATAAGTGAACATGTGTGTGTAAAACCCGTGTGTGTGGGGTTAATGGGTTTCTCCCATTGTAACAGTAGATAGGATCCATTAAAGATAATAGATGGCTAATTGCCCACCTATAAAAAGGGTTGAGATAGAGACATGTGGTTATCCATCCAATCCCTCTCTCATGTGCTCTTATGTCTAGAGTTAGGCTTTGAGAGTTTAGTGCGTTGTGTGCTTTCTGTTCTCTAAGGTGGAGTGGATGTAAAACTTACCTCCTCAAGTAAACAATACATCAATATTTGATCAGCTCTATGTCTATCTCATATTTTGATTGATTTGATCTTGATTTGGTTAGTTTTGATCTCTCATATTCCCTTTTTCTTGATCTTGTTGTGCCAAGAACGTGTAAGAGATAAAGATGACCTCTGGGAATCCATCTCCATCCATATAGACACTTTGATAGCAAGTTTATCAAGAAAACCCCGTTTTGCTTGATTTGGTCTCAAAGTGTGATTTCTTGTTTCAAGGGTTTTTTTGGGTCGTATTATCCGGTGTTCTAGTTTGCTGTGACATGTGAGAATACATCTAGAGCCATCTTGACCATCATCTATTCACGAGTAAGTTGTATTCACCATTTGAGGTTTTGGCTCGGTTTGGTACTACATTCCTACAAACTGAAAAAGGACTCAATTTTGACCATAATTTGCATGATCGTTTATTGGAATATATTTTTGATATCCCAGAGTAGATCCCTGTAAATTTTCATATCATTTGGATATACGGATCAAAAGTTCTCTCATTTTCGTTTTTGAAATCGTGCTGAAAACACTATTTATTAGGCTGATTTTACTGTAACAGCGGTCAGACTGCCATTGAAGGAGCAGTCAGACCACCGGGACCGGTCAGACCACCATTTCTATGCCGGTTAGACCACCAGGAATTGGTTGCTTAAGATTTTGTGTTCTTGAGCTATTTGTCTTGAGTTTTTGGATGAAAATTCTATTTTCTGTAACTCTGTAGTTATGTGAGAATAAAATCTTAAATACTTGGGAAAAATTCGAGTTGGCACCATTCACCGCCTCTCTGTTGCCATCCGATCCAACATCTTTGCTATACTGGCAAGAAACCTGAGGCTCGATTTTACATAATAAGGCAGCATGAAGAAAAGTTTTGTAGAGAAGGAAAAAAGGATGGCATAAACAAAGGTCTTACGAGGTCGCAACTGCAAACTACACAGAAAAAATTAACCAAAAGAAAAGTAGAAAACATAAACAACAATAATAAGTATGATTCCTAATCTGAACAAAATACTTACCTTTGTACGATACATCATCATCATCCATTGGAAGAACTGGAAGGGAATACCGAGGGGCATTAGGTTGTGCTACCAGGTGAGCTGGCCCTTTTGTTGAAGAGTCACCAGCTATTTCCTACAATTTGGTAAGAACATCAAAAGTTTAATAATCGTCAAAAATAATCTCATCGAGAATGGTCTCTAGTTGTAAGCATTCCTACAATGAAAATCGCAAATAAACATGAGGGCATCCTAATATCAATATGTTAGCATATATCAACTACTGACTTCCTTTGGTATTTAAATATAAAAATTTGGTGAGAACTCTGGGTAACTTATTTCATGGAATCAATAATGTGAATAATCAGACAAAAAAACTCAAGAATAAAATAGGGGAATCAGAGGAGAAAGTATAAAAGACAGATGACAACCTTCTTTTCTTTGCTTTTCTTAGCTAACTCCTCCTTCCTTTTCTTGATGCTCTCCTTTTTCTGCAAGAGACGAAAATGTTGATGACTTCAAACAATATAATTTGTTAGGCAGCAGAAATCCAGTGCATACATTGCAAGGAACTGTGAAAGAGAAAATATTAGACAAAATCCACCAGACAAGATTATTTCTTGATGGCATTGGCGCATTGCCGGTTAGTTTGCTTGGCCACAACTTCTAGTTAATTCCAGAACAACTATGATGCAATGAATTGTAAGGATCCATTTCAAGAAAGGACTGATTTTTGAAACAGGGGATGGGATTGGCGGTAGTAATGTAGTAAGGAAGTAGTTTTTATGGTTTGTACTGGTGAAGATATCAATAATAGTACTTGTACTTTAGTACAAGAAAACATAAAGACATTGGAGATGAGTGAAGATATGGTATTGGTGGTGGAGATAATGCTAGCATTCGATGTTAAATGCACTACACAAATGTAATAATTGCGCATGAGACTGGTAAGAGGCCACCCTGACACTACTGGTTCAGTATGTAAAAAAAATGTGAAAATATTTGATGGACTTAAACAAGTAAGCAAGGTGCCAATACAATAAGCAAGATGAAGGATCAACATCAGTTACCAAAGAATCCCAATTTGATCAATTAACAGGGGATGCTTGATGCACATAGAAGTACAATGCTAACTACACTAGAATAGTATTTGATTAAATGAAAATATAAACTCATCTGCTAACCAATTGTAATGAGTAATCACATATTTCATAATCGAGGAACTAAAGGGAAAGAAAGTGCAAACAAACACAAGCCTATGCAGTTTCCTTCATATCATACACATGGAAACTGAAAAGTTGCCTTTTCAGTTTTATCGTGTTCACAAAAAGATTAAAGTTAAATGCCTTAATCAGAAACACAGGAGGTGCTCAGTGTCCAACTTACAGCCATCCATCTGCAACGCAGGGCCGCATCTCGCACTGTCTTGTCGGGTAGACTCATAGCAATTTTTGCATATCGAACTATAGCTGCATCAGCCGCATACCTACAACAGTGTGCAGTCACAAAATAAGATGGACTCATTTAATTTTTCAACAAATAAGTACAAGAAATATTATGTTCTTCAACTGGAGGGTTTGAGCAGCTTAAACGAGAACAAAACAATAAAAAACACAACAATACAAGTTTACTAATTATAGGATCTTACTGCAACCACTGTAATAACTAGCGACGCATAACGCATTTACTTTTTGCTCCAAGTGCATCAAAACACAATTCATAACCAGCCGCCACATTTATTGTCAGAACAACCGGTACGCAAGTTAATATTTAATGCAAGCAGACATTTGAGTAAGCACTGACCGTTGTAACGCCAATCAGGGTGTTAACTTTTCCTTTCATTTTCTAGATTACCCGCCATTTCACAAGTCATCTAACAAGGTCTCAACCCTGACAACATAATATTAGATGGAAACCCATATTTTTCAGCAAGTACGTAACTATTGTAACACCAATCATGGTGTTAATTTATTTCTTTTCAATTTTCCAAATCACCCATCATTTATTACATCATGTAACAAGCCGTAAACTACAACAACACGGCAATTAAATGCAATCTCCCATTTTTGAGCAAGTACATGAACATTATAAGGCCATGTACAATGGTGTGATGCTAGCTGTCTATAAACCTTATCATATAGGACACAAGATGATGTAAAGGAGAGAGAGGAAATATAGAGAATTAGGCCGTCTATTATAAAGTAGTCGACTATAATATGGTAAACAAGACACATTGTGTCATGGAAGAGCTGTCTATAGAGACATACAAAAAAGATAACATATTGTATGAGCCGTCTATAGATGACATGGAGGATATTATAGACAACAGTTGTCTATACTATTATACATTCCCTAATGCAAATCAAGGCGTTAATTTTTTTCCATCCATTGCCAAATTACCCGCCATTTTCACAAGTCATGCAGCACTAGCATGACCTGAAATCCAACATTAGTTGCACATTTATGGCAAAATGAACTCCATCCTAGAGGTGAGCATGATAAAGTAGCAGCTACAAATGCAAAATTCTACTATCATAAAGGACAAAATCTTCTAAAGCACTTGCCCATGAATGAGGAAAAGAAGCCAACAACTAATCTAACCAAGAACAACCAGTCAGCTGCACCTAAATCTCACTGCCATACGAACACGTAGAAAGAAAATTTCAACAAACAGTTAAAGAATTTAACTCTCGATGAGAGCACGATAAACTGTCAGATGCCCAACCAAACCACCATTAGCACACTCCAAGAACTCTCCAAGACGCCACTCCAACGGGCCCAAGACGGCAAGACGTGTCACCCTTAGCGCTCTCCCAACTTCCAACCACGCTGCTTATCAAGTACGGACTATGCAGGAACCCCCAAAATCGGCTAACTCCGAGGAAGAAAAGAAGAGGGAAGCTCAGGCGCTTACATGGCCAATCCTTCGTCGAGCACGGCCTGCTCCTCGGGCGACCACCGCACGGCAAGCCCGGGGTCGTGCCGCAGCGCGGCCGCAGTGCTCGCGGCCACGCCGTGCTGCGGCGCCGCGGCCGCAGGGGAGGGGTCGCGGTGGAGCCCTCCCAGGCGCCCGGAGGGGTCGGCGTTCGCCCCCATCGCGCTGCCTGCGGCCGCCAACTCGGCTCGGGGATTCCACCAGGATGCCGCCGAATTCGATGAAATCCCGCGGAGAAGCCGGGGAATTCCGCGGTTTGGAGGGGGGAATTGGGATCCTGTACGGACGGCGGCGGCGGGGGGAGGGTTTGGAGGCGGCCGCCGGCGAGTCCGGGACGGGGGGACGAAGCAACAGGGGAGAGTTGGGATTTCTTTTGTTTACGGGGATTTGGGGCTAAATGACCAATGCACATGTTTGGAGAGATTCTTTTATCAAAAAACCGATTTGTTTATTATATGGATTCTGTTTTTTTAGAATACTTTTGTACTATGGTTTATGATTTAAAATTTTAAATTTTAGATACTCGCGATAGGCAATACGTAGAGAAAAATAGTCGCATACGATTTTAACCGATACAGCTGAACTCAGTATACTTTTTACTATAATCTTCCTATCGATCCCGTCTTAAAGAAACATCATTTAAAAGTTAGTTACTGTAACATAAGCTATAAGGCACGAGGCATGAGCCGAAAAGAACAGAGTCATTAGCTTTGGTTTCTCTCGAAATTGAAATAAATAAGACGATTTCTCTAAACAGTTTCGCTTAGTGGTATGATAATCATCTAGATATACATATATCATGGATTAGCATGTGCAGGGCAACCGGACAAGAGATAGAACACATGGAAAGACATATAGGCTAGCACTGTATTGAAGAGGACCTTAGGGCCTTTATACATTGTAGAGTGCTTGGCGAGTTAGAACTTACAAAGCATACTTGAAAGTCCGAGCCACCGAGATCACGAAATTAAATCCTAGAAACCACTAAAGAACCAAGAAAATAACCTACAGTAATCCTTAAAACACGGGTGGTGAGATTTAAACCTTATTTATCGTCAGAGCAACTTGGATATCTTATGATCGGTTTTCATGGAATATGAACCGATAAAAACGCGGCCATTAATTCTAACAAATTAAAAAGTTTGCCTGATAACTCTTTTTTTTTACGGTTTTGCTATTGCCAAGGCGACTGAAATTTTTTTGTCTCTCAGTCACTTGAAAGTTGCACCCTCAATCAACTAAAATTGCAGCCACCTCCAAAAAAAACAGCCCCCTCCAAAAGTTACACTCTCAGAACAACTGCAATTTTAGTTGATTGAGAGTGCAACTTCAAGTGACTGAGAGATAAAAAAATTTCAGTCGCCTTGGCAATAGTCACTCCCTTTTACCCATTGAGACATGCACACGCTGCGCTATGAGCCTATGACTGCTGTGCCGTGATCACAAACCCTGAATCGACCAATTGAGAACCATAGTTGCTTCAGCACCAAATAAACATGAAATTTTTCTAAAACAACTGAGATAGTCTACATAGTATTGCACCGCACTTTAAAATATTATATTTGAATTCAAAAGAAGTTTTATGCTTCTTGGTTCTTGTAGTTTTGAGGGCAGGTGAGAAAATTTTGGTTTGTATGTTTGCATGCAACTAGTATGAGCTTTGAGGGTTTTTTTCTTGTTTTTGGTGTTCAACTGTAGTGGTGATATGGGGTCAGTGTTTTTTAGAATGCCCCGCTCCAAAAGGCTTCCATGTCTGGTTTTTTTTATTTCGGTTTATTTAAGACAAAAGTCACTTAGAACATATTAGTTTCTAATTTTGGTTTTTTCAGCTTTTGCCTTTTCTTTTTTCTCTTATTCATTTACATTGTCCGTGACGATATAACGAGTTTTTTTATTTTTTTCTCAAAAAAAACTATCGGTCAATACAATGCAATTTCAGCAAAAAAAAAAAATCAAAAGCTAGTTGAAGCACTACCTAATTGGCCTGGGAGTTCAATTTTCGTACCATTTAGAGTTCAGATGGGCTAGGGATTGGAAATCTTGAGTTGTGATGTGCTGATTAATTTGTTTGGATGGAATTTTCATTTCTGGAAGGTAATTTGTTCGGATGGATGGAGTGGAAATGGCACCAAGGATACAGGACAGAGAAGAAAAAGATGCTTTCTTTTGTTCTTGGTGCCATTATTCAGTTTATAGTCTAACCTCTTCTACGTCTTGTGTTCTTCTGTTTGTCCAGACTTTTTTGTTCAGATAAAAAGCAGAATGTTTGTGAATCTTGCAGGTTCATGATGACAGACACTATTTTCTTTTTGCTAATTGATCTTTTTTTAGAAAGAGATTTTTATGGTGGTTTCATTGAAAATTTGGCCTTGTTAGTGTTAGTGAAGCCTCTATGAGGTATGGGCAATTTGCAGAAGATATTATTGCCGAGTCTAACCTAATTTCAATTAATGCATGTCACAATCTCCTAATTACATCATTATCCAATAGCTGGTCATAAAGTTGTTTGACAAGTTGTTGTCTCCCTCCCCCTTGCAGCGGCTGCTCTCAAATCCTTGATGAAGAAATGGACAAATGTGCCTGCAGCTAGCTGGGGGAAATCTAACGATCCCTGTGGCGCGAAATGGGATGGAATTGTATGCAATGGCAACTCAAGTGTCACAGCACTGTGAGTAGAGTTGATCCAAGCAACGTTGAGCTGTCCAAGATCCTGCTTTTGATTTCCGCTAACTCCCTTCAACATTGCAGAAATCTATTCGGTATGAACATGGCAGGCACTCTGAGTGATGATATTGTAAGCCTGACTGAACTGAGGGTCTTGTGATTGCTACCATAACTTTGTTTTATGAAAACCATCCTACGATTATCATAGCTTGTGGTATAGAGAGCTTCTGAGCATTACAAATTAGGTTCAGTGTTGAGATAATTCATGCTATGGATGCCTCAATGACTTTGCCTGTTTTATGATTACCCAACAACGTAATATTAGGACACTGGGTCACTGACTGATGAATGCACTTCAGGGATCTATCCTCAAATAGAGACCTTGGTGGTCCACTGACAGCTGCTATTGGGAAGTTGGTTCAGCTTGAAATCTTGTTAATCATATTTATTACCTGGCTATCACTCATTCATATGTCTCTTCATCCTTTTTTAGCCATCTCAACCAAAATATGCTGCAAGGTTCTATCCCCAAATACCTGTTCTACTCCAGCATGGTCCTCAAGCATATGTAAGTTCAAAGATTTAGGTTTTGGCTCTTGTATGATTTGAAATGTAATTTATCTGATTTGGCGTGTGGCCTAATCGTCACCACGTTGTATTATCCTTTCTATTCTTCTTTAATGAAATGACGTACAATTCTTTTGCGTGTTCCACAAAAAATGTAATTTATCTATCTTTTTTTGTCAAGACTTCTGGATAGGAACATGTTGAATGGACCGATTCCGGCATCTATTGGGGTAATTCCAACACTTGAAGTACTGTAAGTGTTCCGAGAACTTGCTCTACAATTGCTTTGGACAGTTAAGAGTGTGTATAGCAAGCTGATTATCTCGATGTGCTCTCTGAAAACAGCCGTCTAAAAAACATTTCTTTCACTGGCCAAGTTCCTGCTTTGGACAACCTTACTAAGCTCCATGTTCTGTAAGTCGTTGCGTCACTTGTAAACACTTATTTAGATGACATAAACACTGTTGCGTTACCTGTACCATTTTTAGAGGACCATGTGAGAAAGTCTCGTTTAATGTTGTGATGAATTATTGCAATATTTGTGAAGTGGTTAAATGGTTTTGTAAAGAGTGTATTTGATTTGGACTGTTTTTGGAAGTGTCAGAAAAAATCGGAAGTACCGCATGTGTTTATGCGATAGCACCGTTAAGCGATAGTACCGACGTTGTGAACGTGGTAGTTCCGCTCGAACGGTAGTTCCGATCTGAGCAGCGGAACATTTTTTTCAGAGAGGTCCAGTTCGGATTTGCAAGATGCGAACATACCGCTTTGGAGAGCGATAGTACTGCAGTGTGGTAGTACTGACATGATAAGTATGGTACTACCGATCTTCTTAGAAAAATAGGGTTTTGGGAATTGAGTCATGGATCGGTTTGAGATGACCTGGATCATTGGATTAAGCTTGCAGATGCATGTTTTGGCTAATGTTGATCAAGTTATGAAGAACTTGTTCTTACAAACGATTTCTTTGTTTTTGGATATGCAAGGTCATTTGGAGTTAACTGTAGTTAACCACGGTGATCGGAGCTAGACTCAAGAAGGAGTTGAGGCCCAGAACGATCGAGGATGCCGGGTGAGATGGTAAGCTCAAGCATGGCACGAGAAATACGGGAAATGTTGAAGGTGAACTCGAACGATGGGATGACACTATGTGGCTTGCACGGGCCAAATGAGCTGTGGTTTTGTGGAACTGGGACAGGAGAGACTTAGCGACGCATAACAAACTAGTGGTGCACCTACACATTGCAAGCATGGCGACTGCTTGCAGTGGTTGGTGATGACCGGGTTAAGGAAGGGTATTTTAGCAGTTTGACCAAAACACCAGAAACCATCTTTGATCAAAACCGCAGCGCCTGGACAATGCGTTGGAGAGCGGTTTAGGTCAAGGTGGAGCTGATTTGATCAAGACGGATCAAGGCTAAAAATTTAGCGGATGTGCACTTATGTGCTTTGAAAAGCATGCATAAGTGAGCTTATGTGAGTAAAACCCATGTGTGTAGGGTTAACGGATTTCTCCCATTGTAATAGTAGATGGTATCTACTAAGGTGAATAGATGGCTGATTGTTCACCTATAAAGGGGTTGAGATAGAGACATGCAGGGTTAACCATCCAATCCATCTCTTGTGCTCTCTTCTCTAGGTTTAGGGTTAAGGTTTGAGGGTGAGTACCTTGAGTGCTCTTTGTCCTCTCAGGTGGAGTAGCTGTAAACTTACCTTCTCAAGTATACAATACATCAATCTTTGTGCAACTCTTGAGTCCCTCTTGTTTTTTATTAGTATGCTTAACTTTTGGTTAGTTTTGATCTCTTCTCTTTCTTTCTTGTGATCTTGTTGTGCCAAGGACGTATAAAAAATGGAGATAATCCTTGAAAATACATCTACACCTATTTAGGCACTTTGATAGCAATATTCACGAGAAAGCCCGTTTTTGCTTAATTTGGCCTCAAAGTGTAATTTCTTGATCCAAGAGTTTTTTACTTGGTTTTTGTGGTGAACTAACTTGCTGTGACATGTGGGAATACATCTAGACCCTTCTTGGTCATCTTCATCCCGCGAGTAAGTTGTATTCACCGATTTTAGTTTTGGCTCGGTTTCGGTGCACATTTCCTTAAAACTAAGAAATGTCTCAATTTTGGCTATGTTTTCCATGATCATTTATTGGAATAGATTTTTGATAACCTATAGAATGTCTCTACAAAATTTCATGCCGTTTGGACCCACGAATTAAAAGTTTCATCAATTTTTATTTTTGAACTTAGGCTGATTTCACTATTCATCGACGAAAGGAAGTACCACAGTTATAACCGAGCTACTTCCGATTTTGGGAAGTACTGCAATTATAACAAAGGTACCTTCGATTTCCCTATTGTTTCTCTAAAATTTCAGATGTTTGTTTTGCTCGTTTGGTGTTGGTTACTCATTCCAACATTCATAGCTTTGTAACTATTAGAGTGAAGGAGTATTGAACACCTTAGGGGAAATTTAGAAGGCGCAATTCATCTCCTCTGTTGCTATAATCGCTCTTTCAATTTTTCTTGAAAATTTCGAGAATGCTGTCAAATAACAAGCTAAGTGGACTGGAAGCCTAATTTGACCGGAATGACTGGGCTCGAAAATGTGTAAGAATTTAGTGCAATCTCAATCGGCATTTAAATTCGAACTTGCTCCCTCACTATGATTAACAAGTGATATGACACTATCCACAAGGATATAAGCAACAACGGCTTTGCGCCATTTGATATAATAAAATATTGTCCGAGTTTGAAGTAAATAAATAATGCATGCTCAGCGGTGGCAGCAAAGCATGAGGTATGGTTAATCAAACTACACAATAAAGAAGCAATCTAGTGGAGGGTCTGGGCAGGCTAGCCTAGACACTGACATGTATATTGTGGTAGTGTACATGAGCTCTTGTAGTGAGGCACTCCTAAAGGTGGGAGGAAAAACAAAAAAATTACGATTTCAACTTAGAGCAAATTCTTAAAAGAGCGCAATGACTTAAACAGATAAGAGTTAATGTGGAGATTGTTGAGCATGGTGACTCATATCCTAGTATTTTAGAATTTGAAAATGTGTGCTACAAGGGATGTTAGATGAATCCTAATAGGAGGATACCTACTTTTGGAGTAGGATTCTTGCTTCACTTTGGATGAGGACTAGAGGGGATTATATAAATCTATGAGGGATAGTCATGAAGAACCCAAACAACTAAGTAACAAAATAAAGAAACCAATCATCCAAAGGTAGAGGTGCACGAGATGATTAGAGGCTAAGTTATTCTTGAGCACTAGATTCTTTTATAGGGCAAGAATTTGAGGGTCTTAAAAGATTTGGAAGGGTTGTGAGAGAGCAGCAATCTATTATACTTTTTTGAGGTTGTGCTTAAAGAATTTGCGGTTGGCTTCGCCAAATATTTTCTCTCTCGTAGTTGCTTTAACGTCGTTATTTTGGTTCTCTCTACGAGATTCGTTTTCTTCATTCTTGATACTGTGCACGATTTGTCATATCTTATAAACTCTAATTGAATATAGAAGCTGTTGCGCATAAAAAGGGGTATCGGAGTGTAACGGTAAGCAAATAACCTTTGAAGAACTGAAAGTGCAGCATTTCTTTCTTCTCATCTTTATGAAAGTTTTATGATCTTTTCGTTTCCGACAAAACAGGTGTACCGAGGGAAACTTCCGTATGGGCAGCTCATAGCCATCAAGAGGTCCAAGCGAAGGTCCATGCAGGGTGGGCTTGAGCTCGAGACAGAAATCAAGCTCCTTTCAATGGTTCATCACAAGAACTTGGTTGGGCTAGTCGGTTTCTGCTTCAAGAAGGGCGAAAGGATGCTTGTGCACGAGTTCATACCCAGTGGAAATCTAAGTGAGGCCCTATATGTTATGTTCTTCCATCTCGTTGTCACAAGTAACTTTCAATCATACAAGATGTGCGCCTTTCTGGCTAACTTCTGAAACCGAGAAGTACAAGTGTTGTGACGCAATATCTGCAAATTATCCATGATCGTTTCCCCATAATTATCAGCTGGATTGATCACAATTGGTCACTGTAGGTATGAAAGGAGTACAATTGGACTGGAGTAGGAGACTTCGGACAGCTCAGGATTTGGCCCTGTTTGTTTAGGCTTAAGTTTTTGGCTTATAGCTTAAAGCTAGTTGTTTATATTTAAGCAGCTCACTTGTAAGCCAAGCCAGATTGTTTGGCAGACTGTCTTTTCTTAGCTTTTGAGCTATGGCTTATAATTGAAATATTTGAAATACCCTTGATTCTAATGTCAGAAATACCCTTCAGCTATGACGTGATGGCTTGTGTGATCCATTATCCATTGCTTTAAATATATGTTCATAGCTTACATGTGTTCTTCATAAGCAAAAACAACAAATGATCGCTTGAAATATCTGAACATACAATACACAACCAACCAAAACAAGATAAAGCTATAGACCTAGGATTGAAATTCGGTACATAACAATCAGCACCTGCATCTCCCTGAGGAAAACAAATTTCAGGACTGAAACTTGTTAGTTCTGCAAGGAGCAGTTTCACAAACTCAACAAAATTCTGAACACAAGATACAGCAAAATTCTATCTCAGAACGCACATTTTAACTTGTATGCAGGTCGAAGCTTCTCTACTGATCCATAGACCTTGGCCGGCATACGTCGCATAGCAACTTGCATCATATCTTTGCTTCCTTTTTCATCTTTTTGGACTTGATTTATTTGGTTGGTTGGAGATCATGGGCGCAAGGTATGTCGTTCATCGATTCAACATGATGCCTGCAGTGCCTCTGTTCCATCAAAACTAAGTAGGTTATTCATTTGGAGAATCAGTTGTTAATGTAAATTGTGCAGCAAAAAAACTAGAGAAGAAAACTGATACAAATCGAACCGGGCAACGACTCTGAATCTGGATCTGAATCAATCATTCTCGAACATATCATTGGAGATTGCCGATCTAATTAATGGTGGGGATTACAAACCATTGACCAAGTGATTGTGCAAACTAGCTAGCAACCAAATACATTATTCAATCACTCGCCCCTCAGATCTGCAGGTAATGGAGGGAGTTGGCGTCAACGACTTTACATTAGTCAGATTTTAAGCTCGTTGGATGGAGATCCAACAGCCCAGATTCACCCTCAAATCCTTTTAATTCCCTAACCCTAACTCTCCCTCTCTCCCCCATTCACTCTACGCTCCACCGCCTCCCTCCGCAGCTACTTGTGCCCTCCTCGCCTCGACCACCGCCCCCACCCCCACCGCCGGATTGCCCATCTTCCCGATCTCCGGTGGCTCGCCATCACCGGATCCGCCTTCCCCTTCCCCCGCCTCCTCCTCCTTCTGCACAGCCGCCTTCTCCGTATCCGGTCAGATCGGCATCAAAGCCCCCGCCCTACCTTTCTTCCTCGTCTCCAGCGGCTGACGTCGCTGGATCCGCCAACGCTGTCCATAGCCACCTAATGACTCCACGACATGTCGCCCCCCACCGCCTACCCCGCCCACTGCTCTCCTCCCGCTCGCGGTCGAGGCGATGCCACCGTCGCCTCGTCGCCCTGCCACCTCCACCTCCCACCGCCGCCTCAGCCTCCCTCTATACTCGGGGGGCTCAGGTGAACTCTAACCATAACGAGGAACCCGAGCTCTAGTCCCATTGGGCAGTGACACGCAAAGATGATGGCATCGCCAGAGACGAGGAACATGCCAGCGGTGAAGACGATCCACGAATCTCTACAAAGATCGAAAGGTTAAAAATTCGATTGATTTTGCCTCAAAAAATATTCGAACGTGATATAACACTTCCGTTTTTAAAAAAGCCTGAAAAAAGTCACCCTTTTGTTTGGGCTAATCTTTTTTTCTTTTAAACATAAGCTTAAGCCTAAACATACAGGTCTCAGCTAGAGGGCTAGCTTACCTCCATGACCATGCTAATCCTCCAATCATTCACAGAGATGTGAAGTCCACCAACATTCTCCTGGACGAGAAGATGACCGCGAAGGTAGCAGATTTTGGGCTCTCCGTGTTGGTATCAGACAGTGAGGAAGGCCAACGCTGCACGAACGTCAAGGGAACACTGGTAAGCTTCTTGTAACAACCATGACATACTTGCCATTTCATTGAAGCTCGAGTATATACTTGTCACTTCAGTCGAAAAGCTTAAAACACTAGACATCAATGCAGGCAATGGCGAAGCCAGGATTTAGTTACGCCCTGAGCTCAGTGGTGGAATGATTTAGGTTATCTGGACTGGATCATGAAAATATTACCTAAACTGAACTGAATTTACTCGGACTATAAACTAGATATTTTTTTACACCTAGACTGAAACCTACTCTGTTCGCGGTGTGGATCCGCCTCTGAATGCAGGGCTACCTGGACCCAGAGTACTAACTGACGCAGCAACTCACAACGAAGAGCGATGCCTATAGGTTTGGCGTTGTACTGCTAGAGCCCATCGTGGCCAAGCCACCAATATACGAGAAGAAGTACATTGTCCGCGAGGTGAAGATCGACGGCATTAGACATGGAAGACCGCGTGTACATTGTCCGCGAGGTGAAGATCGACCCCATTGTGGGCTGAAGGATGTGATGGACCCAGTTCTTCAGAAAATGGGGGACCTCCTCGGTTTCCCAAGGTTAGCAGTGCAATGTGTCGAAGAGGTAGTAGGAACTGACCGGCCGGCGGCCGTCAAAGAACAGCATCGTGAGGGAGATTGAGGTGATAATGCAGGAGAATGGGCTCACACCGGGCTCGATGTCGACGAGCTCTTCGTTCGGCATCGACTCGAGAACGATGAAGGTCGCGCCAAATTAAAGTATCCATACTACAACGCATCGACGTCGTCTACGACGTTCGATATGGATAGCAGAGCCTTTGAGTACAGTGGGGTGTTCCCTTTCTCACGGCAGCCTGAAGAACAGAGGCACATTGGAATGCAGAGGGGCCAATGGTCCGAGATATACAGGATGGAAGGTTTCTTCAAGAAGAAACAGTGAAGAGACTAGAGAGCTACATGTTTATAGGATTAAGGAGGATTGTACTCTTAAGTACACTGTACAGAATTCATAAACTTGACAATTCATTTCGTCTTGAGAAAGAAAGAACCTATTGGTTTTTTTTAAAGAGCGTCTTGCTGTATAATATCTAACTTCAATTTGTTCAATGATAAAATTATCAACGCTATCTTTGCTCGATCCAGGTTGCCACAGAATATTCAGCCAACATATGCAACGAGCTATTGACAACAGCAATGCATCCGGCATCTGTACACACAGCACTGCTCTTGCTACCAGGGGTGGAAAAAAAATATTGTTAATGGACTCATTGTCTTAGTTTAAAATTATTTCGATTACACTTGTTGGTAAGTTTAAAATTAAAATAAATTGATTTTGAATGAAACTTGAATACGCTCATTATCTCTGATTCTAAAATTGCTTCTAAACTATAAATAGGATGACATTAAATCCAAACGAGTCAATTTCAAACAAAGCTCTATTATACTCGGGTTTGGCTAGTTTTCCACCCTACGCAGTCGACAAGGAGAAAATGGTGAAAGCTTCCACATTGAAGCACCTGAATATTTACTTCTGCATGTCGACTGTAATGTCTCAAGATGAAAAATGCGTGCTCTGATTTGTTAATCTAGCATTGTTCTTTGCAGGGTCCAAATTACCGCCGGTTATCCGCGATTTTCGGCAAAAATCGGTCTTACTGGCCACCATCATTTAGATTTCAAACTGGATCCAAAAATTTCGGACCAATTTGAATTGAAACCCGGTCCAAACTGGCCATTTGGCATCTTCTATTCGTTGCCCTAGGTCATGGTTGCAAAATTCCGTTCCCCTTCCTCTGGCAGCTGCGAATCACAAGCTCCCTCTTTTTCCCATCTGCCCCTCTCCATTCTCTTCTCTCACCCAAATCTGGGGCAGGAGGTGTAGGGCAACGGCCCTGGCAAGTGGCGACCCATCCTGAGCTCCTCCTCCGGCTCCTCCCCCAGCTCTCAAGCTCCTGCTCGGCTCCTCGCACGGAGGGCACCGGTGGCACAGTCAAGGAAACGACGGCGGCACAATCACGGAGATGACGGCAGGGGAGACAGCCAAGGGAGACGCGAGAACGGTGAGGGGAGACACGAGGGGCGGAGATGGCTCACTGGTCATTTGAATGGAAGCAGGCATTCATCATTAGCATGTTGCCGTAAACATTTGAACACAACAAACATATCGTGCTCTAACACACCAGTGAGATATGTATGTGTATTGTATCGTTGGAACCTGCGATTAGAATTACCGCATCGCGGTCGGTAAAAGAATTGGGTTACAACATCATGTGAGGACTTTTGATGCACCTGCACCGGCTACTCCATCTCAGGCATCGGACCTCGTCGCTTTGTATCAAGACACACTCCATCAGGGTTCCGCGACGGGCTCGGCGGGCTCGATGACCGGCGGCACTGCGTCCACCTTGTACCGGAGGCTCTGTCAAAGGCAAATGAAATGAACTGTCACTACTCACTACGACAGAGGAAATACTAACACAGCACTCTGCAGTTGTATGGGGGCGCGCATCTCGTCTGAAGAATCTTTACTTGCTGGAGCTTTTCTTTGGTGGTGGTTCTGCGGTTTGGTTGTTACGTTAGATCTTGGTTTTGCCATTAGCAACATGTTCAGAGGGGTCTATTGTTTTGCTCTGAGAAGGAGGCAGGTTTATGTGCTTTTGTCTGTAAACTGGTGTCCCCCAGTTCCCCTTGTGATACTGTGCTGGCTTGCTTTAAATAAAGCAGGGCTCCGGCCTGTTACCTAGTGTTTAATGTTGTCATGACATGACACACTTTGCCTGTTTAAGTAGTCATTATCAAGCAATATATGCTAAATTTATTTATTTAGTTCAGCTAGAAATGCCAGTAGTCTTGCAGATGAACCACCATGGGAAATAGAAGATGCTTCCTCATCAGGAAAGTGACTTTATAGTTTTCCAGGAAAGTACAGAAAATAGGAAATAGCTCTCATGAAGTCGTTGGATAAGTAGACCTTAAATGAGGAACACGTATAATTGTATAATAAACTACGGATTTCCCTCTTATCGGTATGACCTTAATGACTTGTAAGAATAAATGTAGGTTCATTAAATACCTTTTTGAAGAACGTCGAATATGAGTTGTCCCATACAAGCTTGTATGATCCCGCAGAAATAGTACAAAAATTACCCTGTGCAGGACAAACCAAATGTGAAGCATTTGAAAATGCAGTGTGGGATTGCACTGTTACATTATGGCTGCTAAAAGCTAAGGCAAGCATAATCTTGGTTAGAGAGCTTTCACAAGGGAAAAGGATAAAAGTAAAACCATGCAATCTGTCACAAATCACTAGCATGTACATCAGTAATAAGACAAACATCACCCTGGTTACCTCATTGTTCACTAGTCAACCAGTTGGGGTTGGACAATTAGCAAAGTATTAAATAGAACCATATCGTTTTTGAATTTTGACATACAGTATGCTTAGTGGGTAGCAAAAAAAACATGCCCATACCCGTGAATGATATTGGATAGGTAGTATTGGTTTGGGTAGTGGATGAAGGAACTTGGATCAGCTGCAGTGCTTAAGTAACTGCACAAGGATTGCACACGTTTTGATCGTCTGATAATGAACCAATGGTCTAGATCGAATGAGGTGAGACATTTTTATTTTTGATTGGGGAATTACTTTTGAACGCATGAAACAACATCCAAGAAGTCATGCAGTAGTCTCACTGCAGCCCATGTTATGATCACAGCAGATCTCTCTCCTGGATAAAAGGGTCCCTCTGGCACCAGTTCAGACATGGATTGTCATGCTCAGAACAATTATATTCTGTTCCTCATGAAGCTTATGGCTCAAACCCCTAAAATCCTTACAAGTCGGACCAATATATCCTTACAAGTCAGACCAACATAAACATACCATGAAGTTATTTTTATGTTGTGAGCATAAGTCGGAACACTCAAACCTAATACTGTCACATCTTATTTTCAAACCCTTTTCTGGACCTGACTAATTCTAAATCAAAATTATTGATTGTACTTCAAAAATAGGATATTTTAATTCAAACAGACATAAGCATTAAAATGAACTCACCTGGTCAGCTTCATATCGTCGGTAGGGAAGAATTAACTGCAAAACATACAGTTTATGAGAGAAGATGATAAACACAATGCGATTAAATTTAGAAACATTTTTCAGGATCAAGTCGTCGCATGAACTGCAGATATCTATAACGATAACAACAGTTTGTAAAACCAGAGGCAACGTGTTGGTTACAAGATAAATAAAAATGTAAAAATAAAAGTTCAACTGCAGGTGATTTGAATGATTTTCAGTGGAATAATATAGGGAAATGCTTAAGTTTCCTCCAGATAGTGCAAATTTTTTAATATTGTGCGCAGTTCAGAAATGAGAACCCTTATCTTTCTATTAGTCAATTTTTAGATTCGGCCAGATTCCTGTGCCACATGGTCAAACTTTGCTAGTGAATGTAGATTTGAGTAAGGCAGCAGCTAGAGGTCTTCCCCAAAGGAAAGAGTAGACATCAAATAGAGGAACACAGAAAAACTTCGGACACAGCAGAAGGTCATTGTTAACAAAGACCTTCATTGCCGTCAAGGTTACCAGTTGGAGGAGGTTAACAGTCTGGCATTGCCTATGCCAGGATGTAACAGGGTTAACATTCTCTGTTGTTTGAAAAATCCGGGACCTCAGTCAGTAACCTGTAACCAACCAGTTCCAGGCAGTTTTTCGGTTGACATAATTCCCTCTTTTCCATATTTTCTTTACATTTTGTGTTTCTTCAATCTTGGTAGTACTTACCATCTATATTTCATTAAAATAGCTCTCATCAGAAATCTGATTCCTGCTGCAAATGTGAACCATGTGTAAATGTGGCAGCAATGGTGTTTGCGTAGTTATAAAAACCAGACTGACCGTTGGCCTGGCCACACTTCCAGATCACTGGTTGGACCGGCGGTTCAGTAAGTAGAAAAATAAAACCCAGCATGTCTCTTCATCACAACACCAACCATGGTTATTAAGGCGGTGTGACGACTCACCACCTTCACACAATAATATCGCTTATGGCGCGTGGTGTGGTGACACTATACACACAACAATATCGGGCTTCTGGAGGGCCCAAACAGAAGAAATACAAAAAGAGAAGGATTATTGCAATTTCAGAACACTGAGAGGGCTAGATCGGAAAATACCGAAATGCCCTCATAACACTAGCCGCCACCTGCAATTTTCTTGAGCTCGGCATTTCGGTTCTTTCTTCGCCTCCCATTGCTTCTCTCCCTCCCTCCTTCCCCATCACCTCCAGCGCCGATGAGGCCAACCAGCTCGCCGGCGGCCACTCCCTCTTCCCACCGCCACTCTCCACCACCCCCAAGCGGCAGCTGGCAGGCCGGAGGAGGTAGCGGAGAGCCGGCCAACGAAGCAGGAGGCGGCGGCAGACTAGACAAGTGGAGGCGGCACTGCGGTGGAGACCAGAGCCGGCGGAGCCACGGAGGAGTCGGCGGAGAACTCGCCCCTGGCAAAGCAGGAGGTCCGATCTGGTGGAGGAGACCGCATTCGACGGCAACTCCCTCCTTGCTTTTTCGAGCTGCGGCGGACGGCATACGCTGCAGCTCCATGACGCCGGACGGCATGGCCCTCCAGTCTGCCACGATGATATGGCGATGATATAACGCCGATATAGCGATGTCTCAATCAAGGTTCCAAAACCCAGAACCGGGAGAAATCCCGGCCAGCGGCTGGTAACAATTTGAAAATCAAAACTTGAATTTTGGGATGTTTTGAAACCGGTAACCGGAAAAATCGGAAAAAAAGGGCCAAAATTCAAAAATCAAAAATTGATACCGGCCGATTTTTTCAGTTACCGGTCTCCACCGGTAGAAACGCCGGTTACCGGCCGGTAACCACCGGGATTTTGAACCTTGGTCTCAATAACCATGACACCAACCAAGAGTAGCTGACTAGTGCCGAGGTTTTGCAGCCCCCAACCCTCACATCTCATGTTTGAGTTCCACCCAATACCAATTTTTGAACCATTATTCCCAGTTGCTGGTAGACCCCAGTTTAACCATTCCCGGTTTTTCTCCAATTTGTATGAAAACCGTTCAATTACACCGGCTTTCACCAGTTTGAAGCGGACTGAATGCATGAAAGATCGAATAGCAAAATCGGGTTGTTGTTTCTCCAGTTTGGATGCCATCTTAGGGTGTCATGTACGCTAGTACACAATGAGGGTAAACATCCATCGGAGAGAGGTCGGACGGCGACAACTTGAGGTAGAACATCGCTAGATGAAGGAGGGCACCGATTGGGGGAGAATCGGATTTAGAATAGCCAGTCCAGGGAAAGACCACAGCTGGACTTTAGATATTATGATATTTTTCTTAATTCATCTTTGCTTGCCTCCAGTCAATCAGCCGTATGCCTTATATAGGGCCAGCCCTAACAACTTGTCTAACTAATTAACTAAAGATAAGATCTTCTTATACAAATAGATAAGAACTAGAGATATGATAATGAAGGTAGAGCCATCCCGTCCCAACGTGCTGGCTGTTACCTCTTTGTGTGCATGGGCCTCCTGACATGCTGGCCGGTATCATGGCCTCTTGACGTGCTAACAGCAGCTCCCACGCCTAGGCTGCTGTTACTGTTATACATGTCATGTTGCACACGACATAGGGTGTACATAAGGAGGAGAGTCACACATATATGGGCTGTAAGCTGCTTGCTCTTTTAAGTGATATTTAGGCTAGCACTGGACAATGGACATCACGAGTGTCAAATTCTAGCCGGAACCACCAGAAGGTTGAAATTTGAGCCGGAGCAGAATGGTATCTTTTATAACGTTTCTGATGGCACCGAATGTTACAGTCATCCCGGCCAGCATAGAACAGAATTGGTAAGCACGCTTTAAAACAAAAGCCAAGTAAAATGAAATTGAAAGATCCGAAATCATATACAACTAGGTCGGCTTCCAAGATAACAAAAAATCCGACAACAATTTTTCGAATTGATTTGAAGTACAATTTTTCCAGTTCCAAAGCAGTTACTGCTAGTAACTGGCCAACAATCATCACCAGCCGCCCATTAGAAAGTAGTTCTGGAACATAGTAGCAAATCATGATAAACATAACTACTATAGTTCATGCTACTAAATGGACTAATATCATCAACATCCACGAATGAGATCATAGAAGACAAGATATCTTCAGGATATTTCAGTTTCTTTTATGAACACAAAACATAGTCATATTGTCCCAAAGAATAAAGAAACTTACAGTTTTCTCCCCTGATGGGCTAATGTACTCCACATGAAATCCAACATCCTGCCCACATCAAATCTCACTGAATAATTGTGAAACAATCCATGCACTACTAAAGCACTTCAAGAGACAAGTGTTAAACATCAAACTTCAAACTGCAGCAGTCTCGGTTGAGGTGAAAGTACAGGCATCCTATGCAATTCATTTTCGTAGTCCAAGTATGAAGGCTTGAAAGGAATGAGAAACAAAAGAACGTTCATAACAAATAATATAATTTGGCTTATTGATCTATTGCTTACTCAGGATAAAAAATGAGTTGTTCCTATCTGGAGAGGCCCAAAATGACTTGATCATGTTCATGTATTGTCATAAGTTTCACAATAAGGACAGTTAGCACAAATCACAATGATGTCATTGGTCCTAAATATCAATTGTTTACGCTTGAGCTATTCGGCTGTTTGTTTTACTAAAGTTGAACAAGCCACTTGATTTCTTACAACTATTTTCCCTTCAAAGACTAAAGCTATTGAAGATTTGCAGAAGCAGAGCTCAATGATCAGCACAATAATTAAATCAGCTCTAGCTAGCAAAAAAAGATAATCTACAGTGGAATGGAAAAAGAAAAACTGACCTGTATACTTAATGAAAGACGAATGTACAAAATAGGGATGTTTTTAGGAATCTTTTTGTTTTTAGGGAGTAGGGATTTGAAACAGTACCAACACCATGTTGAGTGCCCCTTGTTGCAAAGAGAAGTCCCATGCAATATATGAATTGACAGCCTCCACGCTCAAAATAACCTGAAGGATATGAATGACAAAATATAAGCACATTGAGACTGTCCAAGCCAAAAAAATAAGCTACTAAATGTTCCAAATTACTATTGAAAGTATTTAGACTACTATAGACTAAATTTGCCTTTTATATTATTTATCAATAAATCAGGCAAATAATTATGTCCAACTAGATTGGTACCTCATGTGTCTTTCCCGCTGGAATAATGGTTTCTCTGTATTCATCGCTTTTCCTACCAAAATAGTGCAAAAGAAGGTAATATTTCAGTTCTGCACACTTCTTCGAAACTTTTCCTAGTTTTGTAGTAAGCTTAAATGCTAATGCAAAATGCATCAGATTTCTACCGAAAGGAGAAACTACCTTGAATCAGCACCGGCATCCTCGGCAGATATGAAGAATGGAGCGTTCACAAAAACCTCACTGCAGTGGGTTGCCTCATCAGTTAACTAAGTGTTAAAGAATCATAAATAGAAATAATAGCATTTCTACATAACATATATTAAGATAAAGGCAGGCATGCGAACCTGCATTAGAACAGCATCTAACTGCCTATGTGAAGACAAGACTTTTGTATGTTATTTACAGGTTACATTTGGTTTTCCTCAAGACGAAACCAATTTGCTGATTCAATAAACACCAAATAGCTCCAAAGAAATAGGGCCAACAGCCAAGATGTTAAAAATATTACAATGATGGCTTAGCAAGAGATCAGCTGATGATTTCCCTCGAAATGGCGGACATTTAGTAAGTTAATTAGTTAAAGAATGCCTCAAACTGAAATGCTCCAAGCAAAAATAAGAAACAAGTAAAAAGTTGAATATTTGTCAAAACCATGCAAAGAATCAGGAAGCCCAAACTGGTTATTTCTTGAAACCTACAGAATAAAAATTATATAATCTTAGATATTTCTTGTTTGCATACCAAGCATTGGCAGTTTGGCACTCAAGGGAATGTGAACAAAAGATGATCACGAATTAACAGTTAAAATGTATAAATGTCAAGCACTAGTATTGATCATGGGAACACTTGTAACCAACATGCTATGGATAAAGCACAATTACTGGATGAGGTTGATGATGAAATTAGTGTTACCCTATGAATTTAGTGAACTTCTCAAATTCCTCAATGTAGATAACCACAGCCTGCTGCAACACAGCAATGTTATCCTTCTCTCTGTTCAATTTCAATAAATAGATAATTTCAGAATTTGAGGGGTGTTGATGTCTCTCAGAAAATAAAATGAAGGGTAATGATGCAGATGCAAACAGATCTAGTTCCTGCAAGCTTTTCTACAGCTCGCAAAAAAAGCAATGTATATTCTTCCAAACAGAAGTCCACTCACATTTTCCTCTGTCCATATCGTGTCAAAGAGAGATGTAGATACAACCGAACTGCATGCACCAGTTTTGTAAGGGTATATAGTGCTGGCCCATATCGTTCTCTTTGCTCTTCCATAGGTCTAAAGAGAAATTTCAAAATGAAAGAAAGGGAAATTGTATCATCAATTTTATTAATGTCATTTTTTCCATATACCGCAAATTCAATATGCAGTGCACTATGCGCTAATTGCTGTTATGACCAAAAAATATACATGCATACCCATTATCATCATTTATTTGTTGAATAAAGTCCAATAAAACCTGCAATATTCAGTACAAGAAACTGCATGTCAAATTATGTCATCATGTAATATAGCATGCTAAAAGGAGTGATCAGTACTTAAGGGAACAATCTACATTTTGATAATGATATAACAATATCAGATGGGATTTTAAAGAAGTTTGCAGTAATCCAATGTAATCACAACATCAATTTTCTCGTGAAAAACAATGGCATCATCAAGATGGTGAATATGACTCCAACAATTAGGCTAACCTGTGGAACACCAACCAAGTACCTAACAAGTGTCTTATATACACCTGTTGCAGAACCAAGCTGTGCTAATTGCACCCGCCTACAGAACATAATGGAAAATAATTATAGATTTATTGATAGTGAAATGTATAGACTGACAACTGTAAGGAGAACTACCTATGCATTTGCTGTTTCCACAGCAATGCATATCGATCACGAATGCTTCCACCAGCACTAACTAAAGCATCGACCTCAGCTTGCTTATTCCTCTCTGAGCGTTCTCGCTGTTGCCTGATTAGAGTACCCCGGAAATCTTGTGGCATGTATGTCATAACTGCAGATATTATAAATGCAGGTCAAATACCAATAATCCACCTGAGATGTACTTGCACCAACCAAAAGGCAAATATGGAACCAACATAATCAAGGAGAGGAAAAAAATATTGTTGTACTGTATAAATTTCAGTTAATGATATCGATGGTAGGGACCAGGGTTCAAAAACCCAGCGGTTTTACCGGCCGGTTACCGTTCCTACAAGTGGGGACCGGTAACAAAAAAACCGTCCGAATTCAAATTTTGATCTTTGAATCTTGACCCGTTTTTTCGGTTTTTTGGGTTCCCGGCCGGTTTTTCCGGTTACCGGTTTCGAAACAACCTAAAATTCAAATTTTGATTTTCAAATTTTGATCAGTTTTGGCGGTTTTTTCAAGAATCATTAGCTAGTTACTGATCGCCGCCCCAGTGGATTGGATCCGTCCGATATTTCCAACCTTGGTAGGGACTCATTTTAAAATTTCAACAAGAGATATCATTAAACATTATATGGGAATGGAAGAAACAATTGAGAAAATTTCAGAATACGGTGCAATCCTGGTGTGAATCTGTTATGAATATTGTGTGTATATTCATAAGGCCCAATGAGCAATAAATACATAGTACAAGGGGTTATTACAGGGAAATATGCTACACATATAAAGAAATATAAAGGAATTCCTATTCTAACACCCATCAAATCAAACTCATAGTAGATTACACACACTGAGTTTGGAGAGAAAATACAAATGTTGTACCCTATTCTGTGGCTTCTGAAGAAGTCAGCAATCTGTAACTCTGAGGGCACAAACTGTAAAGTAAACACCCCCTCGTACACCTATGAGCGAATGTATGAAACATCCACACCAATGTGCTTGGTGAGCTCATGCTTTACTGGGCCATAGGCAGTACTATTAGCACCTGTACTGTCAGACAAAAGAGTCATAGGTCCCATCACAGACACTCCAAAATCTACAAGTAGTCACCTCAACCAAATAACCTCTACTGTCACTGTTGCCATAGCTCTCAACTCAGCCTCTGCACTCGAACGGGAAATTGCAGTCTGCTTCTGTCTTCCTGGCAATCAGGGAGAAGCCAAGAAAAACACATTAAGCAGAAAGATAACGACGATCAAAAGGATTACTAGTCCAGGTCGTATCGGAGTACGCCTGAAGCTGTAGTGATTTGGAGATAGGGAAAAACAAACGATGAGAGATAGTTCCATGAAAATAGCGAAGAACCCAAAAAAAGTGACTGTAATGAAGGTCGATAGGACAAGCCATGAATGAAGGTGGGTAGGGCGAGCCATGAACTGACTCAAGATATGCACAACATGAGCAATATCAGGGCAAATGCTCACAAGATGCACTAGACTCCCAACAAGATGGCGATATCAAGTAGAATTCTCAAAAAGATCACTATCGGTGGCACGGTGCTGAAGAGAACTCCATGAAAGTCTCAACAGTGCGAGTGTCAATCAGATCAGAACGATCAAGAAGATTCTGGACATACTTTTGCTGGGAGAGATAGTAGCTCTCAGGTATGGAAATGACCACAATTCTAAGGAAGTACATATGAGAACCAAGATCGGTTATCAAAAACTACTCCCAGAGATGCTTCTTCATATATGTGATGAACGAAGACATCACCAGTGATGAGCATGTCATCCATAGACAGAAGAAAGTGTAATACCCTGAGGTGGGATATGGACAAAAAGAGCAGGTCGTGGGAAATGACAGTGAAGCCGACAACGGTAATCACTAAGGTAAAACGTGTAAACCAAACACGAGGAGCCTATTTGAGGCCATAAAGAGCACGATGAAGACAATAGACGTGCCCATATGGAATAGAATACCCAGGTGGTGGCTACATGTGATATAGACCATCAGCGAACAGAAGCAACCGTAACAAAGGTGCGAGCAATGGTCATATGAGCAACAGGGGCAAAAGTCTTACCATAACCACGACCATAGTCCTGCTGGAAGCCGCGAGCAACAAGACTAGCCTTGTAGCGCTCGATAGTACCATCAGACTAGGTCATAATTTTATACACCCACTTACACATGATAGGGTGAGTATGCAAAGGTGTCGGTACAATATCCTAAGTCTTTGTACGCCGAAGAGCATCAAGCTCCTCTGCCATAGCGAACTACCACTCAGAATGAGCAGCCTCGCAATAAGAACTAAGCTCAGTGACAGAGAGCGCATGGGCTGTCAAAGCAAAACCAGGACGATCAGGAGGCCGAAGAGATGTCCGGTGATGAAGGCCATAACGAGGAACATCATCAAAAGGATCAGATGTTAGTATCGGCAAGATACCAGAAGAGGAGGATGTGAAGGACAAAGACGGCTGGAGTAGTGAACACCAGAGAAACGAAATGGTGTTGCAGGAACAAGAGACGGTGTTGCAGGAGGTGGAGGTACAGAAGGAACCACTGGAGAGACCAGCGGAAGGCTATGATATTGGACAAATGGGTGAAGAGTCAAGAAAGATAACCATGAGATGTCTCATTGGTGGACACAGGATAAGGAGCCGAATTAGACGTCTCGTGAAATCCTGATCCGTCGAGCAGAAGGATCATAGCAGTTATAACCCTTATGCTCAGAACTATAACCAAGAAATACACTCAACTAACTGAGCTGACAGTTTGGTGCGCTCACGAGGCTGCAACAGGACAAAACAGGTGCAGCCAAAAACATGAAAATGAGTGTACTGGGGGCTCGAGAGTAGAGACTACAACACCGATATCCTTAAGAGCAATGGAAGATAGCATATTGATAAGACATGCAATCATAGAAAGCCTTAGCCCAGAACTATGGTGGAACGTGAGAGGCAAGGAGCAGAGTGCAGGCAGTATCAATCAGATGACAATGTTTGCGCTTAGTAACCCCATTTTGAGTATGGGCACTAGGACAAGATTGATAAAGAGTGCTCTGCTAAAAAAGAAACTGTCTAAGTGCCAGATTAGTATTCGCCAGCAGAATCATAGCAAATATTATAATAGAGGATTGCAAATATATAATAGATCACAAGAAACTGACCACAATTAGGTATAGGGAAAAGCCATGTGAAACGGAAATAATCATCAACGAAAATCACATAGAATTCATACCCACTTTTAGAGATAATAGGCATAGGTCCCTATACATCTGAATGAACTAAATCAAAAGGACAAGAAAGACACTCACTAGAATGATAAGTTGAAGGCTTGCCCAGCTTACAACCTTGACAAAACATTGTCGTGTCAACAGTAACACATCCGAAAACACCCTGACGAACGAATAAAGAAAAGCGGGATCCACACAAGTGACCTAAATGATGATGCTACCGGGCAAAAGCTCTAGAGGTGGTGGCAGCACTAGTGGTGGAAGTATACTTAGAGGTGATAGGAGCAACTGAGGTGGATGGAAGGTGGAGGCGTCGAGGATGTAGAGACCTAACGATCCCTACGGCGCCGGCCAATCCTAAGTATCGTCCTTGTCGGTCGATCCTGGATGAAACAGGAGTGAGAGTCAAAACCAATCCTACGCTGAGATCAGTAAGCTGACCCACCGAGAGAAGCTGCATGGAAAGCTGGGGAACATAGAAAACAACTGGAACAGAAAAGTCAATAGACAAAAGAGTGCCCTGACAGCTGACAGACAGAGGAACACTGTCAGCTGTCTGAACAGAGAGCAAAAATGGGAGGACCTATTAAAGTGAGAGATGTGGAGTCTGATGTCCTGTGGAAAGAGGCAGGAGATGCAGAAATAGGCTGCCTAGCAGAAGGCTGAACCAGCGATGATGGACAAGATCGTGCACCAGTGATGTCCCCAGAGGCAGAGGCAGAGACCATCGCGTGTGATTTCCATGAGTGAAAACCACAATATGTAGTTCGTCCTATAGAGCTTTGTTCCTAAGAATGGGATCGCAGCTGATGGAACGAAAGCCATCAGTAGACGGTGCTGGACGGCACGACAACTAAGGCAACAAAGTCTAACAAAAGGCGCTGGATGGCATGGTGGTTAGATCGACGTGAAGAACAAGATTTTTTTATTTTTTAAACATTACTCACTCAATATAGAAATTTCGGTTTCTTTATAGAAACTGATTTGGTTTCTATTCGTGCGACTTCAACGTTCTGACGACGGCCAGCGATTGCGGGAGGCATCGGCTGGAGACGGCGACCGACGACGGTTGGAGGTACCAACTGGAGACGGCTAGAGGAGGCATCTGGCGCCCTCTCCCGCTTCAAGCTTTGGCGAATGCCATTGACGAGGGTGGCTCGGTCATTCCGGTGCGGGTGACGGGCGGCGGGCCGATCTGGTTGACAAGGAGGTGGCGGCACGGCCGGTCAGGCCTCCAGTGAACAAGGCAACGAGCTCCGGCACAAGGGTCCAATCTGGTTGGTGAGGCAGCGGGCGACGCGAGCGATCGAGGCGGCGACGGACGACAAGATGGCAGCAGAAGGAGCTAGGTTAGTGCCCTAGCTCTGATACTATATTACGAATATTGTGTGTATATTCATGAGGCCTAATAGGCAATATATAAAGAGTACAAAGAGATATTACAAGGGAATATGCCATACACATACAAGGAAATACAAAGGAATTAACAAATCAGGCAAATTATCAGGAAAGGAGATCCAATCATCCAATATAAGGACTCAATTTACAAAAAGAATCGGTATGAAACTATCAGCTGCTCAGTATACAAGATTCAATTGCTTAGTCATGATATGGTATTCATAAATGGGTATTCACATTTTGTTCTCTATTTATGCAATGCATAACAGGAAGTCAGGAAATATAAAACCAAAGGAAAGAACACCAACCTGTATTGAAAACATTATCAGCATTTTTTAATTGAAACTGTTCTAACTTCTTCAACATGTCCTTGAATTTAGTTTCGACATCATCAAGTATAGAAACTGTTTCAGCATCTTCCGGAGTGGACTTCTGGTGAAGCTGGTCGCATGCACATGCCAAATGTCAAATGTTAACTTCAACAAAATAAAGGTAGAATAACTCCTTGGAGAGAGATCAAAAGCTATACTTACTGCAACAGGACGATGAGATTTGTCAAGCAAAAACAGAATTTCTTCCATTTGTTCTCTGTTCTTCCACAAGTTCTCATCAATTTTATGGGCAGGTATGCCACCTGCTTCTTGTTCCAAGAGCTCCTCATCTTGCATATGCAAAATGGATGGAATTATGATGCCGAAACAATGTTTGCTTCAGGAAGATCACCCAATAATTAAAGCTCCAGAATTTGGCAAGCAAAAGTCTTAGTTGATGTTTAGTGTCAAGTGAAAAGCTACCTCCTTTGGTGTGAACATGAAATGATTGAAGCATAACAGTATTAACCCTTACAAATTTGTGAAGCTTTAACCAACAATACCCTACATGGACGAACAAACACAACACAACAGTCACAAGAAACTGAATCATGAGATCTGCCAATGCTAACTTATGCTGGCACGCATCTTTGTCTTACTTAAAAACAGACAATTTCATTTTTGCCTCTAAGCTCATCGTGCTTTTGCCACTGGCTGTCTCACTGGCAGGCTGGGTCTGTGCCCATATGTCAGTAAGAGAACTAAGTGGCAAAAACGAAATTCACTCCAAATTAGTGGAAAATACGAATTTTTCCATTAAAAATGTAAGTTCTGAAACCTTTGGACACATCCCTGCGCCCAGTTTCCCGCCTACTTCCCTTTCTAAAATAGTTACATTTGTATTCAATGTTTTTTTCTCTAAATGATTTTCTTTGTTTGTTTTGCATAAAACTAAAGGTACAAGTGCATTTTTGTAGTGCCCCTAAAAGCATGTAGCAAGTTATTTCATCCCATCTATATTTGTCTGGTTGAACAGTACCATAATGTGTCAGTACATTGTGTATGTGTTATGTTGATGCATTCTCAACTCACAGGCAGTGGTGAAAGAAGAGAGGAGGGTAAGACAGAAACGGGCCTGGTCCTAGCCCTCATCATGATCCGAAAATTTGCATAGTCCTCTTTATTTTTAAAAAAAAATATTTATTTACTACTATTTGGCACCCTCATCAAATATAATTACATTATATAGCTTATTTTGATCCGCTCTATTCCTAACCCTTGCTCCATCCTTCATGGTAGTAAGTATTTTATGTTAACTGACACAACTACACTGACTGGAGCAACGTAGAATTATGTGATCCAAACTAAGGTTCTTATAACTGTTGTGAGCCTAGTCCTGATGAGTCATAGGTCCCAGTTTTCAGTAGTTTCGGCAGCTCCAAATCATATAGGTTTTATCACATACATAGGATAGGTGAGGAACGGTAGGGGCACATCAAATTCGAAGAGGAAGGCTATCAATATGCTCCAAATACTGTGTAAACATGTAAACTCCACTGTGAGCAGTCCAACCAATGTGTGGAGGTACTATCATCCATCCAATCAAGGGAAGCTCGCAAATGCTTTTGCCCATTATCAAATATTCAAATCAATAAACATGATCCATTCTCACATTGATTGGACGGTTCACACTAAGAACGGAGTTTGCACCAGATACAACCCCAGCTGTACAGCATAAGGAGACAATTGCAACCCTAAGGATACCACAATTTCATATGCATTACTACATCCAAATGATGACAGCAACAAAAACATCAATAGTGTGATCGATCATACTACAACTGACAACACCAAAGTTGTGATAATCTGTAAATTTCTAGCAACAGGTAGACCATATAGTCCTATTAGAAAGAAATGACACATAATAAGCTTCTCGGGCTAATGAAAACCCTTAAAAATGCTATAAACTATACGCCCCCTCTCAAACCAAACATCCACGCAACTAGCAAACTCACTAAAGAAGTCAATTATAAGCGGTACTTGCACAGGATCAATCATGTTGACAGTTTCAGCTTCTAAGACTAAATTCTCAAGTCATTTAGCAGTGCATCAAAGCTAATAAGCCTCATTTGTAATTAGTCTCAACCAACTTTCGCAAATCTAGGAGGGCAAAAAATCGAACCTGTAAACAATTATAAACAGCGTGCACACATCCTTACGCTTCATCAAGAACCGATTTTTCACTGCTTTAAGCAACCTCAGCAAGCAACTCTCGCTAATCCGGACCGGATTCCAGAGAGCTACACGCCCCTAGGAGCAAACACCGAATTCTTAGGATACCCAAGCAGCTTAACTACGCGCACGGAAAGAACTGAGCACCCATTAAAACAGTTCCCATTCCACCCCGACAAATCGTGAGGAGATGAAGGGCGCTAGCAGCGGCGGCGGCGGCGCCGGCTGGACCGAGAAGCGAGCGGATCGCGGCGAGATCCGAGGGCAGGGTGCTCACCGGGGGAGAGGGGGCTGACGGCAGCGAGGTCGGCGGAAAGGGCACGGAGTCGGCCGGTGAGTGCGGTGACGTCATCGGGGAGCGGGGGCAGCGGGTACTTGTCGTAGTAGCGCGCGAGGTAGGCCCGCGTGATCGGCACCAGCCCCTCCGTCGCCATCTCCGGCGGGCCGCGGGCGGCGGCGGCGACGAGCTCGTCGGCGGCGGTGGGCAGTGACGTGGGGAGAAAGGGAAGGGGAGGGGAGGAAGCGGGCGGCACGTGGAAGGGACGTGCAGCTGGAGGGAGGGTGCGGTCACCGGCAGGTGGGGTTTAAGAGGGAAAGAGAGTTCGATGCTGCCGTGCACCAGCCGGTGGTTGCTCGCTGCGGAAGAAAATGGTGGGCCCTTTTACAGTTTTAGCAATAACTTCCTTTAGTACAGTAACTAACTTTTAAATAATTTTTATCTTTACTAGTTATGTACTCGTGCATTGCAATAAAATTCATTAAATATATAGATAATCATGCTATAGAAGAGAGTTACTTTGATCGGTTGAAAAATAGAGAATTGTGAGAAGTTGAATGAATAGAGCGGTTGGAGAAGAATGAACCTGCAACCACCATCTCTTTCTTTTATAATAGTAATAGATCATTTCTTTACTATTATAAAAGAAGGAGTTGGTGGTTGGTCCGACCTCTTCCATCCCTTCTCACAAAAGGTAGCGCTGACATGTGGCCCCAAAAGACCTGTGCCGAATCTAAAAGACCTGCGCCAAATTTTATCATACTATATGTTCTGAAACTAACGGGTGGTAAATTTTTTTAGAACATGTATACAAATATATTCTAATTATTTAAATCTGTAGCAACGCACGGGCATTCAACTAGTCTATTATAAAAGAATGAGTTAGTGGTCGTACGTCCCTTCTCCTCCAACCGTCTCATTCTCAATTTCTCATCACTCTCCACTTTTCAACTGATCAGAATAGCCTTTTTTTCATAGTATGATTCTCTATATATCCAATAAATTCCGTTGCAACGCACGAGCAGTTGACTAGTCATTACTATTATAAAAGAATGAGTTGGTGGTCGTACGTCCCTTCTCCTCTAACCGTCTCATTCTCAATTTCTCATCACTCTTCACTTTTCAATTGATCAGAATAGCCTTTTTTCATAGTATGATTCTCTATATATCCAATAAATTTCGTTGCAACACATGAGTAGTTGACTAGTCTTTACTATTATAAAAGAACGAGTTGGTGATTGTACGTTCATTCTCCACCAACCGCTCTATTCCCTCAACTTCTCACCATTCTTTACTTTTCAACCGATCAAAGCAACCGCTCTATTCCCTTAACCGTGGTCGAAGTCGAAATCGTGGTTGAAGGCAGGGGCGTAGCCACCGGGGGGCTTAGCGAGGCTTGAGCCTCACCTCCCCGGTGGCAATTTTGTACATAGTAAAAATATAAAAATAGAGAGAAATAAAGAGAGAGATTAACAAACCCAAAGAGAAGCTAACTCTCCTTGATGGGAAGGTTAACAACAAGTATGAAATTAAAGAAGAGGAGGAGAAGAAAAAGTGAAAATTATAAAATTAAGAAGTGAAATCATAAAATTAAAAAGAGCTAATCAATCAATCAAAGAAAGAAAAAATAGAAATAATATATGTAAATCATAAAATTAAAGAAGAAGAGGAGGAGGAAGAGCAGTGAAAATCATAAAATTAAAGAAGAGATAATCACTCAGAGAAAAAAAGAAGAAAGAAAGTGAAATATATATGAATCTTCTTGAGTCCGGGGATGACGATGGAGAGATCGATGAGCCTCTAGTTGATCTTCTCCCTCCGCCGTCGCTCCGTGATGATGTGGTCCTGAAAGTTGAGAGCTCGATGAACCTCTAGTTGATCTACTCCCTCCGCCGCCGCTCCATGATAATGTGATCCTGCACGTGCCCCGAAGGCACCGCCGCCACCGAGCCCCCCACCGTGAAAATGATAAGAACATTGGATAGAGTGTGAAAAAAGATGTCACCTTTTGTTTCTATTGTCTCGTGATTTAAATTAACTTAATTATGGTATATTTCATATGATCTAAATTTTCATTGTCATTTATAATTTTCTATTATATTACTAATTTTGATATGTTTATACATAAGTGACTTATCGCTACTCCGCACTCATGACGCTTTCTATTATCGAGGTATCTACTTTCTATTTCTCTATTTTTTATTGTTTGTCTTCATCCAATTTATAATTTCTATATAAATTTGAAATTTTATAAGAGTAAAAGACTAATTTTGTGTCAACTTAGTTTAGATCTATAAATAGTTCAGCCCACCCTCAATTTCATTCCTGGCTTCGCCACTGGTTGAAGGGGGCCATGGCCGAAGTCAAAGATCCATTGTCGAAGTCAAAGTCGTGGTCGGAGTCGAAGGGCATTGTCAAAGTCCAAGCCGTGGTCGAAGGGGGCAGTGGTCGAAGTCGAAGGGCTGTGGACGGAGTCAATCCGCAGTCGAAGTCGAAGGGTCATGGTCGAAGTCCAAACCGTGATCTAAGGGGACAGTGGTCGAAAGGGCAGTGGTCAAAGTCGAAGGGCCGTGGATGAAGTCGGTCCACGGTCAAAGTCGAAGGGTCGTAATCGAAGTCGAAGGGTCGTGGTCGAAGTCCAAGCCGTGGTTGAAGTCGGAGCCGAGGTCGAAGTTGGAGCTGAGCAGCTGGCGCCGGCAGTCAGGCGACAGGGCACAAGCACACCGGAGGCTTGCCAACATACGACCACCAGCGATGGTTGACTACTCCCGACCTACGATCACCTACGATGGTCGACGGCTTCTAACTTACAACCACGGGGTGTGATTGATGGCTTCTAATTTACGACCATAAGCACTGGTCGATGTGTTTTGACTTACGACCACAAGGTGTGGTCGATGTCTCTCGACTTACGACTACGAGTGTTGTTCCGACTTACAACCACGAGGTATCCTCGATAGTTTCTGACTTACGACCACGAACAATAGTCATCGACTTCTAATGTGCGACCATGAGCCATTGTCGAAGGCTCTCGATTTAGGACCGCGATCGATTATCGACCGCTACCAACTTACGACCACTAGTGATGGTCGACCACTCCCAACCTATGATCATGCGCAATGGTCGATGGCTTCCAACTTACAACGACGAGGTGTGCTCGAGGGCTCCCGACCTACGACCACGAGGTGTGTTCGATGTCTTCTGACTTATGACATCGAGGTGTGATCGACGGCTTTTGACTTACTTGACGGATTTAAAAACTTTTAAAACATGTTTGTATGCATATTCTAAAAAATTTTACCACTCGTAGTTTTAAACATGTAGTATCATAAATTTTAAAAATCCGTAGCAACGCACGGGCATCCAGTTAGTATAATTTTAAGACAGAGACTATAGATAAATTATAGTACATGTTATATCAAATTTAGCTATACTGGTTAAAATCACATGTGACTTTTTTCTTCGTACTGTCTCTCGCGAACAATCAGAATTTAAGAATCATAAACAAAATCACAGCCTTCGAAAGAGGTTCAAGTAAGGATCTAATGGTAAGATCTCAAAGGATTTATTTCCTCACGAGTGGGAGATTGTGGAGGTTTTATTATTGACAAAACTAGAGAAATTTTTCACAAAATTACGTTGCTAGATATCGTAACATATTGCATTTTTATATTTGAAAAGTATTGTTGTATTTGTTATACAATTATAACAGTTGCCATATTTATATACGATTAATCTGCACCGTTATAATCTTATCCCACCAAAATAAGTAGTATATTCTTTTTCTTCTGATTACTGAGATAATTTGCAAGATTTAGATAATTTGTAGGATTTTTGTTTTTTCTGATTTAAGGATTATTGTGGGATTTTTTAGACCTCGAAAATGAATGAGATACCTTGAATATCACCAGTTATTTGTAGATAGATAGATAGATTGGATATATACCATTCTCGTTCTTAAGGAAAATATCTATTTTTAACCTTGAACTATTATCTATGTTCAAAACAACCCCTAACTTTAAAATTGTCTAGTTTGTATTTTTGAATTATTAAAACCGTTCATTTTTCACCCTAGCCTGGTTTCATGTGTGGCTTTGCTATGCTGGCAACCATATCATTGATATTGACTTACCTACCCACCCAACAAGAAGTGGAGAGAGAGAGAAAAAAGAGGAGATATTACAATATGACCAGTGGGACCTAAGTTTTAAATATATTATTTACTTTAAAATTTGTTCTTGCCGATTAGGATGCCACATCAACACAAGCTTGCCTATTGGGATATCGTGTCAGCCAAAATCAATGATGTGGTAGCTAATGTGACAAAACCCACTTATGAAACCTCAGCCAAAATCAATGATGTGGTAGCTAATGTGACAAAACCCACTCATGAAACCAGCCTAGCTAGGGTGAAAAATTAACAGTTTTAATAATTCGAGAATGCAAAGTGAACGGTTTTTAAATTGGTGATTGTTTTTTTTTTGACTTAGGCAATAGTTTAGTGATGGAAATTTGACCTTTTCCATTGTAAAACATGCCGATTCGAGATATACCACCAAGTTTCATGAAATTGGATATATGCCATTCTAGCTATTTGCTCCTTTGAAATATGCCATTTCCTTTAGTTTTCCCAGTTTCCTATTATTTTCTCTTCTTTTCCCATTTATTCTCAAGCGATTTTTTTTTTGTTTTGCCAACCACATCCACTTGTGCAGAGTACAGAGCACACCAATCACCAAGACCAAGCCCCTTGAACCAGACGAGACCAAACAAGCAAAGAACCTCAGGGGAGGGCGTCTCATCCCCTCGGCGGCACATCCCGACCACCGCGGTGGCGGCGGCGCATCTTGGCCACGGCGACGGTGGACTCACCTGGTACGCAATCTCCCAAGTTCATATGTAACGCTAGTGTCGTGTAAGACACTGCATGTTACTTGATTTTGCTTTTTCTCATGCTCTTTTTAAGAGTATCGATCCTTATCATTTCCACTTCATATAGGACTTCAATTGGTATTTCTGGTTTAGACTTCTCACGTGTTCATCTTTTAGTTGCTCATGTCAGCATGCCGTGATATATTGTTTCAGGCCTGGTACAATTTTGATGGTAACAAAATAGAGTTGTTTCCAGGAAGAAGGATGGTTTGCAATTCCAGGAACTCACAAGATTGCATATCTCACATTGCACAAACATGCCAACAACATGTAAGCCATAGTTCCACGGCGCACAAACACCGAGTACATGATGAGAACTTACACCTTGCAATTAGAATTACAATCGGCGCATTCTCCTACAGCTCAATCTGATTACTAATAAGCACATTGGCAGTAAACTAAGATTCCAATATTTGGTTGGTTCGAGTGAAACTACAAGAGTCATTATAACAGTTCAAACACTTCATAATGCGAACCAACAGGTCCACAAATTTAAATTACATGTTTTGAAATTCAAAGCTTGAAGGTTAACATTTATACATTTTAAAATATTAAAATTTGAGTTTTAGAATTTTAATTCTCGGGATTTGAAATTCTGAAATTCAAATATTGAAACTTTCAAAGTTTGGATTCGAAGCTTTAGTCCAGGCTCCAAAGGGGTGCGGCGGCTAGCAATTGTGGGGGCGATGCGGCGGCAGCAGGTGAGGCGATGCGGCGCGGCGGCCATTGGGCGAGGCGACGTGGGCAAGAAGAAGGAGGTCACTTGTGGAAGAGGAGGTAGCAGCTTGGGATATCATTTTAATACCTTGAGTCTGTTTTTTATGGCTGCGGTTTATGATTTTTGGCTAAAAATTTTAAATCTTGACCGTTCGCCATAGAAATTACGGAAAAAGAGATATTTACTTGTGATTTTGGCTAGTACAGATGTTAGGCTTTTAATATACACTACAATTAACTTGTTGACTCCGTCTTAAAAAAATACTCCGTTTAAAAGTTAGATACTGTAGTAAAAATCATAAGTTGTTTTTAAAAGCCGCATCAAACATGTCCTTTATCACCCTAGGAAATATTGGCTTGAGTCAAAATTTTCTAGAACCACTTAGTCGATTATACAGAAATGCAAAAATTACCGCTTCTGTCTTATCTTTTTTTCCTTACTCATCCTCCTGCGGTACCGTACTTTCGTGAGCACCGATAACCATGGTGGACTCATCTCATACATGATAAATGTTTATATTTCTGTGATCATTTTTTGTGAGGAATTCTATCACAATTGATGGCTCAAGCTTGTTGTGTCGCTCAATTATCAAGTGGGTTCTTTTCGGCTGCGACTGATGGTTTTTAGTCCTAGCACTAGTGTTTATGCAAATAAACCAAATACTGATAAACCGATAAGCTACTTTCAAAAGGTTATTCCGATAATCCCTTTCAAAGAAACAACAAAGAAATTGTCACATTTATTTATTAGATGAAGCTATAAACTAAAAAGAATAAGCCCACACGACATTGTTGCACGACCTACTCGACCATTCTCCCTTGACAATTTGTATAGTGCAACTAACACATGAATATGGGCTCTTTTTTATGATCAATATGAGCTCCTTTTATAATTGGATATGGTTTGCACTCTCTATTTTTGGACATGGATATTCACCATTCTCACCTTTGAGGTGTGCATGTGTGTGGGTACGCGCAAATCTTTTTTTTAAAAAAATCTAAGTTTGTGGCGGAAGAGGCACGAGGGGACTAAACGTACGGGCGGTGATGGGAGAAAAGCGGAAGGTGGTGGACCGCTGGGTCGGCGAGGCGGGAATATGCGGAGGTTTCCCTCTTCTTATGCCTTTTCATAGAACAGATCCTCCTCTTTGAGTTTGATTTGTCGCCGTACTTGGACTCAACTCGCTGCACCACTATTCAGGGTTTCTTTCTTTCTTTCCTTTTTTTTTTGGGTAAGTGATGAAGAACTTTGGTTTTCCTTAAGTTTCTTTTGAAAAAACTTATGCCCTCCTTGCTGGAGAATTAAGATAGGAGTTCTCCGGTTGAACATTTATGTTTGGGAGGCGTCTAGTGCGCAAGTACAAAAACTTTTCATGAAATTTTGTGAATAAATTGTAGATGTCTATCCGAAATTACTCTATCTATGTATAAAATTTCAAGTTTAAATTCATTTCACAACGAGAGTAACAAAAATAAGAAAATTTTGACAAAGTGTAAATCGAAAAAAGAAAGGAAAAAAGAAAGGCAAATGTTTCTATTCACTGCAAAACTTTTCATTTTAGTTTCTTCAGCATAGTTTAAGTTCGAAGTCCAAATTTTAAAGGGAGGTACAACACACTACAGGCTACATTTAGAGTTTCTTTAAAATGAACTTGTTGTGTTAATCTGAATATGCGTTAAGGCTCAGGGCATATTCGTATTGCCTTCTAAAAACTATTTTTCTATAGCAAATAACTTTTCTATAGTACCTAACTTTAAACGTATTGTCTTTTTAAAACGGGATTTATAAGTCGATTATAGTATATATAGTATTAACTTCATTTATATTGATCAAAAATCACACGTGAGTATTTCTCTATAAAATTATCTATAAACTGTTATTATTTATAACCAAAACTAAAAACTAATGCGAGCGTCGCTGCTCACCGTTACGTACTCCTTGATTTCGCCACTCTTTTCTTTGTTTGTTCCTGACGGTTGGGTGTTGGGTTTATGCTAGTGCAGGTCCTAATTAATACGAGTCTAGCTGTTACGTGCTGGCTGCTGCGTTGTTCTCCGTTACGTACTTGCTGAGTTATTCCCCACTTTGCTTCGTTCTTACGATTGGTTGTTCGTTCTTGCTGCGTTGGTTTTTTTTTGTGCCGTTCTTGGTGCAGGACCCCTTTGAAGCCGGTTAGTCGTCTTTATTGAGTTGTATGCACCAATTAGTTCACCCAAAAACTTAAACTGATGAGAAAATGTAGATATTTCATTTATACTTCAACACTCCCTCTCACGTGTAGGCTCCCTTAGGCCTAATACGTGGAATAGAAGTGGACTGCAATTAATTTTTTTTAATTGCGTCAGCCAGGTCTTGAACTCGGGACCTCTTAGCTCTGATACCATATTGAGTTACATGCACCAACTAGTTCACCTAAAAGCTTAAGCTGATGAGAAAAGATGGATAATTCACTTATACTTCTACAGTCTTGCGCCACCCTTCATGGTTGCTTTGCATGCCGCTTGAGGTCGATCCTGTGGTTCTGCTCCGTTGTCTTCGCTGTTTCCCGTTACGAGTTACGTGATTGCTCTCTCCTTTTTTTTTTTACCTCTTTTCATTGTTTCGTTGATTTGCTCATCCGTTTTGGCTTTTGGGCTTCTGACCATGGTTACTGTTGCCTTGTTTGTACTGCACGAACCTTTTGAGCTGCTTCGCCGTTTTGCGCCACTCGTGCTGGTCGCCGTGCTTACTGCATGCATCAGGATTTACGGTTTTGCTTCGTCCTGCTATGCCTTTGTCTATACGCTGTTGTGCCACCTCCGTTGTGGTAACTGTTGATGAACCGTCACTGAAAAGCTTAATCCGATTGATTTCTTCTAGATTAAAAATAAATCAAACACAAGTAATACAAGAAATAATAAATTGAACATAAGAGATAAGGAAACTCCTTCTTCCTTTCTTTATTATTTTCTCCTTCAAAAGGTATATGTTACAATGATTGCAACCTTCTATTTATAAACTAAGTGGAGATGTGTTCACCTATAGGCTAGGCTTGTAGGTCTAGGCTCAGGTTTCCCAACACTCCGTCTTGGGTATTCATCCGACACGTTTACGCCTCATCAAAACTCTATAAAAACCCAATGAAAATTTTTTTGTAGAAAGAGTACACAATACATGTTATATTGCGTTGCACGAATTGACTCATTTAAAACCTTGCCGAGAAACTTCCGGAAAACTCGTAAGGGAAAAAGAGTATAATCCACCTTATTTCATTTAACCTACAAGATTTATTATTTGGGTACTTGGTCTCTGTGATCAAGTTGTAATAGTGAGTTCGAGAAGAATATCTCTCTAAGTTCTGTATTTCTCTAAGTCTCATCATTTCAATTTCACGTATACATCTTTCAAAGTTAGATGCTGGAAGTAACTTAGTAAATAAATCTATAAGATTTTCACATGACTTAGTATGCAATAGCTCAATTTCGTCCATCTTTTTGCAATTCATGAGTATAGAAGAACTTAGGGTTGATATACTTTGTGAGATGACTCTTCACGTAAACCGTTTGTACTTGTGTAACACAAACTGCATTATCTTCATAAATAATTGTGGGAGCTTGCGCTATATTCAATCCACATGATTGCTGGATATGGTGAACCATTCGTCGAAGCCAATAACATTCTAGTGCGGCTTCATATAGTGATATGATTTTCGAGTGATCCGTCGAAGTCGATACAATACTTTGTTTAGATGATTTTCATAAAATTACAATTCCATTATATAGGAACACATAGCATATTTTTGACCTGGTTGTATGCGGGTCTGACAAGTATCTTGCATCTGCATAGTCAGTCATATTCAGATCTTGGTTTTTTCTATAGAACAGTCCAAGATCTTTGCTTCCTTGAAGGTATCAGAAGATGTTCTTTATTCCCTGCCAATGACTTTTGGTAGGTTCTACACTATGCTTTGCTAATAGGTTTACGGCAAATGCAATATCTAGTCTAGTGCAGTTTGTTTAATACATAAGTGCTCCTATTGCACTTAAGTACGGGAATTCTGGTCTCAAGACTTCCTTCCCCTCTTCTCTAGGTCAGTACGGATACTTGTCTTGCTGTAAAGACTACCGATAATCGATACTTTCGATGTGTATGCCTTTTCAAAACCAAATCTTTCTAACGCCTTCTGGGTGTAGGCTGACTGGTGCACTAATATCCCTTCTGGGACATGCTCGAGCTGCAAGTCTAAGCAATATTTGGTTTTACCCAAATCTTTCATTTCGAACTCTGACTCCAGGTAAGAGCTCACCTCCTTTATATGTTCTAGGGTTTCAAAGATATTCAGATCATCTATATATATTGAAATCATATAAATTCATTCTGAGATCGTCGTATAAATACACGGACAATCCTCATTATTCGTGTAGCCTTTCTTGTATGGCATTGCATGCAGACACATGCGACTTGGTCGTGCTCTTTAAATCGTTAAAGTGGTCAGGCAGTTGGTTTGCTAATACTTGCAAATCATTCTCTATTTGCTTCGCTAGTGCGCGGGTTATGTGCATGGATTCTCATGGCTTGCCACGTAATTTTTCGATATTTTTCAGCAAGGGGTTGATTTCCCCTTGCTTCACGTTTCGGAAAAGAGTGTTAGAAATACTTCCTTCAGTCGAATATGGGCTATACTACACTAATATTAAGGCACACGTAGCATATACTGCCTCAAAAACCATATTTAGAAGTTTTGAACTTTTCTGTTTCTGGCATGATAGATTAGGCCACATAGGTCTTAAAATGATATGAAATATAATTAACAATTCACAGGGATATAATATCGATGTAAATAATTTCTCAAATCAAGAAGATTTTTGTTCCCCGCATGTGCCACCGGGATATTAATTACTAGACATTCTGCTCTGAAAGTGAAGGATGAAACCCTTGCATTTCTGGAACGCATCTAAGGAGATATTTGCGGTCCAATATAGCCACTGTCAGGGCCATTTAAATATTTTATACTGCTCATCGATGCTCAACATACAATACAATGCTCAACATACAATACAATGATTTTATACTGCCCATGCATGTCGTTATCAATATTCACCTAAAAACAATAACAAAGGCAAGGATAAGTCTACGACTCAGCAAGTGTACAACAGAATAATAAACAATTTAAACATTGTATCAACTTGAATGCTCAACATACAATACAATGATTATTTTTTTCATTAGTCAATTCTCAACATCAACCATTTGACATCATCATCACTTAACCATATCCGTGGTATCTTCCCTAGGATCCCAATCTCAACCGTCTATTCTTTTCGCATCGAACGGCAGGCACGTCTTTGATCACAAGCGTGTGGATGGGTGATTAGAAATTGGATGGTCTAGATGAAGGTGGGTTAGAAAGCCGGGCAATGTAATCTCTGGAGAAATTCATAATGAAAGGCAGAGTTTTGAGTCGGAAGCATGTACAAGGTCCATATATATTCTTGACTATTCTCGTGCATATGTTTAATTTGCATTTTCGTTGTCAAGTCAGATCTCGGATTTGCGTAGGGTACAGTATGCATGAAAGAAAACCCTCAGGAAGCCTACTCATCAGTCATCAAGCATAATATAATCTCTATTGACCATGTTATAATATTTGGTATAAAACGTACATAAGGTATGTTTTTTCTTCTAACTGCATACTGTTTGTGTCTTTCCATATTGTATTTGTCCTGCTCCACAAAGTCTTAACATTAATAGAAGACACAGCTGCATGAGCAAGACTTCTGCAAATATGCTGACAATGTCAAAACCAAATCAACCAAATATTCAGAATGAATGACGATGGTGAATGACGATGATACTTGCGATGCTAATGTAAAAACGATGCTACTGCAAGCCCGTCTAGCTACCGCACAAACGATGATTGATGCCTGAAAATTGAAGAAGCGAAAGAGAAATCTAAAAAAGCAAAATTCTTGATGATTTTGTTCCGTGTATGATTGATCGAGGCATGCCTTTAAGAGGGAAAGAGATGTGCTGCGGTGCACAAATAATGTGTGGCTATTCACCGATGTCAATGTGAACAGTGCCCTGAATTTCTCATCGATTTTGACTAGATCCATCCGTAGCTTTCGCTCCTTCACTGCACCCTGAAAAATGAGCAGTAATACCATGGATATCTCATATCGCGCACCCACAACAGATCGATGCAGATGTGAGGTCTGGACTATGCATGAAAAATTCAGAGGAACACGCCTAATATAAACCAATCAAGCGTATTCCGTTGTGCAAAGATCGATCTCGATGGATCTATCGATCTACCTTTTCATGCAATTGTGTCCTCTGCTTTCCAGCAGGAAAGGAACAGTGTAACAATAATATCCGGTTCACTCACGGTGGTCTGATGAAAAGGCCATGGACAAGATCTTCCCTAGGACCCTGATCTGGAGCATGTAGTAATCAACTAGCTGCGTGTGCGCGGCGCCATGCCGCGTAGAGTAGTGTGCGCAAAGAAGCGCAAAGCAATTTCTGTAAAGAGACGTATGGAGACGAATGGATAAACTGGTAGGATCTGAAAAGGTTGATAGTATGGAGTAAACGTGGTTAAGTCAATATATCGTAAACTATAGCAGGGTTCTATTTAGTGATGGTAAGTTTTGCGGTGAGCATATCATATTTGGTGATATTTTTTACAACAAAATAGTTGTTCGTGCCACATTCTGTACAACAAAATAACTGGCGTCGGCTGTAATAAGTTTTGGTGATAGCGAAGATGGCAGTGATGTTTATACATTGGACAGAAACAACAAGGTTAAGCACTTTGCTATATTGCGTCGCAGGAACATATGTCGTTCAGTCTGGGTAGGGCGTTGAGTTTTCCTATTTGGAAATTAGAGGAATAGCAGCGTCAGAATGTGCTAAGTGATTGTTTTGTGTGTAGTAAAAGGTAGTGTTTTTGAAGAGTATAAGGTGATTCACCTAATGTGGCGTGGCGTCTTTTGTATCAGGGAACAGTTGTCTTGCAATTTTAGTTTTTTGCCCACCTTGTGTTGCTGTGGAAAGAAGCATATATAGTAAGTGGAGAAAGGATATATTTGGAGCATATATGGTTTGGATGCTGGAAGAGTAGGATTGAACGTAATGAGTTACAATAAAAAGGGCACCTTTTATTTGATGCTGTTGATGTAGTCTGATCAGTCTCTGTAGGCGTAGCGGATTCATGCGTTCTTTTTTTAGAGCGTGGTGATGGTGTAGCCTTGTAAAAGACATGTAAATAATCAGATATAAGCAAGGATGTGCAAAAAATGCATTGTATATAAATTGTAGCGTATGTGATGTTATAGGAAAAGAGATTATAATGGTATAGTTCTGGTCACTTGTAAAGTAGCATCGCTTGTTGTTGGGGTAACTGGGTGTGCACAAATGGCAGGAATAGATGGGCCTGTCAATGGTATAAAAAGTTGTTATTTTTGTGATATTCAATGTTTTGTTGTGAATTGCGGTTTGCAAATAAAGTTTTTTGCTTACCTGGTAATAGGAGTGTAGTATAATCTGGTTGACGTGCTACTGATCGGACATGGAATGTTGGGGCATCAGTTTGGAGCGATCTTTCTGACATCTGAACAATAAGTTCATATTTTCGGCCAACAATTGCCGTGATTTCAGGCGGGATCTGTTGCGCTTGGCCTTCAGTTGTTGCTACTAAAGGCATAGTAGGTCTTCCAACAAGTTGCTGAGCTATGTCACCAAAAAACATAAATTCTGCATGGATTGTTCTGTCTTGCTCATTGTTTTCAGAATCAATACCATATACGTTTATTTTGTATCTGTTTGAGGATTTGAAAACAATGGCGTATATTAGGTTTATCATTAATTAGATAATGATAAACTGTAACAAAGACATAGTGTATATGAGTAGTTTTATACCTTGGTTCCGCTGTTGTAGTACCACATCTTTGACATTCATATGTATCTCCATGTGGGAAAGTTTTTTTCCAGCATGAAGAGCATGATATGTACCATCATGATTGTCCTGGTACTAAATCAGTGATAAGGATACTTACTTTGTAGCGCTGTCCCTGTGTATATAGTATTTGGAAATAATTAGCATCTAGCTTATGCAAAAGATAGGATGTAAAGAGAGGTATAGAGTTGAGATTTATCTTACTAATGCTTCGTTCGGTATGAGCTCTATTAATTCGCGCACTATTGTGGGTATTGGATTGTTATCATGATGTGCGTCTTCTTGCCATTGAATTTGGTGTGGATGGTTTCTAATTCTATGTATCATATTATGAGTTGATGTTAGAAGAATGTAATACCAAAATAAAATGTATCATGTATATGCTGGTAGTATAGCTGTTTTGATAAAGTAGGAACCATACGTGTTCTGTAGAGCATGTATTTTAGGGATTGGTATATTGATGTACCACTTTGATGCAGAAGTGGTTTGTAATGCTAGCTGACCTATATGCATAAAGCAAAAACTTGATATGAGAAAAAGATGAAAATAGATATATTCTATATATGTGTTGCATATTTTATATATGTTTTGTTGTGTGTGTTTTATATATGTGTTGCATATTTTATATATGTTTTGTTGTGTGTGTTTTATATATGTGTTGCACAACAGTACACGTCAGCAATCAGCATGGGCTAAATAGTAGCACAGAAAGCAACCTATCATTATTTTGTGATTCCTACGGATATTGGTTCGGCACGGGGTTCATGTCTGCTTTACACAAAATCAACAGCATTATTAAACACTCGGAGTGTGTGTGGAGCCGCATTAATATTTTGTCTGGGAATTTTCATAATTAAACACTCGGAGTGTGTGTGTGAAGGCTATACATAACGTGCCTTTAAGAGGGAAAGAGATGTGCTGCGGTGCACAAATAATGTGTGGCTATTCACCGATATCAATGTGAACAGTGCCCTGAATTTCTCATCGATTTTGACTAGATCCATCCGTAGCTTTCGCTCCTTCACTGCACTCTGAAAAATGAGCAGTAATACCATGGATATCTCATATCGCGCACCCACAAAAGATCAATGCAGATGTGAGGTCTGGACTATGCATGAAAAATTCAGAGGAACACGCCTAATATAAACCAATCAAGCGTATTCCGTTGTGCAAAGATCGATCTCGATGGATCTATCGATCTACCTTTTCATGCAATTGTGTCCTCTGCTTTCCAGCAGGAAAGGAACAGTGTAACAATAATATCCGGTTCACTCACGGTGGTCTGATGAAAAGGCCATGGACAAGATCTTCCCTAGGACCCTGATCTGGAGCATCGTAGTAATCAACTTCAACAACGAAGAACACCGAACGACGATATAACCAAGAACATCCCTGTAAATATGTAAAACGCATTCATGTGAAACGTAAGCATAAAAAAAACGTTCACAGCTGCGAACGGACCACGAACAGGTAACAACCAGCACCACCGCAAAAGCACCTCAACGAACTAATCCAACACAAAATAACCAAAGCGAAGGTGGACGACGCTTATCGAAATGCAAAGGAACAACCGGGGAGGCCGAAGCGGAAGCAACAACAAAATAGAAAGGGAGAAAAGAGGAGCCGAAGCGAAACGCAGCACCCGAGACGCAAAGAGTAGCTGCAGAACGAACGGGCGCATGCCGGAAACCAAAACGCGAAACAAATTGCGCCGGCGAAGTCCGCGACACAGAGAACTATTCGGAAGCAGTAATGGATTCCACGCGTCGCAATCACGCCTCGGACGGATGAAGCGCCGCGTCGCACGGATGAAGCGCCGGTCGCAGCGCACATGTCGACATCGCAAAAACGTGGCTGGGCACCAAACCGATCCGGCGGTTGCTCGGAGGACGAAGCGCTTGCACACACGGTCCGCACACGCGTCGCAACCAACAAGGCACAAGGAACACGTGGACCGCGCGAGCGTGCAGGAAGTCCCCCGGGTTTGTTTAATGGATAATAATTCCAAGCATCCATCTTTTGGAGAATGACCCACCTGCCATTATAATTTACGCACTTTTCCAAAATACCATCCAATCATCCGAGATTTGGCAACTTTGGAATTGTTTAGAGATTTCAAGCAATGTCTGCAGGCCCGTTCCTTCGTGAAAGTAGTTATACTAGGCTGTCAGAGCACCTGGAGAATAAGAAATAATAAAGTGTTGGATCGTAAAGGCCTTCTCACCCCTAAAAGCTAGCCAACGATGTGAGAGACTCTTCTATTTTTAAGTTAGGTCCCTTACCCTTCCACAATTAATGTAGGAATATTCCAATAATATCTCTCTTCACATATTGATGTCCCTCAGCTCTTCACCGTCCCTTCATCGTACACCGACAGTTCTTTAGGGTCCCTTCACCATACACTGACGGTCCCTCAGGATCACGGTCCATCAGGCGTTCACACACTATTGTCCATTGGGCCAGAGATGTTAGAACCAGGCTCTGATACCACTTGTAGGACCGAACAGGTAACCGAGGGGGGTGAATGGTGCCTTAAAAATCTCTCTAAGAATTTACACAATCCTTCTTCTCCAATAGCTAGAGATCTATGAAGACAAAGATTGAATGCTCACTGGAAAACCGGAGAAAGCAAATCGAAATAGAGAAAGAATAGCACACTGGCGAACAATGTTCTATGCGGTCGAAATTCTCCCAATCGTAATCAATGGCTGTCCGACTATCATAGAACAGAGTGGTCGACAGCCAAAGACACCCGAGACCAGAACAACTATCAGAGAGGAGAAAGCAGACCAGAGAGGTTGAAGACTTGAAGCCGAGAAAAACTGACCGACAACTGACAGTAAATAGACACTGGCCGAAAACAGACAGAGCGGTCGAAAGCTTACCACGATGTCTTAAGACTCTCTGCCGTGGTCGAAATGGCCGAGCGGGTGACTATATGTGTACAGAGTGGTCGAACGCTAACTGGTGGTCGATTGAACAACTCGGATGTAGACATATGGCTCTCTGGTCGAAACCTCGTGGTCGTAAGCCACCAGGTGGTCGAACTACCAATGTGGTCGAAACCAAACTACCGCTCGAGACAACAGAGATACAACAGTTGCAACCGAAAACAGAATGCACAGTATCTACTGCGTGGTCGAAGCGAAATCAGAGGAAGGAGAAAGCACACGACCGCGAGATCCGATTTCTGAATAACATTTGATTCACGGATCAATCGATCATAAGACTTTAAACACTACAAGATAACATCCTCTGGCTAAGAAATAACAGGGCGATCGAAGCTTTTTCGCCGTGGTCGAAGAAAGCGACGCGACCGAAGAAGAAACAGAGGAAGTGAAAGCGCACGACCGCCAAACCCGATTTCCGGATAACTTATGATTCACGGTTCTATTGGTCATGGGTCTTTAAAAATAGCAAGACCACATCCTCTAGCTGAGAAAATCCAGAGTGGTCGAAGCTTCTCTGCCATGATCGAAAAGAACGACGTGGTCGAACGTGGAACAGAGGAAGAAGAAGGCCCATGACCGCAAGACCCGTTTTCTGAATAACTTTTGATTCACGGATCAAATGGTCATGAGACTTCAAAAATAGTTAGACCACGTCCTCTAGCCGAGAAAAATCAAAGTGGTCAAAGCCTCTCTGCTATGATCGAAAAGAACGACATGGTCGAACACGAAACATAGGAGTAGAGAAGGCGCACGACCACTCGGCCAAGAACTCAGCGACCAGACTTTGCTCTTGGGAATAAACAAGCCAAGATGGCTTAAAGAATGCTTCCCAGTTCAGAGCAAGTCGAAGCACCCCGAAACAAAACAATCTCAGACGGAAAAGAGGTGAAGATAAGATAAAACAGAGAGAACGCAATCAAGTCATCCACACATTAAACAGACAACACAACTCAAATAGAGGCAGAGAGATGAATGATTGTATCCATGGATGATTTCACAGACACTCCCCTCAGGAGGACCAGACTCTAATCCCTAGAGCCAACACACACTCTCAACAGCCACTCCCCTCGGGAGGACAAGCTCTAACCCTAGAGCTACACACACAGATAGACTCCCATGGGAGGGAGAGGCGCCAGCCGCCAGGGCTTGGCCAACCATATCAACCCTAACTCTTGCCTCCCGTCTCCTTTTTATAGACTCACACGCGAATCTAGACCTAATGGATCCACCCATTAGTCCACACTAGGGATTACCCGTAAACCCCAACTAACACCGGGCTTTACACACACGACAACCCGTTAACACCCGACAGGTCGCAATGCTTTAACATAAGCCATTTCCATTTGCAGGCCTGAGTCAATTCACCGAATTGCCCCTCAAGCACCTCCCCGGAAGCTTCCTGTTCTCGCATGACCGCACCTGCCTCCGACCGACTGGACCTCGACTCCTCCCTAAGTCTAGTCCCGGTCCACCTCACTGCACACGACCGCAACCGGCATCCGACTGACTGGACCTCAACTCCTCCCTGAGTCTAGTCCCGATCCACCTCGCCGTTGCCCGTCGTGTCCACCTCCGGTATCTTCAGCTCCGGTTCCTCATCTCCCAGCTTGCAACCACCTCACCAGCCACGATCATCTTCGGCATCTCCGACCGTATGGACCTCAACACCTCCTGTGCCTAGTCCCGGTCCTCCCACGCCTCACCATGACCTAGCTCCGAAGTCCTGCAACCAACACAGACAAGCAAACCTTCACATAGCACCGCACAAAACACCAGATCATCCATTAGCACTCTAAAAAAGGATTCCAGTGAATAACCACATACAATCAACTGGTTGTAAACCACCTACGACCACTCTGTTGCACAAGGCTGAAAGTGCCAGCAGCCTACGACGACATACAAGGCTCCTACGACCACATACTGTGAATCTAAATGAAGTTGTTTACATGTAATTTTCTTTCTATAGTCTTTGTTAATATGTCATTTCGACTATATGTATCCACAAACTTTATAAAACATGTTGTGCCTACTTCTGCAATGCCGCTTAGACTTCTTAACGTCATCAAGTTCCTACGTCTAATCTTGATCAGCACTTCAACATGACAGCACTTTAACTGGACAGATATAGGAATTAGGGGTGCAATCGGAGCGGATATGGACAAATATCGTTTATCCTGTATTATATTTTATATTTTTTCCTCGAAGTCGGAGTCAGACATGGATAATGTCGAATATCTATTTCTCCATTCCTCATCCATTCCAAAATCTTTCGGACGGTCGGTCAGTCGGAAATTATCCGCTTCTTTGCATAGGACATTGGACAGTATAGTACAATCAAAGTGAACATGAAGAGATTAATTACTGAGATGTTGAAAAAAGAACAATCAGTGCTCCTGCTTGTTTAGATATGACAATCTGTCTATATGTTATTTTGTTCCTAGATGAAGTCACAACAGACTTCCTCATATCATTTGACATACGGATATTTACAGGCGGATATCACTTATCCTGTATCCTATTCCATATTTTTTCCTCGGAGTTGGAGTCGGACACGGATAGTGCCGGATACCCATCTACTCCTTCCGTATCCGTTCCGCATACCTTCGGTCGGTCGGACGGACAAAAATTATCCGCTCCGTTTGCACCTCTAATAGGAATGCATCTAGCTAACACATTCAGAGAAATGGTACCATGATAAATCATAACAATGGACAAGACGAGTCGAAGGATATTTCTGCAACACTATTTTCTTCTATTCAGTTCTAAAACTAAGGTGAATATAAGATTATACTCCAAAACACCATTCTTCTAGCCAAGTCATACTCCAAAACTATAACATTATAAAACAAGTTGCAAACTAAGATAAAATGGAAAAAATGGTACTTACAGAGCAAGCATAGCACTGGTAAAATGGAACTTTTGAGCATATTTTGCCATTTCTGCGAAGGACTGAAGTTTCACAAGTGAAATAGAAAGGTAGTTCTTAGAAATTGTTGTCAATGAATCAAGCTCCTTACAGGCCCCTAATTATTTGCAACACTCGTAGCAAAACTAAGGTGAAATTGTTCTTAGAAATTGTTGTCAAAAATGTGTTGCTATCACTCGTAGCAACACAACAGCCTCTATAAATAGACGGCATGCAGGTCTAGGTTGGCAAATTCAACAGCAGTCGTTTCTCCTTGTTCCGTGAGAAAGAATCTCAAAGCTAGGAAGAGCATGGAAGGCAAAGGTTTTAAGAGTGTGCTTATCAGTGTGCTGATACTGGGACTAGTTCTTGAGAATATCCAAGTGGATGCTAAGAGCTGCTGCCCATCCATAGCAGCAAGAAACGCGTATAACGTCTGTCGTCTTACGGGTACTTCCTCGAAAAGATGTGCAAGTCTCTCTGGTTGCAGAATCCAAAGCAATCCAACATGCAGGCCCCCTTATCCATATCTCACCGTTTTCCCGCACTCTGGTAAATGAACCCATTCTTTTTATTATTTTGTCACAATCAAGAAATTCCATTTTAATGTTCGATGTTTTGGCAGATGAAGCAGATGTCGTTGACTTTTGCAATTTGGGATGTACGTCCTCCGTGTGCCGCAACATAAACGCTCGTGAGACAAATTAATTACCGTTTGCTAGCTTCTTACAACTTGCTCCTTAACAAAGGTTTTGCCTCTAATGCAAACTATTTTGGTGTCAGTTATTGGCAGCGAGGAAGTGAATGATGTCATGGAACGTTGTAACAACGCATGCTACCGTTTCTGCACCAAGGAAGATGACACTCCCACGGTTGTTGCTTAGGAAAGTGCATGCGTGGGGACTCCACATGGTAGCCAAGGCCATGTTGTTATTTGGACTTCAATAATTGGATTTCACATCCAAACCAGTGTGCCATCGTATTTGCGTTTTTCTATCTTTTTTCAATAAGGGTGTCTACGATGCCATTTTCTTTCGAGAATGTGCTCGTCTAGCTATGTTGTATCCTTGGCTAATAAATTTCGTTGTGATGATTTGAGTCTTATTTAGTTTCTATTTCCTTTTATGTTTTTCAAAGTAATATAGCTATAACACCCCGGCTTAACAAAAGCATAAAATGTCATCCATAACTACGATGGCTATCAATTTAAACCATTAAACAAGTATTACCATCAGCTGGCCTTCAATTATAATTCCACAACATATCCATGAACATAATACTTCAACATTAAAGGAATGAATAATTGACATTAAGATGGACCAATAATAAATGTGGACAAATTGAAGTCCTTTTGGCTTTTCATAGTGTCCAGTGTCAGACTTTGACTGTGGACTGTTCATATTGATTTGGACTGGGTACATTGGTATACCATGCAGTAATATCCTTGTAGAGATTAATGCCATTTAAAATTTCTTTCATCGAACATTAACTTTATGGGTCAATATTTTGTTTGAGTTAGTACTAGGGGTGCCATCTGCACATTGTTGCAGATCTGATTGGGTTTTCTCTTAAGATTTTGTACGTAAAAAATCTCACTAATATGAGAATAAATATTGTGATTTTTTTCATTTCCATGTATTAAGGGCAATCACATGTAGAGTTATAATCGTACATTTTATGAAACATAATAAAAGTTTAAATATTTGAGACATACACATGCATATATTCAGTCAAAGTACGATGTCATGTTGTAGCAAGGTAGATATTGAGCAAGACTTACATTAAAATGCATCTCATTGCACTACTACAAAACAGGTAATACTAGACGGCTACATCACAGATGGTTTATACTGGGAACCGTCTGTGTGACTTTCACAAACTGTTCTTAACACGAACCGCTTGTGATAGTATACACAACACAGACGATTCTTGTTAAGAACCGTCTGTGAACTTTCACAGACAGTTCTTAACAAGAACCGTCTGTGTTGTGTAGACTATCACAGACGGTTCTTAACACAAGAACAGTCTGTTAATGTGCACATACAGTTTTTTTAACAAGAACCGTATGTGATGTCCCTTCTTCACAGCTACCTGTGATATTCTGTACATGATCAGAGGTTAATATATAAGTACACATTGCTTCTAATTTATAACTTAACTACAGAACTACTGAGACAAGACATCACAAATTAAAGGAAAATTTATTAATTTCAATTCGAGGCAAATTTATTACAAAAGTCGCACATATAAAGAGATTCCCAGATTCTAATCTTTTGGGCTTCGTACGCTTCTTCTTCGACTTTGGGACTTGGAGGATTAGCCGCTGAGTTCTCGAACGCCGTTAAGATTGTCCTACACCTCAGCACTTCCTCCTCCAGCCTGGGCAAATGATCAGTAGCATAGCCTATAATCTCGTAGAGGATAGCATAATAAGATTCCTCAGAATCTTCCGTTTCTGCTTGATCGGCAATGCTACCCATCAGTCTCTCCAATGCCTTAGAGCTTCTTCCGCTTTGTACACATTGTTGAGAAGAACCAGGGTGAGGGTTGTTTCCCTTTCTTGAGAGGTAGCAAGACGCCTCCGTCGACGGCGGATGATCAGGTCGAGCTGACGGATGCAAGAAAGTCGGGGAAGGAGAGCAGGGCGTGTGCGGAGAAGCTGCTCCAGATGTAAATTGCTGGCCACCTGTGTAAGGTTCCGACCGAACAACTCTTGATGAACGGATGAGAGGAAGGAGATGATCACATGAATAGTGGAAGCCATTGTACGTACGTTGAAGATGAGTATAGCTAGAGGACAGTACGTACGTGTACGTAGAAGATCTGGATTAGGCGTGCATGCATATTTAACCTTTAGCACAGACGGTTCGTATACCAAACATTAATGATCGATATAGATGGTTCGTATTCTAAACATTAATGATAAGACGATTCGTATAACGATCAAGATACGTTAGTACGAAACACGAGAGATACGTTCTGACTTTGTATTATCACAGACAGTTCTAAAATAGAACCGTTTGTGATAATAAATGATATCACAGATGGTTCTATTTTAGAACCGTCAAAATAGAACCGTCTGTGATAACTGTTTTATATATACTCGAGCTAGGGTTTTGCGTGTGCGCTGCAGTTATAGATCTAGCCTGTCACCGTCTCCCGATGTAGCCCGTCGACCCTCGTCCACGTCATCGCTGCTCTCCCGATCTAGCCCGTCGACCCCGGTCCACGCCGGCGCCGCTCTCCCGATCTAGCCCGTCGCGGTCTCCTTGGATCTCTCCCTCCTTCTCGGGTCCACGCCGTCGCCGTCGCCGCCTCCGCCTCCGCCTCGGACCTCCGTCCCCAGTCGCCATTGACCCCCGTCCACGCCGCCGCTGCCGCCTTCTACTGATATTAAGGTTTTCATTTTCGTGCTACATTGCTAGCGATATCAAGTGTTCTTGCATTTGTCATAGTTCTTTTGTCCTTATGGAATGCAAGAATATGACTTCATGTATGATGTTTATATGCAGTTTTTTCCATTGCTTCTGAAGTTAATTGCATCAAATGTTCAGAGGTATGCCCTTTTAATTGCTAGGCAACTTCTCATATATTTGCGGATATTTTACAGTTGATATTAGAAGAAATCCGTTCTGCTTCTTTCCTTCAAATGATTTCTCATATATCTAATTCTGTTTAATTTCCTTCTGTTCTAGATTGGAGAAGTTTTCAGAAGTGCTTCCATTAATGATGTTAGCAGGATCTTTTCTTCCTCTCTTCCTTCGCCTTATGGATCTGCCAAGTAAGCCTGCTGATTCTGTACTTTATTAAACTCTTGTAGGTGCTGACATCTGGTGCACATCCCTTGAAACATGTGAGAGATTTGTGTAATGATCTAGTCCGTGCAGACATTGACATTGATTGTAATTTTTTGCTGGGCATAAGATATTGATATTGATTGTAATCTTCTATTTGTTAATGAATATTGACATTGAAATGAATTGAGATGTGAATTGGATGTTTTATGTTTGTGAAATGAATTGAGATGTGAATTGGATGTATACATGTACATTTTGATCTGCTTGCTTCAGAGGGCATGCCTCGCATTTTCTGAGACTAGCCAATAAACAGAAATAGATTTAGGAGTAGAAGGGAATATCGCAGATGGTTTTTAACTAAAAATTGTCTGTGATAGTTATAATCATAGACGGTTTTTAGTTAAAAACCGTCTGTGATATTTGCACCACAGACGGTTCGAAAGCTGTCTGTGATGACCTCGTGCCATTACTGACCCATAAATTCAGACGGCTCACAAAACCATCTGTGATGACGTTTCTGAATCGTCTGTAATACGGTTTTCTGTAGTAGTGAGTCAACTTGGGAAAAGAAGTCAGATTTGCAGCGGGATTTTCCCAACCTGCTCCCTGGACCAAGTTAATCTCGGGGTCGGGATTCTTTTAAAAGGGGTAGGTTGAATTAACCTCCAAATTTTGAATTTTTTTTTGAAATTTTCCTTGAATTTTGCTTGAATTCAGCTCCTTGCCCAAATTCAAAGCAAATGGTTTCAAATATATTCTTCACATGATCACATCGTTCATATATAACCGTAAGCAGGTCTGTTGAATACATCAAGTTGTGAGAAGAAATTACATAATTTATAGTCTCGAAAACGTAAAATCTATACTAGCTTCTTCTATCTATCATATAAAGGTTTTTCTCCAGCATCTCTCTCGTATAAAAATATCAACAATCATCAACTGATACTTTCAACCTGCACCATCTGAAAGCGTATACAGCAGATATAAAGCCATTAAGACCACAGAATGTTGACATCTCAAGAGTTATCTGCAGCAGCTTATGTCCTATTTGAAACCCGTGAGCATAGCGCACGAGCCTACAGAGTTGAGGTGCTTTCATTTAACTTATTAACATAAAATTTGTATTTGTTGGATCGTCGATGGCAATCAGAGAAGGATAAATGATTGTAATGCGCACCAAAAGCTTTTTCCAAAATTTATCTTCTAAAATTTTAATATGCAAAAACGACAAGAAAAACGAAACCAAAATAACAGTAAACGAGTAAATAAAAAACTAGCTTACTCTCTCTCCAACTTATTGATCAGTGAGCACACGATAGCACATATGATAGCGGCTTATGGCTTTTGGCTGAAATTTTTGAATTTTGGCTGTTTACGGTACAGATTACGAAGAAACAGATACTCACTTGCGATTTTGGCAGGTACAAATGTTGGGCTTTTAACGTGTAGATCGTTTAGCCTGTAGACCCCATCTTGAGAAAATACTCCGTTTAAAAGTTAGGTACTGTAGCAAAAGCCAAAAGCCGCCGACTTCGGAGGAAAAGAACAGGCCCCTAGTCGGCTGTGCATTCCCACGCGAAGACGGACGATCGAGCGCACGCGGGCAGCCGAAGGAACGACACGCGCTGGCCAAGGCGTTGTGCTGGCGCTGGCAAAAGCGGCGCATGGGTAGCCGTCCACGTGTGTAACGGGGTTGAGTCCTATCGTCCATATCATGATGAAGTATTTGTATTTATTTGATAATTATCACGTACGTGTACGTAGCGTTCCACAACAGCCTCTATAAATAGATGGCACGCAGGTCTAGGTTCGCCAGTCCAGTAGCTAGCAGTCGTCGTTTCTCCAATTCAGTAGCGAGCAGTCGTCGTTTCTCCAATTCAGTAGCGAGCAGTCGTCGTTTCTCCTTGTTCGGTGAGAAAAAAAAAACCACATAGCTAGCTAGGAAGAGTATGGAAGGCAAAGGTTTTAAGAGTGTGCTTATCAGTGTACTCATATCCAAGTGGATGCTAAGAGCTGCACGTTTGTCGTTTTGCGGGTGCTTCTAGGGAAACCTGTGCAGGTCTCTCTGGTTGCAAAATTGTTGACGGGAAATGCAAGCCCCCTTATGATCATCTCACCCTTTTTCCGCACTCTGGTAAAATGAACCCACTCTTTTTATTATTTCGTCCCAATCAAGAAATTCAATTTTAATAGAAGATGTTTTGGCAGATGAAGCTAAGCAGATGTCGTTGGCTTTTGCAAGTTGGGATGTACTTCTTCCGTGTGCAACAAAATAAACGCTTGTAAGGCAAATTTATTACCGTTTGCTAGCTTCTTACAACTTGCTCCTTAACAAAGGTTTTGCCTCTAATGCAAATTATTTTGGTGTCAGTTGTTGGCAGCAAGGAAGTGAATGATACCGTGGAAAGCTGTAACAATGCATGCGACCGTTTTTGCACCAAAGATGTTGACACTCCCATGGTTCACTACTACAGAAAAGATCATCACAGACGGTTCAAAAACGTCATCACAGACGGTTTTTTGAATCATCTGAATTTATGGGTCAGTGATAATCGAAGGTTATCACAGACAGTTGTCGAACCGTCTGTGATATATCAGTATCACAGACGGTTTTTAACTGAGCTAAAGATGACTCCTTAACAAATTTAGAGCTAAAGATGGCCGATTTTGAGGGTCTTAGAGGGCGACTGGTGCAAGCGGGACATTTTTTTATCAGACTCGTCGTTAGCTTTCCAACGAGTACAAGAACGTAAAAAAAAGACATCGTATACAAAAGTTATGCCCGTTTTGCTGAAAGTGTCTCAAAACTGAATCCTACTTGGAATCAGGCGGAAAATTATGAAATTTTAGAGGATTGCTAGGCGGGAAACATATTACAGACGGTTTTTAATACAAACCATCTGTGATAACATCATTATCACAGACAGTTTTTGACGATTCTTATTAAAAACCGTCTGTGATAATGATGTTATCACAGACGATTTGTATTAAAAACCGTCTGTGAAAATACCGCAGACGGCTATTCGTATGAACCGACTGTGATACTTGCAGGACAGACGGTTATTCGTATGAACCGACTGTGATACTTGCAGCACAGACGGTTATTCGTATGAACCGACTGTGATACTTGCAGCACAGACGATTCCTAGGAACCATCTGTGATATAAGCGTCTAGTTTAGCCTATTTTGTAGTAGTGTCATCTGGCGCAACTGATTCTTTATTAGTAACTAGTTACGTACCCGTGCGTTACAACGGAACTCATTAAATGTATAGAGAATCGTGCTATAGAATAGAGTTGCTCTGATCGGTTGGAAAGTGGAGAATGGTGAGGAGTTGAGGAAATAGAGCGGTTGGAGGAGAATGGACATACAAACACCAACTCGTTCTTTTGTAATAGTAATGATAAGTAAAATTTTGATAAATCTAGAAAAGAGTAATTATTTCATATATCCATGGGGTAACAATGGTGTCGGCGAACTAGTCTCAGCATCCTTGTTAGAAGGTGAAGGCTGTATCTTTACTATTATAAAAGTGTGAGTTGGTGGTTGGTATATTCTCCCTCCTCTCTTCTCAGCAATCCGATTTGATCTAGACCATTCGTCTCTCTCATCCTCTCTCTCTTAGGATATAACCGCCCACCCCCTCCACTTTTCCCATCTCCTCGCGCATTCTAGCTACTCTTCTCTCTCTGTCGCTTGCTCTCCAATATTTGATGTGTGAAGTTGACCAGGCAGTAAGTTCCGTCTCATTATTTTTATGACTCCGTTATAACACATGGATTTCTAACTAGTAACAACAAAAAATGGGCCTTCGTGGATCTGCGTGCAGAGGCCTTTCGATCCAATGCGACATGCATAGCATTTTAGCAATTGGAATAGGAAAAAATGCAGACAATGCAATGCACTAACTATACAAGCGCTCTCTATTTTTAGGTACACACATCTAGGGTTTAAAATCCCAGCGGTTACCGCGGCCAGTAACCTCCGGTTACCGTTTCTACCGGTGAAGATCGATAACCGAAAAAATTGGCCGGTATCAGTTTTTGATTTTTGAATTTTGGTCGGTTTTTTCTGGTTTTTCGGTTACCGGCCGATTTTTCTGGTTACCGATCAGTTTTTCCGGTTACCGGTTTCAAAACATCCCAAAATTCATGTTTTGATTTTCAAATTGTGACCGGTTTTTTTGCCAATTTTTTAGGTAACCCGGCCAGAAGGGATTTCTCCAAATTCCAAAATTCAAGTCTTATTACGAACGGTCTCTGATATGTGACATATCACAGACGGTTCTTATTACGAACCGTCTGTGATGTCTCGCCACGTCATCGATCTGCAGCATATCCCCCAGGATCCTGATCTCACCCGTCCATTCTCTCCGCATCGAATGGTAGGCATCGTTCTCCTCCCCACCTCGCCCCTTATTAACCCGCTCTCCTCTCCTACTAGAAGAACCAATACCACCAATACTACTCCAACTCATTTGTGCGCGGCAAGGGTAGGAAGGGTTCGGCAAGAGCAAGATGGAAAGGAAGAAGGCCGGCATAGAAAGGAAGAAGGCAATGTCAATGGCAATGGCAATGGCAAGATGGAAAGGAAGAATACAATGTCAATGGCAATGGCACGATGGAAATGAAGAAGGCCGGCATAGAAGCTAAAAATAGTATTCGTTGCCCTTTTGTTTCTACTACTTGAAATTTTTTTCGCACCACTTGTTTTAGATTGTAGTTTAATGTAGTGTAAGTATTTTCTGAATTTGTAGCCATGAAGTTTATCTTTGTAAAATTGGAAGTGTCCTTTTATGTATGCAATGCTATGGGTAACCTACCCGATTTGCGAAATGGATGTTTTATGTTTGTGAAATAAATTGAGATGTGAATTGGATGTATACATGTACATGTTGATCTGCTTGTTTCAAAGGGTATGGCTAGTATTTCCTAAGGCTAGCCAAAAATCAGAATAGATTTAGGGGTAAAAGAGAATATCACACACGGTTTTTAACTGTTGATAATCACAGATGGTTTTTAATTAAAAACCGTCCGTGGTATTTACACCACAGACGGTTCGAAAGCCATCTGTGATGACCTCATACCATTACTGACCCATAAATTCAGACGGTTCACAAAGCCGTCTATGATGACGTTTCTGAACCGTCTGTAATACGGTTTTCTGTAGTAGTGAGTCAACTTGGGAAAAGAAGTCAGATTTATAGCGGAATTTTCCCAACCTGCTCCATGGACCAAGTTAATCTCGGAGTCGAGATTCTTTTTAAAGGGGTAGGTTGAATTAACCTCCAAAATTTGATTTTTTTTTTTGAAATTTTCCTTGAATTTTGCTTGAATTCAACTCCTTACCCCAAATTCAAAGCAAATGGTTTCAAATATATTCTTCACATGATCACATCGTTCATATATAACCGTAACCAGGTCTGTTGAATACATCAAGTTGTGAGAAGAAATTACATAATTTATAGTCTCGAAAACGTAAAATCTATACTAGCTTCTTCTATCTATCATTTACAGGTTTTTGTCCTGCATCTCTCTCGTAAACTTAAAATCTATACTAGCTTATGATGCGTGCATACAAAACTATCTAGTCGGCAGTGCATTCCCACGCGAAGACGGACGATCGAGCGCACGCGGGCAGCCGAAGGAACGACACGCGCTGGCCAAGGCGTTGTACTGGCGCTGGCAAAAGCGGCGCATGGGTAGCCGTCCACGTGTGTAACGGGGTTGAGTCCTATCGTCCATATCATGATGAAGTATTTGTATTTGATAATTATCACGTACGTGTACGTAGCGTTCTACAAAAGCCTCTATAAATAGATGGCATGCTGGTCTAGGTTCGCCAGTTCAGAAGCAGCCGTCGTTTCTCCTTGTTCCGTGAGAAAAAAAAACCACATAGCGTTCTACAAAAGCCTCTATAAATACGTATAACGTTTGTCGTACTGGGACTAGTTCATAGCTAGGAAGAGTATGGAAGGCAAAGGTTTTAAGAGTGTGCTTATCAGTGTGCTCATACTGGGACTAGTTCTTGAGAATATCCAAGTGGATGCTAAGAGCTGCTGCCCATCCACAACAGCAAGAAATGAGTATAACGTCTGTCGTTTTACGGGTGCTTCTAGGGGAACCTGTTCAAAACTCTCTGGTTGCAAAATTGTTGAAGGGAAATGCAAGCCCCCTTACGTTCATCTCGCCCTTTTCCCGCACTCTGGTAAAATGAACCCACTCTTTTTATTATTTTGTCCCAATCAAGAAATTCCATTTTAATATTATATGTTTTAGCAGATGAAGCAGATGTCGTTGGCTTTTGCAAGTTGGGATGTACGTCCTCCGTGTGCAACAACATAAACGCTCGTGAGACAAATTTATTACCGTTTGCTAGCTTCTTACAACTTGCTCCTTAACAAAGGTTTTGCCTCTAATGCAAATTATTTTGGTGTCAGTTGTTGGCAGCGAGGAAGTGAATGATGCCGTGGAACGCTGTAACAATGCCTGCGACCGTTTCTGCACCAAGGATGTTGACACTCCCACGGTTGTTGCTTAAGAAAGTGCATGCGTGGGGACTTCACATGGTAGCCAAGGCCATGTTGTTGTTTGGATTTCAATAATTGGATTTCATATCCAAACCAGTGTGTTGTTTTATTTGCGTCTTTTTCTTTCTTTTTTTCAATAATGGTGGCTTCGATGCCATTTTCTTCCGAGAATGTGCTCATCTAGCTGCGTTGTATCCTTGGCTAATAAATTTTGTTGTCATGATTTGTGTTGTTATTTAGTTTCTATTTTCTTTTATGTTTTCAAAGAAATATAGTGGTAGCAATTTAGTTGAAAAAAGATAGTTGTAGACGAAATTGGAGGATCTAGGACAGATACATGATGAGTGAAGATATATAGTACATATCAAGGTAGATGTGCATATAAAATCGAGTTGCGGGGCGTGTAGAATATTGGAGGGTAAACAAGAAATACACATGGCAACCTTGCTTGACATAAATCATAAGGAGGAATAAACAAGGTCAATCCATGTGTGTGACATACATAAATTGGAAATGAGCATTAGACTAAACTAATCAACTAAAGTACTTTCTAAAACTATTCAGTAAGTACATTTTCACCAAAGTAGATATATTTATGGAATGTATAACAAACTATTGTAATCTAATAGGGAACTGCACTGGCAAATATAATTTCTAAAGGAACTAATAGACTAATGTAATAAGAGCTTAGACCAATCTAAATATGAATTAAACGAATCCCTTAAAACAATACTATACAATCGAACTTCACTTGTCATCTGACCACAAGCCACTACCTCCGATGCTCACTTCCATTGTAGCTATACATCGATCAGATCAACATGTTAAAAATATCAACAAATAATTATTTGGCCTTCTTAAAACGTCTATGTAGAAAGTTGACGAGAACACGCTTAGGGTATAGCATATTGGGTGACCCGATCTTCACATTGTAAGAATCCATACGTCGAGAATAAATTTGGTTTGTAACCTGATGAAAGGGGCAATTTGTGACCTAACCCTCTTCCAAAAGCTTACCAGAACCAGCGCACATATATAGCATTACCTGTATATATCCAACAGGGGAACCATACATGTTCTACTGAAGCAAATTCCCATAGTTCACTGGAGCAAAATTTCATAAGGAGATATGACTCTCGTCTCATGACACACTGTATAAATTCGACACATAATATCTATTAGAACTCTGTTGTTACAAATGAATTTTAAATGAATTGCCTCTTTTTTTACTGTAAAACAATACACTACATTGTGATGTCTAGGTGACTAGATGGGGGAGCTAAGGTCCGAGTAGCCATGTAAGTCTAGGTGAGGCTACGTGGCTCAAGCGGAAAGCATAGAGAAGATAAGGATCATGAAGAGGCGAGTTGGTGTATGTGGTGCGCCAAGTGACGAGGCAATGCATATAGAGACGATTCGGCAGAGTCCGAATGCGTGAGGACGTGACGGCTAGTCATTGGACACTACATACTGCATTTCAAAGGATAGGGAGATGCTTTGAGGTAGAGATGCGGACGAAGTCAAGGGAAGGTGCCCAAAAGCTTCATCGAAGGTATTTGGGTAGTTGACCAAATACCAGGTTTGATGCCTTTCAAAACTATGGCGTAGAGAGGTGCAAAGGTAAAGTGGTTTAGGTCACAGAGAGCTGGAATTGTCAAGTGTATCAATCACTAAAGAGTTGACGTGTTGAGTCTTGTAAATGCTTTGAGAAGCATGTGTGAGTATGTAAAACCTGTGTTAGTGGGGTTGGCGGGTTTCATTGGTAAGCTTAATAGGTTGGACCTATTTGGGTTGTGTTGGTTATTTAGAGGGAAGGTGACAAGGTGGTGAGATCCAAGGATTCTAAGGATTAGTTTTGCTCTACCACTTTGTCTCCTATGATTGTATGAGAGAGAGAGCTTGAGAGAGGAAATGGTAGTACTTTGGTAGCACCTTGTAATCATTCATGATTGTATGAGCATCATCCTCCACTGAAATTAATCAAAGTTTTGTCTCAATCATTCTCTTGTTTGTGTTCTTGTTTGGCTTTGCTTGTTCTTGAGCTAGATTTGTGATTTTGGGTTTATGAGAGTTCTTTCCCAATCTCTTGCTTAAATTATCTCATTAGGATTTGTAGAATAGATCTAGAAAATCTCATATCTTAGATCATCACGGGCAAGAAGTAGTTTTAGATTTAGCGTTTTTTGTGTTCTCGTGGGCTAGATTCGATTCTCTTCAATTTGCTAAACTCAAGCCCAAGAATGTTGTAATTCTTGATTGGTTTAGGTTCTAATTGCCTTAAATAAATCTCATGCAAAACTTGGATGTATTTGGATGAGAATTATGCAAGTTCTTAGGATTTGAGCATTTGTTCTGATAGGTGTTTAGGTCTGGGAACAGAAGACCAGTTGGACCGACCTCGAACCTACAATCCTACCAGCCAAACAGTGTAACCAATCACATGCCTGCAGTTGGATCGGCCAACGGTCAGATCGGTGCATCAACAACGGTCTGACCGAGCTTGTGAAAGAGACTGATTTGGTTGGTTCTTATTTTTATGTTTGGTTTGCATAGCTGTATTAGTGTGATCTAAACTTAGTGACTATCATAGTTATTAAGTAAAGATTTTAAATACTTTAGAGAAAAAATTTAAAAAATTATTCACCCTCTCTAGTTGCGAACATCGATCGATCCTACAGGTCTCAATAACATTCAAACCTCGTATTAAATGGGAGAACCAATGTAGACATGTACTTTTTCCCCGAGGTCTCGAAGCTCCACCAAGCTGTCATACTCTCATTGAAGCACCTCGCAAGGGTCACACCCTCAAGATGTATTCTCACAAGAACTCCAAACAGCTGGCAGTCGGGGCTGTTGGCCTTTTTGTGAGGCAATTGCACTGTAGTGTGGCTTTTAACTTTTTGTTAGCTAAAAGATGAGAACAAATAGTAAAAATATTCAGAACAATTGGAAAAAAACCACTAAATCAATTGAGACAATACAAAGAAATAAAAAGGAAAAAAGAAAAGCCTAAAAACAAAAAACAGTCAAAATTTAGAAGCAAAAAAGCTAAAGCCGTTTGGAGCGACGCCTAAACTCGATCCACTAGTGGTTGTGCTTATCCACTATGGATAGACAAACTCCAAGTTGACACAAACATAATCATGTGCTACTCCACAACCTCCATCGGAGTAGTCCATGTGCATGTTCTGAGGCAATAACGAGACGGTTGATCTTGAAGAGTGACACTCTAGCTCTAACATCTTATTTTATCTCTTGGATTGCTTAGTGAGCTTACATCGGTTGGCTCTCTATTGTATCATTGGATGCCTCCAATATGACCAGGAGACAGCCCCAACTCAGTCCTTCTCATAGCCCTCACACAAAAACTATTTGATGGAACTAATGTCGGTAAAACTGCACTAGTTAGGACATATCCTTATCAGTTAGGACTTGTCCTAACCATAGTTGTCAATTCTATTCTGGAGGCTATTTTGGTTTGCCTCTTGGTATAGAATGTGTCGGCACTAGTTTATTCCAGTGTACCATTCTGGAGTATAATATAAAGTTTATATATTCATATGTATGTAAAAAACTGTACTAGTTACCATGCTTCCTAGTAAAAAATTTCAAGAAAAAGAATAGCACAGGCCAAGGAGTTAGTTGGGCCAGTCCAACAAGCCATATACTTATCAATGATCCAAAGCCCACCCACCTTGGCTGACCCAACAAGCCATATAAAAATCTGGCCTGGCAGGGGTAGCAGCTTCTAGTCGTGGGAAGACCAAGGCTGACAGCAGCCTCACCTCTCTGTTTGTGAAAGGTGTAGCTGTCCAGGCTGGCCGATCCCTAATCAAGTTTTTTGGCCGATACCAGAATTGGTGGTATGCAGAGTTCCATCTGAAATGGCTGGAATCGACTGGAATTCTGGCCGGTGTAGGATGAAACCTCCTTTGTGCCGTTTTGTAGGCCGGATGAAACATACCGGCCATTTGGTCGGTACCGGAATGAAATTGATAACTGTAGTCCTAACTACATATGGATCGGCTAGTTCACTGTTCATGTCAGTGACCGGTTGGAAGATTGGACCTAATCGAACTTAGGACTAATCATAAGTGCTCTTGGGTTTCAAGCCTAGTCTCGTGTTACACAAGTTCGGACATGTCCGGACTAACCTTAAAACTTGTTCTAACTCATGAGAAATATTACACCTACGATCTCACTCGACTTTGCTATATATCAAGCATTCCCTATTTGTGCAAATATCAACCTCAACACGGTGGTCAAGATAATAACTCATGCCACCACCTTGATAATACGGCAAAAATTGAAAACAACGTATACTTCCACCGGTCGACCAACATCTTGCTGACTAAGGGACTGTCATTTTTTTTTACCTTTAGCGCCTGCTGCACCGTACTGGTTCTTCCGATGTGTCTGATCTTCTCACGATGGTTAATTAGTAGTCCTTTTTTTTTTTTGCCTTATCTAAGGGTCCAAGCAACGGTGGAGCTAGAACCAAAATCCTGTGGAGTCAAGTCCACCAAAATCTTTGAAGTATGATGTATCTTGATGCAAATCTCAATAAAAATAGTCAGGTCTAGCAACTGAAATACAAACTCTAAACAAGTTTTCTAGCATACATACGCTGTCGTGTCCCTGCCATCATTATATTTTGGGCACGCCTGTTGATGATCATACGTACATGGATGCGTACATGAATACATGACTACGTGCAACACTGATAAGCACGATATATATAAGCTGTCCGAGCCAGCCTAATTTGAACTTTTTTTATGGAGCCCTAGTTTGAACTTTGAAGTGGCATGAATTAATGTGGCCATGAACCATTGGGCCTCATAGAAGAACTCTGTATATTTGCATGGGCCAAACTAAGTCTACTCTGATTTGCACCTTCCTTCTCCTGCCTTCCTGGAGGCCCGGCCTGTCAGAAAACAACAAGCATGCATGCATATTTCCCACCCACTTCCCTGGGGAACTTTTGGAGCAGATAGCTGAAGTAAATTTGGAACAAAGTAATTAATCTCTACTCGCAGCGTTAGCCTTAGCTTTCGATGGCTCAATATCAATAACGATGGCAGAAATGAGAAGATGGTATGATCTTAATTAGAAGCGTAGAACGAAAGAATCGCACGTTGATCGATTCAACGAATTCAGATGAACATGCAATCGGTCAAAGTGCATGGATTCACCCTCGCAAAGAATCTAAGCACTGTCGACCTTGCTTGGCCTTTCGCTTTTGAGCACAGTAGCTTGGCTAGCTAGCTCTACATGTGCTCTTCCCCCAAAAGGAGATCGAGGAAGAAAGAAGAGCATAGGATGCCGGCGGCCAGCACCCAGCCACAAATCTCATCAGCTTCCGGCCCGTAGCTAGCATGCTGCGAGCTCTTTTTCTTCTCTATGGTATAACTGCTCTTTGCAGCACCTTTCGGTAACCGATGACAATTCGCCCGCGTGTGTAATTCTCGGAAGAAAAAGGTCTTCGAGCGCCGTGTATTAAGCAAGTTAGTTGCTGACACGCGTTATTGATTAATTACTTTGACGATGTACGTACGTGTTTGAGAAATTAAGGAGACCACTGTTTGTATGGCTGCTTGCTTGCTTGCACGTATCAAATTATGCATGAACTGATTTTGCTTATACTAATTATGGCTTTTTCTCTACATTACTGAGGCTTTTTCTTAAAAAAATAATACTGTAATTGGATATAACTACTGTTTTTAGACCAAATTGGATATAATTACTTGTAAATTGTTTTTTAGCTACAGCGACGAAAGTATTATTGTTGGAATTAATTAAAAACATCGTGACGAAATTAAGTATTATTGAAATTAGTAATTAAAAAACTATCGTAACTAACTAGATTTCACAGCACATGTAATACATGACAAACTAATTAACCATAACACTGCTTGCTTAAAGTCGATCACTAACTATTCCGGGATAGGACACATGGCCGGGGTGTAGAGGACGGCAAGCCGAGAAGCTGCACACCCCCTCACAAAAATTAATAAAAGAGAAATGGAACTACGTACTACATGTAGTGCAATTCCTCGACCGCTGCCTCAGCTCTACCCGACCGACGAGCTGAAAAATGCACTCTCAAGCCCCGTTTGGAAGGAAAGGAATTTGATGTAAAAAAAATTCATTTTCGATATATGAATACGAGAAAATTCATACATTCCAAATTGGTTTTGAATCTATGCCAGCAAGACACATATTAATTGGGCACATGGAAATTCTCTCCAGATGCTTAATTTGAATTTTCTCCTCTTCTTGATCACGAGCACTGGCTTTTGATTGAATAGTCATAGACCTAAAAGCTACACGCTTGACTACCGCAGAGGATCTTACTCCAGACTATGGTTGGTTAGTCCCTGTCTCAACTCGCATAAAATCAACCTCTAAAAGGGATATATTTGTTTATAGGGAAATAGTGTATTCTTTTTTACTATGGCTGATGGTTTATAACTGCGGTTGATGATTTTTTTGTTTTAACATAGGTGTTTGTGGAGACGAACCGAATGTCAATAAGACACTTTAAAAAGATTATCATAATAAGCAACTTCGAAATAATGACGAAAAAACTATCATGTTTATTTGTTTAAAAAATATTATAAATCATAAGTTAAAAAGAATAGAGCCAAAGTGGAACTAACAGATCTGGCTTAACAATGCAGAATTTGAATGGGTGACCACACATGCGTTCCAAGTTCAACATGTACATCTAGTCGAGTCATCATCTATATATTTCTAGTGTACTAATTAAGCTAGTTTGTCCATTTGTCAGTCAAGTAATGGTCTCTCCTATTTCTACATCGATAGGGCGGTGCCTCCCGGTCCAATTGTTGTCGTCCGTTTGGACTTCCATTCCCTGTTCAAATAGAACTTTCAAAGATATGGGGCCTAGTAGTACACTACGTGCCAATGGAAGTTCGACCATAATGTCTAGCCGGCACATTTATATATATGGTTACGGTTTGTTTGGGAAAAAGCATTGTGAGACATACAAACGATTCACTTTACATTAAGGATCTAAACTTTGTCAGTGACTTTCAAAAACGATTTCCCAATTGTATCCCATATATTCGTGGATCAGCTCCTATAAGGCAAGGCGATTAGAGGTGCAAACGGAGTGAATAATTTCTATCCGTCCGACCGACCGAAAGTATACAGAACGGATACGGAAGGGGTAGATGGGTATCCGGCATTATCCGTGTCCGACTTCGACTCCGAGGAAAAAATATGGAATAAGATACGGGATAAGTGATATCCGTCCGTATATATCTGTATGTCAAATGATATGAGAAAGTCTGTTGTGACTTCACCTAGAAACAAAATAACATATATGCAGATTGTCATATCTAAATAAGCGGGAGTACTGAGTGTTCTTCCTTCAATATCTCAGTAATTAGTCTCTTCATGTTCGCTCTGATTATATCATACTGTCCAATGTCCTATGCAAAGAAGCGGATAATTTTCGTCCGACCGACCGTCCGAAAGAATATGGAACGGATATGGAATAGAGAAATAGATATCCGATATTATCCGTGTTCGACTCTGATTCTGAGAAAAAAATATGGAATAACATACAAGATAAGCAATATCCGTCCGCATCCGCTCCAATTACACCCTTAAAGGTGATCATATTTGTATCTAGAATGCCTACCAACCATGGCTTCATTTCAAACTCTTATTTAAAAAGACACTTCATTTTTAGCTCTTTAACTTTAGAAACGATCAAATAAAATAAAGTCCATATCAATCTTCTTAATTATTACCATAAAATATGCTGAGTCGTCTATGGCGAGAACAAGGTAAGCCCTGCCGACATATGAGGACAGCTAGGCATCATGTGGTAGGCACGATTAGGCAAGCTAGCTACCCTTGGATGGTAGGCCACCCTTCGTCGCATATATTGTTGCTGGAAAGTACTTGGTTGTTTGCAAATGAGTTTCATATATCTTACAAAAGATGATGTACTAATTTTATATATTAGTCTGGCTTGTAAAGTCTAAGCTTATACGTCCCAAGAAAAGCTAATTTCATGAAATTTTATATTAGTTTTTTTTAAACCAAGAAATTTATATTAGTTTATATGCTAATTATATAAATGAAACATCTGCGGTATCTTGGGTGTTGTTAGGTGTTGCATAACATTCCAGCTAGCTATACCCAGGAGACTGTACATGTTACCATAAAAACACTGTGCTTTTCTTAACAACATGTATATGTTTTGAACTAAACATTTCACATTTGTTTTGAGTAACAATCAGGCTACACCAAGCATGGAGCTAGCATACCCTGAAACTTCAGTCAATAATCCAACTTTCTAACATTTGATCACTAATATGCTACCTCCAATACATTAATTTATTTATACTTTGAAATCTAATAAATGCAGGAGAGAGAAGACGCGATGAATGAGTGCAAATAACAAAAAATCAATAAATTCAAATGTACGCCTTATTGCAATAATATGGACAAAACTACACGCCATACAAAAAAAAGGAGTGAGCATTTATAACATTAAAATAATACGGCCAATCAATTTTAATATGACTTCGTTTTAAAAAAACAATCTTAGGATGATAGGTGCATGCATTTTCTCGAAAGAACCGAAATACTTAACATTTTTTTCTTGTTTCGTGTTGACTTGTTGGAGAAAATGAGGGGAACAAAGCTCATCAATTTCGAGAGGTCATTCTGACGAATTGATGCGGTCCGTGTGAAATCATGAAGATATCAACGGCATTGTGTGATGATCCAGACATTGGGTGCCACCAAAAATCGCCTGGAGAGAGAGAGAGAGAGAGAGAGGCCACACGAATTATTGCTCGCTTTTCTCTTGGAGACAAGATAGCCAGCAGCTGCTCCACTCTTCTTCAACGCAAAGAATGTCTGTCTGCGCCATGCTATCCACATAAAACGCAACCACGCAAAGATTGGGATGGGCACTAACTCCCAGATCGATAGAGCTGCTCCACACACACACAAAAAATAAAGTGGTTTGAAATTTTGGTGCCAGATCCAAGCAAATATTATGTCGGATATAACGAGGCTTCTGGATTGATGAGTGCCTGCACAGTTTAGATTATGCGAGAAAAAAAAGAGTAAATTGTCGCGTATGTTAATTCTGCAACGGGAAATTAAAAGCCTATGCCCTATGTCGAAGAAGAAAAATAAATTGGGCTACAATATCTTCTATTATTCTCTCGTAAACCATTGGATATGATACAGGCTAGAGAAGGCTACTCGGAATTCCATGGTATACAGCACAAAACTAGTCACACATGCATGCCAGCACACAAAGCCATCCACTAAGAACATACAGAAAAATAAAAATACGAATTTTGTGCGCATTTCATTTTCACGTAACTTAGAAGCTTCTGAAAATTACTAAAAAAATTATCAGACGTACGTAGGAGATGGTATATATATTCTACGTTTCTGCAAAAATTTCAAGACGAAACTCAAATCGCCTTGTTGCGCGATCGATCCGGTATGTATGTATGGCTCTACACCCCCCACGTACTGTTTTTACTCTCTAGGCATGGTGGGATATATTGAATGGTTGGTACATCGACAGCAACAGGGAATTTTGTGGTGCCTCTCGATCGTTCCATGGCCGCTCGCCGCATCTCAATCAGCCGGCCGGGGACGACATGAGGAGCCGTATTCTCTTTGGCAAACACGCACCTCGCCGATCAGAAGCATCTGTAGGCATCGCCACACATGTGTAGGCGCCTTTGCTTGCATGCGCATGCCCCATTGCCATCAAATGCTCAAGGTGCCGCCCGATTGCGACTCGAGCGATCATTTGCTTCTAGAACAAATGAGCCGATGAACGTACGTCTTCGATCACAAGCGTATGGATGGCTGATTAGAAATTGGACAGAAAGCCGGGGCATTGTAATCGCTGGAGAAACTCATAATGAAAGGCAGAGTTTTGAGTCGGAAGCATACGTGGTCCATATATATTCTTGAGTTTAATTTGCAGTTTCGTTGTCAAGTCAGATCTCGAATTTGCGTAGGGTACAGTATGCATGAAAGGAAACCCTCAGGAAGCCTACTGATCATCAGTCATCAATCGTGATATAATAATCTCTATTGACCATGTTATAATAATTGGTATATATAAAACGTAGATAAGATATGTTTTTCTTCTAACCGCCTACTGTTTATGTATTTCTATACATATTGTAATTGTCCTGCTCCACAAAGTCTTAACATTAACAGAAGACACAGCTAGCTGCATGAGGAAGACTTCTGCAAATATGCTGACAATGTCAAACCAAATCAACCGAAATATTCAGAAATGGATGTGAGCAACGAATCCAGTCTTATTTGATTAACTATTTATTTGCTTACTAATTCAAGGAGGACGTTAGCAACTAAGTATTTGTTGAGCTTGCTTCGCTTGTCAATTCAAGGAGGAGGTTAGTGGCTGCTTGCTTTGAGTAGTCATATACTACGTGTGGTCTGGACCTACAACAGTACACGTCAGCAATCAGCATGGGCTAAATAGTAGCACAGAGAGCAACCTATATATCATTATTTTCTGATTCCTACGGAAATTGGTTCGGCACTGGGTTCATGTTTACTTTACACAAAATCAACAGCATAATTAAAAATATCTAAACTTTGCGAGATGAAGCTTAAATCCGCTCGTTTCGGTTTTAACTTGTGGCTTCTAGTTTATTATTTCTAAATTTCGTCTTTTTCGGACTTTTGGTTTTTTTTGAACTTTTTTACTTTATTTTTCTGTATTTGTTTGTATTATTCGTAATGGACTAACATGTATGCTATTGCACACACGTCCCTCAATGGACAGAGATACGAGAGCTCGAGTCCCACTAACTACATGCTAAATAGGTTTATTTATTTATTTTTCCAGATTTGATCATGTAACCGCTAGTTGTTCCTTAAATTCTCTCTCGATTTTGAAATCATGTCCGTAGGGCACCCTTGCAAGAGCAAATTTGGCAAACCCAAATGTCTGGATCTATTTGAAAAGTGTTTTATAGTTTAATTGCTTGCATTCTAAAATAACATCTATTTTAAATAAAGAGAAAATTGCAAATAACTCACCACATCAACAAAAAAAAACAACTGAGTCAACAGGAAAGAGGGAAGCGTGGGGCATGTCAAATAACCACGCACTCAAATGGAGGTATGTGCCAAAAAGTACTTATATGGGCTAAATCAAAATTTTGCCCGACTTCTGGGGGAGTATTTGGAATTTTTCCTTATATAAATGTTAGTACATACTAGATGGGTATATCTATGATTTTTTGTATTTGATTTAGGACTCCCTCGGTTACTAAGTCATAACATAATTGCACTTCCAAATATATTACTCTTATACAAATGATCTTCACTGCCTGCAGTTACTTATAGGAATAAGTTCATTTGACCTGTTTAACTATTATCTATGTCCGAAAATCAATTTTCAACTATAAAATTAGGTATTTTATATCCTTTCTCTCAAAACCGTTCATTTTTTGGCTCTAGGTTAGCTTCATCAGTGGTTTTCACCACGTTATTAATGGCCACATCAATAGTTTTTGCTATGTAAACAGCCACGTGAGTGCTGAATTGCCTCATACTCAGCTATATACACATCTTGATGAAAAGTAATTATATGGTTGATGATATTTTTTTAAACAAAAAGTAGGTGAGATACTTTGCTGACTTAATCACATTGGGCTAATGTGTAAAGTCATGTATCCAAGCTTACTTGGATACCACGTCACAGAAAACTAGCTGGTTCTGGGTGAGAGGATAATTTGCTCAATTTTGATAGTTGAAGGGTGTCGAACGTTCGATTTTAAAGTTGAAGGTTGATTTCCGAACTTAGGGAAAATTTGAGGGATAAATACACATATTCCTTACTTATATCCGTAAATCTTCTCTGTGAGTTAACCACGTCACCCGCAAATCGAGTTTCAAGATCGAGTGGCCATTAGCTAGCAAGTGATGGGGAGAGGTAAACATCGCCCACGTGGTGACTGACGACGATACTTGCAACGGCCTGTTCTTTTTTTTTTTGCTGCGATTTGTAGCTTTTAGCTGTGGTCTGTAGTTTTTAGGCTGTTTGTACGAGAAATTACAGAGTAACAGAAATTTACATGCGATTTTTACCAATATAAATGAAGTCAATAAAGTATGTACTACAATTAACTAGTAGACCTTATCTTGAAAAAATACTCCGTTTAAAAGTTAGTTACTGTAGAAAAACCGAAAAGCAGCTTTTAGAAACTGAAAAGAAAAGAACCATTGCGATGCTACTGCAAAAACGATGTATGAAAACGAAAGAGTACAAGCTCTTCGAGCCCGTCTAGCTACTGCACAAACGATGATCGATGCCTGAAAAATTGAAGAACCGAAAGAGAAGTCTGAAAAAGCAAAATTCTTGACGACTTTGTTCCGTGTATGATCGATCGAGGCATGCAGGCAAGGCAAAGAGGGAAAGAGATGTGCTGCGGTGCACAAATAGCGTGCGGCAATTCATCGATGTCAATATGAACAGTGCCATGAATTTCTCATGATTTTGACTAGCTAGATCTATCCGTAGCTTTCGCTCATTCACTGCACTCTGAAAAATGAGCAGTATTACCATGCATATCTCATATCGCGCACCCACAACAGATCGATGCAGATGTGAGGTATGGATCATGTATGAAAAATTCAGAGGAACACGCCTAATATAAATCAATCAAGCATGTTCCGTTGTGCAAAGATCGAACTCGATAGATCTATCGATCTACCTTTTCATGCAATTGTGTCCTCTGCCTTTCAGCAGGAAAGGAATAGTGTTACAATAATATCCAGTTCACTAACAGTGGTCCGATGAAAAGGCCATGCTCAAGATCCTCTCTAGTACCATGATCTGGAGCATCGTAGCAATCAATTCGAAGCATCCATCTTTTGGAAAATGACCTACCTGCCATTATAATTTTTGCACTTTTTCCAAAATACCATCCAATCATCCGAGATTTGGCAACTTTGGAACCATTTGATAATTTCAAGCAATGTCCGCAGGCCCCTTCATGAAAGTAATCATACTAGGCTGTTGGAGCATCTGGACAACAAGAAATAATAAAGGTCTTTGAAGGCATTACACCATCAATGGAAAGAAAAGAAATTTCAAACTGAAATTTGCCTTGGTAATCCACAGCGAAATCCCATCTCCAGAAGTGGCTAGATAGTCTAAGTTAATTTGGCTACTTGTATATTCTTCTTTTGTTTTTCTCCTGTAAATTTTGCACTATTTTCTTGCGAGACCATGTGGAGGTCACCCGTGGTTGTGATGAGTAATTGACTTTTGGATTAGAGTATCTACGGAGAGTGAGTTTGTTTTTGAGGAGTTTGCAAAAGATTGCTTTTTGTTTACGAGTTCGTCTAACTGCGAGTATTGGAGTATTCGCTGTTTATGACTTTGTAGTCGGTCGGTCCAATCGGCTTTGTGTTGATCGGTCTGATCGGCAGGTCTAATCGACAATTGTGCGAGATCGGCAGAACGACCATGAGGTAGTCGAAAGCTTCAGTGCTTGAACGACCATGGATGGTCGATGGTCATTGATCGATAGTCGTACACCTTTGCGATCGGTAGTCTTAAGCTTTTGCGATCTATTGTGGTGATCGTAGTTTGCTGCCTGATTGGTGTTCGGTAGTCGTAAGTCATGGAGATCGATAGTAATAGCCTTTGTGAGTGGTGGCCGTAGCGATCTGTTGTGGTAGTCATAGCCTGTGTGATCGATAGTCGTAGCGATCAGTTGTGTTGGTCGTAGGTTTCTGGTAGGTACTCGTTGGCTTCAAGTGCCTCATTTCTTGAGCACCCGAGTACTCGTATCAGACCAGCCAGCGGTTTGACTGGCCTATGCTTGACAGTCAGACTTGCTTCTCTTGGTGGTCTGAGATTGTTCTCTGGAATTCTTGCGGTTTTGGTCACGGTTTGACCTGGGTGTTGTTGCTAATGTGCGCATGTATTTATTGCTTGGTTCTAGGATTAGGATCAGTAATTTAGGTGCATACTTTTTGCACAGTGCATTGTATGATACATTGCGTAAATCGATGATCTTTGTGTATTATGCGGTGCTACGTGACGGTTTGCTTGTTAGTGTTGATTGCGGGATTTTGGAGCTAGGTCATAGTGAGGCGTATGAGGACCGGGACTAGGCACAGGGTGGTGCTGAGGTCCAGAACGGTCAGGGAGATGCTGCAAATGACCGAGTCTTGCGGGGTGGTTGCAAGCTGGGACGACGAGAAACCGGAGCGGCAGCTACCGGCGGTCGACATGACAAGCAATGGTAAGGTGGACCGAGACTAGGCTCAGGGAGGAGCCGAGGTCCTGTGCGGTCAAGGATCACTGCTCAATGGCCTTCGACCACGCTGGTCATACGATTGCTTTTCGATTTTCGTTCGTTCATCGATGGTCGACTTCATGGGTTGAAGTTAAAATCTTTTCGACCACTCTTTGATTTTTGATCAATCATTGATAGTCGATCTCACTGGTCAAAGCTCGGAATTGTTCGACCACTCTGGTTACGATCACTAGTTGATCGTTGACCCTTCTGGCCAAATTCCGAACTATTAAGACTTCTCTGGTCATCAACTATTTGATTGGTTTTCCAACTGGCATCTTCTGGACACCGACCATGAAGGTTACGATCATATCGGTCTTGCCCATGTTGGTTTTCGACCATTCATTGGTCCTTGACCACGCTGGGCTTTCGATCGCACACTGGACATCGACCACGTTGATTTTCGACAACGTTGGTTTTGACCACGATGGTTTCGACTACATCGATTTCGACAACGCTGGTTTCGACCATGTCAATTTCGACCACGTCGGTTTCGACCGCGTTGGTTTCGACCACACCAATTTCGACCACGTTGGTTTCCACCACCCCATTTTTGATCACGTTGGTTTCCACCACGTCGGTTTCAACCACGATGGTTTCGACCATGTTGATTTCGATCATGTTGGCTTCGATCACAGTGGCTTCAGCCACGTTGGTTTGGACTATGTTGGATTCAACCACGTTGGCTTCGACCACGTTGGTTTCGACCATAGTGGCTTCGACCATGTTGATTTTTGACTATGTTGGTTTTGGACCGCTGTCTGGTCTTCGACCACTATACTTGAAATCCGACCATGGTGTTTTCTAATTTGGTCGTTCTCAGCTCTATGATCCCGACTGGTAGTCAAATTCCAATCACGTTGATTTCCGACTGGGAGTTGAAATCAGACCACAGTGTTTTTTAATCTGGTTGTTCTCAGCTTTGTGATCCCGGCAGGCAATCGAATTCCAATCACACTGATTTCCGACTGGGAGTTGAAATCCAACCACAATGTTTTCTAATATGGTCATTCTAAGCTCTGTGATTCTTTGGTTTTCAAGTAGAATTTTTATCCTAATCTTCATAGCTTTATAGCTATCGGAGTAAAGGATAAGTGAATACTCAAGGGGAAATTTTTAAGGCATCATTCACTCCACTCTGTTGCCTATTCAGTCCTATACTTTTATTATATTTTTATAAACATATCCAGTACGATGTTGTATCCTTGAAAAAAAATCATCCAAGCTTTGCAAAATACAATTGTAGTCCTCCAAATCCCTACCATAATACCACTTTTGATAATTTTACCAGTACTCCTCCCTTCGTCATCTTCTCTCCGGTGATCCCACCTCATCTGCCTCGCTGTAGCTCCAGGGGTGGTGCCTCCCTTAGTAACCGCTGAACCACTCACAAAAATGGACTAAAGAAGAAACCTGTGTAACTGCCACATGTATTAGCCACTATTTCTCATGTCAGCTCAAACGTCTATACCCCTTCTTATGTACTTGAGCCTTTGGATCAGATTAGATATTGTGAGATACAATACAAACGGTGCAAGTTCACCGTAGCTGGTACAGAGTCCTAGCTCGATCCACAACTAGCTCCTTGCCTTCTCCTGTTGGAAGAAAGATCATCTGCCTCATTCACCAAATCGCTTCCACATTTTTTCTCCAAGACGGAAAGGAGTGGTGAGAGGGAAGAATCTCTGCATGACAAGCGCCGCTATCTAATTTGTTGCTTGTTAATTAGTGCCGATGTCTTAGGCAGTGGTAATGTATATATTATCCTTAGCGTCTAAAAAAAACTTTACCTGGATCCGCCCGTCTTACGCATGTCCTTGCACCCTTGGCTCTTCCCAGAAAGTTGGAATCTGTTGCTTCAGTTCCCTATGGGAGGCTGCCATATGGCCCAATCCTCTGCTAGCTCTATCGGTTCCTTCGTTCCAAAACTTCGAGTGTGATACGTGGCTGCATTATTGCGTACGACGTCGTCTTCTTTCTGCCTTATCTGCTAGCTGCTGGGTGTTTGCGTGTACAGTAGATAAGATCAAAAATAAGAACAAGCAAAGCAGCTTTTTGTGGTATACTGACAAAAAGATAAGCATATATCCTAATAGGCTTTTCAAGCTTACAGGTGCGAACCACTCTGCTAATTATACTTCATTAAAAAACAATATACATGCATGAAGGAGCATTTGCAGATATTTTTGGGAGAAAATAGCGATAGATTTTCATCCTAAGAACTGCACGTTCTGCTGCATATCACCATTGCGAGTACCAGAATGTGGAAAGCTCTTTCCTCACTCTTTCTTTTGTCTACTAAAATAAATATATTTTTTTCAAATAAACAAAAGGTAATGTCTCGATATTTCCATTACTATAAACTCTTTTTTTTTCTGCCTGGTATATTTTGGTCTTAATTATCAGCTATATAAGAGTAGGAAAATTAGTAATACGGCAGGCCACACTATATATTGCATTTGCTAGACATAAGATTACTTTCTGATATCCCAAAAACAGGCATTTTCAATTTGGAACTCTTCTGGTGTGCTCCCTCCAGTCATAGAAGGAAATCGTATTGAACATGATACGGTTCCTAAAATACAACTTTGCACACTCATTTTCTATTATAATATATTTATAAAACCTTCTAAAATTACAATATTACGAAAGTATTTTTCAACACAAAATCTACATGTATCATTTTCATGTGTGTATTCTAAATATTCAAAAAAGGTATTAATAGCCAAATTTTGTAATGTTCGATTGTACGTTACCCAAAACAGCTTGTTTTTGTGACCAGAGCCCGGAGTCGCATATTATACTTTTTTTTCATCCATGAAGCCATAGATTCACCACCAAACACAGAGAGAGTTACAAGCAACCAATATGGGCACTGAAATTTTTCCAGACCAACCTTCACATAATTTTCCAAGACACGTCATGGAATTCCAGACTAGGTTTTAATCACCACCCCTAATAATACAACCACTATGACATGATACACAATTACAAACAGAGCACCTCACCATGCATATATGCATACATATGAGGTTTGCCTTAGTTAATACCTGGCGCGCGTCCCTGGCTTGGAACAATAAAAAACCAGACGAAAACAACAACCAGCCCTCCTGGACTCACCAATCGTCCTATATAGCTTGTACACCCAACTAATTAATTAACAATTGATCAAGCACAGTCACTAACCAACAACTAGAGGATTAGCCGAAACGGTGGCCGGAGCTTCCCATCACGCACGCAGGTCGACGGCGACGGCAATTGATTTCCTAACTGATCCTGGGGATTACATCTAATGGCGAGGTGATCTAAGCCGGGGCAGGGGATAAGCATCATATCCGATTAGCGAGATAAAGATAGCCACCCTCCTTAGGAGTGTTGAATCAAAAGGTCTTTTTACATCTAAAAACTAGCTAATGAGCTGAGAGACTCTTTCACTTTTAAGTTTAATCCATAACCAATGTGAGACTATTCCTACAATCTCTCCTTTCATACATTGGTGTCTCTCGCTCCTTCACATCTCCTTACTTTTAAGTTAGATCAACAACCAATGCGGGACTATTTCAATAATCTCCCCCTTCACACATTGATGTCTCTCAGTCCTTCACCTCTTCTTTACCGTACATCGATAGTCCCTTAGAATTACAATCCATCAGACGGTCACATACTAGTGTAGATATGTTAGAACCGGACTTTGATACTACTTATTGGATTAAAGGGCTTTTCCACTCTTGTTCTTTTATAATTAATATAAAACTATTTTAATAAAGAGGGTTTAATCGGAAGCCCCTCTCTCTCTCTCTCTCTCGCTCCAACCAAGCTTGGGCTCCACGAGCCGCCCAAGCTAAGAGGACCCAGCGATCCAACTACCTAATTCTAGTTGACTTAGCGCCCCCATCCTTTGTTTAATGCCGCTAATTGGGGCTACCGCGTCCGACGTGGCGCTCTCCCGGCCGCGAAATCTCTTGCCTCCACTCCATGCGGTGTTTGACTAGCTTGCCAGGTGCTTGCTGCTTGAAGGCAAAAACTGCTGCTTTGCATGCGATGAGTGCTTTGACTGAGATTGGAAGAAACCTAAAGATATTTTAGTTTACAGTGTTGTGGTTTGATTGGTGTTTGCGCTTGATCACTCGCTGTTTCAACGTCGTGACTGGGGATCAATTATCCAAAACTAAAATAATGTGATTGTTAAATTCAGGGAGATGCTTCTGTTTTTGCATCAAATTTTTTTAAATGACAGGCTGCACAAGTGTGGGAGAGTATAAGAAGTGGCTGGTTAATTTGCAACTACATGTTACAGATAAATCATAAATACTTCATTAAGCAGTATTAGACTTTGTTTCATGATTTGTTTCACATCTGTTGTAACATGGCGTGCATTAGTTACCAACCGTGTGGTAATCCAACCAATTGTCATATTCTAAAAAATAATATGGTGTGTATTGCTTCTTTATGAGAGCCTCAAAGGAGACAAGAAAAAAAATTTATCCAAGAGAGCAGAGCGAGAGAATCTATTTTGAAAAATATTGGATGAGATCTTAGGGAAAATAAGCAAAGACACCATTGATGTCCAACAAAGACAATTTGTATAGCAAGCAGAAGTGAGTTTTTAGACGAGGGCATAAGTGCATTATCAAACAAATAGCAATGATACTTTTGCAGGTAGTGTAAAATAGCTGGTGCATAAAATTCAACGGTCCTTTTGTTTCTTTTAATTTTTTAATAAATAAATAAATTCAAGTAAACCTAGCCACTATATTCCTCTACCAATTTGCTCCCACCAGTCATAAGAAACCTTCCTCTAGGCAAACACAAAGAAGGAAAGGAATGAGGCGGAGAACTGTACAAGTACTCATCCACAATCACCACAAAACCCCCAAGCAACGACGAAACCAAAAAAAAGGTAAATAAGAATGAAAACAATTGAAGATAACGTTTTCTTATAAAATAAAAACTAAAATACGATAGCTCCAGGCAAACAAAGAAGGAAAGGAATGAGGCAGAGAACTGTACAAGTACTCATCCACAATCACCACAAAACCCTCAAGCAACGACGAAACAAAAAAAAGGTAAATAAGAATGAAAACAATTGAACATAATATTTTTTACAAAAATAAAATACGATAGATACTGGCTCACTTGTAACGCCAACCAAACCATCCTTCTGACCACAATTAGTGGTGTCCAATGGGGCACGGCACGACCCGTTTAGGCACGGCCTGTCACGGCCCGCTAAATAAACGGGCCGTGCTGTGCCGGCCCACGGGCCATGGTCCGAGCCCTAAGCACGGCCCGTGACCGTGCCGGCACAGGCACGGTTACGGCTTAACGGGCCGTGCCAGCCCGGTCGGCCCGTTAAGCCGAAAAAAGGAGAAAAAAAATTCAAAAAAGTAGAAAATTAAGAAAAATATAGAAAAATCAAAAAAATTATAAACATTGTTAATCATCAAAATAATTATTTTTAATAACATAATGAGTTTTATTAACTTGTTAAATTACATGGGATGATGCCTCATTAAAAATTTTACCAAGTAAAAATTCAACTTGAGAAAACCTTGGTAAAAAAAAGAGTACAACCTATAAATCTCATTAGTGACTACATGTGAAGAACAATATTGAAAATCCTATTCATTGCTATCTAGATATAAATTCTCAAAAGATTCTTCCAAATCTCTATTATCTGTAATATGTTGGAGTCTTGATTCAGCTTGTTCTTAATCTTTGATGGTCAGAAGGATTTTGACCATCTCGTTCGAGAGACTTGTTTGTCGCTCTTCGATTATTCTTCCAGATAGACTTAAGGCTGATTCCGAGGAGACTATAGAGACAGGAACAATCAATACATCCCGCGCTAATATGGATAGCACTAGATATGTTACTTTTTGGGTGTGCCACCATGAGAGGATGTTCAACTTTTGCTCGAATCTGACGCTATCACTGTTGACATAGCTTGATAAGTCTCCAGTGCTTTATCACATTGCTCCTCCTGACTGATGTGTACCTACACCTGCACGAGAATCACTAGAGGAAGAACCAAAAATCTTGCCCCATTGCATAGTCCCCATAGAGGTGCTAGGGGCTATCGAGGGTCTTTCTAAATGCACGGACCCAAACTTGTTTTCATCTCATATACCTCATATAATTTATCCTAACTACTCTATAGTATGTACAATAGTCTAAACCGGTAGCATCACTTAAAAGTTGTAATACATTTATAAATCCTTGGAGTTTGACCCTAGGATCCAAAATAAAGACAAATGCATATAAAATAGGAATTTCCCTCCAATATTTTAAAAAACTTAGTTTTCATGGCAACTACAACATCTTGTACTATAGGATCATTTTCAAAAGCCTTTAGGTGAGTGGCAATTTCAAGAATGTTATGAACAATTAGAGGAGAGGTTGGATAGTATACTCTAGAAAGACAAAGTGTAGCTTTATGAAAAAGTTCTAAAAAGGAAAATATTTTTTCACCAACAACCCAATCGTTCTCAGTAAGTTCAGGGTCTCTAACTTGGGTTCTACTGAAGGAGCTACGAGATTGATGACCTTGGCTGTGAAGGAAAACAGATAAGGTACTCGTATATGGTAATATATGTTTTAGCCTAAGGTAAGTAGAGTTCTATTTAACAGGCATGCCTAAACCAAATTTTCTAGGACGGACGTTCATTGCTACGCAAAAACTCTTATATGCGGCTACTCGTTGGTTAGAACAATTAATATATGAAATTGCATCCCTAAAAGAATCAATACAAGTATTTAATCTTTTTAAACCAGATTTAACAATAAGATTAATAATATGACAAGTACAACATCGATGCAGTAAGAAAGATTGTGCATAATTATTAAACAAAGGAGTAAGAATTTTCATAGCCTTGGTGTTTGCAGCTGCATTATCTAAAGTTATAGAAAAAATCTTATCTGTGAGGCCAAAATCTTCAACAACTTTAATAATATTTTCCACAATATTTTCAGCAGTATGTGAAATATTAATTAATTTAAATCCTATAATTTTTTTCCATTACCCAGTCATCATTAACATAATGAGTAACAACACTAATATAATCCTCTCTAGCCTACCACTCCATATGTCTGATGTCAAAGCAATAGAGAATGTACAGGTCTGAAACATTTCTTTCAATTTTTTATGACAATTGTTATAATATTTAATTAAATCTCTAATTATGGTTTACCTAGATACAACACTAAATCGAGGATTATGAGCAGTCATAATATATTGTTGAAAAGCATCAGACTCACCAAAATTTAAAGGTAAATCTTGAGAAGCAATTAATCTACAAAGAGTTTCCCAGGCTACCTCTGGATTGTACTCCCAAGAACGTACCGAGTCGGAGGGGTTATATTGCAGCTGCGTTTGTCGCATTTACATTCCTTGCCTTCTTTTGCAACTTGCAGTATGTCATTGCAGGTGACATGTCCCACCTGAAGATTTTGCAGACAGTTCATTACACAAATTTTACAAACAACACACCTCACTGAATTCCCATCATCGTCAGTCTTGAACTTCTTGTCGAAATCATTCCAGACTCCTGATATACTAGCTCTTGTTCTTTTTGCACCCGTGATATGAGCTGTGGATGCACTTGTTGAGCCAGCAGAAGATGGATCGATTGGACCCTGCGCCGCCGACGCTGTCGCTTCTTCTGGCACTATAGTTTGTTGTGGATGTGGACCTTCCGCGGATGGATATCCTTGTTGAAAGGATTGCATATCCTCCGCCGAGAGATTGAATTCGGAGAGTTGAAAATCGTAGTTCTCCATTGAATTAACTGCAAATTGAAATAGTAAAGAACAATTAACTTACTATTGAATCAATAAATAATAGCACAAAATTAAAATAAGATAGCACTATTACATCTTTTGCAGCTCTCAGAAAATTCTTGGAAGATTTTTGAATTTTCCGAATTTTGCGCGAATTTCTCACTAATTTTACCAAATTTACGCAAACACTTCCAGATTTTTCACAGCTAAAAAGAGATATGAGAGTAAGATTTGAGGTGTGGAAAATTGAGGCCAGATGCCCCCTATTTATAGAAAATATTTCAGATTTTTTTCGAATTTTTTTGCTATTTTTCGAATGTTTTACTCCCAACGGTCAAAAACGGCTATATTTAGCGTCTTAAACAAGACTACCGATTCTGACCGTTAGTGGGCCATTTGTCTTGCGTCGGCCGACATGCATGCCGTCGCGGCCGCGACACGGCCCGGTCCAGCGGGCCGTGCCGGCACGCCGATTAAAAATGGGCGATCTTGTACTCGGGCCGGCCAAGAATACCGGGTCACGGATGACGGTTGGGCACGGCCCTTTTGGATAGCTATAACCATAGTCATCAGCGTGGCACACCCCGTAAATTACCCGGAACCCGGGGCATTTCAGTCCACGGGCTTCCCCCGCTATAAATCCACGGCACCACGCTATTCTATTTCTACCCCCTCCTCGTCGCTCATACCACAGTACTGCTAATTTCGCCGCCTCCTTGACCTCCTCTGCTCCCCGCACACGGATACACGCGCATCCAAGCCTCCATCATGACAAAGGTGCACCCGAACGTTGCAACATCAGCCGCGGCGGCGGCGCCGGAGGCTGCTCCTGCGGTGGCGGAGGAGAAGGGGGAGGCGGTGGCGCTGACGGTGTGGCGGCGGTCTCTGCTGTTCAACGGGAAGGGGTTCACGGTGTTCGACGGAAGGGGAAACCTCGTCTTCCGCGTAGAGACCTACGCCGGTGGCTCGCCCCGCGAGGTCATCCTCATGGACGCCGACGGCCGCGCCCTCCTCACCATCCGCCGCAAGGTATTATTACTCTTCGTGATTTGCTCTGCTTCTTGGGATCGATGAGTTCTTGGTTGGTTCGGTTGCTTCTTTTTGGCAAGAAGAGCTGTTGATTGACTCGGTGCTGGTTGCGTGATCTTGCAGAAGCTGAGCTTGGCTGACGAGTGGCTCATCTACGACGGCGACGCGGCTTCACCGTCTGCGCCAGCGCCGAAGAGGTTCACGGCGCGGCGGCATGTGAGCCTGCGCCCGACAAGGTCCCTCGCTCATCTGTCGCCGGCGCGAGCGTCCGCCGGCGGGGGCGCGCCCAGCTGCCGGTACGACGTGGAGGGCTCGTACGCCGGCCGCAGCCTCGACGTGTTCGCCTCCTCCTCCTCGCCTTCGGGGGCCGAGCGGCGGCGGCGCGTGGCGGCGGTGTGCCGGAAGGAGGCGGCCTTCGGCCCTGACGTGTTCCGTCTGGTGGTGGAGCCGGGCTTCGAGCCGGCGCTCGCCATGGCCGTCGTCATACTCCTCGACCAGATGTACGCATCTTAAAGCTGCTCCACGCCCGAGCACGAATCTTCCAGCGCACTGCGCCACGGCAGTGTTCCACACGGAACAAAGTTTCAGTGATTCAGGAGTAGGAACCATTCTCTGATACAGGCTTCAGAGCACAAGACACCCTTTTTTTGATGCTTCAAAATTAATGGCTCATATGACTCATGAGCACAGATCATTCATTGAAGCATTTGTTTAGGGATACGGTGGATTTGTGTTTCGGGTTCAGGATTTAGGGTTAAAAATCGTACTGGGATGGTCATTTACAGGTGTTTTATATGTGCCAGGTTTTCGAGGCGTTTTATATGTGCCAGGTTTTCGAGGCGTTTTATATGTGCCGGGTTTTTGGATTTTTTTTGTTGGTGAAAATAGATCTGTGCACATATGAGGAGGTAGAGGTGATCCAAAGTCATGTATGGGTGTATATGTACTTGTAAATCCAATCCTTTTTGCTTCCTTGAATGGAAATTGGGATGGCTGTATGATACATCACTTGGTTGTCAGTGCAAGCTGTGGTTTGTGCCTTCGTGGTGAACAAAATTGATATCCTTAATTTGTTGTGTTCATTATAGTCTTTTCTACATTTTGATTGATTCACTTAGATTTTAAGAAAAAAAATCAAGAAGTACACTAGAAGGTTCTAGATTATTCCTTTTTCTTTTGACAAGAAGATGGAGTGCTTGAAGCTTCATTCAGCACACTAGCTGTGTGAGAGAGAAACTTGCCTTGTGGACTATAATGGAAGAAAGAAGGTCCATTTTCTTGTTCCTTTTTGGACACTCCCAACTTTTTTGGAGGTTTTTTTGGACAATCCATCTTATGAGATCTCAGGATTGGGTAAGACAGAGATGTTGGTGGTAGGAATATCAGATGAGTTGCGCAAAGGCACAACGGAGAGCAAAGAATCACCATTTTTTTATAAAAAAAAGAAACAAAGAATCGTCTTTTTCTTGGTGCAATGCATTTGAAGGCAGATTTTTTACAAGGTTTAATTTCTAAAAATTGAAGAGATGCTCTTTGAGTGGCGATGCTACACACACGTTTATTCATATCAGAAATGGTTATCTGTTTCCTCTAAAAAAAGAGATGGTTATCGATACTAAGAAAAAGTGCGAACTGGTTGAAGTACAATGCAAGAACCAATTACATGAGCGAAAATTTTGTTTCTACTACTGAGTTGCATGTTACAGTTGCAGCTTTGTTTTTGCCACTTAATTCTCTCACTGATATTCAGGCTTGGACACACAGTTTAGTGGGAAAACAAATCAGTCCCAATACAAAACGGAAGTTACCATGCCACGTCAGCAAAGTGGAGAGCAAGATTTGTTTTTCAAAACAAAGATAAGGAAATGGGGAGAGGAAACCACTCAAATTAAGAGGCACCCATAACATTCCATGAACAACAACGACAACAGCACATCGGTGATCAATCTCTGCAACTCGCAAACTTGGGCACTTCCAAGACCAAATGCAATGCGAAAACGACCTCGGAAACGCGGTCTAATTAGTAGCCAAAATTTCAACCGATTTCAAAGGAATTACCTGAACATGACGCACAAATTATGAGTCTGGCAAATAGGCTACCTCCAATCCCGAGTAGCCACGTATAACGAATGGTTATGACTGATGGTTTTTAATCTTAGCAAGAGTGTTTGTGCGAATAAATCGAATGTCGATAAACTAATAAGGCTATTTGAATAGCCTGTCCTAATAAATTGCTTCGAAAATACGATGGAGAAACTGTTCCGTTTACTTCTTCGAAAAAATCCATAAACTGAAAAAAAAAACAGGGCTAACTGCTCCAACATTGCTGACAACAGCTTCTCCTCCAGCTTCACCAAATGAGTCAGAAGGGGCTGCTTACCAATTAGGCCAGCGGCGGTACGGAGATGCCGGCCGACGATCTATGCACGTGACAGGGAAAGATGAACTGTCAACGGAGAATTTATGGTGATTTTGATCTTCGATACGTGTTGTTATGTCGTTGCTTGTTGGCAGGGAGGTCAGCGCACGTGTGGATTTGCTGACGGGGCACTCGGACAAGTGGCAGATGCCTAGAAGTCTCTATGCTATTTGCAGCACGCTAGCTCTGGATGTTTCAAGGGCATCTGGTGTAGAGAAAACAGCTCCACCGTAGATTTGCTTCAAAACCAAATGGTATTGTTGTGTGCTGTAATTAGTTACATAGGATCTCCAGGATCTTTACCCTGTTCTAGTAAAAATGTTTATGTTACGGCTGTGAATTAGCTGATGTATCCAACAGTGATAAAAGCAACGTTTTTTTATAAAAATCATCTAATTTATATTAATAACTAAATAGTAAATGCATAAATATTCACCTTTTATATTGAAAATTGTATATGAACAACACCTCACTATCAAGTCATATTACTACAGAAATACTATTAGTAGACTCCAAATCACAGACGGTTTTAATTTGAATACCATCTATGTTGTTGGTGTCGGGAAAAACGAGTATCACAGACGGTTCTTACCGATGAACCGTCTATGATACTGGAATATCACAGACGATTTTTATTAAAAAACCGTCTGTGATAATCCGGCTATATATTTATTGCGCCGCTCAGAACCGCATATGTCTTCATTTCGATCCAGATCTATCCAGTGCTGCACCTAGAGGAGGCGATCGCGAGCAGGCAAGGCTTTCAGGCCAGTTAATTTGGTGGGAGGAGGCAAGAGAGCTTTGAAGATTCATACGTTCTTGGTTGCCCTAGAAATGGTTAGTAATGAAATTTATATTTCTTTGCATTATTACAATTTAGATCTAAATTTTGGTGAGTGTTATTTAAGATGGTTTGCATCTACTTGACCATACATGATCAGTTCCGGTCATGTGGGAGGCCAAATTTGTCAAAATTGTTGGTTATAAATGGTTCGTCGATCGCTGGGGGAATAGTTGTTGTGTTTATAATATGAATTAAGCTAGCAAAGCCTCAATGCATGTGGTATATATGTGGGCATTTGCATTTATGTATATAACAATGAATGTGTGTGATGTATATGTGAATTTGCATTTATGTATATAACAATGAATGTGTGATGTATTTGTGAATTTGCATTTATGTACATAACAATGAATGTGTGTGATGTATATGTGAATTTGCATTTATGTATATAACAATGCATGTGTGTGATGTATTTGTGAATTTGCATTTATGTATATGTGAAAATGTGTGATATATAGGTGAATTTTGAGAATGAGTCGTACATATGTATCTCTATGTTCATTGGGCTGTTGTAAAGAAATACACTCTGTGAGGTCTTATTACATTGCCTGTTGGTTGGTGTAGGTAATAACTCCAGTGTGTGGGAAGGAAAGGGCTTATCACAGACGGTTCTAGTTGAGAACCGTCTGCAATAAGCATTCCTATATATATGTTCAAGCTAGGGTTTTGCGCGTGCACTGCAATTATATCGCTATACCAACCAGAGCTCGTCGTCGCCGCTCTCCCGGTCGAGCCCGTCGCCACCTCCGTCCCCCGAGCCCAACGCCGGCCGCCTTCCCTGAGCCCGTCGCCAGCCGCCATCCCCGAGCCCATCGCAGGCCGCCATCCCCGAGCCCATCGCCGGCCGCCTTCGGTTTCTTCACGGTGGTTTTGAATATCATCACCTTGTGAGTGGTTTTGAATATCATCACCTTGTGAGTACTTAGGCTCTTCTCTTGTGCTTTACCTGGTATCTCTGTGATATTATATAACTGAAAGTGCAAAGGAAGGGACCAATTGCTCTATGATGAAACAAAGAATCTAATGAGACTATATATGAATGTGGTGGTGATTTGATCTTGAGCTTGAATTGAGTCTCATTGTTGTTCTCTTATTACTGTCCTGGAGATTGTTCTTCTTCTTTGTCTTTAGTGAGTAATTAATTTAGATTCCTTTGCAATGGCGAACTCGTTATAATCAATAGCATTCATATATATATATATATATATATATATATATATATATATATATATATATATATATATATATATATATATATATATATATATATATATATATATATATATATATATGAATTTCGATTGATTATATTGTGATCTATCCGGTTCAACTTATTTGAAACATATTATTGGTAAGTTTTGGGCTTAGTGAGCTTATTCTAGGGCTCAAGATCAAATTTGCAACCGTCATATCACAGCTACAAAAGAGGTTAAACTGGACGCTTACATCACGGTATCACAGACAGTACATACGAATAACCGTCTATGGTATTTTCACAGACGGTTTTAATACGAACCGTCTGTGATAACTTCATTATCACAACGGTTTTTAATAAAAAAACCGTCTGCGATAATGGCGGACATCACAGATGGTTCTTATCAAAAATCGTCTGTATTAAAAACCGTCTGTGATAATGAAGTTATCACAGATGGTTCGTATTAAAAACCGTTTATGATATGTTTCCCGCCTTGCAATCCCCAAATTTCATAATTTCCCGCTTGAGTATGAGTAGTATTCAGTTTTAAGACACTTTTAGTAAAACGGGCATAACTTTTGTATACGGTGTCCGTTTTTGACGTTTTTGTACTTGTTAGAAAGCTAACGACGAGCCCGATCCAAAAAAAACTGGCTTTTGTCAGTCGCCCTCCAAGACCCCGAAAATCGGCCATTTTTGGACCTAAACCTGCGTCGTTAGTTTTTTGTTTCTGTTTTTTCCCTTTTTTTGATCTTCCCTTCGGAATTTGGATTTTACTTCAACTGAAAAGTTATAGATCTCATCGAAACCTTTCAAATGAGTATATATATAAGTCATATAAAACTTTGTTATTTTATCTTTTTAGACTAGGTGTTTATATTGCATTGGTATAAAAAATTTTGTGTTCTAATTCACAGACGGTTGGTATATAGAACTGTCTGTGATATTCATTCATCACAGACGATTCTAGTTACCAACTGTCTGTGATAGAGAGTATCACAAACGGTTTGTATGTAAACCGCTCGTGATAATCGACCACGGGGCCGTCAATCCTCCTCAACCCAATCTTAGCCAATAGAAATCCACCAACCCTCACCCCACGGATCGTAGCTTCCTCCCTTATAAATAATCACCAGAACCCAGCCTCCTTGCTGTTCTCCTTCTCGTTGTTATTCTCCTCGTTGCTGTTCTCCTCCTCGTTGCTGTTCTTCTCCTCTTTGTTGTTCTTCTCCTCTTTGCTGACCCTTACCATAATAGCCCAGCCTCCTTGCTGTTCTCCTCTTTGCGACTGAAATTTCACTTGAAGCAAGATAGAAAGGAAGAAGGCAATGGCAAGATGGAAAGGAAGAAGGCCGGTATAGAAGCTATTGATTTTTTGTTGGCGTACTTTTTGGTGGCTGGAATCATAAAATCAGATGAAGAGTTCACAACGTACAATGATTTTTTATTTGGGATAAGATTGACATTGATTGTAATTGTGTATTTGTTAATGGATATTTTATTTCATTTCAATTAATTGATTTGTGAAATGGATGTTTTATGTTTGTGAAATGTATTGATATATGAATTAGATGTATACATATACATGTTGATCTGCTTGTTTCAGAGGGGATGGCTATACACTGTGAGGTACTTTGTGTCGAAAGGCTGTACATAAATTTTCATAATTTTTTGGGCTTATTTGATATATTTAAAAATCCAAACAATTACTAAAGGAAAAAAATTAGGGTAGGTAATTAAGCCGGCTAATTAGCCGGCTTAATCACATGTCGCTTCCTCACCAGACGCAGGCTACCTGCCGTCTGATGAGGAGGCGACAGGCGCTTGCCGCTAGCGGCCTCGCCGCGTGTCGCCTCCCGGGCGCTGCCGCCCGCCCACCGGACGATAAAAGCGATATTTTTGTCAATACGGTGCGCGTACAGCTATTTTTATAAATACGATGCCAAACAGTACCAAATGTGGCTTTAACTCGGCCATAATCATTCGGTCAAGCTCCGGCTAGCTCGGCTTGGCCATATTGAGAAAAATCAGGCTAGGATGGGACTTAAGGCCAAGTTGAGTGTATCATATCAGGCTAGCCACAGGTTAAGCCTTTGCTTAGACATAAAACGTAGCTCAAGCTAGGGCAAGGAATGCTTTTCCAGGTGTTTTTCACCTTTTTAATATTTGTTTACGGGGCGATGGGATAGGGGAGGCGGCATCGGCGGGGAAGGGAGGGTGTGGAGGCGGTGGCGTTGGGGACGGAATACTGGCGGCGTTGGGTGGAAGGCGGTGGCATCGGAGCAGGGGAGGTGGCGTCAGTGGGGAGAGGGGAGGGGTCTAGAGGCGGAAGCGTTGGGGAAGGAGAGGGGAGGCGATGGCGTTGGGGGAGGAGAGGGGAAAAGAACGGGTAGAGAGGAGAAGAGAAAAAAATGAAAGGGTTTGCACTTATATATGAATGGTATTTTGAGGGTAATTTCAACGAAGTTTAGTGACAAAGGGCTATTCCATTCCGTAAAAGCCAACAAAAGCACCTCTCACATGGCTTTTGGCTTATAGACTAAAGTGGCTTAAGTTTTTTATAAGCCATTTAAAAAAAGCCACCCATTTGTTTAGACTTTTTTTACTTTTATATCATATAAAAAGCCTAAATAAATAGGGCTTATGTGTATTGAGTATGGCTACCACAGAGCCACAGGAACCCTAGTCATCGATCGTAGCTTGGTTGGTCCCTCTCCCCTCTTCTCTGACATTCTCGCCCATGCTGAGTGGGTGAAGAACCTATTGATTTTTTAGTACCTTTAGATTTCTGTAGTTTCTTCTGTTTTTCTTTCTAGATCAAAATTCCTAGTTTTATTCTTCTTAAGTGAGTTTTTAGCCAGATTTATTTATCCGTGATGGATTTTATCAGATCGACTCACCTAGATGACGATAATAATGACTACGTCGAAAATCGACACTGGGTCAAGAAGGATGCTGATGAGGATATCCCTAGTACTTATGACGCTGTTTATAAAGCAAGATCTATACTTCTCAAACAACAGATGCAATTGTTTCTTAACAAGTTTCTTTGTGTTTTCCGTAAGAATTTGATCTACATAAAAACAATACGTTGTGCATTCTCAGGTTTGACAAACTTCAAATCTTTGGAACCGAGAGGGAGGCCGGAGCCAAAGCAATAGAGGAGCACAAGAAGGAGGGTACCCATATTTGCTGCTTAGCAATAAAGAACAAGAAGACCAAAGCGGTTGGCAAGGAGAAAATCAAGCAGCTCATGCGGTTGATCAAGGAGGAAAGAAGCCTGTTTGATGGGAGAGCAAAAGGGGAAGAAGCCCAAGGACTTAAACTACAAGTTTTGGATAAAATTTTCAAGCCAAATTCGGACTTCCCATGTGCTCAATCCAATTCAAACTCGGATTCAACTCAGGATCCAATTCGGATTCGGTTCGGGATAGCTTGACAGACAGTTACTAAAAAGGTCATAACTTTCACAAACGGAGTCCGATTCAGGTGTTCTTGTACTCGTTGGAAAGATAATTTCAATCGTTACACAATGGATATGGCCCCACCTTCAAATTCATCACAGATAAAAAGTTATGACCGAAATATTATGACGGCTTAATTTTAGATTTTTCTTTTTGTGTGAGTTTGTTTCCAAATACATGTAGGGATGAGTTGAAATTGGTTTAGGACCTCTTGGCCAGCCATGAGGTTGACAGGGAACTATATATTGAGAGTTAGACCCCCATTGTAAGGAGACCAATTTTATGCATAAGATTGAAATATAGCTATTGTTGTTCTTTCAACACCAGAGTTCTTGCATAAGATTGAAACATAGCTATTGCTTGTTCTTTCAACACCAGAGTTCATGCGAGGAGTTTGAGAGAGAACTAGACAATCCATTGTCCGTTCTGCAATTCAATTGTTCGTTCTGTAATTCATGGTCAAGCCGTCGTTCCATTGGGAATTGAGGACTTGACGTTCGTCGTTTGTGGTCTCACGACGAACAATTATCCGGTGTGTTTTGAACGTATTCCGAAGAGTTGAAGGTTCATGCATTGGCGCGAGTGTTCAACTAGTGACATCGTCTACTTCGCATCAACTATCCACGGTTCCTCACTGAGAAGATCAGGCCCTCCCCGTATCAGATGCAAATAAATCATCAATGATTTTCTTCCGACGAACAACAATATTACCGAGACGTATATTCTACACATCATTAAAGATCATCGACAATCTACTTCTCACTGCCGTGTTTGTCAGCAATAAAGGCACCGTTACAAGATACGAAGTCAATGACGATACAAAGTCAATGGAAGAAATCCAGCAAATTCATCAACCCAAAGACTTGATGGTGATATATTGTTTATCTACAATCTTCAATATAAAAATTGAGTACCTATGAACTTTAAAGGCACCGTTACAAGATACGAAGTCAAGGACGAGGAAGATAAAGAAATCCAGCAAATTCATCGACCCAAAGACTTGATGGTGATATATTGTTTATCTACAATCTTCAATATAAAAATTGAGTACCTATGAACTTTACTCATTGAGTTAATAATGTAAATCCGAGAATTTTTCTACAAAAAAGGCTAAGGCTGTGTTTGGAGCGCATGAACTTCGTAGCAAATTTATACGAAACAGTTCAAATTACACAATAATCTTGACTTTAATTCGTGTGTTCCAGGCGAACCCAAATATTCCTTCTCTCTCAAAAGGAAAAAAAAAAGCTTCATAGCTATTGACTTGCATGCTATATTGAAAGATAAATACATTTACATTTGTGATTACAAACGGACTAGCAAGAGACGACGATAGAAGACATATTGTCGCTGTTTCCATGAATTATACACACATGCATAGGGATGACTACCAGAGTAAGAACTAACCTGTAAATGTAATGTAAGACAGCATCACTGCGGCAGTAACTCTTTACCTTACAACTGATGGGAATCTTTTCTGTGCTACTTATCAGATTCATTAACTATGTGAACAATCAATCTGCTTGAATGTATACTTTTCTGATGGTGGACTGTGTGTCAGATTAGTAAGATGTATATGCAGCAAGCCATCATAACTGTAATACCAGTTGAGCACTAGCATATCATAGGATAGATTCAACCACTGTAGTTATGGCCTTCGGGCCCCCTCGCTCGAGCAAAGAGAGGGCAAGATCACGCTCGTGCCATTTCCTAAGCCCAGACGCCAATTTCTGCAGCGTGTCGAGCTTCACTTCAGGGATCCACGTCGGCACGAAGTCTACCAGCAAGCCCACGAAACAGAGAACATATGCTCTCCATGTGGCCTGGCCACAACCAAGCTCAATATTGCCCTCCATTACCTTGGCCATGAACTCCAAGTGCCTATCGACAACCCGTTGCCTCTTCGATGTGTACACCGAAGTGTAAACTGGTGACGTTTCTCCAATTCCCCAGATACTGGCCCCAGACAAGAGGACAACATAAGCCAAAGCAAATCCTTCGAATATGCTGCACACTGGTCCAGCAGAACCCAGCTTCGCTTCTCCAGCTGAAAGTAGCAAAGTTGGCAGAATATGCTCATACAGGACACGGATCAACTTCACCCCACCAGCATGACAAAGCATAGTAGCTGCAAGTGATGCTACCTGCTCTACCGAGGATGAGGCAGAAGATAGTGGCATCCGACCTGACCTCAGATGAGTAGGTCTATCAGAACCACCTTCATTCGCTAGCGCACGGGCTCTCTCGATAACAACCTTGAAGATCTCTTCACATACAAAATTGTTATCCTGAAACATCCGGCAAGATCGCACATAAAGGAATCCCGGTGATACAGAAAGCTGCGGACCTCTTTCACGGAGAGCCTGCCCCATCAGACTAGTGACTCCTCTGCTTGCTACAAAGCAAGACCGCCCATCAACCAAAGGCCCAAGGAAAGATGAGAAGCAACTCCTGATCAGTTGAGCCACTGCCTTGTTGTCTCGGGTAAAGGGGGACTCAGAACATGCTAGGATGATAAAATCGTGCCACCGTCGAACTTTCTGTGACCACAATGCACCTACAATTGGCATACTAGGCCATGAACTTGATGTAGCACAAATTTCCACCCCTTGGGCAATGATTCCGTGAACGTGACTAAATTCCTCCATCTTAACAGTTATTGACAAGCTGATAAGAGCTGCTATTGGTAATGGAAGCATTGGCATCACTGAATCTGAAGAGAGATTTAAGTGACCATTAGCAGTAACAATATGAGGCTTAATTTTTTTAACAATCAATGTTTCTTTTTTTGACAATCAATGTTTCTCATATTCAAGGTAAATTTCAACGGCAAATCCATATATGAAGAGCGGATAATACGCTGCTGTCTTACTATTGTTGGATCAATATGGCTATGGAGAGGGGATGTATGAAAAGAAAATTAAACTACGACGTCATAAACGAATGCGAGACACAAGTTTTTACGGAGTTCAGGCTGCCTGTCCTACGCCTCCGCCAAGCAACCATCTAGCTCGGAAATAACTCGCCAAAGTTCTGCTTTCTCCCACCCGGCCAGGCAGCAGGATGCCTTAACAAGTTGGAAATCGATTTGGTTTTACACACACCACCACCACCAAGATCGATCCCAAAATTGCCTCCAAATATAGATCAACACATTGTTCCTATTCTATTCTCTCTCATTGAGGTGGTACATTACTTGGTGAGCGAGAAGTTTTAGTATACTGTATACGCTTGAAAGTTTGGAGCAGAATTGTTTGTGGCATGATTAACTGTGTAATTCCAAACTTTTACTCAAGCATAGTGTTACACTTTTACTCAGCTATCATCACAAAAACTCTGGCCCAACAACTATTGCAGGCAAAGTACCCTCTTGGCATTCAGGAGGAAAAATACAAAATTGAAGAGGATAATGAGATAGCTGGAGTCTATACCTAATTTGTTGAGGAATGGATGCATGCAATTTTAAATTATACATAGCAATAATTTATTGCTACAGTGCTGTGTATCAATTACTGAAGTACAGGTAGCAGTAGGCAGGGATTCAAATCCCAGCCAGTTATCCAGCAAACCGGCAAAACAAAACAAAAATCCCGGTTTTGGGGGGTGGGTCCTGTTATGAATATTGTGTATGTATTCAAGAAGCACAATTAAAAATATATATGGGTATAAAGGGGATACAAGACTAAACTGTAGTACAATAGGAAATACCACTAATACTTTTAACGTCTCCAACAAATGCAAGGCATATACAATAGCATTGCATTTGAAAAGGGTTGGCACTAAAATAGGAAAAAATCGAAGTCCGGGTCTTGATAATATCGTCGCAGCATGCAGCTTTTGGAAAATATGTCATGCATCTATGTATTCCTCTTCGGCTTGATTTGACAGTTTATTCAAAATTGCACTCAACGGTGACATCATCAAGATTTGGACTTCGAATTTATCTTGTTTTAGTGTTAACCCTTTTTCAAATGCAATGCTATTGCATACGTTTTGTATTTGAGGAGGGGTGTTAAGGGTATTAGAGATATAATAGGAATCGTTTTATTCCTTTCCGTATATGCCTCGCTTTCCTTATCTCATGTGGCATATTCACCTGTAATATCCCTTTGTACTCTATATATATATTGCCCATTGGGGCTCTTCAATATACATACAATATTCATAATAGAAGCAGCCGCCGCTCCCTTTCGCATGCAGATCGTAGAAGTCGTTATGATATCGCCGCTTCTCTTTGAGCCGCCGTCGCGCTTCTTCTGCACTGTGCTTTTGTTGCGCTGCCATGCAAAAGAAAAATTCCTACACTTCTATGACTGACAATAAATTTGTGAACTCGCACGGCTTGGACGAACTAAAAATTAGAAACTACGGACATGGATGGACACAACGGAAGACTCACGAGAAATAAAAGACTGACTAAAAAAAATATAGATGCTTGTAGCGGCATAAAATAAAAACGCCATCCACACCTCCGACGCCATCCATCACACCGCGCCATCCACACCTCCGACGCCATCCATCACACCATCCATCACACTGCCTCGCCATCCATCACAGCGCCTCGGCCAGTGGCACGGGTACGCACCCCTTATCTCCTCCCTCACACCCGCACGCGGGCGCGAAATGCCTCATCTATCCTTTTCCTCGCGCCGTCTTCTCCACCATCTTCCTCCCCCATCCCTCGCGCCTGTCTTTTCCACCGTCTCTCACGGGCACGGAGGCGCGGAGGCGGGCAAGGCGGCGGCGGCGGAGAGCGGCGTGGCGCGATCGATCGAGCTCACGAGCGGCCGGATCCGGACTTGGTGGCGTCGAGGTGGCGATCCGGCGGCGGCTCAGCGAACGGCCGGATCGGCGGCGGCGACGTCTCGGCGAGGTCGATCCGAGCAGCGGCGGCGGATCTGGCGGCGTCGGCGGCTCGGACGAAGTCGGATCTAGCGGCGGATCCATCCGAGGCGGCGGATCGACGGATCCGGCGAAGCGGGCGGATCCGGCGGCACTAGCGTTGGCGCGGGAGGAACCGAGGCGGCGGAGACAGCTCCGCGGGCGCGGCCGGCGGCGAAGAAGCCGAGGCGAGCGCGAGCTACTGGGCGGCAGTGACGCCGAGGCGAGTGCACTCGGGCGGCGAGGGCGGAGGGCGGCGAGAGGAAGCGACGGATCCGCGGACGGCGGCTAGGCGGAGACGAGGTGGCGGCGCAGCCCCAACAAGATGGCGCCGGAGAGATCAATCCTCCGGGCAAGCAGATCTGGAAGATTGATGAGGTTAGGGTTTTAACCTAAGCTCTGATACCATGTTATGAATATTGTATGTATATTGAAGAGGCTCAATGGGCTATATATAAGGAGTACAAAGAGATATTATAGGGGAATATGCCACATGAGATAATGAAAGCGAGGCATATACGTAAAGGAATAAAACAATTCCTATTATATCTCTAATACCCTTAACATTCCATACAAAAAGGAAATTTCTATACTTCTATGGCTGGCAATAAATTTGCAGACTCGCACAGGTTGGATGAACTGAAAGATAGAGGCTACGGAGTTGAATGAATGCAACGGAAGACTCAAAAAGAAAAGCTCAAAATACTAAAGCAGCAGAACTGGCAGCTCCCAACACCAACACAAAAGATCTTCCTCCTTTCCCTCGCACAGTGCCCTGCCTAAGCAGCAGAACTGACACCTGTAGCAGTGTAGCACGATTCCTACGCCCAACAACTCCACTTCAATCCCCTCTCCTCTCTCTTCATCTCAGAGCGGAGGGACGACCAACGGCCAGAAGAGCCTCACCACCACCACCACCACCACGCCCAGCGCCAGGCAGGCAAAGGCCTGCGACAGGGACAACGGACAGCCAAGTGGACGACGAGGAGGCCGGCGGAGAGGCGAGTGATGGCGGCGGTCCAAGAAGAGGTGGCCCTAGAGGGGGCAGCAGTGTGCTTCACGGTGGCGGTCGAAGAGGACGGCGGTGGCTGAGGAGGTACGGATCCAGGGGACGATGGTCTGGCAGTGGAGGCTTGGGACGAGCGTCGGCCTAACGGCAACAAGAAGGCTAGGTGACGCTAGGAGTAGTTGGCCTCCCCCAGGAGCGGAGATCGATCCTCCTGGGGGCAGCGGTAGCGGAAGAAGAACGAAGGTTAGAGGTAGCGGCGACGGCTACAGTAAACCCTAACCCTAACATTTGCTTTGATACTATTTTATAAATATTGTATACATATTCAAGAGGCCCAATGGGCGATATACATATAGGGTACAAAGGGTACACAAGAATAAACCCTAATATAATAGAAAATACCATTAATACCCTTAACAAGTCCAAATTATGGGCATGTTTGGCAACGGCTGCGGCTTATGGCTGAAATTTTTGAATTTTGGTTGTTTACGGTACAGATTACGAAGAGAGAGATACTCACTTGTGATTTTGGATAGTACAGATGTTGGACTTTTAACGTGTACATCGTTTAACTTATAGACCCCGTATTGAGAAAAATATTCCGTTTGAAAATTAGGTACTGTAGCAAAAGCCAAAAACCGCTAGCTTCGGAGGAAAAGAACATGCCCTATGTGTTTCAAATTTGGAAGTTCACAGAATTTTTTGTACATTTTTTTCTTAAAAATTTAAATATCAAATGAAAACAATATGATAATTTATATTCAAACATAAAACAATGTAAAACTCAAGTTTGATATCCAAATTAAAACTTTTTATATGCCAAATTTATATTCCATTTCTAAATATAGAAGAAAATCAAGAATTTTAAACAGGAAATATTTTGAATTCATTTAATGTAAACTTCTATTCTTGAAGTTCCTAACAGACAACGTGCAGATAGCATTCAAAATCCAACCTCAAAATTTGAAATGAAGATAAATTAAGAAGTCACTATAACAATGAAGACAAGGAGTTTTAAATAAACTACTAATTTTCTTGTACCTCATCACTTTTTCTATTAAAAACATGAGCAGTTGTATTGGTTGGTTTGGACAGGTCGCATCAAATCGCCTACCAACTTGTTAATCTTCAAAAAGGAAATCTAAAGAAAGATCTTGTTTATAGCTATGCACACACTGTATGAAAATTGAGAAGGCACCGCTGGTTCACTGCATTCTATATCTTCGATTTGCTATTGTTGCAATCTATTAAAAACACGAGCAGTTGTATTGGTTGGTTTGGACAGGTCGCATCAAATCACCTATCAACTCGTTAATCTTCAAAAATGAAATCTAAAGAAAGATCTTGTTATAGCTATGCACACACTATGAAAATTGAGAAGGCACCGCTGGTTCACTGCATTTTATATCTTTGATTTGCCATTGTTGCAACCAAAGCAAAGATAAGGTAAAATCATACTTAAATTCTGCTCATTTCACAAGTCCTCCCTCTGTTTACAGATGTCATTTCAGGCACAGCAATGATGAATTTTCAGGTAACACTGTACTCGCCCTTTCTGTTCACAATTATTTGTAAACGGAGAGGGAGTAGTACTTGTACGTTGTACCCCCTCTGTTTAAGTCATTTTATCTTTTTTCCCCTTTCGATTGATGCAACTGTGGCACTAGGACGATGCAGTGCTGACTTAACTGCCATGTTCTTTTGGACCGTACCTGATGGCTTTTGTTTGCATTTTTGAGATGGTAACGGACGGTGGAGACATCGATGCGGACGTCGCACATAGTTTTAGGCTTAGAAGGCCATTTGGAGAATCCACTTAAAAAAACCATCTCGTTTGAGAAATAAAAACCAAAAATCCAAAATAAGGGGGCCAACTACCAGAGGAGAAATAAAAACCAAAAATCCAAAATAAGGGGGCCAACTACCAGAGGGGTCGAGTGGATCAGGTGCAGTTGCACACTTCCATCGAGGAAGTTGCCAGATCGAGACCATTTCGCCTTCAATGGCCAAAATTGACAAGCAACGTGAGAGTATGCTGTATGTCGACAATTAAGGTCTCTTCTGTAGTTGAATAAGTTTACTCCTTTTAACCATTTGAAGTACTGGGAGTACTAGCGTGGTAAATATTGAGTACTCCTGATATAGAACGCAGCAGTCAAAACTTTCAACACTTTGACCACAGATATAATACACAAAAGGATTTAGATTCGTACATAGAAATGGTATTAGCATCTCTAAAAAATAAAATTGGTGTTAGTAGATTTGTCATCAAAAGCACTTCTAGTTCCATATCGTTGCACTTTTTTTGCTTAATACAATTTGAAAAGGCAATGGTCAAAGGTGTGTATTAGAGACTGTCAATGTCTGAAACGACATGTACTTAGAAATATAAGGGGTAGTCTAATATTCTATTCCAGATGTTCTTCATGCCTTATTACCTCTTGCTACTAGTTCACTAAAATAGTGAAATGACAAAAGAAAAAAAGTATAATAGGGCTTATAAATTGGCCTCAATTTCCTTACCTATTATGTTCACTTCCATTTTAAGTAGCACAGTGAGACAACTTTTTGCCGACAACCATTGAATTGTTCGTTCCAGTATCTTTCAGTCATGTCATCCCCTCAGTTTCGTTTATTAAAACGACCACATCTTATTTCAACTCAATCAGTTGGTGATTGGAAGGTTCTTTGTTATCAATAACTTATTATAATGCAACTAAAATGTTAACATTCATTACTACTGCCAGCTTAAAATGTTAGCTTCACCCTAAGCAATTGATGACTAATGATTGGTTGATGATACAATTTTTGTGAGCAGATTCTGTCAGAAGACCAGTAATCTTAGTTTAAGGCAGCCATTTAATGTATGCACGTTTTGCATTTGCCTCCCAGAATGCACATTAAGGGTAAGTAGTAAAAAAATTCACGTTTGAGCAACAGTTATAACAAATTCATCCTGTGATGTGTAGGTTGAATTTGACATGGAAAAAGAAAATAACTGAGCATCAATCAAGAAAAATGTTAAAACGTCAAACCACCGAGGCAAACAAGTCACAGAGACATTGGAGATGAACAATAGAAACGAAGATAGCATGTATGTAGAAACAGAAAGGAATCATCTGCATAAAGAGACATTGACATACATGGTTGTGGAGAGATGTTGATATGAACACCAGCAGATGCAAGAATTTCCTTTATTTCAGACTCAACTGCCAGAAGAGTTGCAGCTGGACTGGGCCAGTCAGTTCCATTCAACATAACTGGCTTCCATATGCCACGAGTAATTTCTGCTGAAAAGTAGCTGACAATAGCAGCAAGTGTAGCAGGCAAGAAATCCACAAGATCTCTCAGACCTGCAATGGAGTGAGGGTATGCACTAGTAAATATTTAGGGATAAATGGAGGGCGAAACATACAATTGGCAGCTTTCAGTTTGATCAACAAAAAAAAGATTTGCAGAGAACTAGAAATTGATGGTTTTTTACAAGGCAACAGTATAACAAATCACCATTTATTAATGGAAAAAGTCCAGATAACCCCCTTAAACTTTGGGGCAAAGTCCACTTAACCTCCTTTATGACAAACCAGATATCTTAGCCCCTAAACCTTTGAAACCGGAGCACTTAACCCCCAAGTAATGGTTTTGACTTTTGAAGCAAGTTTTGCCATGTCGACTGTTCACATCACCCAAATCAGCCACACTACAAAATAATCTACACACATTACCCAATTATACCTAGCTGGCCAAACAAAAACACACATATCCCATTCACCACACTCTCTGCAAGCTCTCATCTCCTGCAAATCTGACCAGAGTTTTCTTCATTCTGACTCAACTACACGACAATGACAAAACCAGCTTCATCACCATCCTACATGGCTAAACCACCGTAAAGAGGTTAAGTTATCCTTCTTCAAAAAGTTTAGGGGGTACGATATCCGGGTTTACAATTCATTCAGTGGACATTTACCCAAAGTTTAAGGGGTTACCCCAAAAGTACATACTCCAAATTGGAAGAAATTATAAAACTTCAAGATTAGAAAGAACAAACAAGCTATTTGTTTGTTGAACAATACCGGTTGGGGAAATAATTTCGGGCAAAAACCGGTACTATTGGCACCCCCCGAGAAAAGGTCAAACCGCGCAAAAAAATTGGTTTTGATTTGAGAGTAGGAACAAAAGGACTCATAAACTAAAATGAGTTACACAATGCAATGCTGGTTTGACGGGAAGGCAACAAGCTTTGCTATACAAGCTCATGGTTTTGAATCCCACCTGTCAATTTTTCCTTTCCTTTTATTTCTTTTTCCCTGTAGGACCTACTCATCAGATGTATTCACTCTATCCCTATCCCATTGGATCTCCAAATCAGCGCATCATGGCAACGAGCTAAGGGGGCAGCGCCACTGGAGGAGCTGCGGGGCCGACACCAGAGGACCTTGGGGGCCATGAAAGCTGCTGCCACCGCTGCACGGCAGGAGCCATGGACGCTGTTGATGAGATGCCCACCATGGCCTACCATTGCCGCTGCCACCAGAGTATGATACGGGTTTTGATCTCCATGTATCCTCTAGATGATCTTGTTTGGTGGGTTTCTTTTGTGCTTAATTTGAGCATTAAATCGTAAATCTTTTTCAAATTTGAATGGAATTTTGAAATTTTGGACGAAAATTTCCAAAATTTAAACTGATTATCTCGGAGGGGTCCAAAATTTTTATTGCAACTAGAATGTTTTCCCTGATACCAGTTACAAGAAGAAAAGTAAGAATTAGGTAGTGTTTGGTTGGGGAGATATTAGTGCACAAGCTTTTGGTTTTGAGTATCAAATCAACATGAAACAATTTAAAAAGAATTGTAGATGTACTATTGTACTTCTGAAATTAGTCTACTTACATATAAACAATCAAGTTCAAATTCCACATTGAGAGTAACAAAAATGGGAAAATTCTAACAAATGATAAATCAAAAGGGAAAGGAAAAAAACAAAAAGACATGTTACCATTCGCAACAAACTTATCTTTTTTGTTTCTTCTAACATGCTTTGAGCTGAGCTTGAGGTTCAAATTTTAAAGTGTGATACAACCAAGGTTCAAAATTCAGCTACCGGGGTAAATCCCGCTGGGGGACCGGTACCGGTTACCGGAAAACGCGGTAAAATCTCGGACAATTTTTGAAAACTGAATTTTAAAGTTTGCCAAATGCATGACCGGTAACCGGACCGGTTACCGCTGGAAAATTGGAAAAATTGGTAGAAAACCCAGAAAAACCACTAGAAAACCGGAAAACCCCTTTTCAAAATCATCTACTACTAATTGAAGCATATTTACCTCATACAATAGCTAATCTAGCACAAAAAGCCTTAAACAAGCCTTGAAACAGCATTATGCAGTCCTAAACCACTAGAAAACCGGAAAACCCTTTTCAAAATTAGTGTACTACTAATTGAAGCATATTACCTCATACAATAGCTAATCTAGAACAAAAAAGCCCTCCTAAATTCAAATTCAACTTCGAAAATTTTTGGGCGGTATTTTCGATCCCGATCCCAACCGAGTTTTCCAGTTACCGGCCGGTTATCGCCGGGATTTTGAACCTTGGATACAACACACTATAGACTTCGTCTACAATATATACAATTCGAATTTCAGTTCAAACTTATTTGAACTAGTTAGTAAACTAGTTAAACTCGACATCCAAAAAATTCCAAAGTTTTTTGCACACAATATATAGGGAAAATAACTATTTTAGACCATGATGCCATGCACCATTGCATCCCAGTTAATTATATATGTATATGTATATATGTATATGTGTGTGTGTATATATGTATATATGTATATGTATGTGTGCATTATATATAATTTTTTATGTTGATTCGATGCTCAAACCAAAAGCTTGTGCTGTGCACCAAATTGTGCTTATGTACTAGATATCCCCCTAGTTAGTTGGAGGATAAAGTTGTATCTGGATGGGATGATACAAGACTACAAGTGAATGGGTTCATCTTGTATTGGATGGTAAAGTTATGCACTAGATTTTGTTTGGTTGCTTGTATGGTGTTAAGACTTTTACGGGAGCCTCGACGGGACCCGAACACCTCGCCTGATCCTGTACGCGAACACACAGACTTCTGCTTGCTTTCCCGTACGTAGTACGCAGCGCCTTGCTTTCGCATGCGAGGGACAACACCTGCCCACACCTCACCTTCACATGATGACGCGATGTGATGCTCTCGTCGAGACAACACACTCACGCGAACAGATTGTTTTCCCGGAGCACCAACTGGTCCCTCTTCTTTATTTTCTCTGCTACTTCCTAGCTTCCAACCGCACACAAACACTTCCGATTGCCACTTCTCTCGTTACAAAGCACTACATGGCTTTATATAGCCTGCTTACACGCCGATTCTATCCCAATACAGACTCACGCCGACTCTTCTATGATACGGACTCACAGACTCGTATATGGAAACACAAACTCGACTCGTACACGGCAAGTAAAACTGACTCGGCTTCTACTCTACGTATACGGACTCGTATTTGTACACGATACGACTCAAACCAAAAACAAGATTAGTAACTAACAATCACCTCCTTAATTTTGTTTCTTCATCTTGATCACACCGATCTTCTCTCTTGCTTCCGCTTCTTTTTACCTGCACTCCCGTGCACCGTTCCTTCCTAAGTCGTCACCGCCCTACCGCCTACGCTTGCTCCATCCCGAACTTCACATAATCCCGACGCGGCAACCTGGACTGATCCTGTTCTTCCTTGCACGCATGCCTGCGCCGGAGCACCTGCTCCCACGGTCGCCTTGGCTTTGCCATTACCTGAGCCTCCTGCTCCACTCTTGGACCAAGTATGCCCGCTTTCCCGCATACATCTTAGCTGAGGCTACACTGCCCCTAACTCCTGTCTCTAACGCTTCCCGCGTTTCCTCTTCAAAACCACAAAACACTGCACCAACATGTACTCCAAGTCTTCCTCTTGGACCTTGTACACTTTTACCGCCTGGAGGCCCACCAGCTTGATTTCCTGTGTTAGCCGCACCTGCATGTGCGCTGCATGCGCCTTCAGAGGTGCCGCCCGCAGCTACATGCATGCCTGCATCATGAGGCACACCGCCTTGACCCGAGCCATCACGTTCAGTGCCGCTGCTCTTCAGACAAACCGATTTACAAGTTTTCAAAGAAATATTGTACAAACGATTTAGAGATCTTTTCACCTTCATTAACAAATCTTTGTTCTTGTCATACACACAACTCATCCTGCAGTACCATCCTGCACCCTCTTTCTGTCATCTGCCCGAGATTGAGTATGTTGTTGCACAGACTTGGTATATAGTAAATCCCTGTCAACTTCTTATCTCCGTTCCTGCATTGCAACATCATCGTCCCTTTACCTCATATCTCCACTATGGAGCCGTCGCCAAACTTAATCTTGCCCCAAATCTTCTCGTCGAGCTCATGAAATATGGAGCGATCTCCCATCATGTGGCTGCTTGCTCTATTGTCCAAGTACCACTGATCCGTGTGATCGTGGTTGCCTTCCTTCGAGCGTAGTTTTGGAACTACGTTCTCCTCGTTCAACATCACCATGACTAGTGCCTTTTCAACATCTGAGGAGAGTAGTCCCGATTCTTCATCTTCTTCTTTGTCTTGGGTAAAGTTCACCTCCCCGTTCTTCTTGCTTCTACAATCCGAAGCATAGTGCCCGTATTCGTTACAGTTGAAACACTTTATGTAGCTGCGGCATTCTGACGCGTAGTGCCCGCATTCGCCACATTCAAAACACTTGACATGTGACTTGTCACGGGATCTGTTACCACCGCCTTGCCCAGCCTTGTCTCTACGGCCACCTCTACCGCCTCGGCCACTCTGGCCACCTTGACCGCACCATCTCCCGCGGCTGCTTGATGAGCCACAACTGTCTCTCCGATCCCCCTTTAATAGCAATGCCTACTCGTTATGAGTCTGGGATCCCTGCTCATTACGTGACTTGAAACCCCTTCAGTAACTCCTCATGTGCCTTGAGGGAGTCGGTGATATCCTCTATATTCTTCTTGTCCAGATCGAAGGAGTACATAAGTGTGGTGACAACAGGTATTTACTTCTCCGGAAGCACGCATAGATATTTCTTCACCGCCACAGATTCCTCCATCTTGTCGCCAAGAGAGTTAATCTGATTGTACAACGAAATCAGCTTGCTGGCGAACTCGTCCACCGACTGGGTCTCTCCCATCTTGAGATTCTTGAACACGCTCCGCAAATTCTGAAGCTGCACCTCCTTCACACGATCAATGCCCACGTGCATCGTCTGCAGCGTCTCCCACGCTTCCCGTGCCATCTCCTTTTCGATGAGCTAATGCATCATCGAATTTGGCACCGCCTGATAGATGATAGCCAAAGCCGCCTGATCCACCTTGTCATCCACCTCCTTGTCCTTCCTTTTCAGATCGACTGCACCCCAGACACCCTGGGCGCGCATGTTCGCCTTAATCTTTATTGCCCACACCGGGTAATTGTCAGTCGTCAGGAGAGGGTACTAGAGAGAGACCAGTCCACTCCGGGCACTCGAAGTCGACGTTTCTCCCATGTTCTTCAGGTACCACCAAGATCAACAAGCTCTGATACCACTGTTAGATCCGGACCCTAGCACCCGCCAGATCCAGCCGAGTTTACTCCCCAGTCCCCAGGTCTTAAATGGGATGCGCACCCTACGCACCTAAGCTCATGGGCTGCCCACAAGCAAGCCCCTCAAACAATAACCTTATAAGTGGTATTAAGTCTTCTCCCCCAAAAGACTAGTCCAATGGATGGACTCCCTCACATTTATAAGTTGTGTATTTTCCTTTCCCACAAGCAATGTAGAACCATTCCCAACATTCTCCCCCTCATACATTGCTTATATACTTCTAAGGCCCAAGGAGATGTTGGGAGGCTGGGCTCTGATATCACTTGTTAGACTTTTACGAGGGCATCGACGAGACCCAGCGTTCGCGCCTGATCCTGTATGCGAACACGTAGACTTCTGCTTGCTTTCCTGTACGTAGTACGCAGCGCCTTGCTTTCGTATGCGAGGGACAACACTTGCCCACACCTCGCCTTCACATGATGACGCGATGTGATGCTCTCGCCAAGACAAAACACACTCGCGCAAACAGATTGTTTTCCCAAAGCACCAACTGCTCCCTCTTTATTTTCTCTGCTACTTCCTAGCTTCCAACCGCACACGAACACTTCCGATTGCCACATTCTCTCATTACAAAGCACTGCATGGCTTTATATAGCCTGCTTACACGCCGATTCTATCCCAATACAGACTCACACCGACTCTTCGTATGAATACAAACTCACAGACTCGTATATGGAAACACAAACTCGACTTGTACATGGCAAGTAAAACTGACTCGGCTTCTACTACTCTACGTATACGGACTCGTATTCGTACACAATACGACTCGCAAACCGAAAACAAGATTACTAACTCTTTTAACATATGGAATGGTCCCTAATCACCACTAACCATACACAATTAACAAGGTTATATGAGTCGGTACGGCCAAAAAGGCCGAATCTCACCATCCAGGATTTCAAGGGAATATTCCCACATATCCACTCAACCTGCATGGATTCATCCGATCCCCCAACCAGATGCTTGAATGCCCCCAAATCCTACACCATCCCATACATGTATCTCAAGATTCCACCAACCAAACACAAACTAGAGTACCAATCAGTATAAATTGTAGACCAGTCGGATATGACAGGTTACATATGCAAGTAAAAGGCTGAATAAGAAAGTATAACCTGTAATCAAATCACGAGATGCAAGCCTCCCATGTGCGCAGGCAGTTAAGACAGTCTCAAGCACAAAAGGAACAGCTTCCAGAACTTCCCATGCAGTAACAGGTGGGCCTTGGCAGACATCTTCCTGTACACCTACAGGTGAACTACTCATATTGGAATTTGATGTTGACTGGGAACTGACAGGCAGGATGCCACCTTTTGACATTTTACGGCAGATAATTTTCAGTATCTTGTTTGCAACTTGGAGGATACTTTTCCTGTTGTAAGTACTAGAAAGAGTAGATGCTATGCAAGCCTGATTCTGGAAGTACCATGCCCTTAGCTTTGGAAATGAGTCCATATACACTGGTTTTTGAAACGCTGGATCTAATTGAAGTACGCTGGCTCTACTAACATTAGATGGATTTTTCAAAGCAAAACGACTATTATGTAACAGCAGAAGAAAATCCAAATTGAGCTCTGACCAAATAGAGACTCCAGGTCGTGATAGAGCATTCTCATTAGGGGATCTATGAAATTTCCACAGGCGAAGAAGGGACATGAAAGCACATGAGAATACTGAATACACAGAAGTCTCTTCAAAATTACAACCCCTATGATCAGGAGGAGGCAAGGATCCAAATATTTCACATAGAGGCATTAAAATGGCAGCTACTTCCGGAACCTGCAAAGCATAATGTCGTTAGGAAAATGTTATTGATTTGTACCTGCCTATAAGCAATAAATCATGAATATATATCTGATACAATCCAGTACAGGGAAATTTCCTCTTATCAATGTCAAATATAATTCTAAAATCCAACGTGACATCAGCTCTATGAGAACAATGTTTTTCTTACCAAGCCATACATGGAGAGAATATGAGTAGTGTCAATGGAAGAAATCCCAGATATGAGAGTGTGCAGCATAGGCATGTGATGTATATAGCAGCCATCTGATCCAGAATCTAGAGGGAGCAATGTCGACAGCAACTTAAGCACCATTTGGACAACATGTTCCTAAAGAGCAACAAGAATCAGAAACAAACATTTTTAAAAGACAGTAAAAGTGAGAGCTCATTCGTATTAGCTTGGTCTGTTCTTTAACGGCTTCTAAAAGTAGCTTTTAGCTTTTTCTACAGTACCTAACTTTCAAACGGAGTATTTTTCAAGACGAGGTATACAAGTTAATTGTAGTACACGTTAAAAGTCCAACATCTGTATCAACCAAAATCGCAAGCGAATATTTCTCTCTGTAATCTCTGTCGCAAACAGCTAAAATTCAAAAATTTCAACCAAAAATCATAAGCCGCAGTCATATCAAAAAGGCCCCTCTAGTTTCTGGCTTCTGCTTAGAGAAGCCAAAGCCATTACGAATATTCCAGCTTCTATAAGCCGGTTCTATCAGCAACTATTATTCATCAGCTACTACTTTGCGCTTTCAGATGTTGCAACACGCTTTGTATTTTATTATGTCATAATTCCGTAAGTCGTATAGCGGTCCGAATGTTGTAGTGTCTTTTGTTACACCATCTTTCTTACATAATGCATTCAACAAAAAGCCAAAAGCCATAAGTCAATATGAACGCCCCAGCTTCAATCAATCACTACTATTCATCAACCAGTACTATTCATCAGCCACAGCAAAAAACTATCAGCACAAGCCAATACAAACAGGCCCTAACACATATGATACGGCTCTTTTCAAACTGACGATTGTAAAATAGGACAAGCATTTTGTAAAGTGGCAATCTTTACTGTTGCTGCAATATAATTCTTTCAAATCAAATCATACCTGAATGTTCCACCCACGAAGAAGGGATGCCCCGCACAGAATCTTCGAAGCCACCAACTTTTCCTCTTCTGACCCACTTACTGCAAAAGAGTGCAATTTCTCCAATTCTGCTAAACTAAGATAATGAAAGAGGAACAATACCATGAAGGCATGAACAAGCTGGTGAACAAACATATAAACCAAAAAGCACTTGCTGAATTGAATTTAAAGTAGTACAGGCCCATGGTTCATCACCTTGAAGCAGGTGTAACCAATAGTGCATCCTTAAGGCCTATAAGTGGAGACCCTTTCATGAAGGCTGACCAAGGGGATTCCTGGACAGGAGAGGAGTCTTTAACTGGATCAACGTAGCCAGGCCAGAAATAAACAGAAGTATCAACTAAATTCCTTGCTATACAGGCTTCCACAATAAGATGTAGCATATTCCCCACTGCAATTGAAGCATAATTATGAAAGCAAATTCATTGTTTACTAAGAAGAACTACATAAGCAAAAAAAAAAAATAGTACTCGATGTTGAAATATTTGTCACATATAACCTGCTTTAATACAGAAACTATCTTTGGAAGAATTGTGAATGTTCTCACTCCCAGCCTTTAAATTAGAAACAGCAAGTGCTGCTTTCCCAGCTGCACTATTTGCTGAATGTACAGCTGCTGGAGGAGGTAAAAGAAGACCAAAAAATTGTCCTAGAACCTGAAGAGAAGACATTAATCCTTCTCTTCTAACACAGGCCATTCCCCCTTGGAGATTATCAGCCTCTTCCTTCAGAATGGGAGCAATAGACAAAGGGACAATAGCTAACAACATGCACAATCGAGAATCAAGATGAGGAAATGGCCCTTCCAGAGTGCCTGGGTCCTAGTAAACAGATGCAAAATTATATTAAAGCAAATATTCGAGCCTTTTCGTTTATTAGTGAAGGAAAATAATGTAAATTGAATTTATCTCAACTCGTTGTATAAGCCGCAAAGCTGAAATCCATAGAGCTTGAAAGGTCTCTTGCCAGGTTGCCCGATTAAGCACTTGGAGTGTCTTAGAGAGTTCTGTGTTCAAGTTTAGAAAAGGTTATACAATGGTTCTATCAACAATTGAAAATACAAGAACAAGTAATCAACAATATGAAGTGCATATACTTAAGCACCTGTCAGAGTTTCAATTGATGATATGGCATGAAGATGTCTTCCATCCATTGCATTCTCCATAAACATGTCAAAAGGAACCCAACAAGAGCCCTTTCCAGCTCCAAAGATACTGCATGCAGCTGAACTGCAAGGCTGTGTACTAACAAGAACTCCCAATAACCTATTCCTGTCTGATTGATATCTTGTGTTTATAACCTTCTGTATGTTCATAATCAAGTTATCTAGCAGATTATTTGCAGATACAACATTCTTTGATTTAAGGGCACCAATAAGCTGAAGTCTCTGGAGCAGACTATTGAACTTTTCAGGTCTACCCTAGCACATCCAAAAAGGAAAGGACGTTTTTGATCAAAGGTAAACACATGAATAATTTAAAGAACAACTGAGTATTAAGGGAAAATGTATTCAGAACAATCTGAAACCCTGAAAACGAATGCTTTGCAGCATTATCAAAGTAAATCAGAAGAGACTCATTAAATCTGCCAAAAGGCAGAGAAATATAAAATCGTGCTGTATCATATGTGTCACAAACTATAAATTTATTTTTGCATTGTAAAACTTCACGAACATGATATCAGATTTGAATTTGCACATCAAGCGACTGAGACATGATGATGGCAAGAAAACCAGTTTTCTGAACAAAGCTATGTATCTCGAAAGAAGCTGTAGCATTAATGCTGACGTCAAGCAAGCTGAAAATTGACATATTTGAATATGATATAACATGATGAGAAGATTGAATCAACTTTCTAAATAAACCATTTTTGACATAAAATCGCCATCTAATATCATGATAAAAGATACAAATTTCATCCTAAGTTTGTTTAAGTGACAAATGGTAAAAATTCCAACTATAACATAACTGTATTGAGACAGATCGATGAAATCTATTTTTTAAGTAGGGGAGCATACAGTTGAAGATATACAAGTTTCTGATCATTGGAATTTGCAAGACAATAAAGAACCAAGGATGCTGTTGCATACATGTTAAGATAGACAAGCCGAAGAAAAACTTGGGCATTTTTGTTAGCAGTAATCTTCTCAACAACTTCTAAAGTCATAAGTGTGTTTTTTCTCCTTAAGTATTCACGGTGCTCATCTCTCCTGTCAAGTGAATTCCCCTTGCCATCTAAATCCATATGTATCTTTACTCCAATAGCGTACATATTGTCGTGTTCATCACTAGAGATACTTGGCAAGCCACAATCTTCGAAAACACAATTAGTCAATATTTTGATAATACTTAACACAAACAGAACAACAGTATGTCCAAAATCCATTCGCTGAAATCCATAGCTATGTGAAAGCTGCATAGTGTCATCAATAGATCTGGCTATCCTGCAATAGCAATTGCAGAAAATAGTTAGTAGTATTTTAGAAAATTATGTCTTTATCTGCCAATTTTGATAACTACATAAAATAATTCAAAGCAGTTTTTCTTCTCTTGGAATAGTTGTGCAACTAGAACAGCAGATAGTGCTGCCCAGATCACACGTAGGTAGCACAGCTGCAGATAATGGGCACCAGCATGCTTTACGTACCACATAATATGATGTATGCAAACTAATATGTTTTTAAGTATGAACAAGGTTCTGAATAAAGGATACTGGATTCCAATTGTCTGAACTATAGTGTATTGAATATTGGGTATTAGACGATATATTGAGTGATGCATTCTTGTATTGTAGTTGCTAAACTTATCTGATTTCAATTCATTTTGAGTACTCATAAGATCCACTCAAAAAATTCAAGTTCAACAGCATAACAAAGATGTCAGTGACATGATAATTTGTATTTTGTGAAACTTGCATTTTTGGCTGTTATTTGAATCAAAATTTCCATTTAAATTTTGTAGATTAAATTCAACTATTATAAAAAAAATAAAGAGCAACATTATGGAGATTTCACAGCAGTTGCGTGTTTTTATTGGAGATTTCACAGTAATTGCGTGTTTTTATTTAATTGTTACATAGAATGCATATAAGTTTCCTAGTATAGAACATATCACCTGTATCAAACTGATATATTGGCTGACATCAGGTGATATGCTGGTCAATTTATTCCGGTACAATAAATGGAAACAATACATTGTATCAGTATCACTTAAACAATACTGATATACTGATCAATACAACCGATATTTAGTGTAACACCCCAGGTCCAAATAGTCTAAAAGTCTATCCCCATAATGGATAAACCATGCACACGAAACATAGCAGTGCAGGTGATGTATTTCTTTCTGATTTAGTGCACAAAAAGAAATAACATGTATTTATAGTGCACATTGTAAACAGAAGCAGCTGCAAAGGACTGAATTATAAGCACAATGGATGCTGTGATGGTCCACCACAATGGTCTAATTATTCGACCATTAGAAAAGAAATTATGTTAGCCCAGTAACAAAAACAATGGTTTAACATGTCCAGAACAAGTCAAGTCGTACGCAATATCTTTCCCAAATATCCAAAGAACCTAGGTAAAGCTCACGATATGGACAGGCGCACTCAAAAGTTGAGAAAAACATTGGCTGAAGTCGTCCGATTAGGCTTGGAGAAAATGCAGAAGTCGTTCACAGTATCCTGCCCTAGGAGTTCTTCCTTGGAAACAGTCCAATCAGACACTTGGACCATGGGAGGTGCACTTAATCACACTTTGGAAGTCTTCCAACCACAGTACACGCGATGAAAAGTAGTGCCCTTTTCCTTTCAAGACAAAGACCAGGAATTCCGCATCGTTTTCACCCTACCATTTCTCCCTCAAAACACACATCCACTGGCACATATAGTGCAGGCAATCCGTCCCAGCCGCCAGCCCCACCCCGCCGAGAAAAATAGCAGCAACAGCAGCACAACGCAGATTTAAAAAGAATCCCCCAAGCACCTTGACCAATTCTAAAGTTTGTACCGCGCGTGCATTTGATGGAGCGGGAGCCTATCCATATCATCAATCCAGAGTACACCGAACCAAAAATCCAGAGTACACCGAACCAAAGTGCAGCATACATGATATAGTCTTATGGATGGAGGGAGCAAGCGGTGCTTACATGGCCTTCATCTCCGCGCGCTCCGAGTAGACCGGCACGACCGCGTACCGCCCGAGCAGCTCGAGGTAGAGCCTGTACGCCTCCGGCTGCGCCCGCCGGTTCGGCACCACCCTGCAGCAGATCAATAATCCCCAAAACGGCACACGGCTCTCAAAATCTCAACCGGAGCTCGAATCCAATCCAAACGATCGATGGAAAAGAGAGAGAAAACAGAAGGCAAACGAAGCTCGAATCGGTCGGGACCTTGGGGTGAGGAGGGCGAGGGTGTGGAGCGGGGAGACGAGGCGGCAGGCCATGGCCTGGTCCAGCAGCTTCCACATCGCACCCGTATTGTGCTCGAAACACAGGTTCGACACCAGCGCCGCGGCGAGGCCGCCTCCACCCCCGCCACAGGTGGCGACGGAGGCTGCGGCGGAGACCTCGCGGGCGCAGCGCGCGGCCTCGGCGGCCTGGAGAAGCGGGGGTCGCCGCGCGCCGCGGATGCCTTCACCGCCGCCATCACACGCCGCTGCAGCTCGCCGGCGGCGGCCGCCATCGGGCGCCGCCGCGTGGGGGTGGTGGGGTTTTGGAGGGCTTTACGACGGGATGGTTTCGGAAGGAGGAGCTTGCTGTTGGGCGGTGGTGGTGGCGCTTTAATACGCCGCAGTAAGCATATGGATTGTACAACGAGTTCTCTGTGGCTATATGCACCTTCGGCCATCGCGGCATTTTGTTTTACGGTTTGGTCCTTCCTAACCCAGGGGTTTTAAAAAGGCGTGGTACGTCCATTCCCACCGCACGTTCCTACCAACATTCTTAAATTATATATGCAATAATTTTAATGACCATATATAACATAAAACTTTAATAAAAATCCCGATATTGCATTAATTGTTACTGATTATTGCACACATAAAATCAAAAGGTTGCAATATTCATAGCCAATATATGCAAATAAATTGCATAATAACAATGGAACGTTGAGAAGAAATGAGAGGGCACAGCAATAGTTAGAGAAGGAACGGAAAGGCATCATCCATCATCTTAGAGGGAATGCATCCAACATTGAGGTATGCCCTCTTCTCGATGCAGGTGGTCTTGAGCCCCAACTGCGCCGCCACATACCCACCAAGCCTGCTGCCCACTACCACGACGGTGCTCTCCTCCCCCGCCGCCACCACTGCGTACGCCCTCCACACGCACACCGCCACCCCGCACGGGTGCGACCACCGTAGCACGGCCTCTGCCATGCCCTGCCTCACCAAGATCGCCAGCGCCATCTCTCTCTCCCCCCTCGATTCGCTTTGGGTGTTGTTTTCCCAATCGCTTTGGCTTCTTGAAGACGATGAGAGAAGGGGAAGGAAGCACCTGGCTATGGGTGGGAGGATAAGAAACGAGTGGCTAATATTCAGTAGTGGGAGTAGATGTCTGATTTTTTTAGTCTCACCGTATGTACGTATACTATCATTTTCCTTTAAAAAAGCTTGTGTTTGAAGACGTCACAAGCTAATATAAACATATAGCTTCTCGAAGCGACTTATCTACTCCTCCTACTGCCGTCTTGTTCTAAGGATATGGTAGGGGTCACAGGCGCACTACGCACCCACTCACCTCGCTCGAGTCCCGCGCACGTATCTCTCTCTCACTTTCCCACCGCTCGCCCCATTTTTCTAAAAGTCACTTCTTTCAACCATTACTATTTATTTTCAGCTAAAATCCATCAGTCACAGCCAATATGAACACCCCCTCAATCTAGGTGAAGCTGAAGCTAAACCAAACTAGTAAATTACCCAGGAAAATTGTGCGGCTAGATATTATAATATAGGTTTATCATCCAAGATTATGAAAGATTTAGGTGTTTGATTGTGCCTTATCTCTCAATTTAAGTTGTATGTTAAAATACTAAGTAGTTAATAGCTTAGACATTAAGATTTGAAGGTTTACAATAATAAAAATTAATTTAATTATCTATTTATTTTATATTTTTATGTAAAATGATTAGATTATGGCAATATTGATAAAATTGCTCTTCTAGTCGCTCTCAATGACGTAGAATTTAAAGCATGATTCTAGTCATTAATAAGATATATTAATTAATTAAATTAAATGATAAATGACTAAATAAACACATATCACCATTGGAATGCATGGTAAATTAGAATAAATATATTTTTGGTAGAATCGGGTAGGATCTTAGATTCTACGATTCGATCCAATGCGATCCTACCAGAGTGTCTCTGATCTAATTCAGAATCACGGTTTTGACAACCTTGCCTATCTTATTCTTAAAGTGAGATGGAAGTGAGATTAGCGAAGAAGCCACTTCAAAAAACTATATGTTCATATTAATTCTTAGTTTCTTTTGTAGAAATCAGAAATAGATACTAGAAGTAGTATGATCACAGGTAGAGAATCCGTATTCGTGGTAGATGTCTAGGAAGCCCTGGAAAAACTGGTACGTTCTGCGTGTTCTCCCAGGCCACTCGTGATGTTGAAAGAACAAGGTGTCAATGGATGAATCCAGCAGCTGGCACTCTCAGCCAGGTGAGGTGACGGGAGAAACGACCTGGAACTTTCCATCGTTCGACGCTCTCGTTGGCTCGGGGTCGACTTCCACACAAGAAAGCGAAACGGTCAACACGAACGCCGCGGCGAGTCCGACGACCTCTTGCTGGGTATCCAAATAATTGAGGGGCTCTTCCGTAAAAATGCAGCACAGCTCGAGTTCCCTGACGTGGCTGGCGCTGCGTTCCGTACGCCGACCACACGTACTTGCCCAATCGGCTGCGGCCTCCACGTGGCGCCGTGGTGGTGATTTGTCTACATGTTTATTATCAGCCGTTAAACTTGCTTATGCAACAAGTTATGTGTTTATGTTCAGGCAATCAGAGAACAAACAAGAAACGCTCATTTGGACTTATATAAGACTAGTTTTGTAGTTTTTGTATCGTAGCTATTATTAGTTTTTTAGAGTAATTAAATTTAAAAAATTTAAAATAAGAATATTATATCATTATGGATAATATAAATACGGATAATATAAAGAAATAAAAAATAAAGCTGAAAAAGCTAAAAAAAACCAGCAGCTAGAAGCAGTACCTTGTTAGGGCAGAGTTTAATAGGAGTACTGCCCTTGCTACTCATCCGTGTGTAAAGCAGATGCTAGTAAATTAAAATGGCAAAAGAACCCAAAAAATTTTTTATTTTCGCTTGGACAACTCATCCGTGTGTAAAGTGGAATTATGGCACACGACGGTATATCGAATTTTTTGTACGAATAATCTATTTTTATTTAAAATAATATAAATATATATGTGATAATATTTTTTTACAGAAATAGGCTCCAGTCGCTCAACGGTTGGACGACTGGAGCCTATCGCCCAACGACCAGGCGACACACATGCAATCCACTGGCCGTTGAGCGAATTATTGCAATCGCCCGACTGTTGGGCGACTGCAACTGCTGTCGCCCAACGGCCAGGCGACTAGGGGGTTAAAAAGCGAGGCCACTCGGTTGCCGCCCTCAACACAAAGAAAGAAGAGAAGCCGAAGAAGAGCAGTCGGCCGAGGAGAGGAGGAGAGGAAAGAAAAGAGAGAAGAGAAAAGGAGAGGAAGGAGAGGAGAAAAGAGGACAGGGAGGAGAGAAAATGAGAGGGAGAGGAGGAGAAGGAGGAGAGGAGAGGAGAAGGGAAGGAGAATGAGAGGAAGAAGCAAATCTAGATAATTTTTTTTATTTGCAATGTTGTATATTCAATACATATATTATTTACTGTTAGTGTTAGTACAAAACTGTAGATGTAGATAGAAATAGTTCAATTTTTGACATAGAAAATTTAGTTAATGTAGTTTTAGAAAATTAGCAACCGTAGAATCGGAGAGGAGACGAAGAAGCAACTGTAGGCATTTTTTATATTTGCAATGTTGTATATTATTGTTACTGTTAGTAGAAAATTATAGATGTACATAGGAATAGTTCAATTTTTGGTATAGAAAATTTAGTTGATGTAGTTTTAGAAAATTAGCAGGCGTACAAACGTGTAGTTATATATAATTTAGCGAACATAGTTTTACAAAATTAGCATTGTTAGCAAATTGGCATGCGGACAAAATTGTAGTTGTAGAAAAATCAGTCATCGCTACGTACAAATTAATCGTCCGTGGAAATTTGTACGTAATACAAAATTCAGTAAATATTTACATTATAATTTCATAATTTGGTATGTAAAAATCAATAATACGTAATATTTACGATTGAATACAAATGAATGTAATGTCGTTAGTACGTTGGGAAAACATGTGTACCATTATAACTGGTATATAGTCATTTAAATCGATATGGCATGTAAATTGTCGAAACCATTAGGAATTGTTTCATGTAGGGGATAGCTCGAGTAGCGAGAAAAGTTCATATTACGAGGTTAGTGTAGTTGGTTACGGCAGGCGAACGATCGATGAAATGTGAATTGCAGTTCGTTAGTACTTTCGTAGTGTGCGATGCTATTTAACATATTGCAAAATTAAAACATATATGCAGACAGACATCAGCAATGACGATACCCACTACATTGAGAGTGCATTACGGTGCTGGAACCGTTCGTGAAGATCCGAATGGTGTGGATTTGAACGGTTTTCCGCAAGCCACTCTAGTACCCCCGAACGGCGAGAATGCTCGAATCTCAAATGTGATACATTGGCTTACCCGGAGTTTTTTTATTGGACTCCGATGTGTAGAGCGTCGTCGTACAAGGGCTTTAGAGCTGGTTTCCCACGAACATCAGATAGGAGTTGACAACATTGCTACGCACTATTGCGTGGAAGGGGTTTGTGCAAGGGCGCCAGCGCCGTGGATACGAGTGTGTGCTGTTTGTACAACCATGACCATTAGAAGCTGTGCAAGGTGCTCTGGGAGGTGCGAGCAGCTCGAGCGGCCCGCATGTTAGTGAAGAGAAGGAAGATGCTCGTGACGAGGCCGATGTGGTACGTGGAGGAGAGGTACAATGGTCACGCCATGGCGAGGGAACAAGACAAGCCGATGAAGGGGAGCATATTGAGTACATAGTGCAGCAGATGGTGTTTGATGACCAGACGACATGGGCTGAAGAGGAAGCTGTACAGGAGGACGACGAATACAGTTCGGTTGAGGATGAAGCTCTTTTCTCGCAAGAATGGAACCGGTTTGATGCTGAGGGTATTTTCGCACATGATGAGCACGAATCACCGCGGGAGTATCATGAGACAGAGGTTCGGTTGCATTCAATATTTTCTGACAAGGCATCGTTGTAGGATGCCATCAAGATGTGGGCCCTTTCAACGCAGCGAATTTTTTGGGTCATGAAATCTAGCTAGGAGTAGTACACCGTGAAGTGCGAGCAGGACAGTTGTCCTTGGAGGGTGCACGCATGTAGACCTAAGTATGAGATTCACTGGATTGTGTCGAAGGTGGAGCCGCACTCTTACATTCTCAGTACTATTTTGGCGAGGCATCGTAACCTAACATCCGCCTTTGTAGCTAATTTGATGTATGGAGAGATAGTGGAGAAGAAAGACATGGAGCCCACGCACATCGTGGTAGCTATTGAGAAGAAATTCAAGTACAAGATTAGCTACGCGAAGGCATGGCGTGCGAAGCAGAAGACGTTGGAAAAACGTTTTGGGTCTTTCGAGGTGGCGTACGACAATCTTACTCGTATGCTTAAGGTGTTGCAGGACAGAAACCCGGTCACGTATATCGCTGTGCAGGACAAGCCTTCCACAAGGCCGCCAGGATATACGGTGTTGCGGAGGGCCTTCTTAACATTTGATGCGTGCATCGAGACATTCAGGCACATGCTGCCGGTGATTTCAGTTGACGGGACCTTTTTAACTGGCAAATACAAGGGGAAGATCCTGACGGCCATAGGCGTTGACGGTAACAACCACATATTACCGCTGGTCATCACATTCGTCGAAAGTGAGAATTATGAAAGATGGTTGTGGTTCCTCAGACATATCAGGGTTGGAGTTGTCGGTGCTCGTCCTAGTGTGTGCGTAATCCATGATCGCCACGCTAGGATTGTAAAGGTTGTAAGAAAACTTCAAGAAGACCCCGAGGAGCCCTTTTCTTGGCCGGATATGAGGAACAGATGGACCACCGCTGTCGCAGAGCGTGCACGTGTGAGTGATCACCTCTTATAAATATCCTTGTACTTACTATTCGTTTGGCAAGTACTAATGAAATGGTCCTATAAGCAGGCACTCTAGAAATGGAGTGAAACGCGACATGGACTGGATGGTGAAGATGGAGGGGTGGACTGTGTAGTGGGAGGGCGCGCTTGATGTGCGGTGGAGGATCGCCCCTATGACAGTAGCGACTACGCGGAGTACATGCGCTGGTACCAGCCTCAGACACGTACCAGACACGTACCCCGCGCACCTCGCGTGGGACGCTCACATCGCGGTACGTTACATGTAATTTTTAAATATTCCCTAATGACAATGTCATTGAGATGATTGACCGTTTCATATTTTTTCCTTCAGGCTGACGTCGGTGCTACGATTTGGAGGGAGTCTCAGACTATGGTGGATAGGCTCGCAGTGGTGTGGAGGTGACACACGAGGAGTCGTTGAGCGCTTGGCATCGTGTGGAGGCCTAGGGAAGATGTGTGGTAGCCTTGTTGTCCTGCACGAACCTAAAGGTGGTCTCCACGCCCACGCCTAGTGCACAGACAGTTCATCCACCGGTGCTGCCCCGACTGGCATGGCACCACTCTGGAGGTTCTACATAGGCACGCCCTACACCACCTCACCCGGACGAGGCTGGGGGGTCAGCCTGGGGATGGCCTCGTACACCACAACGATAATTGTTTGTGCATCATCCGTACATATCCGGCTTCCCCACGCAGGGGGCGTACTCCGTGCCATACATCCCTCCTCTAGACGCGATGACGTCAACTGAGTGTACGCTTTGCCTCTTCTCGGTTTTTATCCCGATGCTTTATCTCACGATCTAACAATATTTGTATTGCAGGTCTTGTCTTACATGAGCATGGATGGCGGGTCTCCTTGGGCCCGGACGACCCAGATCAGTACTTTTTGGACTGGTCCGGGCAGTCGTCGGGCTCCGCACCTCGGGCCACACCAGCAGAGATTCTCTTCGGGAGTGCCCTCACCAATGCACCGGTGGCCACACAGGCGGCGGTGCAGTCCACTCCACCAACTCAGGGGTGGGTGCGACGGTCTCCTGATCGTTTTATGTTGTCAGGGCATCGTCACCCGTTGCAGCGGAGGACGGCCAAGCGGGGCCGTTTGGGAGGACACGGACGTGGCGATGGAGTGGGCCTGGGTGGCAATGGAGGGGGCTGGGGATGTTGTCGGGGGACGGTCGTGCTGACTGTACAATTTTTGTTCATGTACTGTTTACGTTTGTTGTTTACGTAATGATGTTTACAATACTATGACGAGCTTACTTCTACTTATCCTTACTTTATTGACGCCCGCACCAAACGAATAGTGAATTGCATTGATGGCAACCGCAACAATGTACGAACCATTCAATTACATGCTTAACGATATTGAAAATTATTTCGAACAACAGGCCAAAGTACAGCGGTACAACCATACACATCGTTGCCTACAGGTGGAAGGAGCCTTGTGGTACCCACATGGAGTGCTGCTAAGGGGGCTGCCTCGGGCGTGGCTGGCCGTCGTTGTAGTAGCAAGCACATATACAACTAGGGTTCGCGCAGCAGCATGTTGGGTCATACGAACTCCCTATGTTGATGACCTCTTCGTTGCCCCTCTTGCGCTCCATCTGCTGACGGAGGTCATCGTTCTGCTCTTCAAGACTTTCAACCTGTGCCTCCAAATCAGCGATTCGCTCCCACAACGTATCCTCGTACCTTGCAACATACCGTTCATGGGAAGGATCAATCCATCGTACGAAGTCACATTTATCCATCTGCTACAAAGGAATGTTAACATTGAAACTCTATTAGTAGTAAAACAAAATAGACAAGTGCCAACTTGTACCCCGGAGTATGGGCATCGAAAGAAACATCGATCGCCATCTGAATGGCCTTCTGCCACCTACACCGTCGCGTCTTGCATGTGTTTGCATTTAGGCTACACTGGGTGAGCGCGCCTATTTGTCAACAAGCGGTACGTAGCGCCAAAGTCCTCCTTCCACTCGAGCGGAACGTCCTTCTTTGGCGACCCATGTTCAACTGGCCCCTCGGCGTCTGTCATGGTGGCTTACTCTCCGACAGAGAAGATAGTTATTCCAACCAGCAATGCCTCGTCCATTCATTTTATAGCGTAATTGTGGTGTCACGGCGCCATTCATAACACAAGGCAGCTTTGCTCAGCAATAAGACCACAAGGGCAGTTTTGCGCAGTGACAAGACCACACAGGCCAGCTTTCTGCAGCGATAAGACTACACACGCCAGCTTTGAGCAGCGACAAGACTACACACTCCAGCTTTCCGTAGCGACAAGGCTACACACACCAGCTTTACGCACTGAGAAGACCGCATGCGCTAGCTTGGCTTAGCGACAAGACCACACGGGCTAGCTTTCCGCAGCAACATGATTATACACGCCAGTTTTGCGCATCGACAAGACTACACACGCCAGCTTTCACCAGCGACAAGACTACACGCATCAGCTTTAAGCACTGAGAGGACCGCACGTGCCAGCTTTGCTCAGCGACATGACTGCACGGGCTAGCTTTGCTCAGTAATATGTCATGATGGCCCAGCTTTTCTAGAGACATGATAACACGAGCCAGATTTCACCAGCGACAAGACTACACATGCCAACTTTGCGCAGCGACATGACCGCACGGGCCAGCTTTCCGCAGCAACAAGACCACGTGGCCCAGCTTTACCAGCTTTCCACACTTGGTAGTTTTGCGCAGTGACGGGACCACATAGGCACCTTCATGTACCAACAAGGCAACAAGTGGCCCTATAAAAGGAGGTCAAAGAGATTTCTCAGAGAACACTGCACAAGTAAATCCTACACTACACCGACGCTTGCTTCACCACACCGGGATGGACAAAAGGCAGAAGAAGCAATGGGACAAGATGATGAAGCAATGGGAGGAGACCCACGACCTAGCACGGTCAGCTGCCGCCCGCGATGAGAAAGTAAGGGTTGCTTCGGCCCGGGCAGAACAAGCCCAGCGTGCTACGAGGTCAGCTCCCCGCAATGACGCATCTCGTAGCAACAACCCCATCCCGAACGTTCCTACCGAGCGTTCACCGCAACACCCACCAGAGGAGAAGATGCCCCCCTTTGTTGGTGCCGGGACCCGTGCAAGTTCTTCAAGTCTAAGCATCGCCTCAGCCTAGGTATGTGTTACTGGGGTTGCGCAAACTACTCCAGTGACTACCCCGATCGCCATCTAGACACCGCAACCTATCGACAGCCGGTAAAGACCAGGTGCACCGTTTTCCACCTATCTTTTCTCCTTTAGAGTACGCACTAGCAATCTCTCTCCTGTATTCATAGTCCCTGGAATCCCTATGTGGCTACCGCGAATGGATCGATCTTAAGATACACCCAGAGTCCCAGTGGGCCTTTGGCTTCGAGGAGTGGAATGTCGCAAGGTCCTCCGAGATACGGGAGGAGGAGCGCCGCAAGAACGAGGAAATCCTGCATATACAATGCGAGACAAAAGCTTATCTCGAGATGTGCACGCGTAGGGAGTGGGAGGCTCGCGAGAGGGAGCGTGAGAAAAAGAGGGAAATGACAACCATGGCAAAAGAGGTCGCCGATGAGTTCAACGCTGAGCTGGCAAGGAAGGGAAAATGGTCCCGGTCCACACAGTAGGTCGTACGAGTAGTTGGGTGGGTTAGTCACACATGATGCTATATGTTATCATGTAATCAAAAAGTATGCGGCATATTACTCCCAATTGTATTATGAATTCTATTTAAATTCAGACAAGCTTATTTTCTCGTATTTTTGCATTCAATTATTCACATAGCAAGTCATCCAACAATATTAACATGCTAGTTTTCCTCCGTGTACGAATTTCCGGTAACATCACAATATCACTTACCATCGTACTTACCGATCGTTCTAAGTTCAATCGTTCTTAAAAAAGTTTCACAAATTTTTTAACGCTCCAACAATATACAACGACCATAAACTTTTATTATAAATCCAGCAAATTATCTTCCAGTTATAATTTAAAAAATTCACAAAATCTACAAAATTCATGGGGTGGCAGTTTGCAGTCGCCCTATGGGTGGGGCGACTCCCATGCAGTCGCCCTATGGTTGGGCGACTGGTTCTAGTCGCCGATGGTCGCGCTGACCGAACACGTTGTCGAACGACTTTGCAATGGCTGCTGTTGCACAGCCATTAGGCGATAGGTTCCGATACCAACGGTCGGGTGACTGGTGCCTATTTCTGTAAAAAAATGTTAACACGGGTATATTTCTGTTATTTCAAATAAAAAATAGATTATTCGTAAAAAAATTTAATGTATATGCACATTGAGAACTTAGCGACCAGTGAAGTTTCAGAAGGTTTTTTTTGTGAGGAAGTTACAAAAGTTAGTATATGCTCTTATTTATTTCAACTGAAAATGTGCAAGCAAATAATAACTTAAGACAACCTTCAGAAATTTGCAGGTCTGACATGAACTCAAAAACTTTCAATACGGTAGTAAATTCAATTGACTCAGTACGTAGATGGTACAGTCCACATCTAGAAGATGAGAATCATGTGTGGTCATGCTTTCAACATTTATTTTCTATCCCATGTCTCTTTTCCTTCTAGATGCTTTGACTTTTCCCCACTTTTCATGGTCAAGATGTTCCCACGGTTGATCCATGTCCTTTTCAGGCCTCCAATGGCTGTTAGGTTGCATGCACCGATGTGTGGAGTTACTGTCACTATGACAAGGAAACTGCTCGGGTCCAGGACGAGAGGTTTTGGGTGAGTCTTTTAGTAACTGACTTATGATTTTCAGTTTAATATTTTAAATTCTAAAAGAGAGTATGAAGAAGGTACGAAGAGAGAGTAGGTTTTGGGTGAAAGACAGTATAAAGAGAGAGAAACTTACGTACGATTTTGATCAAAGATAGTATAAAGAGAGAAACTTACGTACGATTTTGATCAATATAGATGAAGTTAGGATAATATCTACTACAATCAATATATAGACACTGCCTTAAAATGACACTTCAATTGAAAGCTAGTTACTGTAAAAAGTCAAGCCATAAGCCCAAAAGAAATCAGCCTTACTCATCTGTTTTTATTTGACTTTCTAGAATTCGTATTGTTAAATTTTTAAAGTTTAATCACCAATAAATTTAAAATTATCTAGATTAGCTACACAAAAAATATATCATTAGATTTATCGTTAAAATACTTTTGTAATATTACAATTTTATTAGTATATTCTAGTATAAAATTATAACAAATAGTGATCAAAGTCGTATTTCGGAGACAATAAAAAATCAAAAATATTAAGTAAAAAAGAGTGTCTTCTAACCATGTGCAAGGACATGTTTTTTGACTTCCAATCTGAACTTAAATTGAAAACAAGAGGTTCTCACTTTCTCAGCACGCCAAGTTCAATGACATATTTGTTCCGCCCACTGTACATTAATTAAGATATGGTTTTGAGCACTCATCTGACCAGTTTTAAATTGTATGAGTCTGAAATGACTAATTGGGCGTAGAGGGCCCTTTTTTTCGGTTTCTAAAAGTCTCTTTTCTTCTTTTTAGTTTTTAAAAACCGTTTTTCTATAGTAACTAGCTTTCAAATATAATGTCTTTTTAAGATAAGTTCTACAAGACAATTATAGTAGACACTGTTAATAACTTCATTTATATCGATCAAAATCATACGCGAGTCTCTCTTTCCATATTCTCTCTTGCAAACCGTATTCTCTCTCGCGAACAGCTAAAAGGTATAAGCCGCAATCTAAAAGAATAGACCCAGAAACTCTTATACACATGCTTATCAGTGGCGAATCTAGGATGAAAATAGAGAGGGGCTCTACCACTACTACAAAAGAGGCTAAACTGGACGCTTACATCACAGACGGTTTCTAGGAACCGTTTGTGCTGCAAGTATCACAAACTCGAGCACTCAACATTGCTCTGAATAAGTAGTTTCTTCTTCCTTGTCCTCCTTATCGCCTTGTCCTCCTTATCGCCAAGGCACACCATCGTCACCGCCGGTGATTACGCACCTTGATGAACTATCACTGTTGACCCATCATGTTCTTGGTGCTCCCTATCATGCCATCGGAGCCAACGCAAACTGACTTGCTAAGTCACTAAGTCGCCAGCGCTGCCTCGCACGCCACTACCGTGGGCCTCTTGTCAATGCATCCACAAACCATTACCACGAGCTGTGGAGCCCAATGTCAGTGGTGGTTTGGAGGTGGTGGATCGCCTTGAGCGAGGACACTCGGTGGTGATGGTGTCAAGGAGAAGGAGGGGGGCAGGGATGGCATTGGGAAAGCGGTTTGGCGGCGGTAGCCTTGGGCAAGCAATCTGGTGGCAGTGATGGCTGCTAGGAGGAGGAGAGGATAGGCACGGGGGAAGTGAGGAGGTGGCAGAGAGCAGTAGCCTCGTGCCCAGGAGGAAAGGTTCGGGAACAAGGAGGCTAGGAGAAGGATGAGGTGATGGACAACAGCAGCCTCGCCGACGCTGTTGCATTCATGTGTGACCACAATGTCCTGGCCACCAACCATGGAGATGGCGAGGTGGAGGCTTGTGGCCCTGCCGCACGAGGTCGGAGAGTGTTTTAGGATTTGAGGGTTCAGTTGAAGCTAGAGGAAAGATTGGGAAGCGGTTGCTGGAGGAGAGGAATTCGAACGGAGGGGTGCGGCACAGGGAAAAATCGTGCATGGGAAGGCCCATGCGTCGACATGAAACTTTTAGAGAGGAGGGGTGGGATGGCAGATGAACCACCACCAATAACTTCTTTTAAAGTAGTAAAGAAAATCAAGATTAACCAACTAACATAGTTGTATAGTTTGCATAGCAAACTTAACAACATATTAGTAGAATCTGTGAGAGACAATGAGTGGGTTCTTTTCAACTGATGATTTCTGGCTCTACCATAAGTGTTTGTACGAATGAATCGAATGTTGGTATACTGATAAGCCACTTTAAAAAGACTATTTCGAAGTAGTCATTTTATTATTTGTTTGACAAGCTATAAAACATTAGCCGAAAAGAAGTCCAATATCTTGTAGCCTAGATGGCCTACACAGAAAGACCCACTCAAAAGAAGTGCTGTGTCATGCCCAGAAAGCTGGGCTGGGCCTTGCGAGACTTTCCTGAAACCTACTACAAGCACAGACGCATTGCACTTGCACAGGAACAAGCTCACATGTTTGGCGTGGTGATACACGTGCGGCAGCCTGAGTCGTGTGTGCATCTCGATCCATCGATCGGTCGCCTTAACGAGCCATGGCTGGTCATCAACTTCGAACGCTGCGATAGCAACTATACATCTCCCAGCGGAGACGGAGACCCATCGATCGGGTTGCCACGTGCGCTAGGGGGCTACTTATCCTACTCCATCTACGTTCACACCCTCTAACCGAAGATCGCACACATTTAGCGTGCGAAGTAAGTTTGTGCGTAGAACATTATTGCTCGGGGAGAACTAGTACTCCCTCAAATCACTGGACATATGACAACTTTTTATATTTTGTGGTGAAAGCAAGTTTTTTTTGTTGCTGTTATTGTTAATAATAATAATAATAATAATAATAATAATAAGATAAATTAGTTTTTTTCAACGACGCACAAAAGAGCCGCGTATTATTGCATTAACAAAGAAAGAGGAACCAAACGTTTGATCAGCTTATCGTGGCAGACTGGCATCTGGGTTATTAGTACCCTGCTCGGTTGGATTGAAAAATAGTGGTTTATGATTGAAATTACACTATAGTTAACTGAAATTACATTGTATCTGGTGGCTTATTTAGCGTAATTAAATTTTAAAAAATTTAAAAATAGAAAAAAATTGTTAGCACATCACGGACAACACAAACGAATACGAGAAAAAAAGATCTGGCAAAAAACTAAAAAAAATCAAAAATTCAGAAAAAGATGAAATTTATGAATAGTAAAAAATAAGCCAGAATCTCAAGTTGAAATGAGCGGGACGTAAATAAGTAAAAGTTGCAAGTTATGGAAGTTCTGTCAAAAAAATCAGATGACATTATTTGCACGTGTTCAATTTATATGCTTTTATACGTATAAATGGTTAAAGTTTAAAAGTTTGAATACAGAGATCTAATCACGAGTGACGAGGTGCAATCATACAAACCGCTTTGATTTCAACATCGAATCAATCTGAAAAAATTGAGGAAAATTAAGGTGGTGATCATTTGGGCTTATTTTTGGTGACTTATGACTGAAAAGTACTATAGCTAGATGAAAAAAATATTGTAGCTAACAGAGACTTATTTAACATAATTAAATTTAAAAAAAATAAAAAAAATATGTTAACCCATCATAAACAACGCAAACGAATACGAGAAAAAAAGAACGGGCAAAAAAGCTTAAAAAAACCAAAAGTTCAGAAAAAGACGAATTTATGAATAGTGAAAAATAAGCCAGAAGCCAAAAGCTGAAGCCGAAATGATCACAGCCTAAAAGCTCACTGCATGCATATCAATCCCTTTAGCAAGAGTACTACACGTTGGCCCCAAAAATTGTACGATTTTACGTACACTCGAACATTTAGACTCCCAAATTATTAACAAAATTGTCCAAAAAAAAACTGCCAAATCAATTTGCAAGCTGCAAAGATCGCAAGGTTCTGAGCTCTAGTGCTTCTCTCTCCAAATTTAAAGATCTAATTTCTCTGCCGTTTTATGAGTTTTGTGTGTGTTATCATCCAAAGCACCATTGCATTCTTAGCCTAAGCAAGAAGGATAATCACACACCACTTAATTTAACCCATCTGGTCATCAAGACATCAACTCCCCCACCAAACCCCGCTACTTAGCAGTAACTTCTGAAACAACATGAATTTTGAAAACAATTTAAATTTCATTGAATCTAGTTTTCGTTTGATTCTTGGCTCTATCTAGCACCTTTCACACTCATTCAAGCCACCTTTTTCCCCGCCACTCCATATCCTTCATCCATTTGTGTGCGACCTCGTAGTAAACACTGCTTCATCGTCAAAAATATCGCGCCAAGAAAATCTCGATCGACCACCGCCTTCTTGATTCAAAGCCCGTAGCTCCTCGATGGTAGTGTCTTTGACACCCCATTAGTGTCCCTTACCAGCCATCGAGCCTGCCAAAGCCGCGACAACCGCCGTCGTCGGTTTTTCCCTCTGCTGACCTCTTCCGTCACAACCCTCAGTCGTCTTGATCCATTTCCCCGCTGCCATGCCTCTGCCACTCACCCTCGATCGTATGCATCGCCAGTCCGTCCCTGACTTCCCTTATTTACCCCTTGATTCACGGGAAAGCTTTCAGGCCAAATTTGGCTGCCGCCTCTACTCTCTCTTGTCTCACGACCGACAACCCCGCGCCGCAAATTCGAGCACCCTGGAACCCACCTCTGCCAGCAAGAGCCACCATACACCCCCTCATTCGTGCCGTGAACCTTACCTGGACCAGTACCGCAGTCGTCTCACATCCCACCGCCTCGCCAACCTCCCTGCTCTCTCTGCTCTCATCCTTGCACAGCCAACTTGACACACCTCTTACCACTTTTGACCACAGCAATGCCGCGCCCGAGGCAACCTGTACCTCCCCTCTGCCAGCCGCGCCGTGCCCTCCCACACCTTCTCGACCTCTGCTTCGCGCCGCAAACCTCCTTAGCCCTGCCCCTATGCCGAACCGCCATTCTCATCCTATTTAAACCGCCAAACCCCTCCATTCGAAAGCACCGGTACCCAAGGTGAGCCACCCACCCTCAATTGCTCCGACGACCAAAGCTCCACCGGCGATCACCGAAAAACCCGAAGTAAGCTCAAATATCCATTCTTTCTATTCAGTCCATCCTTTTTCAATGGCTTGCTCCTTTCCATGTGCGTGTAGGAGGCACGTGACATGGTGTTGTTGAACGAGGAGAAGGTGACGCCAAGACTGCGCATTGATGATGAAACGCATCTCGTGTCCAATGACTGGTACCTGGACAACGGTGCCAGCAATCACATGATGGGTCAGTGGTCTGTGTTCATTGAGCTAGATGAAAGCATCTACAGAAAGGTTCAGTTTGGTGATGGATCCACAGTGGAGATTAAGGGGAAGGGGTCAATCCTTCTCTAGTGTAAAAACGGAGAACAATGTGTACTCTCTGAGGTATATTCAATACCGAGCCTTTGCAATAATATCATTAGCCTTGGGAAGCTTGCAAAAGATGGTTGCAGGGTGGTTTTGTACCATGCACGGTTGTGGAGAAGCCTGCATGGTGATGGCATGCACGGTTAGGGCATACCTGGAAATATGAGCATGACGACAGACTCCTTATGAATGTAAAAAAATATCCAATAACTAGTTGTACAAGATTCTGCTAGAGACAGAAAACCATGTGTGTCTGACGACAAGTTTGGAGAAGCCTGCATGGTGATGGCATGCACGGTTAGGGCACGTGAATTTTCATGCCCTAAAGCAGATGGCGGAGAAAGAGATGGTGCTAGGCTTGCCCAAGATTGACCATCCAATGGAACTATGTGAATGTTGTTTGGTGGCCAAGCAAACAAGAAGTCCATTCCCATCACTGGCGCACCATCGAGCGGAGAAGCCACTGGAACTTGTACAAGTGGATTTATGCGGGCCCATAACTCCACATACATATGCTAGTAACAAGTGTTCATACTCTTTGTTGATGATTTTAGCATATACATGTGGATGCACATGTTCAAATCCAAGGATGAGGCTCTTGGCACATTCAAGAAGTACAAAGTGCTTATCGAGAATAAGCATGGGCTCAAGGTAAAGGTCCTTAGATTAGATTGTGGAGGCGAGTTCTTGTTACGTGAATTTGGCGCGTTCTACGATGCCGAAGGGATAGCGTGATACTTTACGACACCATATTCACTACAACAAAACGGCGTTGTGGAACACCATAATCGTACTGTGTTGTCCATGGCGAGTAGTTTACTCAAGAGCAAGCATGTACTTGTAGTAATGTGAGAGGAGATAGTACGACATGCGGTGTAACTTCTTAACCATGTGTCAACCAAGGCCCTAGTTGGGGCCACGCCGTAGCAGCCTGGACTAGAAAGAAGCCACGTGTCGAGCACTTATGAGTGTTCGGGTGCGTCGCGCACACTAATGTGGTAAAGCCGCACTCAAAGAAGCTTGACGACCACAACACTACCATGGTGTATCTTGGCGTGGAACCTGGTAGCAAGGCTTCTCGACTATACAATCCTCGATAATTGAAACTTCATAGCAACCATGATGTGGTGCTCAAGGAAGGAAATGAGTGGTTGTGGAACGATGACATCACCAATGATGTAAGTAACATTTATTGGACTACGTTTACTGTCTTTAGTAACACAGGTGTAGATAAGATAGGACAAAACGAGGGGCAGCAAGAGACCGTCCCATATGACCCAGTAGCACCAGGGTCAACGGGCATGACACCGTTTGGCTCGCCAAGCATGGCGATGCCAAACCCTATCCCTGGCATGGAGGATCCAGAGAGCACGGGTACAATAACACCCGTGGGTACACTAGAAGCCATATGAGGTGGAATAGACACGGAGCCTATCTCACCTAACGAGAGTGGGCCTCGCAAATATCAAAACCTCGATGACATCTACATTGCATCTGAGGAGATCAATGGCGTGGATGAGCTGTACCCCCTAGCTGTAGAAGAGCTAGAAGTTTATCATGAAGCTACACGTGAACAACATTGGCAAGAGGCGATGAAGAGCGAGCTTGAGGCCATCAACAAGAACAAGATCTTGTTGCGAGATGGGCTGAGTGAGTGTAACCCTATAAGGTACCACATGGAACCAAAGCTTAAGCTCGAGAAGGATGAAGATAGAGTCCGAGTTGATGTGACTAAGTACAGAAGCATCATCGGAAGTCTTCGGTACCTAAGTCACACCCGACCAAACATTATGTATGCAGTTGGGATGGTGAGCTGGTACACGGAGAGGCCAACTCAGCTACACATGCAAGCCGTGAAACAGATCCTCAGATATGTAAAGGGGACAACTGACTTTGGTCTGGTATATTCCAGAGGAGGTATAGAGAAGATTGCAGGCTATAGCGATAACAACTTGGCAAGCGACGTGGATGATAGGAAAAGCACAAGCAGCATGTCGTTCTACTTCAACGGGAACATAGTCTCTTGGACATCTCAAAAACAGAAAAGCGTCACCTTGTCGTCATGCCAACCTGAGTTCATGGCTGCCATAGTAGCAGCATGTCAAGGCATATGGTTGTGAAGTGTGCTAAGTGAGATAACGGGAGAAGCCTCAAGTCCAGTCATCTTGTACGTTGACAACAATTCAGCAATCAAATTGATGTAGAATCTGGTTTTCCATGGGAGAAGCAAGCACATTGATACCTGGTTTCACTTTATCAGAGAGTGTGTGGAAAAGGGACCGATTGTTGTCAAGCACGTGTGCATAGCGGAGCAACGTGCGGATATCCTCACGAAGGCACTTCTCGAGTCAAGTTCAAAGAGATGTGTGATCTGCTAGGCGTTAGAAATCTCACACAACCAAGTCTAAATTAGGAAAGAAATTGTTAGAAAATAATTAAGTTTTGTCAATGTTTGTAGAGATCACGTAGTGTCTATAGATGATAGAGTTCAAATGCATATTTGCGTCAAATTAGTTTGTTTGCTTATTTAGTTATTCTATAGATAGTTTTATACATGTACTATAAATAGTAGAGAAATACAGAGAGAAAATTGCCCTAAAAAATTTCTATGTTCTCTCGTGTATGTTCTTAGGATTGAAACCAACAACGACGAAGTGGTCAGCACCAGGGACGTGCTGCTCACCGTGCGGATGATCATGCCTGGAATGGTCACGGTTCTCGGCGTGCTCAAGCGCCACGTGGTGGTGCTCACGGTATGCAATGTTGCGGTCAGCGTACGCCGGTCGGGTGCACAGAGCTCGTCGTGCCAGTACCAGACCAAGTTCTAGCCAGTTGTGTATGGAGTGTAGTGTTGTCAGTGTGTGTATTGTGGTTATAGAAAATGGCAAGAGTGTTGCAAATTAATGTTGGTGCATATATGCAAGGAAGGGATCAGTTGCTTAATTGGAAGATTAATGTGCACGTCTGTTGAGATATTGGAGGTGTTTAGGCAAAACTTGAGTGATATTTTGTTTAAGAGTACTCAGATTTTAAGTCTTTGGATCCAGATCTAATGAACCGCATCCTCCCCTCAATTATATAAATTCTCTCATCTCACTTCACCTCCAAACCCTATCCCATCTACCCTTGCCGCCGCCGCTCTACTCGTCGCCTCCCCCATAGCCTCACCGGTGTCACCTCTGACGCCGACAAGCCCCCACCAGCATCCATCTCCTTTGTCGTTCCCTACCCAACCACTTGCATCTCTTCTCGAACCGCACCCCACCCCCACCAGCGTGCTATCCTCCCTTCGCCACGCCGTCGCCATCCTCAACGCCACCGTGGCCCGCCGGCGAGCCCTACTCGCCATCGCTTCCACCTCTCGACACGGCTGCCGGCACCACCTCTTCTACCACCACACATCCCCACCCAACCTAAATCGACTCCACACCCGAGCGCCGTTCCACCTGTCGGCCGCCACCCACTACCCATCTCCGACCCATGGCACCCGCGGCTCCCCACCGTCTCACCGCCCCACTGCCGACGCCATCCACCACCGGTCTGCCACCGTCCCTGGCCTCCCTTTAAATCCAGGGGGTGTGCACAGGTGAACCCAACACGAATCTGAACCCTAACCCTAGCTCGTTGGAGTTCTTGCCAGAGTTGGAGAAGGTGGAGCATGAATCTCGAGGCAAAATCATACGGTGAGAAATTCGAGTGCTCAATTCTAAAAAAAGCTGAGTACTAGTTAGCAATTCCGTGAAATATTTGGTGATTTGCTAATATCAACCGTAAGGTTAGTGAATTTGATTCTAAGTACTAGCAAAGCCTTTAATTTTCTTCTTTAGACTTCAGAATTTTGTCACATTGCTATCTGAATTCTGTAGCACTTGGGTGGTACTTTTATCTCAAAAGAAAAAAAAGAAAGAATTTCATTATGTGCGAATTGTGAATTAAGTTCTCTTACTTTATTGCTCAAAACTAGGAATCAAACAATTCTGAACAATGTGAGCAAATAAATTCATGTCCCTCCAATTTGTTGAACACTTCAACCATGAACAACACAACTGTAGAACGAGCTGATCACAGAATAGGCATGCAATGATCAGTTGTGTTGCTCGATAATACAACGGTTTTCTTGCACTTGGAGCAAGATATACTAGGGGCTTCAAACCCACTGACTATCGAAGCACTGGCATTTCGTGATGGCGTGAATTTTGCTCGTCAATGAGGCTTTCCGTCAAGTTATCATGGAGCTAGATTGTCAGAAATTGGTGAATATCTGGGAGGACCACCCAAGATGCAAATCTGCAATATGTGCAATCCTGCATGAAGTCATGAGCTTAGTTTTGGTTTTGTGAGTTTTCTTGTTTAGTTTGCTAGGAGAACAGCAAATTTTGTGGCTCATTGTTGTGCTAGGTATGCTTATACATAGCAAGACTCGCAAATTTGGTTGTTCTTCTGCTCACAATTTCTAGTTCACAGCCTAACTGCTTATTATATCCAAGAATTTTTGAGTTAATGAAAACTCATAGCCTCCCCTCAAAAAAAAAAAAAAACACGAAGGACCCAAATGAATTGAGCTGCCAATCAGAATGGCCCAAATAGTTCAGTATCAGAACGGAAGGATCAAATAATACATGCAGATAGCAAATAATCATATAAATTGGTCTAGCATATGTATCTTGTGACCAAACAAAACTCAAAATATGAACGGAAACTGACAAGCAGAAGCAATTAACTACTCCGTGTGACCGTCGATGGTATTCTGTTCTAGGACTCGGGATATTGACTTTTCTGATGCTTAAGAATCGAAATAAGATCTATATGCCATCTCAAAGATTGCTAGACGACGGCAAGAGGAAACCAAAAGAGACTAATTTGGTAATGTGCTGACTTGCAAATGAAAATGTAGGGCTTCGGGCTTCCAAGCATCACTTTAATGCTGTTTCTTGTCGGATAATATTGGGATCTTTGAGAGAAGCTTCGCATCGAGCACTGCATAATGCTTCTTGATCTCAATCAGGGCCTTCTCGCCCACAACGTCCACTTGATCTTCGTATTTCTCGTACAGCATGGGCAGCGTGTATGCCATCAGGAAAACTACAAACAGACATCAAATTCAGCGTATCTCGATTGACAATGAGCAATAGAACTACATATTTAATCTCTTGATTTGATGATCTTATACGCACAAATAAGCTTGGATGTGTATATTATGTTACACTTTTCTGAATTTAACATTTTTGATGCAATGAAAGCAAACAGTCTGTAAGCGCACACTTGAACCATACATTGCTGCAACCTTTTCAGTTTTCCAGATTATCCATAGAGGAGAGATACGAATGTTAGATCTTAGCATTTCAATATTTCACATTACCTGATTATGGAGTTCAATATTCTAGTATACTGCAGTGTGTTGTTTGACCAAAATTATCATTTGAATGGTCTGCACTGAGACAATTGCATCCCATTCAATCCGATTGGGATGCCCTCCCTGCACGTGTGCTTTGGAAGAAAAAAACACAAAAGTAGAATTTTCTTTCATGTACTCTATCACTCTAAATTAAAAGGGGAAGCTATTGTTGTAACTAAAGTTTTAGCATTTGATCTGATGGAAAGCAAATAGTCTACCAGTACATATATTCAGACGAAGCTACTGTACATTCGCATGTGTTTATGTTTATACTGTTTAGTGCCTATGCAGATATTGGTGGATCAAGTTCTTGAATTTTCGAAGAGTGCAGTGATCATAGAAATGAAAATACAAACGTAGTCACACAGCATTGCTGCATGTAAACAGGAAACCCTCGAGTTGTATCAGATTAAGTCAGTAACATACAGTACACATTTCAGAAGACACTACTATGACTAATTTGCAGTTGAAGAAAAAAGAGAGAGTAGATAAGGGGCTTACTAGTGTAAGACAGAGTCAAGAAGCTGAAGCAGCTCCCAATTATAGAAATGAACCAGAGGACTGCAATTGACTGCAAGAAAAATGCTCCAGTAAGACATTGAGCACCAAATTACTTGCAACAGAAAGAAAAGAAAAGAAAAAGATGGTAGCACTCAGCTTACCGTCAGGTATGTTTTCAGGTCTTTCCCGGAAGCAACATTGCGCAATGTTAAGAAAGCCTCATTTATTTCTTTCCTCAAAATATGAGCTAACTTCAGGCATTGGACTTCAGATAGAATGGCCTCTGGGAACTTTGGAGGAGACCTGAAAAATCTGAAGACGATATCACCTCCCAAAACATAATAATCTCATAGATAAAAACCAGACCTTTTTTGGTACGAGCTGCAGGTGATCAATTTTTAGATCGAGTCCATAGAATTAGATTGAATTGGTTATTTTATTGTCTCCACTTACCAAATCATAATTAAATCTCTTTTAAAATTGATATTTCTTTGCATTTGGGATAGCATAGAGGCTTTCCCAAACAAATAAAAATGAGTATTAAGTTGTACAATTAAGCTCTAAAATTGTACATTGCGTAGGAAACAACGTAATGGCATAGTGCCATCTCCAGAATAAATGGCAGGAACGCAGCAACTAGATTCAATTAAGCACTAGTAGTGTAATATTCCGAAATTAATCCTCTTACGGACCTGTTCGTAAATAGAGGAAAGGGAATACGGGAAAATATGATGTTTGAAGTTTTAGAGAGAAGTTGTCACGAGTTGTTCAGAGAGAGAGTTGGTGATAGAGTCGAACCCGTACCGTGATGAAGAAGACGTGGGGGAGAGAAAGTCCCAAACCCAGAAAACCCTAGCCACCTTGCATTTTTGTTTCTCCACCGCCGCACGCAAAAGCTGATGTGTTCCTCGTTGCCGCTCGCCGGCGTTAGCCATATGCAAGCTCGCCGGCGTTATTGCCATCTGCTATCGCCTGCCGCACACGCGCGCGAAATAGCGTCGAGTCGAGTGCCAACACGGATGCACAGCCAGCCGCACACGCGCCACGTCACCGGCGATCTCCCGCGTGAAGTCGCCCGCGTCGCCAATGCTCCCGCCAGTGTGTTGCCACGCGTCGCGCGCAAGCCGCTCACCTGCGCTCGCCCACGCGGGCTTGAGCGCAGCTACGCCTTGGCCACGCGTTGCGCATGATTTGGCCAGCTATTCCGAGTCTTGTAGAGCACCAACCAGAGGGAAGCCAGGAGGGAAAATCAAGAGGAGAGCAGCGCCAGGGCAAAGGCCATATGGGAGGAGAGAAAAAGTGAGAAAGAGATCGTGATCTGGACGTTCTTCACTTGGGTAACGATCTAGATGTTTTTCTCTGTTTTGCTAATTTAGTTGGAAATTAGAGTCCATATTAGAGAGAGGAGTAGCAAGTTTTCGTCAAGGATTCATGTAGTAGATTAGTTTATATGCTGTAATTTTCTTCTATGATTTCGGGTACTGTATAAGCATGATAATTTGATAATATTGTCTACTAGGTAGTTGTATAGATTATTTAATCATGTCGATTGGATGGTTAAATTTTGAGTTATGATTTTTGTAAGTTTGATGTCTAGAGAATTAGTCAATTGGCAGCATTGGAATGAATAGTAGATTAAAAATAGTAAATAGAGTAATTAGGGGTATTTGGTCTACAGGAAAAGTGTAGTTAATTTCTTAAGGATTCCAGAGAATCTAAGAACATGAATTTTAGATGGGTAGAATAGAAGTTGTGAATTTTGGAAGGCTGTCGTCCATAATCGGTTGATGTTGGACACAATATTGGGAAATTATTAAATAGACTTGGTTGATGGTAGAACTGAACTTTGAGCATAACGAGAAAGAGGTAGATAAATTTATGTAGTTTCGGAAAATATTATGGTTTAATATATTTGTATGAGTAGATTAATAGATATGACAATATTAAATCTGTTATTCAGAAGATGACAAATCTTTCTTCTGGGTTAAAAACGAGGGGTTAGATGATTTAGTTTGATTATGTGGCCAACTAAGAAGTTATAGAAAATTTTACGTAGATTCTAGTACTGGTATGGTCCGCTAGAATATGGCTTGGGAGGTGAAAGTTATGTTGCTTTTAGTACTGGAATAGCAAGGGTAACTTTCCGGTAAAGAAGTGAGATTTGTAGATTTAGGAAGTGTGTAGAAGCGTTGTCATTTAATTGATGTCTTTGTACCGCTGTGGTTTGTATTGAGATTGGGTATTTACTATATGATGAGTAGCATCGGGGTTAATGTCGTCTTCTAATCAACCCGGCCATCGCAACTGTAGAATGGTATTTAGGTGTTTGAAATTGTTATTTTGTTAAATGAATAGTTGCCATAATTATTCATATGATTGTGCCTATTTTATATTGCTCACATGCTCATGATAAAATGATGATGATGATGATATTGATGAATACTGCAAAATGGTGACCATACCAATTGTTTAATACTGAAAATGAATTAAAGAAAGATATAACCATTGCATTGCATACTCATCATTTATGATGACAAGATATGACCTATGGGAGTGGGATGAGATCCCGTATGTAAAGAGCGGGCTTGTGGTCCCCGTATGAAAAAGGACGGACATGAGGTCTCTATATAAAAAGGATGGGCTCGAGTGGACACCAGTATAAGCAAAAGAGATATTGAGGCACGTGCATTGCATTCATGAAAAGAGAAACGATATAATGAGACGTGTGTAGAACTTAATGAGAATAACAAATGTGAAATTGAGATATGAGTGAATGGAAAAGAATTGTTGAGAATGACAAATGTGAAATTGAGATATGGGTGAATGGATAAGAATTGTTAATACGATGCTTACCTCATTCATTATTTTATTGTGTATTTGCTGAATCATGGACTTACTTTGTTGTCGTTTTTAGGTGCCCGTTGATGACGACATGAATGGATGTGATATAACACAAGTTGATCTTGCACTTTATAGTTTCTTTTTCACTTAGTGATCACTTATTTATTATTAGAAATAAAGCTTGCTATCCATGAATTCCCTAGATGATTAATGATTTCTCTTTAGCACTTAATGATTTTATATTGATGCTACATGTCAATTTCCTTTAGTTAAATTTATTATTGATTCAGATTATTGTTATTTGGTTTATCTTAAAGTTAGTCAATGACTTCCGTCTTACTGAAATTTATTTATATGTTCATGGTTACGTTGAGAAGTTATACTTGAGGTCTAGCTATTGGTAATGTGTAATTAATAGTTTAAATTGGTAGTATTTCTAGTTGTGGGTGATATTCGATCTGAACTTTAGTTAAACCGAAGTGCTACAAGTAGAGCGAGTCCAATGGCGATATGACGATAGAAATGGACATAAAGAAGTGTACAAAGCCACATATGCGACTTTTATTTGATCGGTCGTCTCTAATTTTGGCCAATTGTCACTACTTCAGATAACATTACTTTTGCATAGCATAGATAGCTGTGCATCTGAAATATGAAAAAACAATTTACTAAATTGATAACTCATTTATCAAACAATAAATGTTGTTGTCAGACCATAGAGGTTCGTAATATGATCAGTCTTCAATTCTTCAACAAAAAACAGTAAGTAAAGTGGTGAATCTGTACGGTCTGAGATTAAGATTTAGTATCAAGGGCTAGAGACACTTGAGACTGTTCTTCCAATAAGATATTCTACTAGCCTAGAAATGACGATCATATTTGCCTGTAAGCATTGAACTGGACAATAAGGGAACAGAAAGACCTGCTGATGAAGGATGCAGCGTTGGACCAGACGAAGCAGACGGTGAGGAAGACGATGAGCGAGTGGCAGAGGAAGGTAAGGAGGTGGTAACCAATGCCCTCGAACAGCAGCCAGATCACAGTCACCCCTGCCAGAATGCTCCCAGACATCTGCTTGTTCCTCCACAGCACAAGATCAGCACCTGAAAAACAACACGATTAAGTGTCACCGTCACCATTGTCATCATCAACTCACCTCACATCGATGCTGACAATAAAAAAATCACATGCACCAGCGATGAAATTACATTAATATGCACACTTTTCTGGTTCAACTGTTGTGCCTGAAACTGAGAAACAGTATTCAATCTGTCGCCCGATTAGGCATAAGCATTCCATGGTTCTTGATCTGTCCATTCGTGCTTCCCAATCTCGTTTTGTAGCAAAGCATTTCTGGCGGGAATTTTTTCTTCTTCAGGCAATAATATTCATCATTGCGTGTATATATACCTTTGCCTCCGCCGAGGACGTGATGCAGCGGATGCGTCCTACCGAACAACCTCTTCTTCTTGGATTTCTGAGGCTTGTCGTCCTCGGAGTCCGACGAGGAGGAGGAGGAGGAGGAGGACGAGGAGGAGCCCTTGTACTCATGGATCTTCTCGTTGATCTTTTCCAGGAGCGAGCCGTGCTCCTCGCTTTCGGACATCATCCCCTCCGCTAACTTCTCACAAAACACAACAACAAATCGCAAAGGCTAGTAAATCACATCCAAGAAAACTCGGACTGAGATGAGCATAATGAATTTATTCAGAAGAAAACAGCGTGATATGAACAACAGCAACATCGCATCGCGGGAAATTCTTCTGCTCAAAGAAAACTAACACATCTATAAGCACAAATTTGAGAAAAGAAACAAACGAACCAACAAGGAAATGGAGAGACAAATCAAGAACCTGCTCGATCGATGTATGAAACCCAAGAGCAAGGACACACTACGTTTCAAAAGCAAACCAAACATAAAGAAAAAGAAACCAAGATTACGATACTTACAATGAGACGTCGACGGTTTATTTACCCACTCTTCACCTCTCTCTCCCACCCTTGTTCTTCTTTGCAATTTATTTTGCTTTACCTCTCTCTCTCTCTCTCTCTGTATCTTGGTCTTTCCTGTCCGTGTGCTGGGAGGATCGGAGTTTTTCTTTGGGAGGAAACCGGCCGGAATGGAAGACGTAATAAACGGTCGGGAGCCAAAGGCGGGATGGGGGCGTTACCTGACGCCTCCGCCCGTTAGGATATGGACGGTCAGGATCGGTCGGATCGCGTCTGGCCGTGACGGCGCCTCACGGTCGCGGGGCGCCGCGCGACCCGGGGGAACAACCCGCATGCTAGCGAATGCAGCGTGTGGCCGTCCAGGTAAAAAGGAGGGAGTGAACGTACGTGTACGCACTGAACAAGTTTAAGATCAGATTCAGTTTCTGGGATAAGATTGCTGAAAGTGCACGGAGCTACTCTAGATATAAATTGTTGGTCGTCTGTGTAAGATTACGGTCGAACAACTCGAAGAAGATGAGAGAGAGGACAATTTCGAAGAGCTGCATTAGGGCGCACATATTTAAGTATTATCACAGACGGTTAGTATTTCAAACCGTCTCTGATATTAATATCACAGACGGTTCGTATTCCAAACCGTCTCTGATATGTGACCTATCATAGACGGTTCGTATTACGAACCATTTGTGATAAGTGAGACATCACAGACGGTTCGTGTAATGAACCGTCTGTGAAAGATGAGAACAACACAGACGGTTCGTATAAAAAATCGTCTTTGATATTCTGGACATTACAGACGGTTCTTGTAACAAATCGTCTGTGATATTGCGGATATCACAAACGGTTCGTATTAATAACCATCTGTGATAATTCACAGACGGTTATTAATACGAATTATCTGTGATATATTGGTATCACAGACCGTTTGTGGTTGGAACCGTCTGTGATAATCTGCGCTACTAAATACTGAGCGTTCGTGCTCAATCTCGACACATATCTGTCTTCATTGCACTACATCGGTGTAGTGAGGCGACCGGCTTTAGGGAGTTCGCGGTGAAAACATATCGCCGTCTTCTTAGTGATCAGAGGTTAACACTCAATTATTTTTAATAACTTATATGCATGCATGTTTTTGTAATTGAAAGAGATGATAGATAGATTTTTGTTTAATTTAGATCTAGTTAGCTTACTAGATTTAGAAAGATAATGTTAGTTTGCTCAATTTCAGAATAGGTAAGTACTCACACGTAGTTCACTACCTTCAATATATTCTTACTTAACATTATTATGTCATGAATACGTGGCTAGCTAGCTATACCTATGTTATATATATACACTAGCTGAATGCCCGTGCATTGCTACGAATTTTAAAAAATTTTAGAACATATTTGTATACATGTTCTAAAAAATTTTACCACCCGTTAGTTTCAGAACATATAGTATGATAAAATTTTAAAATCCATAGCAACAAGTATTCAGCTAGTACAAGATTAAGCACTGGATGAAAAATACAGCATGTACTCTACAATGCAGTCTAGATGAAATCCACCTTGATCACTAAAAGATATTTTGATAGGAAGGTGGGAAGATTCGGCGCAGGTCTTTTGGGGCCACATGTCAGCGCTGCCTTTTGTGAGAATGGGTAGAAGAGGCCGGACCAACCACCAACTCCTTCTTTTATAATAGTAAATATATATATATATATATATATATATATATATATATATATATATATATATATATGCATGTTATGTACGTGTAAGTATAGCTAGTCTGATTTACTATGTAGTAGCGCTAATAATCATTTTTGACACCCATTTGTTACTTGTGTAGCGTAGATGGATTGAAACTGGATGTACATTGAGAATCGTGTGAGTGAAGAGTACATTAATGACGTGTCTGCGTTTAGAAGAGCGGCCGAGCTGGACATGTTGAAGAAGGGGATGGAATATATGTACTGTCCATGCATTAATTGTGATAATTTAAAGATGTTTAGCAACACAGCGCAGATCGAAACTCACTTGATTCAAAGGGGTTTCAGAAAATGGTACAAATGTTGGACCAGTCACAGTGAAGAGAAGAGCACACACGAAGGTAGTTATGACATAGTCGAGGGAGACAGTGATATGCCGGTTGTGGACTGTGCTTTCGATCATAAGGATAGGTCGCAGGATGATAATCTGGATCAGATGTTACGTGATGCAGAAGGGAACTATAGTGAGAGAGTTTGGTAAATTCGAAGGCTTAATGGAGGACTTGGAGAATCCTTTGTTCTCGGGCTGCAAGCCGCAATACACGAGGTTATCATCAGTTCTAGAACTGCTGAAATTAAAGGTAAGCAATGGTTGGTCCGACAAGAGTTTCAAAGTAGAGGTTATTCATGGTATTCCCACTCATGACAGTGTTGTCATTGATGGATGTGATTTTTATCCCCCAAACTCTCACATCAAGAGCACCTAAGATTTGGTGTGCATTCTCAGAAGCAGAGAAGGTCAAGCTAACAGCATGAAGATCATGTAGGATCTTGTTGAATCTTCCCCACAGCTCATTCAAAAATTCTCTGGGGTTTTGCTCGGTCTTGGATTATTCTTTCTTAAGTTGGTTCTGTCTCACTTCCTTAATCGCTGTAGAGCTCTCATGGTAGTCAGAGGGGGTCTTCCAGATCTCATGAGCAGACCTCAAATGAGCGACTCGCTCAAACTCAGATCGACTAAGCCCCTGAATCAAGAAGTTGTGTGTCTTATTGTTTGCCTCCATATCGGGAGAGATCACATCATCATTGGTCGGCATCGCATAGGGATTTTTGACTTTGAGCCAAATTACGTGTCCTTGAGCCTCAATGTAGGTATGCATGTGAGACTTCCAATAAGAAAAATTAACTTCACCGAAAACGGATGACTTGGTTGAATACTTGTCTGTTGTCATGGCTCCTAAGACCGGTTAAGATCTATGAGAAGAGCTAATCAAGCTTTAATACCGCTTGTAGGACTGAAGGTGGCAACAGAGGTGGGTGAATGGTGCCTCAAAATTTTCCGTTAAGTATTCACTAATCCTTCACTTCAATAGCTACAAAGTTATGAAGATTAGGTTGGAAAGCCAACATAAAAACTAGCGAACCAAGAAACTGAACTTTGAAGAAAATATCAGCAAAATCGGTAGTACCGCTACAGTGCTGCGGTATTACCGTTTGATACAGTAAAAATGGTACTACTGCTACAATACCCATGGTACACCGCTGCTACAGTGAAATACGGATGAACATTGATTTTAGCACATTTTTTCGGACAAAAAATCTATGTAACTTTTGATCCGTAGATCCAAATGATATGAAACTTTGCAGGGATCTTTTCTAGGATATCATGAACCTATTCCAATAAATGATCGTGAAAATCATTATCAAAGTTGAGACCTTTTTCAGATTAAAAACAGATTGCACTAAAATCCATCAGAAACAAAAAACGGTGAATACGACTTGCTCGTGGGTGGCTGATGGCCAAGATAGCTCTAGATATATTCTCACATGTCACAGCAAGTTAGAACACCAAAGAAATCAAGCTAAAAACCCTTAGATCAAGAAATCACTTGAAAGATCAAAAACATGCAAAAACTGAGTTTCTTGATGAACTTGCTAGTGAAGAGCCTAGATGGGTAGAGAATGATTCTTTGGGCCTGTTCGGCAGGCTGAAAGCCGCTCGGCTTTTCGCAGCCGCTACAGTACCTAACTTTTAAACAGAGTATTTTTTTAAGACGGGGTCTATAAGTTAAACGTAGTACACGTTAAAAGCTTAACATATGTACCAACCAAAATCGCAAGTGAGTATCGATCTCTCCGTAATCTGTACCGTAAATAGCCAAAATTCAAAAATTTCAGCCAAAAGCCGCAGCCAAAAAGAACAGGTCCTTAGAGGTTGTCTCCATTTCTTATACATCCTTGGCACAGCAAGATCAAGAAAGGGATGAGAGAAGAGGAAAAACCAACCAAATCAAGAGCAAATCAATCAAGACAAAAGATAGCCATGGAGATGATCAAATATTGATTCTTGCTGCTTAAGAAGGAAAGTTTTACAGCCACTCCACTTTGGACGACAGAGAGCACACCAAGCACTCAATTCTCAAACCCTAACTCTAAAACAATAGAGCACAAGAGTAGTAGATTGGATGGTTAACCACAAGTCTCTATCTCAATCTCTTAAATAGATGGGCTAGCTAGCCACATCTAACCCTTAGTGATACTATCCACTTAGCACAATAGGGGAAACCCGATAACCCCACACACACGGATTTTACTCACACATGTTCACTTATGCACGCTTTTCAAAGCGTATAAGTTTGAATCTGCTAAGTCCTTAACCTTGATCCATCTTGATCAAACCAGCTTCTTCTTAACCTAAACCGCTCTCCCAAGCGCCATAGTTTTGATCCAAGGTAGTTTCCGGTATTTTGACTAAACTACCAAAATATCTTTTCTTGATCGGTCTTCATCTTCCATTGCAAGCAATCGTTATGCTTGTCACATATAGGCGCACCATTAGCTTGCCACGCATTGGCAAGTCTCTCGCTTCGGTTCCACTAGACCATGCCTCACTTGGACCGAACAAGCCACATGGTGTAACCCTGCCGTTCGAGCTCGCCTTCAACACTTCTCGCATTCTTCGTGCCTTGCTTGAGCTCACTACCTCACCCGGCATCCTCGATTGTTCTGAGCCTCAGCTCCTCCATGAGTGTAGCTCCGATCCTTGCTGTTGACCGTGGTTGACTCCAAGCGACTCTGCACATCCAAAGACAAAGAAATCGTTTTCTGGACACAAGTTCTTCACAACTTGATCCGCGCTAGTCAAAATACGCTTCATCCAACATCAATACACTAACCTAGATCAACCCAACTCAATTTCCCAAAAACCTTAATTTCCTACCTGGGGCGGTACTACCGCTCCCATAGATTGGTACTACTGTACCACGGTACTACCGCTCCCACTCCCCAATACTATCGCACCTTCGCACCTCGCAGCTGAATTTCTCTAGAAATTAGCTACCGCTAACTAGAAATTGGAGCTACCGCCTTGCGGTTTGACCACCACACCTTCGCGGTACTGCCGCCCATTGGTATGACTGCCGGTTCGCCGCCGTACCTGAGGTATGACCGGTTTCCCCGGAGAATTCAGAAAACAATCTAGACAAAGTGAAATATGTGCAAAATCAAATAACCATTCTATAAAGCTTGCAATGGTTCATCAAAACATTATTCTAGACCTTCTCACATGGTCCTTCACAACAAGCTTTAGCTTGCTAAAGGAAAGAGGCGCCACTGAAGTCTGTGAATTCCTGCAACATCACATTGAAATTAAATTTAGAATCCATCAATCAGTGTCAAATGGTCAGCAATATTAAAATTGCACCAGAATGATAGATGCTAGGAAATCAGGAAAAATGATATAACCAGTCAATCTAAAGTTGCATTTATTTTAATATGAAGTTATTTCATAAAACTAGAATATAAATTAGTCAAGATTTTGAAATTCAGTATATTTAGAGCACTACAGAGAAACTTTCGTAGTAAGGATACTGATTACTGGTAAAAGCGCTTTCCGCAGAATCTATATTTATTGAAACTACTAACTAATTGTTGTGTGTTTTAGAACTGGACGATTCATGGTCTGTACTGTGGAAGCTACTTAATTCATCGGCCATCAGTACTCATTGACTCCCTGAACGAACTCCTTTCATGCATGGCTTTCAAAGGGTTTGATAGCAGTTCAAATTCCGCACACCTACATGCTTCCCGAGGTAAGTAACAATTGAGCAAACTTCACAATAGTTGCAGTAGGTTGGAAGCTCTAATAACATGAACCACTTATAATGCTTTCCTTCGCATGGCCTGACCTATCCTGACGGCAACACTTTAATGCGGTTGTGTAACTTAGTTACTCGCATTGTTTGCATCATTGGACTGCCATATTGCCTCCTCTATATACTGGTTACTTTGCTATCAGCTTGATGCTTAGAAATTCAAAGTAGGTGTGTATTATACTTATGTAAAGAAAACGACACTTCTCCATGACTATGCATCAATGTTAGTGTTTTATTTCTGGAATGCAAATTGTTTCCAAGTTCCAAGAAAATCTAACCAAGCTTCTTGGTCATTGGCAAATATAAGCCAAGCCATCTTAAATAAAATGATTTGCATGTTCAGGTCGTACTGTCAGAGTGAGGGGGAAGTACGTTCATCATCGTTATAATTATCACTCATGTTCCAGCTCTTAAATGGATCATGCTGGGGTTTTAGAACTCCTCTGATCTGAGTCAAAAATCACTTGTATTTCTCACGTTTTTGCATGTGTATGGAGCCGCTACTTCTCAAATGTTTCCTGTGGTGTACAGCGTTGTTTGCATGAAAGCCACCAGAGAAACGAAATGATTCAGTTGGAGTAAAATAATATGGAGAGAGTATGAATAATTAGCATCCACATTGCACTTGGAGTGGGAAGGAAACAGTTTACACCTTTATTGTCTCGGTTTGGCTTCTGTAGCTTCCCTAGCTAGTTTCCTTTTCAAACTGTTAAGCGCCTGTGTGGAGGGGCGGCCATTAGTCAGCTGGGTCCCACCCGTCAGGTTCTGTTGGATGTAATAGGATTTGACGGGGACAGTTTATTGAAATGTTTTTGCCAAACTATTTGTACGTAGTTTTAACATCAGCCTATAGTTTTGTAGAATATACTCTTGAATTAACAAGTGGCTACGCATGTAGCACATTCTGTTTTGCAGGCCCAAAAACGAGTAAGGTTGGAAACAACTTGACAGCCGATTTTTGGAACAAACGAAAGAAGAGGCCGCCGCTCTGCATGTCGATCAGCTTCTCCGATTCTTTAATTACAGCGCCGAGATCTCGGCAATAACCTGAGCTTTGTCGGCCTCGAACTGCTTATCCTCTGCGTAAAGCACGGTAAATTTTCTTAAGAGAGCCAATCTTGGTTTACTGCGAGTACATAAATAATTAAAGTACAAATTTACCTTTGTCTAGAGTGAAGTCTGCTAAGAACCTAAGGAGCTTGTTTTTGTTGGTGACCAGTATGCCAACGATCTCAGGTGGCTTGTTCTGATTGGCGGCAAACAACTGATTTACAGGCATAAATATGTTTATTTTTATTGAAGTAACGAAAATAAAGTTATAATGTCTGATGAAAGATAGTGGTTTAATACTATACTTTGAAGACATGGAAAGCCTCTATTTGAATAGCCTTGCTTTGTTCCTGGTAATGTGAGCAAGACATGCAAGAAGTTAAAGAATAGCATTGCTGCTCTCTAGCAAACGCAAATGAGCTCACAACCACCAAGATACTTCCATCGAGTAATATTTCTAACTGGAGGTAACATACTAACATAATATAGAGGTCACACAGACCATAGTAGTATGACTGCAGAATATATAGCGCATAAGTAACACATGGTTTTGGTTGAGCAACATAGTTAAAAAGCAGAAACAATATCTTACCCTTAGAAGGTTCATTAGAATTATGAGATGCTCTTTTGAACTAACGTAGCACACCATCACCATTGTGTTTGACCTCTCCAGAAGAATGTCTCCTAAGAGCTGAAAAACATACCACATGCATAGCACGAATCAGGTAAATTCGACAAATCATTTAGAAGTTAGAATTGTATATTCAGAAATTCCAGTGGCACAAGACAGAACACTCACAGAATGTTGCTTGAATTTGATATTTAGCGAGCTAAACAAGTATAAGTAACACCAGAGGACAAGGAGAAAAAACATACCTGAGTAGCTTGCCTTCGAATGATATAGTTGGAAGATGATAGCAGTTTTGAGTTAAATTCTGCAAAAAACTGATACATGAACTGCAATTAGTAATCATGGAGGAGTTGCCAAAATGAAAGCTAGCGCATGTTATCAATTGTACTACTAAGGCTTTAGAAGGTTGACAGAACAACATGAATGTAAATTATCAAATACAACTCAACGTGCACAACTACATGCCAAGCGACATGGCTAATCAACATTAGATGTTGCCATTTCCCTCAAACAAAAAAAATGTTGATAATGGTTCAGACACGGTTATGTTGGAATTTTTGTGGCTTTCAACCTTTACTGTGGTTATTGTCTGTTTAACTTAATGTGAAATTGGTCATATTATTGATGCATATGATAGAGAAATTAATACTCAAGGTGTCGAGGACGGCTGTGCTGGAATTTGGTAGACACATTTATTGAGATCAAGTCTACTGGAATTTAATATACATGTATATGTTTAACTCGGATACAACACATGGTGGAATAGTTAGGTTTATTTTGCAGGATCGGCTCTGCAGACTGTTGACCCACATAATCATATTAGAATTAATCTCGTAAACAACCTGATCGTGACACATGACTCACACATATATGCTAGTGACTAATATATTTTAAACTCATAAAACCGGCCTATTTGATCGTAGTTGGCAACATGATTTAGGAGTCTTACGGTGTATCAGAAACAAGTGGGTCGCTTTGTAACACCCAAAAGTGAAGTATATAAATAGGTTCTTATCCTCCAGCTTTACATGCAATTACGAGCGGTACAACGAAAAAGACAGATAAATAAAAGATAGGTTTCATAAAACTAATCTATGTTTTAAAGAAAACCCGAAATTGGTATTAAGAACGAGTAGATCTTTCTGGCAGCGGGGGATCCCAGCAGGCGATCGAAGCACGGCGCGCCGCGTCTACTTCATCATGTTTGCTTTTATTCACGGCGAGGTGGCTTCGTGATTGTTTTTCACGGCGCACGGATTGAAGAGAGGAAAAGCACGGGCGACTGCTTCGTGACTGCTCAACGATTACACATCCAAGCATCGATCGCATTAGGCCAACAAGATTGACTTCCTCACGGCGGCGCACGGGCCGAAAGCAAGCATGGCATCACTTCGTCCTCAATCGGCGTGCCCGGAGAGAGAGAAACCAGCGCGCGTTTCCGTGGTGCGGAAAGAAGACAGCGAGCGGATTGCTGATCACCTGGGTGAGCGGCCACGCGTACGTTTCCTTCGTACGAAAAGTTGATTCCCGCCGGCCACCACAGCTCAGCTCGTGCGTGCGGATAGAGGCAGAGATTTTATTTTCTGGATCTAAAGCTTACGGATTTAGGTATCATTTGTTCTCGTAATGATAACCAATAATATTTTTTAAACTATTTAGATCTTGCAAATTTGGATAGCTCAAATTTTATGGTTTGAAAAAGAAAAATCATGTTTTTGCTTTTTGCTGAAAACATTGATTATGTAATAGACACAAACGAACTAGTAGAGCCAGAAAAAATGCCACTATTGAGGAAAAGAAAAAATATACAGGAGATATTAAAAATTGGACCAAAGGATAATAAAAGGGCTTGCATTTTTATGTTGGGATCAATCACTGATTCTTTAGCTGCTGAGTATAAGGGTGAATGGAATGTGCGGAAAATAATACGCAATTTAAAACAAGATTTTGGTGAAGTATCTCTTATTAAAATACTTAATCTTATTAATCGTTTTCTCTCTACTAAGATGTATAATAGCACTTTAATTAATGAACATCTCAATAAACTCTGTGTTTTAGCATAGGAATTAAAAAACAATGGATATCATTTTTCTAGAGAAATGCAGGTCATGGTGATTGGCAAAAGAGGAAACCTAATAGTGATTTGAGATAAAAGCTTAACAAGAAACGCGATCGGGATAATCGTGGAAAGTATAACTCAGCTCAGATGAATGATAAGTACAAGAATTTTAAGTATTACAACTGTAATCAGTATGGACATTTCAAAACTAACTGCAGAAAAAAGAAGAAGCAGAATGAGTAAAAGAATCAAAACAATCAACTAGTTAAGTGTAAAGTTAATTCTTTGCCTAGCGATATGTCTAATATTTTTGTATAACTGAATTTTTACTTACTACTACTTTTTCGAATAGTTGAGTTGTCAATTCTGGTGCTACATCTCATATTATTAAAGATCATAGAGTTTTTACTTCTATGCAAATAATTTTAAGGGAATATAGATGTCTTTTTGGGCACTAATGAAAAAACTGATGTACTTAGAATTGGAAATTATGTCCTAGAACTCCCCAATGGAGGAAAATTATTATTATATGATACTTTATATTCACCTAGCATTAGAACAAATGTAATATCTGTTGCTCAATTAGAATCCACTGGTTATGATATATTGTTTGGAAAGGGAAGAGTCAAAATATTGCTTAATAGAAAATTAATGCATACTGGAACTCGTCATGAAGATCTTTATTTTCTTGATGAACTATCGAATGATGACAATATTGATTGCTTAGTTGGTGAAAATAACTCCATAGTGAGGAATACTAATGATAGGAGCACATGCTTAGAATCTTATTTAAGGCATTTATGACTTAGTCACAAATCTAAAAATAGAATTAAGAGACTTATTAATTCTAAAATTCTGTATTTTAAGTGGAGCAATTTTAGTATTTATGAGACATGTATAATGTGTAAGATGGCTCGTGCGCCTTTTCCAAAGGCAGAAAGATATAATGAGCCTCTTGCCATTATTTATTATGATATTTGTGGTGAGATGTCTACTCCCACTAGAGGCTAAAAGATTTATTTTATCACATTCATTGATGGTTTTTTTAGATTTAGTTATGTGTATCTTCTTAAACATAAGCCAGAAGTATTTGATGTGCTCAGGACATTTAAAACTGAAGTGAAAAATCAATTAAATAAAAAGATCATTTTTTTAGAACTGATTGCGGAGGAGAATATACTTCAAGAATATTAAATGATTTTTGTATAGAGTATGCAATTATTCATCAATATATCATACCTTATACTCTGCAACAAAATGGTATTACTGAGTGGAGGAATAGAACACTTATAGATACGGTTAGGTCTATGATGACTTATTCAAATATTCCTTTATCTTTTTGGGGTGAAGCTTTACATATTGTTGCTTATTTATTAAATCATTCGTCATCTAAGGTTGTAACAGTCAATCCTTATGAGTTGTGGACTAGAAGAAAACCCTCACTTCGCCATTTAGTTGTTTAGGGTTGTAATGCACAAATTAAAGTGCCAATCAAAATCGTACAAAATTGCAGCCTAAAAGCACGCCAAAATTTTTTATTGGTTATTCTTTGAAATCAAAAGGGTATAGGTTCTATGATCTAGAAAAGGATAAACTAGTGAAAAGTAAGGATGGAATATTTTTAAAATAAAACAAACCTCGCCATGCTAAGCGGGTGAGGGTAGAATTATTGGCAACTCCACCAAAAACACAGATCAATACATCTAGTATTAATTCTCACATTGAAGGAGACTTAGTTCCTGAAGAAAATACAAATCAAACTCTCAATACTAACATGCTTTGGAGAAGTGAGCGGAATTTAAGCACACCCCAATATTTAAATAATTGTTATTTGTTCTTAGAGGAAATTTAATCTAAAATTTCAGATTAGAGGAAGAACTAAATACTTATAAAGAAGCAATAGTCTGCTCACAATCAAAACTATGAGTGGAAACAATGAGGGAAGAATTAAACTCGATAAAAAGAAATAAAAGTTTGGAAACTTGTTGATCTACAAAATAAATGTAAGCCCATAGGTTGTGCATGGATTTTTAAAAGAAAATTTAATGCGGCAGGTTTATTGGAAAAATATAAGGATAGGCTTGTTGCTAAAGGCTTTACATAAAGAGAGGTATTGACTTTGAGGAAACTCTTTCGCCTGTTGCAAAATTTACTTCAATTCGTATTATTAGTACGTGCTTTGATGGTTTATTATGACCTTGAACTCACCAAATGGATGTTAAAACTACTTTTCTTAATGATTTTTGGAGGAGGAAATATATATGAAACAGGCGAAAGGTTTTGGAGAAAAAAAAATAAAAATAAGGTTTGCAAATTGAATAGATCAATTTATAGTCTTAAATAAGTTTCACATGAATGGCATATTCTTTTTAATAATGCATTCACGTCATGTGGTTTTTAATGACAGAAGGTGATCATTGCATATATACAAAAATTATGGGTAAATATTTTGTGTTAATATCATTATATGTTGATAATAGTACCATTGCTTTTAATGATAAAAATACATTGATAAAAGTGAAACCTTGGTTATTTTCTAAATTTGATATGAAAGATATAGAAGAAACTTACTGTATTTTGGGAGTTGAAATGCATAGAGACCAGAATAAATTAAAGAATTCTTGGGTTGTCCCAAAAGGCATACTTTTGAAGCATTTTAAAATGATTTTCTGTGGAAAACAACAAACCTGTTAATGTACCTATTGTGAAGGGAACTAAACTCAGTTAGGAATTATGTCCAAATACTCATGAGGAAAAGATTAGCTGGAATGAATGGTATTACTTATTCTTTAGCTTTAGGATGTCTTATGTATGCTATGTTATTTACATGACCTGATCTTAGCCATAACATTGGAATTCTTAGTAGATATCAAAAGAATCCTGGGGAAGAGCACTGAAAATAAATCAAATATATGTTATGTTATGTCAAAGGAACTATGGATTATTCATTATGTTTTAATGGTCATAATCTTCAGCTGCAGGGTTATACTGATGCTGATTGGCAAGGGGATTTGGATGACCAAAAATCAACTTCTGGTTATCTATTTACTTTGGCGGGAGGTACTATTTCTTGATGTAGCAAGAAACATAATTCAATTACTCTTTCCTCTATGGAAGCTGAATACATTGCTTTATCCAAAGCAGCAAAGGAAGGTGTATGGCTGGGAATATTTCTTCCATCACTTAAGGTCGTGGAATGTGCATCACAACATGTTACTATTTTCTATGATAACCAAGCAGCGATTATGTTCTCGAAAGATCCCAAATTTTATAATAAAAATAAACACATTGAAGGAAGGTATCACTATATTAGTGATGTAATAAATAGACTCAAGTTTATTTGTTTAGTTTATTTGCCTAGCATTGATATGATTGCAGATCCATTAACTAAGTCAGTTAGTTAGGAATTATTTTCTAAACATGTTCAAGAAATGAGACTTCAGTTTATTGATTGAAATATTTCAGCCAAGTGGGAGATGTTGGAATTTTTTATATGGCTCTCAACATTTATTGTGATTATTGTCGGTTTAACTAAATGTGGAATTGTTTATGTAATTGATGTATGTGGTAGGGAATAATTTGATGTGGAATTTAACTCGAGGAATTAATACCCGTGGTGCCGAGGATGGCTGTGCTGAAATTTGGTAGACACATTAATTGAGATCGAGTCTACTGGAATATCATATGTGTGTATATGTTTAATATGGGTACAACACAGGGCGGAATAGCTGAGTTTGTTTTGCAGGATTAGCTCTACAGGCTATTGACCTCATGATGAAATTGGAATTGATCTTGTAAGAATCTGATCATGGCGCATGACTCACGCATATATGCTTAGGACTAATATACTTTAGACTCATAAAACTAGTTTGTCTGATCATGATTGGTGACATGGTTCAAGAGTTTTACGGTGTACCAGTAACCTATTTGTCACTTTGTGACATCTAGAAGTAGAGTCTATAAATAGATCCTTACCCTCTAGCCTCATATGCAATTGTGAGAGGCACAAACGAAAAAGGCAGCGGAATAGAGGGTAGACTAGATAGCCTCCACAAAATGAATCTAGGGTTTGGACAAAACACAACAGGTTCAATAGAGCATAAGACAAATGGACAATATTCAATTCCATATTGTAAGACAGAGACTAGTATTTAAGATATCTCTAGATCTGCAGGTTTGTAAAAAGCTACTAGCTAATAACAACCGTTACTCACTATAAAATCACATTGGTATGCACTTGTGTTATTTTCACATTACAGAAAAGAAATATAGCGAGCAAATAATAAACTTGAATATTCAAACAATCAACAAGAAAATCTTACCCATTCATAGTTCCGGGAAAGGAACTCAGCAGCACTTGATTTATGCCTTGTTAGGAGTTCCTGTTATAAGTTAAATAAAAAATCATCGCCCACAAAATATAGCAAACATTTGAGGAGAGAATGTATTATCGTGTTTGTCTATAGCCAAATGTAATGAACAATAGAAATCTACTTCGATAACCGTTCATTGTCTTAGCAAATGCAAAAGGAGAACATAAACAAACAATGCTAGCTATATGCATAACATGAAGGTCCTTTTTTGACCTTGTCCTTCGTCATTTGAAAGGTCGAACTAAAAAATAGCACGTGCTCACCTTAAAAGTTCTGAAGGCATCTGATGCTATGTTGAAGTCTGGAAACTGTATATAATCAAAGAATTTCTTCATATGCTCAGGGTATAATACGTACCTACAAAATAGAAATAAAAACATATTAGTAAAGCATCCTAAACAATAACAGACACCACCTAGAAAGCAGTAGCAATAAATCACTAATTATAAAAGCAATGATGTTTTGGATAATAAATATCGATTGATATCAACGGAAAAGTCTGCATGCATATGTATAAACCTTCAAGGTCTTAGCTACATAAAAATAAACTGCTTTAATTAAACACATCTATACGGACATTTTTATTTTTATTATTTTTTGCATGAGAGAACATTAGAAATCATTGTCATACCGAGCAGCAATTTGATGGCGTATGCAGTCCCTTAACATAGTGCTATAATGTATTGCTATGTCCATGTTATCGAACCTGCACACATGTGGCAATGACATAAATATCATGTGATTAATTTGACATAATAAACAACCATGCCAATTAAACTATGTCCAAATATCAAGTTCTTATGAAGAAGAGAACTGAGAACTTCCATGGTTTTGAATAATTATAATTGATGATAAGTGAACACAGAAACAACTTCAAATAGGTCATCAAGATGCATGAAGAAAGATGGGAATGAACATAAATGTATATTAATGGACTGAATAATTACTTACCCAGACATTAAAATATCCAGAAGATCTTGGTTAGCTTCCAAGTAATCAGAGGCAACCATCCTTGAATCTACCTTACGCCTTTGCAAATTTGCAACAACTTGAGTAACATCCTTTTGAGTCTGAACAAGCAGATAGAAAAGGAAAAGATCCCCCTCAATTAGCATGTTGGATAAGTATAAAATTAAAAGGCTACATACATATATTATGCTATTATCTGTTGGTGCAATTGACTAGAAAAAAAAGCAATTAACGAACAACTTTTCTCAGAATAAATAAACAAGGAATCTCTTGACATACTTCTAATTCCAAATACGGAAGGCAAACAATTAGTAGACGCAGGGTATTGGTATTCTCTTTGAAGAACTCCTTGGTCAACTGCGTGCAAGCTTCAGCTACAGGCTCTGCCTCACCATTGCCGTAGAGAATGCATTTCATATCCATGATACCTTTGCTTAGATCCGCCATCTGCAAGCCAATTCAAAGTATCAACGATAAGAAGGCTTACTGTCCTTGCATAAAAAATAATTGTAAAATGAAAAATGCAGCACGCAAACTTAAGTTTATTTTATTAAACACAATTACATAATTAACAATTTAATGAACACCTCACTCACAATGATCCCATGATCTATAGGTTTGAAGGCGCACCAAGATCATATTTTAGTCTCTTTAGATGAGATGATGTTTTAGTCACACAATGTAATAACAACGGAAAATAAGTACACATAAAGTTCACAACTTTTTCATCTATTGTATGAACAATCAAACAAAATTCAAGGTAATTTAAAGCGCATGCAACATGAAGGGCCTATTTGGCAAGTCAAAAGCCGGGCGGCTTTTGGCTTTTGCTACAGTACCTAACTTTTAAACGGAGTATTTTCTCAAGACGGGGTCTACAAGTTAAACATAGTACACGTTAAAAGCCCAACATCTGTACCAGCCAAAATCGTAGTACACGTTTTATATCGTCCACAGTTCATATGGGATAGGAGAAACATTTGGGTCGAGGTGAGTAAAACTTGGGTGGTTGGGTATTGCAAGGATGTGGAGTTGGTTATATGTTGAATAGCTGTGGGGCTCATAGTTAAGGGTGGAAAATGGTAACGAATAATTCGTTTTATCCGATATTCATATCCGAGAAAACGCAAATGTGGCAAGCAAAATCTGTATTCGAAAATGTTCGTATTCGAGAATATTCGTATCTGTATTTAAGAATATTCGTATTCACACTCATATTCAAGAATATTCTTATCCGTATTCGTATTCGAGACTATTCGATCTGTTTCTAGAATCCATGAAAAATCCGTACGAATTTTGTGATTCAAAATTTGAATTTAGGTGGTTTAAAACCGGTAACCGGTCAAAAACCGGTTAAAAATCGGCAAAACCGCTAGGAATCCATTTTATCCGATATTTGTATCCGAGAAAATCCGTATTCAAAAATATCCGTATTCGTATTTGAGAATATTCGTATCCGTATTTGAGAATATTCTAATTCATATTTGTATTCATTTTAAAAATATAAATTCGTATTCATATTTGAGACTATTTGATCGTATCCGATCTGTTTCCACCCGTACTCATAGTTTTGTTTCCTCTGACTTTCTTTCATTGTTGGTTTCATTCTATTTTTGTCACCTTTCTAAAATTGGTATGTCATTTTGCATGTTTTTTCACATGGGCGTTTTGACTTGTTCACGCGAGCTCCTTCTTGTTGTGATGCTTGTCGTTGGCTACTTTCTATATTTTTTTGTTCATATTTTGTTTCAAAATTAAAATGGCTATCTTTTAAACCTGTTACTCGGCTTATAATCCTATTGAACCATTGTGTTTCGTATGATGAGATCAACAAAATAGATATGACCAGTGTTGCATATATGCGAATTCAATTTGTGGCATATGCTTTTTTTTGTTATGTGTGAAGCAACTTTTTTGTTTTCTGAATAGCTTTGATTGGTTGTAGATTGGCTGTAGTAAGTATAAAAATTCAGAGCACAAATTTAATTGTTTCTTTATTGAACACAATGAAACAATAATGTTTATAATGAAAAATAGCAGGTATATAAGACTAATGTATCGTTATTTTGACCATTGCACGTTTCCTCACATCACCTAAGGCCTCGAAGGATGACAGATAATAAATAAATAACAAGTTTCTTGTGGGTTCTATTCGCATTAAAATTAAATGACTACAATCATGTTCAAACACTTTAATTTCTTATTGGTCATGAAAGATTCAATAAAAAATCGTACGTTTAAGGGACACTTCATCTCAGCCATTGATTTATAGTGATAATCAAAGATGTCGACTGACAAATTCAACGATCATCCCACCGGCGATGATTGAATGATCAATTGTTTTAAGGCATACTAATATCGCAATTTTAATCTCTTAAAAGAGACGATATTATAATCACATTTGATGAAATAACATAGCGTACACTGATACAAATAAAGATAGAAGCTTTGCCATCTATTGTTAATTTGGTATGAACAATTGATTAATGCCGATTTGAAGAACTTTCAACGTGAAATTCAATTATATCTGCAAGAACTAACCCAATCGAAACAAAAAATAGCACGAAATAACTTGAAAAATCTGTAGAACCAAACTTCGTTACATATAAGCCAAAACCGCAGTGTCCAAGATAAAACATACAAAAAAATCACATCTATTTTCTTGCTAAAACAAATAAATAAGAAAAAAAACAAAGTAATAAAAGCCACAACATGACATTCCAAACCCCGAAAGGCACATAGAGATCACATCAAACAAACATTGCATCACAGTCGCCTTCCACGAATAGGATCCAAACCCCACAAAGATTTGTTCAAGATCAAAAAAGTCGCCAAAAGGTATATATATATATCACCTTTTGATCGCGCTTGGTGTCGCGTTTGCCACAACAATCTTCCCGATTCTCAATGACAAAGCCAAGAAGCTCCCTTACATGCCGCACCACCTCTACTGGACCCTTCGCCTTCGACCGAAACAGCCCCCCACCCCTCCTCCCTGCCCCACTCCCCGCCGTTGTCGCTACTGCGGCAACGGCGGCGGCGGCGCACGGCCACAGACACCCCGTCATTTGCACCCAATTAGACTCTCCTGCAAGGTTTTGGTCTCCGGCGAGGTTGCGGTGGTGGTGATGTGTGCGGCCCCACTGGGCCTACGCGGCGGTTGTGATACAGGGTTGCTTTATAATTTTTATATCCATTTTTCGGCGATGTTTTTACCTATTTATCTCATCCATGCACGCCCGGTGTGGGATCAGACCAAAATTAGGGTGAGGTGAGGAAAACTTGGATGGTTTTGTTAGTTTTAGGATGTGGTTGTTGAATAGAATATATATCGGAGGAGCGCACAGTTTTTTTCTTAATAGCTTTCCTTGTTGGCTTCTCTCTATTTTTTGGTTTCTCTCTATTTTTGTTACCTTCGTGTATTTGGTCCATTTTTTACACCGTTTTTTATGGGCGTTGACCAGGTCATGTGCTCCCCTTGCATGACGTGTGCTACCATGCTAACTAGTAGGGGTGCAAACGGAGCAGATAATTTATGTCCGTTCGACCGACCGAAGGCTTGTGGAACGAATACAGAAGGGGTAAATGGGTATCCGACACTATCCGTGTCCGACTCTGACTCCGAGAAAAAAAATATAGAATATGATACAGGATAAATGATATCCGTCTGTATATATCCGTATGCCCAGTGATATGAGGAAGTCTGTTATGACTTCACCTAGAAACAAGATAACATATAGACATATTGTCACATCTAAACAGACGGAAGTATTGAGTGTTCTTCCTTTAACATCTCAGTAATTAGTCTCTCCATATCCGCTCTGATTGTACCATACTGTCCAATGTTCTGTGCAAAGAAGCGGATAATTTTCGTTCGACCGACCGTCTGAAAGATTATGGAATGGATACGGAATAGAGAAATAGATATCCGGCATTATCCCTATTCGACTCCGACTCTGAGAAAAAGATATGGAATAGGATACAGAATAAGCGATATCCGTCTATATCCGCTCCGATTGCACCCCTACTAACTGGTGGTTACTTTTTACCTTTTTATTCCATGTTTTGTTACTAGATTAAAATGGCTATATCTTTTGTGGTTATACCTTTTAAAACGAGTTACGTGAGTATAGAAGTTGGAATGCATTGAGCAGAAATCTGATTTGGATTTGTATTCAAATTTGAGAATATTCGAAGTCACATTCAACTTATAAAGAATGTGGTGGTTACTTTTGTTGGAATAATGGGATTTGGCCAATCAATAATTCCAAGGAAAATCCCAAAGGCCTACTCATGTATGGTGGCATGTGATATAATTTAGTATCACATTGCTAGCCAAGGTGGAGAGACACCTTTTAAAGTCTATAATAGGCCCTACGTATTCTCTCTGGATCATCCAAGCAAGAGTTGTGTTTTTGAGAGTCAAGTTCCTTTGTCATTGCGTTGTTCTTGGCTACTCCGTCCCTTCGCCGGCGTACACCGGTTGTGGGGAGAGCAGGTCTCCGAAGCCATCATCCTTGTGATCCTGTACGGGAGAGGGCAAATCAGGTTTTTGGGAAGCGCCTCGTGTGACTACTCGCCGTTCTCTACAACGACTAATTTTTCATCTTCTCCGAACTATTCTTTGTTTCACTTTGATAACATCTAGTACTCTTTTATGTTCTTTAATTTTCAGTATGAATATATATGCTTCTATGTTCATATTACTTATCCAGCTAGTTCATATTTTTGAGATACATGCAGGGGCGGACCCACAGGGTATGCCGGGTGGGCCACCAGATACAGGGCCCAGCCGGCAGCACCTAATCGCCCGCAAAACTCGATCTCCAGGGGCTACTCGATCTCCTGTAATCCCCAACCCCCAGCTCCAAATCCCAATCGGCAGATCCAATCGCGCACGGAGCCCCCCACCGCCGCCCTCACGCAGCCACCGCCGCCTCGCTGCGCGCCTCGGTGTCGGCCGCCGCCGCCGCGCGCCCCACCGCCGCCGCCGCCTGCCTGTGCGCCTCCACCACCACCGCCTCCCTCACCTCACTGCGCTGGCCACCGCCTCCCCCTCGCTCCCGACGCAGAGTGGTGACCCCGCGGACCGCGGTGGTGCGATCCGCCCTCCGTCGGCTGCCGTGGAACTGCTCCTCCTCCTCTGCTCAATCGCTCCGGGCTTCGGGTGGGTCCGTGGGTGTGCCCTCCGGCCTCCGGCCTCCGCGGCTCCACCCTTGCCGACTTGCCGTCAGGCCCCGCCCTTGCTGACTTGCCGTCTCGCTTTCGCCGAGTCGCCGCTCGCCAGGGCCCGAGTGGCCGGGTGGGTGCTGACGTGCTGTCTCGCCTCTCGCGTGTTTGAGCCGGCTGAGCCGCTACATTCTGTATGGTTTCAACAGCAGCGAACGCCATATGATGGCAGCAGTTCAGACGCGATGCAGAATTCAGAAGATAGCGGCAACGGCAAGAAGCTAGACGTGCTACAGTGGCCACATAAATCCATCCATAACAGCATTCAGCTTGTTTGATGAACTACTATATCAACCATAGTTTTGTGCCTTGTAAGCTGAAGCTCTAATATTCTACATTCTGAAGTATCATGACCTGTGCAATCTCTCTTCATGCGTAATGGAAATTGCTTAATGCCAAATAATTTTTTCTCTGTTAATTTTTCTGATTTCAGTGGCTTCATTAGTTTCCACTTTTGGGCCAGATTGGAGAACCACAACAGGACTGCTGATTTCTTCATTATGCAGGTCTGTGTCCTTCCAATTTGTTCATACATTTTTAGTCGTTGAGGAGAACTTCAGGTGTACTACTAGCTGATCAACTAGCTGTCTTAGAAACTTGGACGATTGCATTGTTTACGAAATCTGAGTTAAGGTTCTTCGTGATACGGTTAAGGGACAAAAGTTAAACTTTGACAATTTTGATTGGAAGGCATAGAAAACTTTCTACTATGAGAAGAGCATAGAAAACTTTCTAATATGAGAAGAGCATAGAAAATGGTTTTACCGAATTGCATATAAAAATTTTGGTGCGGCATACCCTTTTATAAAATCCTGGGTCCGCCACTGGATACATGGGTGTATGATCATATTTATGTTTTTACCCATGTCTAGTATTTGTGTTGTTTTTGTAGTTATGATTTATCTGCGGAATTATTTAATCACTAAAGTGCTACATAATGTAACAATCCAAAAATCTGATTATTGATTTGATAGGCATGTTATGATGAAAATGACTGGTTTTGCCGAGGCAATGAAACAAGAGAAGTTTTGTGGTGTGAACTTCAAAGATGGCAAATGAGAGCTAATCTGTGGCTCTCGGCTTCGAACGTATTTTAGGTTACCTTCGGGAGACCTGAGGGAGATCTTACTCCCAAACAGGAACATGAGTTTAAAGTAGGCACCAAAATATTTGTGGGGGGTGTGTTCTTAGCATTCTTTTCGATCGTCTGTGCGATGTGTATATGCACATGACAGACGCAAAGGAGATGTAGGAGGCACTTGAACATAAGTTCGCTGCCTCGGATGTTGGCAGTGAGCTGTATACCATTCTGTAGTCGAGCAGGATCATGAAATACAATTCACTACGAGGGAACTCGATCACCTCAAATGCACAATACCTGATAAATTCGTGGCTGGAGGTATCATTGCCAAATCGCCTTCTTCATGGAGGAATGTTTCCACATCTTTGAAACACAAGAAACAAAATATTTCCGTTGAGGATCTAATTGCGTCCCTTGATGTTGAAGAGAAAGTTCGGGCAAAGGATGTGCATCCTAAGGTGGTCGAGGGATAGTCTAGTGCCAATGTCGTACAGCACCACGGTAACCGAAAGTTCAAGGGAAAGGCCAAGGTCGTACAGACCATCAACTTCAAGAAGAATAAGAAGGCAAACAAGGAAAAATGAGTTTGCTATGTTTGCGGTAAGGATGGTCACTGGGCCAACAAATGTCCTGACCGTAAAGGCAGAAAGAATGAGCACAAGTCTGTGAATGTGACTATTAGTGATACCGGAGCAAGGACATCTGGGTATGGTAGTTTACCCAATGTTCTTTCAGTCTATCAGTCCACCGACTGGTGGATTGACACAGGGGTCGATATTCATGTATGTGCTAATGTATCCTTGTTTTCTTCTTATTGGGTCGCACGAGCTTCCTTCCTCTTGATGGGAAATGGTTCACATACCTCTGTTCTTGGTGTTGGCATGGTAGATCTGAAGTTTACTTCGGGAAAGATCGTGCAGCTAAAGAACGTGCAGCATGTCCCCTCAATAAATAAGAATCTCGTCAGCGACTCCCTTCTCTGTAGAGATGGGTATAAGTTGGTTTTTGAGTCGAATAAAGTATTCATTTCTAAATTTGGACTCTATATTAGAAAAGACTATGATTGCGAAGGCTTATTCCATTTTTCCCTTTCATATTTTTGTAATAAGGTTGTGAACCATATTTGTGATCCAATTAATGGGGATGAGGCCAACGTTTGGCACTCACGTTTGTGTCACATAAATTTTGGTTGCATGTCTCAGCTATCCAGTTCAAATTTAATTCCAAAATTTTTCATAATCAAAGGTTCTAAATGATAAACTTGTGTGCAAGCAAAGCAACCTCGTAAACCTCACAAGGGTGTGGAGGAAAGAAATTTGGTACCTTTATAACTCATACATTTAGATCTCCATGAAATGAATGGTGTGTTGACAAAAGGAGAGAAATGATATTTCATGACTTTAATTGATGATGCTACTAGATATTGTTATGTGTATCTGTTGAAAACAAAAGATGAGGCTTTAGACTACTTTAAAATTTATAAGGCTGAAGTTGAGAACCAACTAGAAAGAAAAATCAAAAGATTTATCTCGGATCGTGGTGGAGAGTATTTTTCAAATGAGTTCTCCCAATTCTGTGTAGAGCATGGAATTATACATGAGAGGACGCCTCCCTATTTGCCTCAATCCAATGGGATTGCTGAAAGAAAGAACCGCACATTGAGCGACTTGGTTAATGCCATGTTAGACACTGTGGGTTTATCTAAGGCATGGTGAGGGGAGACTGTATTGACCTCGAATCGTGTTCTGAACAGAGTTCCGACTAAGAACAATGAGACTACTCTGTATGAAGGATGGAAAGGGAGAAAACCATCACTATCCTACTTGCACACTTAGGGGTGTTTGGCAAAAGTCAACATACCGATAATTAAAAAGCACAAACTTGGATTTAAAACTGTGGATTGTGTCTTTCTAGGATATACTCATTGCAGTACTGCCTATAGGTTTTAGTAGTTAAATCTGAGGTATCTGACATGCATATAGATACAATAATGGTGTCTCAAGATGCTACATTCTTTGATAATATATTCCCCATGAAGGGTTGTCAACAAAATTAACTGACATGACTTATCAGAATATCACAGGTTTTAAGTAATGTTCTAATTGCACTGATGTTAATTGTTTGAGAAACAATCGACTTACATCCGACAAATGTTCTAATTGAATTGATGTTAATTTCTGGAGAGGAGTGCAAATTATTGCACTGCCCTAAGACCAAATTACGCCCCAACATGCGGGGTTCTTTGGCCCCAAGGTACAAATTAACCAGGTGTGCCACTCCGGTAGCACCATTGCGGGTAGACGTATCATCGCCAAGCTCCGCAAGCCGGCCATGTCTTTGAAACAAATTCAGAAGTAGGTTTCGAAGAAGAGAGAGAGCTGTGTGAGTGTGTGGGGGGATACACTGTAGAAATTCTCAAGTAGTTCCACAAAGACCTACTGCTACACCTTTTTATAGAGGAGGCAGAACGAAGCTGCATGCTGAAGTATTAGTCAAAGAGTTGTAACCAACTGCATGCATAATTCAGGGCTGCTTGCATCCATGTAGGGTTGCATGTGCAAAGGAGTAGACGCTACCAAAGCAAGCTTTAAAACTTTTCAACGAAAATATTGCTAACGCCTTCAGCATGGTCAAAGGAACATCTGATACTTCTGCTCCTGGTAATTATCACCATATAGTGCAGATATGATCAGCCCCCAAAAACACGGGCTTTCATGCTAAACTCCATTCAGACACCATCAAGTGTCCACACACTGAGTGATCAAATAGTCTTCAAACTAATTCACATTGCGTGGCTAAAGGCTTACCTACGCTATGTTGGTTCAGATTTTTTATGCTGGCACTATAATGAAATTTTCAGATCGTCTTCACCTCTCACTGTTACCTTAGTTAACAAACATGAAATCTGCAAGCACTGGGCCAGTGGTGGAGGATAGTTGAGGCCAAGGTGGGCCATGGCCCCTCCAACAATTGAAAATTTTGTAGATTAACCCTAAAAATGTAGTTGTAATTTGACTCATATACTACTAGTCCTTTAGATGGCCACCCCTGTATATCTTGCTGAGACATGTATTTTGTATCCAAATGCAGACAACTACAATGTCATGGGTATGAGCCTTGGGCCCAGCCGGTTCATTATTAGAAAAGTAGATATTAGTTTCTATTTGAGTTAGAGATTAGTTTTTCTTTTTTGTTAGAGATGTGATATTAGTTTCTATATTTGTTAGAGATATGATTGAGATTAGATTCTATCTGTTAGGGGGAGTCCATCTATATAAGAGGGCTACCGCATGCTATTAGAACCAAGCAGAGAAATAACAAAGTCTTTCTCATCTAAAATCTCTCTCTCCTTCTACGCCGACGCCATCCGGCCATCCTCTTGGTGATGTTTACCCCCCTATGAACTAAGATTCATGACAACTTGGTATCAGGGTAGTCGATCCCTTTTCACGACTTCTGCTACCATGGTTCCTGCTGTCGAGTCGTTGGCCACAATAAAAGTTAACGCTAATAAGATGGCCAGTATTAACAAAGAGATGGCGGACATCTTCCTCAACATGCATGCCATCTTGGAGAAGATTGTGAATCAGAGGAAGGTGCAATAAGAGGCGACAGCGGCACTATTTCCAGCAACTGCCATGGCACCACTAGAGCATCCAGTAGGGGCCACGGTCAATCTGCATCATGCCGCCTAACCCGCTGTCGCCCCGCGTCGGCTGCCACCACCGAGACGTCCTCTGTCGCCGCCGGCAACCTTCCGTTCGTCAGTGCCCGTCTGCTCTCTGCGTTGCCTTGCTCTCTGCGTCGGCCGCTGCCGCCGAGACGTCTCGATCCGCCGACCTTGTTCCGCTTGGATCCGCTGGATCTATCGGCGTCGCCTTCGGGCCACCTCATCCCCCGTCACCCGACGTAGGCCACCGCCGCCTGGATGTCTTCTGTCGGGCAGAGCCGAGATCGCGCTGACCGCCACCTGTTTTGGGTTGTTCGAGGCCCGTCACCTTTCGGCTAAAGCCGATAACCGATGCTGGAGCAGCCGACGCCTGGACGCCTTCCGTCAGGCCGAACTGAGCTCACGCTGGCCGCTCCCCTGACCGCCGTTTGAGCCACCGGAGCCACCATCCGACGTTGGATCCACCGCTGAAAGATCAAGCTCCGTTTAAGTTGGTTTTGGTGTTAATGACAAATGCCATTATGAGATTTTGATGTTAATGACAAATACTTTTATAATATTTTGGTGACAATGACAAATGCACATATGAGACTAATATGCTTGTTTAAGTTTATTTATGTTTAGTCTCATTGGGATGGAAAGGTGAAATTAAAGAGGTATGCATTCGAAATCACTTTCTCATTTACTAATGCATTCCTTAGATCCAAAATATAGATTGAACTCTTCAAATAGTCCAAAATGAATATGTGCATGTGTCTTTCTTTATATACACTTGTATGCACACATTTAGGGGGAGTTCACTCTATGTTTTGTGGTTTCATTAGTATTGATCCATGTTTTATTTTTCCATATATTTTGGGATCAAACTAGAATCATGCATTCATTAAAAATCTGCTTTAAAAGTCAAATTAGTGCTCTGTCTGGAAGAGCGGTAGTACCGCAGTTTTTAACATCGGAACTACTGCAGAGCGGAAGTTCCGTAAGGTGAACAGTACTACTGGCCGGAAGCTCCGGAGGTAGAGCGGAGCCTTTTTTCCAGAGAGCGCCAAAATTGGGACTTTTGGAGTTCGGCCCGAGCGGTAGTACCGCGCCGACTTTATGGAACTACCGGAGCGGTAGTACCGGTTTTACAACATCGGTAGTACCGCTGAAAATCCAACGGTCATTGCGAGGCTCGACATAGCCGATTACGTCGTGTCGATAGGGAAGCGGTAGTACCGCCGACTCTGGAACTACCGGCTAGCGGAACTACCGGACCTTAGATGGCGGTAGTACCGCACTTTGAATTCAAATGGTTTTATATTCAATTTATTATCTCATTATTTGTTGAGATTGTCATCAATTACCAAAAGGGAAAGATTGAGAATCTAGTCCCTCCATTATGAGTTAATGGTGAGTTTTGGTAATTAATAACAATCACATTGTGGGACTAACATTTTCTATGAGTTGGATAAATAGGTTAGGGTCCATGATGATGATGACTTTAGATGACTTCATGAGTTGAAGGTTATCAAGAAGAGGATACATCATGTGTTGATGCACATCAAGATTCCGAAGTGAAGATGTTCATGTGTTGATCATCAAGTCAAGGAAGACCATCATGTGTTGATGGAGTTGATGAGAATGATGCATCATGAGTTGATGCATATCGAGATGATGACCCAAGGCAAAGGTATGACTAGCTAGGGCTAAGGATGTGTTCCTAGTCTTTTACCGGTCTTGGTGTTTGGTTGAAAGACCGGATTGCTAGTATAGGTTGCCGTACTATTAAGAGGGGTCATGTCTAGTAGTTTGAGTCTCATCATGTGTTGATGGCTCAACCTCACTTGCTCTAGCTCATCTTGGCATGAGGCTTGCATTTGCGAATGTGTTTTGCAAATGGTTGAAGCTCATGTGGCCAATTCTTGTAACATGTGACTATACTTTGCAAATATATTTTGCAAAAGGTTGAAGTCCATGTACCTACTCCTTGTGACATGATCTAAGTTTGCAAATATGTTTTGCAAAAGTTGGAGATCATGTATTATCCCTTGGTATGGTCTAAGATTGTTTGTTGTTATTCTCTTTGACATTAGACCATGATAGTGACTCTTTGGATGTCTTATAATTTCTGCATTGATCTAATGTGTTTGAGATCATGCAAATAGACGGGTTGTGTAGCCCTCTGAATAAGCTTTCCATAAAGTCCGAGATCACTCAATTCCGACATCGAGTCAAAAGTTATGACCGTTTTCCGAGTCTTTCGCGTGCTGAAAACCGAAACGGAAGTACCGCCCGGAACTGCGGTAGTTTCGAAAACGGTAGTACCGCCCGAATCGCGGTAGTTCCGGAAATGACTGAATAACGGCTATTTTTCTAGCCGTTGTGATGGGGAGCGGTAGTACCGCTCCTATAAGTGCGATAGTTCCGAAAAATCCTGTTTTTGACTCCAACGGCTAGTTTTGAGGTGTGGGCTATAAATACTCCCTTGTGGCCGGTTGGGACAAGGTCTTTGACACTCCATTTCACTCTCTGGAGCTAGTGTGAGCTTCTCCTCTCATTTGTGCATGTGTTGCACCTGTGAGCAAGGAGAGAGGTCTCTAGTTGCATGTGTTGCATCTAGAGGTGGATTTTGTATCCACTTGAGCTTGTGCATTTGTTGCACGTGGTGAGAGTCAAGCAAGGGGCTTGACTTATTACTCTTGAAGTTTGCCGACTCCTAGACGGCATTGGAGGCGTCGTGCTCGGTGATCTTCTCAAAGAAGCTTGTGAGAAGGCCCGGCGTGTGTGAAGGTTGGAGCTCACCTACCCGGAGCGGGAAAGAGCTACCACTAGTGGATTGAGGTGTTTTGGCTTAATTCGTGGAGCCGGTCCAATTCGTTTGGGCTAACCTCAACGTGGATTAGGGGAGAGCGGCAACTCTCCGAACACCACGGTAAAATATCGTTGTGTCAATTGTGGTTTGTTTCCTTGTACTCAATTTACTTTTAAGCAATTTACATACTTAGAATTAATTTGATTACTTGTATATCTAGAATTGCAAATCTTGACCTAGGCTAGAATTGTTGGTACACTTAGGCGAATTTATTTGTTGTAGGCGCTATTTGAACTAAACCAAATTGATTTAAGCTTCTGCATTATATACTTGGTTTAGGCAAATAGAAAGGGTCTTAAATTGTTAGTATTAATTTGTAGAGAATTTTTTAGACCACCTATTCACCCCCCTCTAGTCGGCCACCTCGATGTTACAACCGCCAGATCCGCCGGACTCCGACGCCGGATCGGTGAAATCCAGATCCCATTGGCCTGGTTCCGCTTGGATCCAGCCAGCTACCTCCATCCGCGGCTGGATCCCGTCGCTGCTGCCTCGCGTCATCTTCATATGCCCGGTGAAGCCGTCGCAGCCGACGTCATTGTGCCTACTGGCCGAGCTCCCGAGGCGCCGAGTCGTCTGCTTGACTTCGCGGTTGCCGCCACTCGTCGCTCGGTCGCCAACGTCGGTGAGGCCGACCGCCGTCGGTGAGGCCATACGTCGGGGGAGGAGAGGTTGGACGCTTTTGTTCGGTTTGCGTGTGTTCGGTCGGTTCGGGTGTTCGTGTGTGGCTTTTGTAAATGGGTGACTGACCGGAAGTTAAAAAAATTTCTTTTGCAGGCATCGGGTAGCCGAAAGCGCTACACTTTGTCGACGTGGAACTGCAACCATGGCCGCGACCTATCAGCTCGAGAACGAGTTGCATGTTCGGGAGGGGTGTAATGTCATGGGTATGGGTCTTGGGCCCAGCCGGTTCATTATTAGAAAGTAGAGATTAGTTTCTATTTGAGTTAGAGATTAATTTTCCTTTTGTTAGAGATATAATTAGATATATGATATTAGTTTCTATATTTGTTAGAGATGTGATTGAGATTAGATTCTATCTATTAGGGGGAGCCCATCTATAGAAGAGGGCTACCGCATGATATTGAAACCAAGCAGAGAAATAACAAAATCTTTCTCATCTAAAGTCTCTCTCTCTCTCCTTCTACGCCGACGCTATCTGGTCATCCTCTTGGTGGTGTTTACCCCCTATGAACTAAGGTTCATGACAGTTTAGTATTTTTCTTGAAAATTAAGTAATTAACAATAAATTAAGAAAACCATCAGATTGGTAGCGTATGTCTTGAAATTTTTTTGCTACTTCTATCCACCTTTAAGTTTTACCGGAGGACCAAAGTCTTATTCTTTTTTAATATCTTTTTCAAACTTTTTGAAGTCAATATCCGTTGGTAATTCTTAGGAGATCATGTCAGGGCTAGGTGCAAGTTCTTTTGACCTCGTGAGTTAGCATTTTAGTTCCATGCATAACTTAAACTTATCTTGGAACTGTTCCTGGAAGGCAGCTGGTTCTCAGGGTTCCTAGCCAAATATGGTTTACTACAAAACCCAACATGGTTTTGGAACTTTGCCAAATATTGTATTATGAAATTTTTTGAATGTTAACAAACAATACTCTCAAATAATGTGTGTTCAAGAACAGCATGCATGAGAAGTGGCCTGAGTTGTGCAATTGCTAATCATTCATAACTTTGTTCAACTAAGTCTAACCAAAATGTATCAAGAATTTTGACCCTGTGGGGTTAAACAGGGGTTCGTTCCTTGTATTTTTGGTCAAATTTTAGCTATATTAATATATTTTATGAAAGAAACCCTAAAAAATGTGAGGCTTATCAAATTGACAGGGTCCAAGTGGACCTGCCACTGTGCTTAATCATATCTCTTCCATTTCTTTTTGCAGATCCGCCTCCAATTAGAGACACTGTTAGCTGAGAAGGCGCGGCTTGCTCCAGAAAACAGATTCCTACGAGAAATTGTGGAGTACCACCAACTAACTATGCAGGATGTCATATATGTGAATGAAGGCATCGAAGAGGTCACTGAGGTCTAACCCTACACAAGTATTACCACCAACGCCTGCTCGCACTTGGGTTGGGCCTCAGTCAGCCAGCAACATCAACTACCCCAAAGGTGGGTTTTTTTAGCATGTTCTTTTGCGGTTTTTGGCTTCAGTTTTTAATTTTTCTACAGTAACTAGTTTTAAATAGAGTATCTTTTTAAGATGAAGTCTACTAGTTAATTGTAGTACATATTGTACCGACTTTATTATACCAGCAAAAGTCGCAAGTGAATTTCAGTTACTCTGTAATCTCTCATACGAACAGCCAAAAGTCATAAGCCGCAGCCAAAAGCCACAAAAGAACATGCCCTTTTGGCCTGATGGTTTATGGCTTATGGTTTAAATATTTGAATTCTGGCTGTTCGAGAGAGGTAGTACACATAGGAAAATAGTCGCATATGATTTTGGATGATACAGCTAAACTCAGTATATTTTTTATTACAGTCTTTCTGTTGACATCGCTTTGAAAAAATACACCGTTTAAAAACTAGTTATTGTAGTGAAAGTCGAAAAGAACTAAGGCCATGTTTGTTTCCACTTAAGATTATTATAATCTAGCTTATAAATCATAAGTGAAACAAATAGTCCAAATTATAAGGTAGCTTATTATAATCTAATAGCCCAGATTATTGTAATCTAATAAGCTCAAAAAGAAGCTTATTTCAGCTTATAGATCACCTTTTATCTAAATGACCATAAAACTTCAGAAAAATTACCCACATTTGACATTCATTAACTCCCCAATCTTTAAACATTATAAGCTCAAGGGTATTGTAGTCTTTAAACATTCGAATACAACAATTCATAACTCTGATAATCCAGGCTGCCAAACACCTGACAGCTTATTTCCCACCAGTTTATTATAAGGTAGCTTATATAATCTGTACCTATAAGCTAGATTATAATAATCTTAAGTGGAAATAAACAGAGCCTAACCCCAAAGCCCGCCAGCTCATCTCCTACCCTCACATCCGTTGTTGTTCCAGAATCTTGTCCGATCGTGCTAGCCACTCCAAAGTCGCTTGCGCGGGCTCCATCTCTAAGCTATAGATCAAGCCCGGCACCACCAAAAATTGCACAGGAGTAAAGGCGGTTTGTGCCGTTGTACAATTCACACGCCATTGTGCATGTAATACAAGGTGCGCCGTCGCTGTGCCTGTGTTGTTGCTAATGAGTCCGTGGCCTGGAAAATGTGCGGAGAATCGTGCCCATGCTTGAGATGTTTGTATGATGTGTGTAATATATCGTGACCAACATTCTACCTTTAACATGTACTAGAAACAAAAATAGAGTGGGCTCTTTTCCACCGCAGCTGTTGACAGTAGCGGATGATTTTTGACTAAGCATTTGTTTATATGAATCGAATGACGATAAATCATTTTGAAAAGACTAACCCGATAAACTACTTGACACTCGAAGAGGACGAATAGTTCGACAAAATACAGACGCTTCAGGATTACAAGCAATCAAAGAAGCAGATTAGCTCGGTGCAGGCATATAGCAGCAGACAATAAACTGTACAAAAAAAATTAAGGCATCTGTTAGCATTGTGGTCCTCGTGGTATTTACTGTTTTGTAAAGAGTACATTTTTATATATGCTTTTCAGCATTTTCATGTATCAAAGCTTTACAGGTTACATTTCTACCACTCCCCACCCAAATGGATGATTCTCGACCCAACATAATTTCACTTGTGCAAAAAATTACCAATGTTTTACATTAAGCAAGACAATAGCATGAGGACATGGTCAGGCCACCAGGGCTTTGCATTCAAGGTAGAACATTCCTCCAGCAACAGTCCAGACTCGGAGATAAATTTGCTGCAAACTTATGCTGATGTAGCAACTGACCAGCTCTCTAAACTATCACTTGAACATATAGATGAACAGAATGATTGCACTGTCGGATAATCTTCACGAACCTTCTCAAACTGACCTCAGTACATATGGGGAGATGGTGTCACATGATGATGAAGAAAGAAGAAAGGACTTCCACTCGAATTTTTCATAATCAATTGCTTGGCCATTGTTATATGTTAGAAGGTTTGGGTTCTAAAACAACTGGAAGAAAAGACTTGTAGAACCATCACCAAATGACCGAATATCAGCAGGCTTTACCAATGCTCTACACAAGGGGCAAGTTCGTTCTCGCTCAAACCTAGAACAGACAGGATAAAGCTGTCATTTCTTGAAAGTTTCCAGATATGAGAATAACAGGTAAAGTTAAGGCATACAACTAGGCATTGAAACACTTCACTACCGAAAAGAAAGAGAAATTTAAGCTTATGTATCCTGCATTCCTGCTTATCGCTAAAAATCTCGTTGCAGAAATAGAACTTCTACAGTGTCACCAAAAGCTGTGATCCATATTAAAGGCAATACCGCGATGAAGATATCATACATATTAAACTCTCGATCCTCTGGTCATACTAAGAGTTCTAAATTGATTAATCATTCTTCTTTCAATAATACCCCTTCCAAGATTGTTTCAATCAAATGGAAAGAACACACAAGAATTAGTTGTATATCTATCCAACTAGATGCCTTACTCAAGAGTCAAGAAACAAAGATGCAAAGAACCAAATAAAGAAATTAAAAAAATCATATAAGCAAGCACAGAATGTTACCATTCAGAGACACAATCCTCACAGAAAATATGTTTACAGCGAAGGAGAACAGGGACGTGCATCTTTTCCTGGCAGATGGCACACATATCACCAGCAGCAATTGCCTGCACCAGGTTCCAGCAAACAACAGATTTGTTAACAATAAGAAAATTCCTAGATTACACACAGCATATCTCAAGACTAAACCAAAAAGGCAAAACAACCAGAAGGACATATCTGTTATTTCATATTCTCTAGAGCTTGGTGAACTGATATGCTGAGAACTTACGTAGAAAGGTCGTCTTTAAATAATAAAAATAATCTAACACAAATCGTCTTTAAATAATAAAAATAATCTAAGACAAAGTCACAAACTTCCTCAGGGTCCCTTGTTCTAAACACTAAGCAATAAATAATCAAACAATGTTAACTAATATGTGGATAATACTGTTAGCAAGGCTTTTAATAACTCTACAAAAGAAACAGCTAAAGAACTTCTCAGAACAAGCAAGAGTAAACACTTTAAAGGATGTTATGGGCTCTAGCCAATGGTATCCTGTTACCCACTATTAGACGGCACAAACTTGTGAGAGGGGCATAAATGGATCAGGTGGTTCCATTAATTAGTTGAACGGCTGAAAGCTGTCCAGTTTAATCTAGGAATGATAATAACTAGTGTAGTAGTAATGTATTATTAATGCTTTCTGAATACTTACACCATATTGCATTTTTAGCTCAGACACCTGCCAACAAAGGAATTTTTACCTGTTCCGCTGTTGCATAAGAGCCATAATGCACATCTTTACGTGACAATGCTTTCACTGCAGCTAAGAATGACTGAACCTGGAAGATACAAGGCCAAAAATTAGAAGATAATAGATGTGCCAGACAATGTTTTATGCTTTCAACCCACTGAATTTGCACGTAAAATGCAATAAGCAATAGTACCTTCTCGACTACTGAAGTCAACTTGAAAGTCAGGTAAAGCCCAGTGGTTAAAGATGAGAACAGACTCCCATACTCCTTGTTCAGAAAGAAACGGTACCAAACAGGAGTTGGCAACAAGGCACGATACAGAAGCAGAAGGTATTCCACAAGGGTTAGCATTTGTCCCTAACAAAACAGGAAGAATGGGAGCATCTTCAGAACCAACTACAAATTTAACAAAGGATCAATGGAAGTTGATCTACTTGCTATAAGAGTTTTACAATAAGAACTTAGCTAGCATTCGAGATATGACTCATCTCAGAGCACCAAAACCAAATGACAATGAAACAGAAGCTAACATTTGGAAACACTAATCATTTTATGCCAAAGTAAAGCCTTCATAATCAAATGTTCTAAAACACACAATCACAGAAGTCATATCCTACATGTTACTCTAGAAACAGCAGATGAAGCCAACAACACCATTCCAGCACAAGATGAACTTTAGATTTCATCTAGTAAGTGGCACACCATTAGAGACTACTTTTGAGCCCTGTTGTTGAACATGTGTGACAAGAAAACCTTACCGTTCTTGGCTAGGTGTTTGAGAATGTTGTATAAAACCTAATATATACAGATTGCATGTTTTGAGAATGTCATTAAGCATTCAGATGCTGCACACACTAATTCAGTAGAGTATATCGGTATTTGAGGGAACAAGACTAGTATTATCGTGGACATATCACTCTCAGAACAAAGATCATCTAATGTGGAAACAAAAGAGAATTTCACTCAGCATTCAGCTGGTGTGAAATGTTGATTCTCAGTAGATCGATATTTCAGGGAACAAGACCAGGGCATATGGCTCTTAGAATAAAGATTATCCAGTGTGGGAGCAAAAGATATTGTTAACACTAGCATTGATATGTGTGAGTGCGCAAAACAGAAGAACACTCGATATTGGTAGTTTACTTTTGATGGCTGCAGCTCCTTCACTGGTTGGCAATACTTCACATTCTCTTGCCAGCATACATACTAATCATTAAATCACGAGAAGTAGACAACATAATAATCATTACTAGACTAGGACTGACCTTTCATCATAGATTGTAGAAGTTCAAGTAGAATTAACAAACTCCACATAAGATGCTATAAGCATGACTACAGGAACATCACCAAAGAAATTTATTAAAAAGTATAAGAATTTAGAAGAGATTATCACCTGTTTACGGTAGTTACGGCCTCTGCTGTTCTTATAGTATATAAGTAGCATGCACTTGACAGCCATTGCTGCCTGGCGGACCATTGTATCTGCAAGTAATTCTTGGTTAGAAATGTCATTGTGACATACCATGAAACCAATTATGCTAACCTACAGGCAAACTAAAATGGTTTTCCTCTATTTCTAAAAAAAATTAAGTAAATGATCATCATGTAGCACAGCTAATATGAAGAATTCTGTTTAACTGAACATAAAATCTATGTTGCCAGTATAAGTGTAGCAGTCTGAAACTTTGAATCAAACACAATCAAGTTTGCGGTGCAATTCAAGGCATTCCCCGATTTCTAGCACAGCTAAATATTGAAACAAATTTACAACATAATTATCTTTCTTTCCATATCCCATTGAAGAACATCTTCCTTAGTTTGCAAGATTTTACATTTGCTCAGAAGGTGAATAGAAATCAACAGAAGTTGATGCCTACAAAGGAAAGCCTTAAATAAAGGAACTAACAAAGCACTCTTCTGTTGCACCATAAGAATGCTAGCTCCAATTATACGAGAACATATCGGCAACCAGCCAGTAAAGTAATGAGCTCACTTGCAGTCTCAGAAAGATTTTTAAGAATACAAATAACAAGATAAATTGTCCAATGTAGAAAAGGATTCAGATAGGCAATATCTAATTGATAACTAACAGCTCAAGAAAGGCAGTTCTATGTAGCTTGGACATCGGAGGATATTATGCGAGCAAATTCGAGTAACCATTTGAGGTAGTAGCAATACCGTTGACAATGATGATAAAAATTGCATGCCAGAATGGTGGTATATCTTTTGGAGGAAGCATGAACAGAGGTCTGAGAAGATCATCATTCCTGTACCACCAATAGACGCCAAACACATGAATCATGAAGATTACCGTAATCCCAACAAGCACAGCAATTTTTCTCTCGCCCTGTAAAACAGAAAAAAATAGTTGGAAATCTCAAGATAATAACAGGTGTTTTCATGGTCAAACAAATAGGTTTCAACTAGTTTCACCACAAGTATGGCGCCAGTCTGAGCAACATGCTAGTTAATGGTAGAAAAATATAACTCAACACCAGCTGATCTAATTTGAATTCTTCCTTTCGTTTAACTACTTTCCAAACTGGACAGGGGAAAGAAACAAGGCCACTATGACTAAAAGCTTTCTAAAGATTATAAAATGATGCCTGCCTTGGGAAATTCATCACTTCACAATGATTTTATGTTGATTACTGTTACTAATGCAAATCATCGACGGCACATCTTTTTGCTGCAGAAAAATCATTATGTGGCCATTCAAATTGAGGATAACAGAAAGGAAAAGGATGGCTCAGTAGGTGTCCACGTCTTTTATAATAAAAAGAATTTGTTAATATAAGCTTGCAAAAATGGAAATTTAATGCATCGAGAAATCAAACCTTCAAAGCGGTTTGCTTCCGCAATATATCATTTGACTTGAACATTACAGCAGCAATCCAAATTGTGACAAAGAAACCTGCACACCAATCCTTGCATTAGTGTGCAAACAAACTCTTCCATGACAACCATTGCCCAAACAATAATGGAAATATACAACTGAAAGAGGAAATTAAATCCAACAACTCAGTATGCTATCTTAAACCTTTCTGAATAGAAAAAATTAATTTGCAAGTCCATACATTATGGTGGCAGAAAGGACAAAACGAATGGATAAGGCTTAAAAAAAACTAGATTGTTAACTGCAAGGGCATGCAATTTGGATAGGAAAATGATATTTAAATTACTATTACTGATACAGAGCTACAGTTAGATGTTTATTCAATTGAAGCAATGCATATAGGGGGGCTATTTTGGATGCCCTTAGTTTTAACGTATTGACATAAGTGTTGTAAGGAAAAAAAGGTTAGCCTGTAACTCACAAGCTGGTAGGCACAGTCTCCCCTGGGCAGACATATTAAATGCTAAGAGCCTAAGATAGACATACCCATCTTCATTATGATTGCAAAACCATGATAAGCACTACAAGAAAATTATTGTTATGGTATATGTAGATATGTTCCTTTTGAATGATCACTTAAGGGATGAAGAAAATGCATTTATGTGCAAGCATACAAGACTGGTTGAAATACTTCATCAACCAATCATGAGCTCCTCCAGATTGGGAATGAGAAGGAACGACTCCCACCTAATAGAGGAGCCTTACTTTGGGCTAGTCCAATTATGTTAAGTTAGGGCAGCTAACTCTCAAGACCCAGCTATAAATCATTTTCACATTGGCTTCATCTACTGAGTCAGGCTAAAGCCCACCATATCAGACTATAAAGTGAACTAAAACCAAGTAATCACATTATCCACGATGATCCAAAAATAAAGTACATAATCCCCCACAACCTCGGAAAGTTCAAATATATGCTATGCCAGATCATAATACAACATATCACAGCCTAATCGCGAATATTAACAAAATAACACATCTGAACTAAGTTGTTGTACTCTAAACACCGCATTTTTAAAAAAAAACATTTGTAATAGAACGTATCAAAGCCTGATCACAAACATTAACACATCCCAACTAAATTAGCTCTAAAACCCCTCCATTCTGTTTAGCAATCTAACCAATTTTACTCACAACTTAGAATCGCCACAACATTAAGACAGCACAACATTTCCGCAAAGAGAACATCTTTGAATAGGGAGAGAAATGTGTAGCAAACCTTGGAGATGCTGCCGTATGAAGACGACGAGCAGGAGCAGCGAGAACGGCAGTATCTGCTCAATCCACCGCGCGACGTGGTGCACGTCGTATCGCTGGTACGCGCGGTCCCCGCCCCGTTCCCCACCGCGCCACCCCCACCCCGCCGCTCGCCTCCGCGTCGACATCGCCTCCCTCCCGCCGCAGAGGCCGGGTCAACGTCAGAGGCGGCGGTCGCCTCGATCGAGTCCTCCGGCGAGGCCGCCGCCGCGTCCGGGTCGCCGGGGCCGCCCTGGATCCGGATCGACACCTCCCGTCCCCAGCTGCGGCGGCGGAAAGTAGCCCATCAGCCTCAGACGACGACGACGGGACCGCCGGCTGCGGCGTCTGCGGGGCGGTGCCGGAGGATGACGCCGGAGTACTCGAGGAGCGCGGCGAGCGGGGCCTGGAGGAGGCTGGAGGCGGAGAAGCTGAGGCCGTAGCGGCGGAGGCCGGAGGGCGCGGCGCCGGCACCGGCGCCGGCCCCCCGGCGATCGGCGGAGCCTCCCGCCGGTGGTTCCATCGCCGGCGGCAGCGGTGAAACCCTAGAAGCCGAAGCCGGCGGCTCACGCGGACGCGGAGATCCCTGGAACGGGAGATTTGGGAGATCCCCTTGCTTGGGTTGGTTTGCTTTGCCTTTTGGTTTGTTTGGCTTTTCTTCACCGCGGTCGTGGCCTCTCTCTCTCTCTCTCTCTCTCTATTTTGTTTTTTATTTTCTACCCGAAATGTTGAAATAGAATAAAGACCTGCGTGCAAAAGTGGAGTGTTAACAAAAGCTAACCTCTCCGTTTGTAGGTTCCTATTTGACCTACCCTCTCTCTCTCTCGAGTTGGGTTTTCTTAATTTTATTGGGATCCCGTTTATAGCAAAGGAATTTCTTGTATACGTTTAGTTTCTTTATTAGAAGCCGTTTCAAGTTGAAGAAAGCAAGATCTTTTTTTCATGTTTTGCCATGTTTTTTTTTTTTGCGATTATAATAAAGACATATACGCACGCACCTAGACCAACGACAAATCCAGTGTACCCTCTTAGCATACACCTAGACCCATAGAAGCCAACATATACACGCCTAGACAAACAAAGGTCACTATGATTTGAACCCTTTATGGGTGAACCTGTATACCTACAACTCCATTACCTCACTAAGAGATTGTTCTCGTCTTGCCATGATTTTAATGATACGATAATGTTAAGTAGTAGAGCATTTCATTTACCAGGGTTACCATTTTATCTACTAAATACTAGAAAATTATATCAATAACACTACCACCCAAAAAGAAAGCAAATCTGGGATAATAAAACCCCAAACAGCCTCGATTAGCCGGTGACATCAGAAAACAACAAAAAATACAATGGTCATTCGAGGTTGTTCGGTATCATTCTGCTAAATTTGTTTTATTAGGATACTTTTTTAGACCTGTTTTCATTAGGATACTACTACTTATCTAACATAACCAATGAAACTTTGTTTGACCCTAGTGCGGGCATTTTGTGCAATTGATGTCTTATAGCCCTTTTTGGCTGCCTGATGATTTTTTGCCTTAGCATGAATGCTTATACGAACAAACCGAATGTCGATAAAACGATAAACCGTTTTGAAAAAATTGTTTCGATAAGCCACTTCAAAATGGTGATAGAGAAGCCGTCTTATTTGTTTGTTTGGAGAAAATCATAAGTAAAAAAAAACTGGACTCTTGTTGGATGCTCTAGGTAGTTCCATAAATTAGAACGAAGGGTTGGAGAAAGTTTTGGAGGATTTATGTTTGTTAACCCAGGACATAGATTAACTTTTATTTCTGTTCCTTTGGCAGCATGAAGAAGTTGATTAAAACATCCTGTCTGAAGAAAAAGAGATAAAAAATTCAATTGCAGCTATTTCAGCACACAAATTTTATTACATGCAAATTTAGTTTCCAAAATACATTCTTCAATTATCACTGAAATTGGAGAAAAATCCCACGTTGCAAACGAGGCTTGGTAGTTAACTCATCCTATATAATTATTTTGTATTAGAAACTACTCCTTCCTTTTTTTATTAGATGTTATTGATTTTTTATGGTCTCTAAGATGTAATTCTGATTATATATTTTTAACTTTTTATTAGTATATAATACTATGAAGTACCTTTTAACGACTTTTCTAGTTTAAATGATATAGTTTTTACATGGCCAATCTAAATAGTAAGTTAACTTTTAGAATTTTTTTAAAAATATTAAAAAGTTTGACCATACGAATACTAAAATATCAAATAAAAAAACGGAGAGAGTGCTACGAGATGAAATACGACACTACTTCAAAAGTTGGTGTGTGTAACTTTGCCAATCAAAAATAAAAGGGAGAAAGAAAGCATTGGTGCGGGGAAAAAGACATTGTAACGTGTATAGCGTATATCAGTTCGCACCATATCCAATCCAAGAAGGCAGTAGATCAACTGCAGTTTGAGAATGAACTGAAGCAAGCAACAATTACATGCAATCTGACATGATGGTGGATTTTTTTAGACTGCGACTTATAGATTTTGAATTCTAGTTTTTCGCAAAAAAAAAGTACGAAGAGAGATAATCGGATACGATTTTTGCTGGTATAGCTGAAGTCGGTATAGTATTTACTAGATCAACTTATAAACCCTGTCTTAAAAAGATGTATCATTTAAAAGCTAGTTACTATAATAAAAGGCAAAAGACATAAGCACGAATGTCAAAAGAACACAGCGATGCATCTGCTTGAAAAGAGAACATGACCGAATTAATTGCCACAGTAACTATATAGAGCTACAGTGTGTTGCTGGCATCTTCCAGCATCCAACTGAAAGACAATGTTTTGGATTGAATGCTACATTGCTATGGTAACTGTAGTGAGCTATAATGGGTCTGTTTTTTTAGACTATAGCTTATTAGTTCGAGAGAAACTAAAAGCTAAAAACTGTTTCAAAACCGAAAGACCAAGGCAATGGCTCACAGCGTGACATTCACTCAGGCATCCAATTGACAACCAATGTTTCAGATTAATTGCTAGAGTTACACATGATGGGACTTTGCCACAGTTTATCCACCTTTGCTAATATCTACTTAGAACACACTCAAAAGCCGAATTCATCAAAGTTGCACATTATCTTTTTCTGTGAAGGTTTGGCATGAACAACCGTGGTATAGTTTACAAGACTATTCCAGGCCGAGCAACGCAACAGGCAAATCATTCTGTTTAATGTCTGTTTTCTTTGATGTGTTCATACAAGGAGATCCCCTCAACCTCAAGGCAATAATCTTCCATTTTTTTGTATTGTCATTACATTGATATTACATGTTCTACAACAGCACCAGACAGGAACAAATTATGTGACCGCTTCTGGAGCTGAATTGCAGTAAGGAGTGTGCAAGCAAATGAATCTGGTTGACATCAAGCATACAGAGGCAAAAGCAAAGCCTATCAGAAGCCCACAAATGCTCTTCCGCGTATCCAGCCGCAGCGAGCGTCTGAAGACACGGCCAAAGCTAGGAATCAAAGCCCCACATGCAATGACCATCCAATAGTCGAGTCCATTGTAGTCAATCTTCGCAAGGATTGCACTGATGGCGGCGCTTGGTCCTGCAAACCCGGTCAAAGCTGCAGCTGCCAAGGCTCCACGCCAGCTATCAGTGGCACCATATACACAGCTTGCAACAGCAGCACCTCGCGGTAGACCATGAAGGGAGACTGGAAGAACCATGTAACGACCTAGACCATAAGCCTTACGTGCCGCCACACCAAGCGCAAGCCCTTCAGCGTAGGCATGGAGGAAGATGGCACCACAAGCAAGGAGCGATTGCAGTGTGAGGACACTAAGAGAGAAGCCAGAGGACGATGCAATGACATTAACAGATGATCTCTTGTGATTAACCACCCTAAGGATACTTGATGTGGCGGCATGGTAGATGAGGGAACCTCCTATGAGTAGGAATAAGGTGGTAAAGAGACCCATCTTTGAGGACATTAGAAGTTGTAGTGGTCTCCATGCTGCGAGACGGAAGGCAATGCCAGATGCTACACCAGTAAGAAGAGGGTGTGGCATGCTGAAGGCAAGAGAGAACGTGACAAGTATAATTCCACCAAAAAGTGGACCAAGTCCAAATACAAGTGATACCAAAAAGCCTGATGTATCTTCCGAGCTGCAGGTCAGAAGAAATCAATAACATCGTTTGAATGTTATAGTTACACAAGTAAGATCCTGAATATGTTAAAAGGAAACCCACCTGTGGCCATCAGTAAATCCCTGAAGCACAGTACTTAATGTTTCCATGAAAGCAACAGCAAGCGTTCCAGCAGAGGCAACTTGAGATGGATTGGCTTCCTGCATGTAACGGAGAATTAGTCCAAAATGCATTATCAAAAATCATTGAAACAGCATCTTCAGTCATTTACAGTTTCCTGATGACCAAATTAATAGGGTAGTCACCTTAAAAGCATCAGGAAGAACCTCTGCAATAACAATCCATATCATGCATCCCGCAGCGAAACCAGTACAGAAGGGAAGAACCTTTTGAAATGCATCGGCACAAAGGAATGCAGGAACAGCAACAATTGGCTATATTTACCAAGGAACATAAAAGCAGAGTCAGAGTGGAAAGCAAAGAATGTCACACCAAAATGTAACATGAAACCAAGTTGGAATGCTGTTGCATATAGGCAGATGAACATTTTGTTCAAAATATAATACTGAGAAGAAGCCGCACTTGTACATGTTCAAGAAAAAAGTAAAATAGTAGTGGCAGTCCTCATTAACAGAATATTCCACGGCAATGCTGTTTCCATAATAAATGGTGATTGTGAGGCCATTTAGCAGTCAAGATCTTTTGCAATGTCATTTCTCTAATTTCGCTTATTTGTGATGCTTGATGATTGCTTATAGCCTAGTACAGAGCTCTTTTGTAAAAGTTCTTCAGTGTTAGTACTGATTTCTCTCAACCAAATGTTATTGTCAGTTTGTAACTTAACAATTAGGAGCTTGGACAAACATTTTCAGCTTCACAGATGGCCACCAAAGCTAATACATAACACACTTTCCCCAGGAAGTCAGGAACCACAAAATCAGCAGGAAAGATAGGAAATTGAAAATAATATGACATGGCGAAGAAAGCAGCCATGCTGCCAATATTAAAATCATAGTACTGACCAATGAGCCTACCACTGTGATTTGTTTTGGTATTTCTCCAAGTTAGCGAACAAAGAAATAAGTCAACAAAAACCTCACAGGACAAAGCTAAATGGTTCACAAAAGCATGCAACCTCACAGGGCCTTAGTCTTCCACCACTTTCCAAGCGCACATGCATACACCAACACACTCACTTGCACAGACAAACACACGAGCATGCGTACACACACAGACACACAAAAACAAACAAACCAAGGGGGTACAATAGTTAATTTTACAAAACAGACATTTCTCGTCCTAGTCCCTTAAGTATTGCAAGTGAAAAAAAGGGATTTTTGTGTCACTTTTCTGGTTACAAAACAAGAATCAATATAACTCAAAAGTTGATAAACTTGTCAAGTTGTCATGACTGAATCAAGAATGTGGACAAAATAACTATTAGGTATTTCATATTTCAATTCGAGGGTTTTAAATAAGAAGTGCACCTGTGGTAAAGATGTTATGATACTCCATATCATTGCCTTTTGGGGGGATACACCTCTAGATGAAAGTACCATGCTTACAGCGAGGCCTTCGGGTATGTTGTGCACTGCTATAGCTATAGTAACTAGAAGACCTTGAGAGAATCCTTTTGAGCCAGCAAAGGAAACACCCACACCAGAGCCCTCCCCAAAAGAATGGAGTGTCATTATTCCGACAACAAGAATAACTTTACTTGCATCTGCACCTTTTATATCCAGCATGCTTACTTCTCCATATTGCTCAAGAAACTGTGGTCAATGAAATGATATAAGCCAATCAATCATATATGAGAGATATATTGATTAATCCTGATATGATGCTGAATGCACTTATCATGCAAGTTTACTCAAGTGGAATTCAGACTGTTGAACTGGCCCACCAAAAATCCAATATGTGTATCATTCATGCATTGATGTTTTAAGTTTTTAGGTAACCTGAACATTATCCCTATAGGCCTACATATGAGGGCAAGTAAAGGTGTGAACTCACATAATGGGGTATTGTGTTCACATGGACCTAGTGATTTTGTTCAATCTTTCGTTAACTTGAGTATTGCACTTTCTTCAATTGTCTGAGCCTGAGATTTTTGAGCAGCTACAAATTCTTGGGTTCAAGAATATATAAGTAGGTTGCATGACTGCTAAAGCTAAACCACCAGCATGCTGACAGAAATTTGGACAGAGGAAAGCCTTTTGAAACTAAACTGAAGTGTTTTGTTTTGCTACAGCTTACAAGTTTTGAGCTATAAGCCTATAACTAGATCCAAGATATACTGAGTATTGCATCTAGAATTCTGTTAATGCAAAGAGAAGGACATCATAGGTGTCATATAAACGAACCTATGAATTGAATAAATTTCTATGGCATTCATTAATAGTTCTGTCAAGTTTAAAACCATTGAATTGCGGTTGGAAACAGGAAATAGAAAGTACCTTCTTACAAAGCCAAATAAAAATTCCTCCGCCCAAAATCCCGAAAACAACCCAGCTCCCACTGCCATACACCTGCCCTTCCTGCACAAGGTCAAAGCTCGCCGCCAACATCACCCCCGCCGCCAGCCCATTGCAAAGGCCCGCCCACTGGGCTTCTAGCTCCAGGAAAAAGAACGGCACTGCACCCAACCCAGTTGCCGCGGCCATCGCAAGCGTAGACCATGCAACTGTAGACACCGACACCCTCCCAGCATTGAACCCATCCTGCCTACCTGCACCCTCTAGCTTCCCATGGGGTGCCTCCTGTACTATGCGCACATCACCGATCTCGGTCTCGGCAACCGCCGAGACATCCCGGATGAGGCCGAAGAGCAGGCAGAGTAGAACCACTCTGACTCTTTTGTCCATGGTTACTTGTATTGAAGATATTCAGCAAGTTTGCATGGTCCGGGCTGAACCAGGGCATTGGCGAGAATGCCAATTCATGAAGAAATCATCTCACCATCCGCCTCAGTCCAGCAACAAACTAATCACGATTCCTGCATGGAACTGCAGGAAAGTTCCAACCCTGCGACACAAACAAGCCACATTTAACACGGTGCCCCCACAGCAGTTGACAGATTGAGCAAACAAACCAATAAGAAACCAAAGCCTTTTCCCCCCATACGCAACAAGCTAAGGACACCAAGAAAGATCCAAACCAACATCCTCCCGCACAGCAACCAATCAAGCGGCTAATCCAGTAAAGATCCAATCTTTACGCAAGAAATCAATTGGGAGGGGGGCTGGAGCACGAGCCAATTACCTCGATCCGTCGCCGGCCGAAGCGCTCACAAGAAACCGCCCAATTCGACCGACGGGACGGGGCCCGAATCGGGGGATTAGATCGGAAGGGGCGACCCGCACGAACGGCGGGATCAGGGGGGAGCTTGGGTCGTTGGGATCTAATGGAGGGGAGGAATCCACGAGCTGCTACGGAGGAGCAGATATAGGCAGCTGCGGCGCACACGGGTTTGGGGGTCGCGAAACCGGCGACTCCGGGGGCGGTCACGGGAGGAGGAAGATGTCAGATGCGCTGTGCCGACGCGTCCGGCTTCGGTACCCTGCTCCCACGGATGATGGGCCCGGCCCTTCTCCGGACATCCGTCGCGCCGTGTCGTATGGTGTCGTGCGGCGATGTGAGCTCGAGAAATGAGTGTGGGGTGGGTTGATTTATTTTTTATTGATTCCTCGCATTGGGTTGGACATACTTAACCCCTTGTAGATTCTACTAGTACGTTGCCCTCCTCCTTTAGTTCATGGCCTTTTCAAATAAACAAACAAATAATTTCTCTGATATCGTTTCAAAGCGATTTATAAGAACAGATTTTTAAAATAATTTATCAATATTTAATTTATTTACATAAATACTCACATTAAAGCTAAAAATCATAAGCCACAACCATAAGCGTAGCCGAAAAGAACTCACCTGTTTATTTCACAGACTTTATTTGGAACACGTGAATTTTTCTAGTCATATAGAAATTAAAATTAAATTGTTCTCTACAAAGGTCTCATTTGAATGTAGTTTTTTTTTATAAAAAATCACGATTCTAACAAAAAAAAACTACATTTACTAATGGTTCTATGATCATAGATTTACTATCAAGTCTCAAAGTTTCATACTACACTCAAGTCTCAAAGTTTCATGATTCTAGGATCATAGATTTAGTAAACCGGTTCGATAGTGGATAGAATCTTAATTTGGTGCAATCATGATACTATTACGATTCTAGCAAACAAATTGTAGAACCATATGCTTGCAGTTTACTAACATTTCTACTCAATTCTAATCATCCTAGTAATTTATTATAAATAGTTACTTGCATATATCCTTTCAATTGTAAAGGCACCCTTCAAAAAAATTTGTAAAGTTTCACCTTTTTAACCCCATTCATATGTACTTCTTTTTATAGATTAGCAATTAATTTGTACTACATTTTTTTATAAATAAAGGCTTCTAAAGGACAATTCAAAATATTGTATCATTGCTAAAACACATGGTAGATTTTTAAAAGGGTAAATTTCACAAGACTGCACATTTGTACAAAATATAAAAAAAAACTATAGGTTTTAGCATCTATTTTAGAGGAACTCCAGATTTAGGAACATTTATTTCATAAAAGTATAGGTTGTAGCATCTACTGTAATTTGTTACCACTCTGACATATGAGGCCTATATGGTAGTCAGATGATCCGACTTGGCCAAAACCAAACATGACTTGGCCAAAACCGAACATGTCAAATGTGCATGTAATACTACAGTTTCTAGATACCAAATCGGCATGTAGTTTCAAGAAATATTTAGGTGTGTTTTGATGTAGCAATATTGAATGCAATATTTTCATTAGAGGGGTAATGACTTATTAAATTAAATGTTAAATTTTAAAATAAAACACTAGAATTTTAACTTAAGCATTCAAAATGCAGGGAAATGTAGGAGTTAAATGTTTGCAATGAAACTTTAATATTTCAGATTTCAAGTTTAAGCCCCACTTGGAATAGAGAAAATTCATAGAATTTTTCGGAGCAACTACATTGATTCATGCTATCTAAGGAGGGCCTTGATAATTGAAATACATGTACCTAGGGATGGAAATACCAACTTTAAATATAAAACTAGTAATTTTCTATTTGATCCTATAGTATTCTTTGAAAACCATGGTATTCCCTCCAAGCTCAAAATCGTTCTCATCCAAACAAGCATAAGGTAGTATATTGGGCCATTCCTAAGATGGTGATGCTATGCATACCAAGTTTGAGCTACTATACTCATAGGATGCTAGCTCACCTCTCGGCAAGGAACCACTCATGGCATGCAAGCTTTGTCCCACGTGGAAAACTCCCAAGGAAGTTCAGATCAAGCCTAAGTTAAAGGTGGCCAAATGGCTCGTGCCTGCCGAGCCAGCCCATAGCCCGGTACTGTAGGCACAGCCCAGGGCACGACATGAGAAGTTGGGCCGTGCCTGGGTTGCCGCCCCGGCCCAGCGTGCCGGCACGACATGACACGCATAGTACCAGGGCAAGCACGGCCCAACACGGGCATAGTCTAGCACGACACGATCTACATGGCATGGTGGGTACGGTTGGCCTATTGGAATGCGTAGCCCGGTGGGTATGACCCATTAGGCACAAATATAGGATCGTTAAGCACGGTTGGCCTAGGCACGGCATGGTGGGCACGACTCATTTAGCATGATTAATGGTTGGATTTTTGAAATTTCTAGCTATTTCGGAGTTTAAAATACGAAAAAAATAAAAAAAGGTCATTTTTCTATAAATAGGCAGCATAACCCCCTCATTCAACCACACTCAAACCAACAATATCTTTACTGAATTATCTTGTGAAAATTTTGATACACTTTATGATAATTTGGAAAAATTCAAAATAATTTGTTGAAAATTCAAAATCCAGTTACAGTAAAGAAAGGAGGTAACAATAGTAATTTTCATATACTTATGTTGTTCTTACTTTTCTTTGGTGTGATGTAAAATAGGTAATAGTGTAATTTTCTATTTGCATTTTGCAGTTTTTCACATTTGTCCATGAAAAATTTTGACAATTTTCCTACGAGTGAATACGGAATTAATCCAGAAGACCTTTCATCCTTTGGAAATAAAACGTCTCCGCCTCTGCCTCCACCTCAAATGGCAGAGCACACCCTAGCTGTACCATTGTCAGGCTCTACGAGTGCCCCTGTGTTAGCAAGCACTGGAGCAAAGAGATCTAAACCCAACACATCGAGGTGTTGATAGATTTTGACAAGGCAGTGAAGCGAGATGCGGCCAGAGCTTAGATAAGAGTTGTTGTTTGCAAAAAAAAATTCATGAATTGTCTACAAAATCTTCAGCTAGAACCAGGCATTTGCATAGACGTGTCCAAAGATGTAAAGAAAAATAAGGCATAACCATGAGGCAGACGTAGTTGTAGTACAATCTCGATGGTGTGGTACATAACTAGAATTATAATCCCGAGGTACCTTGAGAATCTTTAGCCTATTTAATTGTCGCACAAGATCCTCGTTTAAACTTTGGTGAGTCAGAAGCATTCAAAAAGTATATTAGAACTGCTCATAATCCTAGATTTACTCACATTTCTAGACATACAACGACTAGAGATTTAGTTAAATACTACAATAATGGCCATGATAAAATTAAAGAACGTTTTGGGACCTATAAATTTTCGGTGACCTTGACCCCGGATATATGGAGTGGTCGGTCTAGGGAGGATTATCTTAATGTAGTCACTCATTATGTAAATGATGACTATGTATTGAAAAACAGAATCATAGGCTTCAAACTAATTAACGTAGCGCATACGGGTGAGAATATTGCAGAATGTATTATCGAAGTCATGGAAGATTTTGGTCTTACAAATAAAATTTTTGCAATTACCTTGCAGCAAACTTTAGGGCAATGGATATTCTCACTTTCTTATTTAGTACATACGTTGAATCCTTCTTGCTACATCAGCGATGTACCTACCATATTATTAATCTTATAGCTAAATATGGTTTGAAGAGGGTGGATCTATATCTTCAAACTTTTCGTGATGCAATTTCTTTTATACATAATTCTAACCAACGAATTGCAACATATAAGACATACTGCATTGTGATGGGTGTATGTCCATGAAAGTTCGGTGTGGACATGCCGGTAAGGTGAAACTCAATTTATCTCATGCTACAAAACATTTTACCCTATAAACCCATATTTTCTATTTTTATCCATATGCACTATCACAGACATACCAACAACACATTATTGACTGAGCAACACTAGTATATTGCTGAAAAGCTACTAGCATTTATAGAGCTCTTTTATGAAACTATTGTTGCTTTATCCAGAGTGTACTATCGAACATCTCCTTTAATTGTGCATCATATTCTTGCGATTACGATTCATTTGAAAGCTAATGAAAGTAACATAGTGTTACAAGAGACTGTGTATGCTATGAAACCTAAATATTTAAAATATTGGAATGAGATTCTGTACTTATACGTATTTGCATATTCTAGATCCAAGATCTAAAATAGTAGGATTCACTAATATTCTTTCACTTATAGATGAGTCTATAAGGATATATTATTCTAACTATTTTATAACTATTTGTTCTAAATTGACTGAATTTTATCAGAAGTATAAGCATAAGTTTCAGAGAGTTTACTTGCAACGACCTCTATCAGCACCAACCACAGGTAAAAAGACAAATATGTGGAGCAAAATCTTTGGTGCACTCGGATCCTTCAGAAGATGAAGCTCTATATCATCAAGTGCTACAGCAATCCATACCAGGGACTGGGGGGAACTATCAGTCTTTCTGGACATCGATCTCATGCCTCACCATGCAGAGTACTATAACATTTTAGAATGGTGGCAAGAAGCTTAAGAAAATGGTCTTAGTCATAAATAACTCCTCTGGGTTCATACCAAGTACAATAGCAAGCATTCTCATAAGAAAGGAATGCTAAGATACAATTACAGGCACAATTGAGATCATATAAAGCAATGAAAAGGCAAGAGCCATCAAATGATTCACAATGAAACCACAAAGCTCGACCCAAGCTAAACTCATACTCAAAGCTTAACTAAACATTTTGCTATGTCAGAAATCAGAAAATGATCACTAAAGCTACATTGTTCAAGTGGTTCAACTTTGACTTGTTTTAGTTCAAGTTGAGTAATTTTATAATGCTAGTCATGGCACAAGCTAAGCTACAATGTAAGTATATGATAGAGAAAGCTTAATAAAGTATGCATGACTAGAGATGGCAATTTCCCCCGCGGGGAATTTCCTCGTCGGGCGGGGCCTCTCCACGGGGAACGAGGGAGGGGGCCTGCTAGGCTAGCAGGATTGGGGTCATCCTCCCCCACAGGGATCGATAAAAATTAAAATATATATCTAAATAATATATTATGGTTTTAAAATATAGGAGATAGTTTTATTCTCTTTTATATTTAGACTAAAACTTGAATCTATATGTTAGAATATATATTTTGAAACTATATTTTGTAAAAAAAGTATGCCTAAATAATTATAAATTAATAAAAATATCATATTATTATTTTTAAAAATATTTTAACCTAGTTTTTAATCCCCCGCGGGGATTCTCATGGGGGTCGGGTCCCCACGAGGACCGGGGTGTGGGGGGCATCCCCATAGGAAATCTAACGGGCCGGGGCGGCAAGCGGCGATCGGGCGGGGGCCTCCTCGGGACCCCCCTCCACCCCCATTGCCACCCCTAGTCATGACTATGTACAGAATATGAGCAAAGACAATAGACAAGGCTTCAAATTATATTACAATGCAAGACTTGAAGGTAGATATGCAATATATTGCAATGCATGCAAGAAAAGAAAACCCCCTTACATCAAACCCATAGGATGGATAACCCCTAATTCTTCCTACAAGAAAGAAAACCGAGAAGACTCCAAAAGTTTTGTGAAAATATCAGCAATCTAGAGTTTAGACTCAACAAAGTGCAAGACACCATCCCCTTTCTCCACATGGTCTAAGAAAATGGTACATGATGTCTATATGTTTGGTCATAGAGTGTTGCACAGGGTTCTTGGCCTATGTTAATGGCAATGGTGTTATCACAGAAAAGTGAAACACTACTTAAGTCTAACCCAAAGTCATTGAGAGTAGATAAGATCCAAAAAATCTAAGAGCAACTACTGGCAATAGCTACATACTCAAGCTCAACAGTGGATTGTGCAACTGAAAATTGCTTCCTAGAAGACCAAGAGACAAGAGAAGTACCTAGGAAGGGGTACTCATTCTATCTATCTAGAGATGGCAACGGGTATATACCCGCTGGGTATTGCCACCCCATACCTGCACCCGACAGATATAACTCTACCCGCCACGATACCCATACCCGCACACGGGTATAGAAACTTACCCGTACCCGCACCCACACGGGTATTTATACCCAACGGGTAACCCAAACCCGATGGACTAAATCATTTGCAGACCTCATTTCCACAAAAGCACAGACATTGCAGTAGTAATACTCGATCAGTGTAACCAGCTTAACCAACACAAAAGCACAGACATAGCAGTAGTAATACCCGATCAGTTTGTCACCATGCTCGGTAATGTCTCCACAGTCCATAATAGCAAATTATATGCATCACAACATCAGTGTTAGAGGACTAAAAACCAAGTTCATAAGTTATCACAGCATCACCCGATCAGTGCTTTTGGCTAAAAACCAAGTTCAAAAGGAATAGCAGCAGGCAGCAGGCTGATGAGGCGGTACAGTGTGGATTGAGATGAGGCAGTAGGAGGCCGGCTGATGAGGCAGCGGGCAGCAGACTTGGAAAGTTGGAATAGCTGCAAGCGGATTGATTCAAAGGGCAAGCTCCTGCATGATAACATGAACAGATTTACATGAGTATACAACATGCAACACAATGTTTTTTATTTACGAATATACAACACAAATATAAAACATGATTGACACATGCTAAGCACGATAACCTGCAGCCCCCGATGGGTCGTTCCCTCGTTCTTGCTCGTGTCCTCCGGATCCGTGGTGCGGTCGTCGTCCCGCCGGACGGCGTCGAGTCAAGAAACCCGAGGCGGGAGGGAGACCGTGTGCGGCGTAGATCTAGTCTTGGCGCCCAGCGGGGAGGAGAGGCCGGATGTAGGAGGAGGACCGGAGAGGTGTGCGGCCGGCGGCGGCTAGGGGAGGGAGGCCGGATCGCCGGAGGCGGGAGAGGCGGCGTAGATCTAGTGCGGCATCTAGGGGAGGGGAGGCCGGATGTAGGAGGAGGACAGGAGAGGTGTGCGGCGGGCACGGCGGCTAGCGGGGGGGAGACCGGATCACGGGAGGCGGAGAGAGCAGCGTAGATCTAGTGCGGCATCTAGCAGGGGAAGGGGAGGCCGGGTGTAGGAGGAGGCCGGAGAGGTGTGCGGCGCGGCGGCGGCTAGCGAGGGGAGGAGGCCGGATCGCCGAGGCGGAGAGGTGCGGCGGAGGCCGATCTCGGGGCAGAGGGAATGGAATGGGAGACGGCCAGACGGGAGACCGAATGGAATGGGAGACCGAAGCGAATGGGTTTAGATCTCTGCTGTGGGCCGTGACTCCGTGAGCCTATGAGGAGGCTGAACCATGCGGGTATATTTTACCCACGGGTATGCGGGTACGGGTAATATACATCCGTACCTGCACCCGCTCTACCCGATGGGTAGAGATTTTTACCCACCAATATACCCACGGGTAAAGATATCTATCCATACCCACCTCCTTATCGGGTAAAACCCATCGGGTACTCGGGTTTCGGGTACCCATTGCCATCTCTATATCTATCCTACAATCCACAAAATTAGCTCAGAAGAAAGCTCGATGAGAGATGCAAGAAGAAGAATACCAAAGCTCGAAACTCAAGGGTGGACTAGAGGTACCTGAAGATGTGCATCACCGCTTGGCGATGAAATGCGTGAGAAGAAGCTTAAATTCGAGCGCACAGACACACGGAAAAATATATATCCTGCCTTAAATCCATGAGGTAGAGGATAGAGCCGATCATATTGTGACACTTTCTGATCAATAGGCCTGCCATCCTCATTTGGATCAAACATCGAAGTAGAAGCCATCAAAGTTGAGATTGGGTTTCTACTCCCCATGTCAAAGCTCAAAGCAGGTCATTGGTGTACTTGGCTTAATGCACAAATGTACCTTGACTTATTTGCTTGATTTGGAATCCAAGAAAGTATGTCAATTCGCCGATCATGCTCATATCAAACTCCCTACTCATAATATCTGGAAACTTGAAAACTAAAGCATTAGATGAGCCACAAAAAATAATGTCATCCATATATATTTGTACTAAGAGGAGATCATTACAATGCTTGAGGATGAACAATGTCTTATCTATCTTGCCCATTTGAAAACCATTTTTTTGTAGAAATGATTTAAGCCTATAATACCAAACTCTAGGGTCTCACTTAAGACCACACAAGGCTTGGACAGTTTTTACACATGATTTGAAAATTTTGACCTTTCAAACACAGAAGGTTACTTAACATAGACTTCTTCTTCTAAGAACCCATTAAGAAAGACACTCTTAATATCCATTTGATACAGTCTAACATCCTTAGAGGTTGTAAATGCTAAGACAATCATAATAACTTTTAATTTAGCAATAGATGCAAAAGTCTCCTCAAAGTCTAAGCCCTCTACCTGGATGAAGCTTTGAGCTACAAGCCTGGCCTTAATCCTAATAACTACCCATCCTCATTATGTTTGTTCTTAAAGACCCACTTGTTCCTATAACATTATGACTATATGAAAGCTCAACTATGGTCCAGACATTGTTTCTCTCAAAGTTTTCTAACTCCTCATATAGAACATTGATCCAAGGCTCATTAGTAAGTGCATGGGTGACATCATGTAGATCAAAGAAAACAATAAAAGCAGAATAAACATGTGAGCCAGGAGAGATTAACCTAAAGTGAGTAACTCACTCATGAAGATCTCCAATCATTTGATCAGGTGGATGTAGACGTTAGAGATGTCGAGGCAGTCCTGATGTCGCAGTGGCCTCTACCTCACAGACTATAGAGGTAGGAGTAGAGCCACACGGTGCTGAGGAAGATGCTAGAGCAGGCTGTCCAACTGAAGATGAAGTAGATGAAGCAAGTGCTTCAGCTGGCTGGAGAGGAAGTAGAGGAACACCCTCATCTTCTTCATCACACTTCCCAAAGAAGATATTTGCTGAATCTTCCTGAACCTGCAATTCCTGGTCTATTCCCTAGACTTTGTTAGTCTCAAGATTAAGTATACAAAAACCTCAAGAGTGAGCAGGATATCCAAGAAAGATCCCATCTAAAGTTTTAGACTTAAATTTATCAATGTTGCCTTGTTTAAGATTGAAGCACTTGTAACCAAATACTCTAAAGTGAGGTACGCTAGGCTTATGATCAAATTTCAACTCATAGGAAGTATTGTGTAATGAGGCTCTCAAATACCATGTTAGACACATAACATGCAGTGGAAATAGCCTCAATCCAATATCTCGTAGGAGTGGCATGTTTATCTAACATAGTTTTAGCTATCTCAACTAAGATTGTATTCTTCCTCGGAACTCTGGTAGATGAGAACTAATGCTCAAGCTCATGATCAGCGCAGGAAGAAGAGAATGATGAATTCTTAAATTCAGTCATATTATCGCTTCTAATGACACTACAGGCTTCCAGAAGATCAATTGACAATCTAAGGGCTAATTCTTCCCCGCTTGCCTCCCCTGCTGCCGCATTCTTTTCCATCTCCGGTGGCTACTACCGTCGGATCTTCCATCACCACCCTCGCCTACTAATTGCTAATCGGTTCTCATTGCCCCGCTAGCCTCCACCACCCACCACCCTCCTCCGACCCATGGCCGACGATGCCATCGAGCTGCCGCCACCCCTCCCTCCCTCTATAGTGGCCGCGGGGTGAACCTGAGCCCTAATCTGGCAAACACAAGCCCTAACTCACTCCTGCTACTGCCAGAGAAGATAAACCCGCCGACGATTATGAAGACGGAGGTGGGGAGGCGCACGAATAGTGATATAGATCGCACGGTCAGAAATTCAAATGATTTTCCCCTAAAAATATCATATGCATGATATATAGCAATTCTGAACAAAATATTTACATTTCAGTGGTGCTTTTGGCTTCACGAGTAGATAGCGACGGGTGACGAGCAACAACCGCACATCATGCCAAGAATGTTGATGCCTATAATGGTGACCATGGCCATGGCCCCTAGCTTCTTCAACGTGCCATGGTGGGAGGCGTTGCGCAACGAGGCCATGGTGGCCATGTGCACGGCCGAGGGCATGGTGGTGAATAACTTCTTAGACCTTGAAACCTAATTCATTGTGTGCTACGAGGTGACGCTCGGCAATCCAGCGTGGGCGCTTAAGCCGTTTATACAACCGGGACACCGAGGCCATGGCATCGGGTGGTAACATGGCCGTTTTCGACTGGCACTCAATCACCATGAAGGTATAAAAGACTATAGAATTGTATGTGTGAAATGTGCATCCCCATAGAAAGATTTCTAGCTCCGCAACTGCCGCAGAATGAAATTTAGATCAGAGCTAGAAGAGTTGTATTACAAACTACTGGTGAGGTTCTAACTCCGGACAGTTTTAACGGCCTGATGCCGTTCCACCCTCCTCGAACGCTCTTCCTCCTTTCCTTTCCTTAATTGCGTCCAATCTCATATGCTCATTGCAATAATTAACCCAAACACGGCCAAGAATCCATTGCAGCGAAGGAATGAGCAGGCTCCCCTGGGATCCGCATCCAAGGACGAAGAAGCCATCAGCATTAGCATCGACAATATCGGCATCCACATCTGTATCCAAATCCACCGCGGCGCAGCTTGTCCTGCGCCGCGGCGGGACGGCTGCGGCCAAGGACGAGAGCATCGAGTTCTTCTCCGCCCTACGGAAGTGCCAGCCTGATCATCACGTCTCCGGTCAAACCGGTGAGCTTATCTGATCCTGAATTCTTGCTCTTGCCATCCATCCGTTTTGCTTGCCTCTGATGCTGAGATAAGAAGAAATTTGCAATGCAGAGCGTGGAACTCCCGACAGGAGGGGAAAGGCGAGGCGAGGATGCGACGGCAACGACGACGAGCTGTTATCGACGGAGATAGGGAAGCATGACTATGACTGGTATGGATGAATCGATGCAATGTGATGATTCCGAACGTTGAAATGCGGTGAGAAAAAATGGACCTTTTGTTTTTACGTTTTTCACTATATTGACAGGCTTCTGACTCCTCCGGCGTCGCCCCTCTTGTCCCCGGCGACGAGCGCCGCAGGACATCAGGTCTCCGCGGCGGTGCCGAGCCGGCTGGTAAGGACTAGATCGGCGTCATGTGGGAAAAGTAATTCACGGGTATGCGCATGTGCCTCCTCAGTTGCTCTTCGATCCATGTGTTTTCTGTTACAATGATATGTGATTCTTTAATTAAACATGAAACCGTGTTTCCCATTTGCTCTGGATGCATTCATGCATTTTGGGATTATAATGCAGCTAGCCCTGACATGCCGGGAGGACGAGAACCCGATGTCGAGGCTGGCGAGGAGAAGCTCAGCGACGCACTCCTCCGTCAACACGCCGGCGATTGCGTCGTCCGGTCGCCCATCCCACGTCAGAACATTGTCGTCGGCATCGTCGTCGTCGATCAACACCGCAAGCATTGCGTCCGCGTGCTCTACGCCGTTGGGGTCCGCGGCGACGAGCCCCCGCACGCTGGGCACAGCAAGGAGCGCCGCCGCGACGGCTCGGTCCCGTCGCCTTGACAACGCACAAGCACGACAGGTCTCTGGCTCCGTCACGGGCCAACCCAAGGCGTCTCCGTCGTCGTCCAACTCCGGGCTCTTGGCGGAGACGAGCACGCGGCCCCGTGCCACGACCGGTGCCTCAAGCCCGAGGACAACCAGCACCGCGACATCTCAGCAACCGGCACTGGCTAGACGTGGCTCCAACGCCGTGGCACGTTCGAGGCTCGCGATCCAGAGCACCACGGGGTCAACGGCGCAGGCCGCGTCTCCCGAACCGCAACCACGTGACGTGAGCACGTATGGCGCACGATCCAGAATCATCAAACCGCGGCCGTTGCCGGTGGCCGCGAAGCAATGCCACGGCAACGGCCTGGCCGCGGTGAGCACGACGACCCAGACGTGGCCTCCGTCCCCGTCCCCGGCGGTCGCAGCCGCTCAGAGCGCACCGAGCAGGGACCCGCTGGCAATTAGATCATCCAGGGACGGTGACGGCCAAAAGATCAATGTCGAGAAGGCCACGCCTCGTCGGACCGCCGGGATCACCTCGGCCGCCATGAGGACTAGTCTCACGAGGACGAGCTCTTGGCAATTGACAAACACCAACGCGAAACTCACGGTAAATAAGAACGACGGCGCGCCGGCCTTCCGCAAACCGACGGTCCACCAGCGGAGCATCCGCTCCGTAGTGTCGAGAAGCCGCCTCGGGCTCATGACCGCGACCTCCGACGCCGGCCCGACCTCCAGGGGCCGGTTCACGTCTGAGAAAGGCAAGCTCACGGCCGCGGCCGCCGTGCGGGTCGCCAAGCCGGACGCGTTCCCGAGCACGCGGTACGACGCCATGCTGCTCCGGGAGGACCCCAAGAACCTCACGTGGCTGAACGGATGCGACGACGACGGCAGCAGCGGTGGCGCAGGTTCGGTCGAGGGCTCGCTTGAACCGTTGGACGTGCCGGCCCCGGCCGGGATGAGCGGCACGGCGGTGCGATTTTGAATTTGGCGCCTTTTGATGTATGTACATGTGTTCAGGGCGCGGATGGGCCGGAGAACTTGGATTTGCGTAAGAATTTCTTCGCGGTTGTATTCTTGTATTTACGGAATAATAAATAAATAAATGAACCAGGAGGAGTCTCATAGGGTGGGTTCTTTTGGGACTGATGGTTTATGGCTTAAATATTTGAATTCTGGCTATTCGCGAGAGGTAGTACGCACAGGAAAATAATCGTATGTGATTTTGACTGATATAGCTAAACTCGGTACACTTTTTACTATAATCTTTCTGTTGACCCCGTTTTGAAAAAACATACTGTTTAAAAGCTAGTTACTATAGATAGTAAAAGCATAAGCCGACTGAAAGTCGAAAAGAATGTATTTGGGCTAGTGGGCTGAATCCTTGGATCAGATGGGCTTTTGAGGAATACTTCTCCTTTAGTTTTAATTTCCAATTTAAACTCGCAAACTACATTATTATTAAAATTTTAAAATAGACCTCCAGGGAGCTTGAACTAAGCTATAAAAGTAAACTTGATCTCTGTTAAATAATAACTAATAATCAGCTACAAAGTAATAGAGAGAAATGATGTAAAGGAAATGAGAGAGAGAATTCCTATTCTCTTTGTATCGTTCCAGTATTTACAAAGTCCATATTTACAGCGCAAGAAAAGACAAAGAATTAAATCAAAGAGTTGTAAGCAGTGATGACACAGGAGTTTCAGTTTTCATTGCATAGAGATTATGGCCTTGTATAGTTCTTCTTCTTCCCGGTCCCCTTTCTATTTCATACGGTTCTTCTTCCCGGTCCCCTTTCTATTTCTTGTACGTTCCGATTCCCATTTCGTCCCTTCCCAGTCTGAAGTGATCGTTCTTGATGATCCTAATCGTCTTCTCCTGTGGGGGGACGGGCTCGACGACCACCGAGCTTCTGTCGTAAGGCAGTGGTGACATGTCTCGTTGTGCAGCTTCCAGGAACACGGTGCTGCTTCCACTACGACTACTACACACCAGTGCCACCGAGTGTTATTCAAATTTCCAGAGGGCAAGGGCAAACTAGTCCATAAATTACTGTCGACGGTAAGGACTGATTGCTTTTTTTATCTCGTAAAAAATGGAATTCTACGTCTCCTTGCCCCACAGGGAGCTAATGGGACTGTTCTTTTTCGGCTTATGATTTTTAATTACTTATGAGAGAGTATGAAGTAACAAAAACTCATATATAGTTTTGATCAATATAAATAAAGTCGTTATAGTGTGTGTTACAAATAATTTGTAGACATCGTCTTGAAAAGATATTTCATTTGCAAACTAGTTACTGTAGAAAAGTTGAAAAACAGTTTTTAGGAGCTAAAAAGAAGATGGCCAAACACATGCTTTCTTCAAATCCTACGTACGTATGTTATTACATGCTACAAAAGTAGTAAAGACTCACCTGCTTGATTAAGACACGAACCAATTCTTAGCCTAACGACTCCAATTTGGAAACACTAGTGACTAATAACGATGTGCCACACACATGCATGCATGTATGCACACAAGGTTTATAATTAATTTTGCCATGTCGCTGTCCAAGGTTCCCTCTGCTTGTTTGGGTGAGTACTATTCTGATGGCTGTATAAATAAAGGGAGTATCTATGCAGCATTCATATATTTTTTATTAAAATTAGTCAATTTTATAACTCTTGAATCAAAATCCAACAGTCCAGTTATCTCTCACCATCTCATATATAACCCTTCCTTCACCTCCTAACCCTAATCCCTTTCTCCTTACTCTCAGCCGCCGTTGCCCCTGTCTCTCCCTACTCGTCGGAGCCACTCCAGCGTTGGTGAGGCCTACTGGCGACCTCCTTCCCCACAGCTACCACATCTCAATGCGACTGCCGGTATCGAGGGCCGCGCCGATGCCACCCGCCACCTCCTCCATCGCTACCTCCCCCTATTCTTCCACGCCTTCGACGGCGCCTCTACCCCCATCTTCCTCGTCTCCGACAGCTACCGCCGCCAAATCCGCCTCCGCCGCTCGTCACCTCCTAACTACTCGTCATTCTTGTTGCACCCGCTACCTCCACCGCCCAGCACCCTCCCCTAAGCCTACAGCTGTCGTTGTGCCACTGCCGCCTCGCCGCCCACCTCCATGCCTCTGCTACCCCGACCTCCCTCTAAATCTCTAGGCTCCGATGAACCCAAATCCATAACCCAGTTAACCCGAGCCCTAATCTAGCAAACCTCAGCCCTAACTTGCCATCACCGCCTCGTTGCCCACCGTTGTGCCTCCGCCGCCTGGTCTCCCTCTAAATCTCTAGGCTCCAGTGAACCGAAATCTCTAACCCAGTTAACCTGAACTCTAATCCGGCGAACTCTTGCTCTAACTTGCCACCACCGCCACTGGTGATGAAGATCTCGCCGGCCGGGACACGAATCTCTAAGTGAAATCATAAGGTTAGAAATTCGATTTATTTCACAAAAAAATTTATGCGGCAGATATTTGGCACGTCCGATAAATAAATGTGATTACATTAATATATCTAGGGTTAATTAATTGTCTTTGCCCTTGCTTCAACTCACAGCGAGGAATATTGTCACTGGATGAAGTCGCTATAAGACCTAGACAAAGATCTTGACAGCCGACTCGATTACGCACGTGACAGCTACCTCTCTCGTTTTTTTTAAGAGAGCAGTAGGACCAAGCCGGTCCAACTGATTATAAATTAATATGAAATAAGAAAAGCCACATCTAATTCCTACCCTCTGTCAAGACTTTCATTTCCTCTTCTTCTCCTGCTGTGATCTTCAATTTTCCCTTCTTATTCCACCAAAGCTGAAGGTCTGGTTTCATTGACATGGATAGGTCTGGTTTCATTTTCTCCTCTCAATTTAACTAAAGGGCTATTTTCATACATGTCACTCTGAGTTGCAAGGTTTGAGATATGCCATTACAAAGTTCATCATTTGAGATATGCCATTGCAAACTCAATGTATTTAAAAAAATGCCATCGGACTGGGTATTTCACTTGTATTGAACACAAATGCCCTTATCTTCCACCTCCTTCCTAACTGCCGAGTAGTGTTGCACGATGTCAGCCGTCGCCTTCTCCATTCTCTATATATAATGCAAAGAAAAAGAAAAAAAGTCACGTTAAAAAGCCAGCGTATTCAAAACAGATTTTAGTTGCTTAAGCTAAACCCAGAAGCTGTTTAGAACAGATCATAAGCTAAAAAGAAAGAGGGCATATCCAAGGAGCTGAATTTTCACCGGTCCGAATAAATTACATTACCACTATATGAAAAACAAAGTCTTCACAGCCTGTGAAAATACAATGACATGGAACATAGAACTTTTCAAGCCATATTGGCAACCCTGTCATTTTGAGATGCTAGAATCTCCATGGAGCGGCCTTTAAGATCAGGGCCTACTCGTTTTAGTTTTAGATTCTGGTTTCTTGTTTTTTTTTAGTTCACTATTTTTTTATTTCGTTCTTTTTTAGCTTTTTAGTTTTTTGGAGTTTTTTTTCATATTTCCTCATATTGTTCGTGATGGGCTAATTTTTTTTGTTGATAAATTTTTTAAATTTAATTATATCAAATAAGCTACTATATAACAAAAAATAAATCAGTTATAATAAAAAAATATAAATTATCGTCAAACTGTGCACCACCTTGAAATTTTGATTTACCACACCTGGAGCTTGAGACTTACCCTGACGGGACAAATATGGCAAAGAAAAAGGCTGTGCCTGGATTACGAGGGCAACCCCACCTCAGCAAATATGCCCGGTTCCTAAGCAAGCGAAGCATCCGTGGATGGGTACGTTGCCACGTGGAGCTGCGGTGACACGTGCACTGAACAGAACGGCGAGAGAGCGACTACCAGAGCGCGACGGGGTTGGGCCCCGCGCTCTGGATTCCACGTGCCCGTTCCGTTTTGTTGTAATATCGGCCATTAGACTCCGTCTCGTGGATCCTTTACCTGTACATCAGACTTTATCTTAAAATAATATTTTATTTAAAAATTAGCTACTATAGAAAATTAAAAAACAGTTTCTAGAAGCTGAAAAGAACAAGACCTCTATCTCGTGGATCCTTTATCTAAACAGCCAGTTTAGTTTTATATCTATTATATTATTCAAGCAAAAGCAAAAAAAAAAATCACTCTGTTTGAGATAGAATTATAAGTTGCAAAAAAGCTAGAACCCCGCGAGCGTGGCGCCTCTTCCGCGGCGGCGTGGGCCTCTTCCGCGGCGGCTGCCACGATTCGGTCGGCGAGGCTGGGCCCCGCCCCTCGGACGACGAGTCAGATCTTCTTTAGCATGCCAGGACTCGAGAGCAAGATAGCTCCTGTTCTTTTGGCATTTGGTTCAATGGTTTTGGCGTTTGAGTGCGTATTTTTCGATTGTAGCCGGTGCTTTATGGCTATAGTTTAGTTTTAATGTAAGTATTTATATAAATTTGAATCAACTATCGCTAAAATGATAAGTCGTTTTATAAATACTGTTTTGATAAATCGTTTTCGAGAAACCAGTCCTATTTATTTGTTTACAAAAATCATAAAACATAAGTTGCAAAAAACTAGTTTTTTTTGTTTTTTTAAAAGTTGAAATAAATTGAGCGGTTTTTTAAAACAGATAAAAGCTAAACAATATATAAGGCTTAGCCATGGGGTGCGTTCGAGAGAATATATTTTTTAAGATAGGATCTACTAGTCGATTATAGTACATACTATACCAATTTCAGGTATAATAACCAAAATTATATATAATTGACTCTCTTTTTATATCCTCTCACAATCAGCCAAAATTTAAAAATCAAAACCATAAATCACGTATAAAAAGATCTCTCACCACTGGTCGCCTAGCAATGCCCACGAAGCACAGCAGCAACGTCACGTACGGTGGCACGCCTAGCAATCACGTATAAAAGTGCTTTGGATCTTTGAACGGAGACCAAAGGGCGCTTTGAGTAGTACGGTTGCGTCGGAAAGAAAAAAGGACAGGTTAAAGAGTTTGTGCTTGGTGTGCTGCACTCTTTGGTTTCTTTCTCTCCTGTACCAAACCCAGACAGATTGTCCATCGTCGATTGTCCATCGTCTCTTCGTTATCTTTATCTAACTTTTGTGGACCGTATGTTTAGCTGATGTTACCATCGGATCGAAACCCTGCCGTGCTAAACAATCAGAATAGCCCCCACTGGAAGCAAAGCGCGAAAAAAGATCGGCTTGCTAGCGAGCGTAGTTTCCTAGCTCCGATCCCACGGTAACCAAGCGTAGCGCGCAAAAATGCTTCTCTGGATGCCTGTCTGTTCTTGTTAACTGCGGCTTATGGCTTTTAGGGTTTGTTTGGGACTGCTCTGCTCCCACTTTTGCAGCTCTGCTCCTAAACTACCCAGCCAAACAGGTTCAGCTCCAGAAACTCCGCTCTAAAAAAAGGTGGAGTTGAGGGCCAACTCACGTTTTCTGGAGCTCCTCGGGGTACCTCGAAACCGGCGTTTGTATCTTCTCATTGAGTTGAAGGGTAATTACCCACCACTGCCATTACAACATACCGATTCGATTATTTTCTATTCCCCACCCACCATGTTGCTCCTCCCACGCCCGCAACGCCTCCTCTTCTCCGCCTGCTCGCCTCTTCACGCGCCCCGCGCGCGCCTACGCTCGCCTCGCCCCGCCGCGCGCGCCGCCTCCTCCGCCCCACCCGTGCCGCTCCTCTCCTCCGCCCCTCCCGCCTCCTCTCCTCCCCACGCCCGCATGCGCCTCCTCTTCTCCGCCCGCACCGCCTCTTCACCGACCCCCGCGCCTCCTCCGCCCGGCGCCCGCCCGCCCGCCCTCCTCCGCCCCCCGCCCCGCCGCCTCCCCCCCCCGTGCCGCTCCCTCTCCTCCCGCCTCCCGCTGCTCGTCTCCTCCGCCCCATCGATTCCGGCCGCGACGGCGAGCTCGCGACGAGGTGATGGACGGAGGTGATAGATCGATGATCCTCTAGCGGATGACCTCTTTTCATCCCCAAATCTCCTCCGCCGACGCGACTCGAGGAAGCTCGCCGGCCGAGGGTCGGTGTCGCGGCCTCCTCAGCGGCGCCGCCGACCGCCCCGCCGGCCAGGACCGTGGTCGCCCGTCGCCGCTCTCGGCCGAGCCCGGCTGCTGGCCGCTCAGGCCGCCCGCCCGACGTGGTGGCCGCCGGCGCCCGGCGGGCCGCCCGCCAGGCCGCCCGCCCGCACTGGTGGCCATGGTGGCCACCCAACAGCGCCTGTGCTCCTGCCGCCCAAGCCACGGCCGGCCACCCAACAGCGCCCAGCTCCCGCCGCCTAAGCGAAGAAGAAACGCGCACCACCCGCGAAGACGAAAGAGGAACAGGTATTGCTCCTTCCTGTATGATCTTCATGAAGCCAGGATCCTACAATTGCTCCTTCCTGTATGATTATAGACATGTGTGATGCACCTTTGTTGGTTGATATTGCATAGCCCGTTTGCTATATATATGGCAAATCTTTTCTGAAAAGCCGTTGCATCATTCTTCCATCCAAACTATCAACATATACACAACACACAAAAACACTTTTGAGTTTGGTACTACATCGACTCCTTGGTCTTGGAATCTTGATCTTCGATGTTCTTCTAGACAGCGTGACGAGCTCATTTGGCACTTTTGTACATGTTGTCAATTACACCCTCCAAGTTGAAGCAAGGTTAAGAGTGGTTCTCTCCTTCGAATGTGTAGAAGTATGATTATAGACATGTGTGATGCACCTTTGTGTGATGCTCCTTCCTGTATGATTATATATATACAATTGCTCCTTCCTGTATGATTATAGACATGTGTGATGCACCTTTGTTGGTTGATATTGCATAGCCCGTTTGCTATATATATACAATTGCTCCTTCCTGTATGATTATAGACAGGTCTAATTTTTGAAGCCAAGCTTAGGCAAATTCATAACACAACATTTTAGCACAAAACAACACAAAATTGTTCTATGGCTCAAATCAGTAACCAATATTAGTCTGCATATGGTACATCAGAATAGAGGTTCAGTACAACATAAAGCATAAGAACAAATTTTTTTTAACATGGAACAAATTTTTTTTAACATCATAACTGAGAAGATAACAAGCATACAGCCTTCCTGGTGGGTGGTGTCTGCAATAATACTTGCACAATTGTACTGTGATGATTTGAGAATTGAGGTTATTTTAAAGCGACCTTTGCGTGAACATGCGATTCCCAATGTGAATATTGATGATGTCCACATGCACGTAATATCGCCCATAAGAATGGAAGCATGAAACAGTTGAGTGTGGAAGCTTGCAAACATTTGATATCTATTTTCTGCTCAAATTTGATATCTAGCTTATAAAGGAAATGACATAGTAATGATACCTGGAAATCGGACTGATGTAGGGTCTTCTCATCTGATCCTTGACAACAAAGCTCTGTAATTTCTGGACATGGAAATGACTTAATCCAGTAGGTTGATAGACATGCAAAGTAGGTTGATAATGTTGTCTTTGTCTGTACATATGTGATGCACCTTTGTTGATTGATTATAGACATGTGCAGGCTGGTCACACCAGTTTTCTCATTGCGTACTTTTTCAATATCATGGTCAGGGTGATCAAATGGAATGGACCGATGCACATGTCACAATAGCTTCTGAGTTGATGGCTGAACAAGTTAGTAGAGGCAATCGCCCAAATACTCATTTGAACTCTGTAGGTTACACCGAGGTGTCAGATAGGTTTTTACAGCTGACCGGTATCTTATTATCAAAGACTCAAATAAAGAACAAGTGGGATAAATTAAAGGCTGATTGGTCCATTTGGCTAAAGTTGAAGAGGAGGCAAACAGGTACTGGTTGGAACAATGCGACAAAAACAATTGACATGGAGAATGAGTGGTGGAAGAAGGCAAGAAATGTGAGTGTTGTCAAACTGTCAATAATTATGTACTTATGTACTGATATATGTACTGATGTATGTGTTTTTATTTTTACAGGATATTCCAGGGTGTGGCAAGTTTAGGAAAAAGCCTCTCCAAAATGAGGATTTGCTTAGGGAAATGTTTAGAAATATTACAAATGAGGAAGCAGATCATTGGAACCCTATGAGTGACAATCCTATTATCCCTAGTACTCAAGAGCAACCTTTTGATGTAGACAGTGAATATGGAGGTGGAGAGAATAATGCCCATGGTGACCCATTTGATGCCAACAATTTGGGGGATGAGGAGGTCCAGGAGGTCACTCCAAGCGCGCTTCCAAATAAAAAACCTCGTGTTCTCATTGTTGATAGGAAAAAGGCAAAGTCAAGCACAACACTTCTTATTCATGAAGCAATTTCGAAGATATCTGATTGTTCAAGTTCCTTTACAGCAAAGAAGCAAGAAGGGGTCACAATCAGGGAAGTAATGGAGCATGTTCTGGACTGTGGTGCGGAGTATGGCTCAGATGAGCATGACATTGCCACCCAGCTGTTTGTGAAGAAGGATTTTAGGGAAATGTTCATGACCCTTCCTACTAGAGAAATTAGGTTCAATTGGCTTAGGAAGAGGCACAATGACAAATATGGAAGCTAGAATTTTTTTTATTAGGTTCAATTGGCAACCTGTACGCAATTTGAACCTATATGCTATTGAACAATTATTTGGCAACATGTATGCTATGTGAACCATTAATTGGATCTATGTATTGCTATTTGAACCATGATTTGTCTCTAATTGGCAACCTGTATGGCCATTTTTTTGTCTCTGTATTGCTATTTGTCTCTAATTGGCAACATGTATGGCCATTTTTTTGTCTCTGTATTGCTATTTGTCTCTAATTGGCAACCTGTATGGCCATTTTTTTGTCTATGTGTGCAGAGTGACGAAACTGGAAGTGACCAAAGCGACTCTGACAATGAGAGCATGGCATTTTGGAATCTTGCAATGGGTGGTGCTAAACTTGCTACAGCTTATGTTGAATTATACTTTGACAAAAATCCACCTAGAACATCAAACCTTAGTGGTATGGGGTGGTTGCTAGAGACATTGAACACACCGGGTGAGTGTCATTCGCAGCTTCGGATGAGCACAGAGATGTTCTACGACCTTCATTATTTATTGGTTGGAAGGTATGGTCTGAAACCATCCCTACATATGAACACTCATGAGATGTTGGCAATGTTCTTATTTACATGTGCTGGAAATGAATCTAATAGAAAAGTACAAAACCGGTTCAAGCACTCGGGTGAAACTGTTCATAGGAAATTTGATGAGGTCCTCAATGCTTTGATGGAAATGGCTAAAGATTTTATTAGACCAAAGAACCCCAACTTCCCAACTGTTCATAGGAGGATAAGAGATGACCGTAGAGCATATCCACACTTCAAAGATTGCATCGGTGCTCTAGATGGCACTCATATTAAAGTTTCCTTACCACCTGATGATCAAGTAAGATATATTGGAAAGTCTGGTATACCTACCCAAAATGTTCTAGCAGTTTGTGACTTTGATATGAGGTTCACTTATGTGTCGGCGGGACAACCGGGATCTATGCATGATACTAGTGTCCTGTACAATGCAATAAGAGTGGACGAAAGCTTTTTTCCACACCCTCCAAAAGGTATTACGAATATGAACATGCAATTTATTTTTTGTTCAAATGCTTACAAATGTGGCCTGATAATTTTTTTGCTCCAAAATTATAGGCAAATATTATGTTGTCGATGCGGGATTTCCTAATCGTCCGGTACCTTTGTCCTTATAAAGGTGAGAGGTATCATATCTTGGGAGTGGCATAGAGGAATGGAACCAAAGACTCCTAAAGAAAGGTTCAATCGTGTTCACTCATCCATCCGCAATGTTATTGAGCGATCATTTGGAGTGCTAAAAATGAAATGGCAAATTCTCTACAAAATGCCGCCCTTCCCGATGTTCAAGCAAAAAATGATTGTTGTGGCTACTATGGTCCTTCACAACTTCATTCGTGAGCATGGCGGTGAAGACTTGGACTTCGCTCGGTTCGATCGAGATCCAAATTTTGTTCCAACGATACCTGAAAGGTATCACAAATATGTAGCTACATCAAATGGGTCTACTACAGAACCGAATGCTCCTACTATGGATGTATTCCGTGATGAGTTGGCCACCGCTCTTTCTCTAGCTTGGAACTAGAATTATGTATTGGCCACTACTATCTAGTTATCTATGGACAATTATTTGTATTCGAATGATGGGCTTTGTTATCCATCATTAGTCTATGGACATTATTTGTATTCGAATTATGGACTCCGTTAATTATCTATCAAGCACGTTGTAATTTATGGGACAAAAGTACGGAATTATTTGATCAAAATATTTGTTTTTTTGTTTTCTCCAATAAATTAAATGCAATTATGATATTTTACATCATATTTAAATTGGCCAAAAAAAATATTCAGTTACATATGCTCCGCATACATCAAAACATACACCAAACATCATTCAGGGGCATATTGGACCTTTCTCAGGGAAACCTCACATTCCTGGAGCTGGAGCTAGCTGCGTGCCAAACAGGACCACCGACCACCTGCTCCAGGAACTTCACAGTGGAGCTGCTCCATGGTGGAGTTGGTGGAGCAGAGCTGGAAAAACTGGAGCAGAGCAGTCCCAAACATGCCCTTAGCTACGGTTTGTGATTTTTAATCTGTTCATGTGAGAGATTATAGAGTAACAGAAACTCACGTGTGGTTTTTGCCGATATAAATTAAGTCGGTACAATATATACTACAATTAACAAGTAGACCCTATCTTAAAAAGTTACTCCGTTTAAAAGTTAATTACTGTAGAAAAGCCGAAAGCCAGTTTTTAGAAGCCGAAAAGAGCAGGACCGTAGTTTCTGCAAATTGTAATAGCCGCCAGCCCGCCAGGTGCCTACATTCTCTGACAGCCTACATTCTAATAGCCGCACAAATTATTGTCTCTTTTACTTTGGCCCAAGTGACAGCTAGCACGCGCGTGCGCCGCGCTTTCGCTGCTAGTTGTATGAGGGCGTGCCTGCCCGGGGCCATTGTACCACAATAGCACGGTAGAAAATGGAAGTTTTCAGATTTTCAGTTTTTTGCCTGATACTTTCTCTCTCTTTCCATATAGGCATGTGTAGTTTTTTAAATAGACACTTTGAATAGAGTAATTTTTTAACACGAGTGTCTCTTACTTCTCTAGTCCTTCTCTTAATCTGCTAAAAACCAAAACCCAAAAGCTATAATCAAAAACTAAAAGCTATAATCAAAAACTAAAACCCACAACACTTTGAAATAGAACTGTAACATGGCCGTAGATGCCCTGACATTAACCAATTCTTCAGTTCAAGCTGTCTCAGCAGTGAATGAAATTCCATTCTCGATTTCACTTGCCCTCTTAGGACAAGCGTATCAAATGGAGTACTACTATGTCAACAATTCAATCTTATTGATCAAGTTATGAAACTTCATGATTTGTCAGATTGGTACCGATTACATTATTAAAAATGTTTGTTCGCTCGGTACAAGCAAAATTGGGGGTTGGAATGTACAATAATTGTCCTCGCAAAAAAAGAATGTACAAACATGGGCAAGGAATTAAAGCCAGTAATGGTTGTTTTTCTTTCTGCTTCACCAGAAATGTAATGTTACCCTTTTCTATACACCAGTTTATTTCAAATTAATTGCTAAAAGAGAAGACAATGAGACCTTTTATTGTAAAGATTATAAGCTTCTCTGCTTGAAGCGCAAAATAGGCTTACACTAGTAGGACAGAGTTTTGGAGCTTATAAATTAAAAGCTATTCCTTATGTTCCCAATTGGGCATATTGATAATTGCACTTAAGCTTATAGAGCAATCACGGTGGACATCAACTAAAAAAGTCATATTTTTTTAAAAAAATTCTATACTTATTTCTAAACTTGCTCTACCTATGTATAAAATTTTAAGTTCAAATTTAGTCTATATTAAGAGTAACAAAAAAGAGAGATGTGACAAATGTTAAGAGTTCAAATTTATCAGATTTTTCTCTTTTGTGTTACTCTAAACATAAAATAAATTTGAACTTGAAATTTTATATGTAGATAAAGTAAACTATGAAGTACATGTAGAAAGTTTTTTAAAAATTTTTGTTACTTTTTTAGTTGGAGCACACCGTGATTGCATGTAACCCTAAGTGCATAACATATGTTCCCAAATGTATTCTCTTTTTTGTTACTATTAATATCAAGCCGCTTCAAATTCGAATCACAAACTACACGTTTCATTTTGGACACGAACCAAGGAGGAGGGCAAACTGTAATCTCCCCACGCACCATGAACCAAGCCAGAATGGTCGCTCGGTTTCACTATCAAAAAGATCCAGCTGGACCGAGCAGAGTCACGCGGAGGGCAGAAGGGTAAAGTCCCAAGGAGTGATAAAATATAGGCTCGCTTCAAAGAGATTTTAGCTTGTGGTTTTTGATTAGTTTTTCATCTTTTTGAATTTTTCTTTTATACCTTTATATTGATATAAATTTTATATTTAATTACTTCAAATAAACTAATAATAATATAAAATAAACTATAAATTTTGATTTATAAAAGCCCGCCGCAAGAGTGGTAGCGGCATCCACCTGTGCGATAAATATATACCACCTCCTCTGCCTTCTTCCACGCTCCCCAGCACACCAATCCCCCGCTCCTTTCCCGCCCTTAAGCACCACCAAAACCCTCTTGAACACCACCCCATCTCCAAATCATCACAAGATCTCTTGGTTTCTTGATCCTCACTACGAGAAAGAGAGTCCCCAAAGCCAATTTCACAAGTCAGTCTCTGGTTTTGAGGCCTCGGGTTGGGGATTTCTGGTGCCTTTGCTTGTTTGACCAGGTACTTGAAGTGTCAGCTAGTAGTAGATCACTGGAAGCGGCGGATCTGTGGCGCTAAACCCCGGCAAAACCCCCCAAATCTTGCAATTTTCTTGTCTTTCTCGTCGATTCGTGCGAGTCTACCACAAAAGTTGGGACTTTTTTTTTGGGGTTGCTTGGTTCTACTTTTCCCACGGTCAAGTGAGCTTTTTGGGAGTGGTTTCTTGGGGATTATTATAGGTCTTGGATGAGATTTGCGGTGGCGTCGCAGTAGCACCGGTGGATCTGCGGCCTCTGGCGATGTCTCCTGCGGACTCCTTAGCCGCCGGCCGGAGCCGCCGCGTGGGGCCCCCCTTGCCCCGACCCAAGCGCGTCCGCGTCTTCTTCGTGGACGCCGACGCCACCGACTCCTCCGGGGGCGAGGAGGATGAGCGCGCCAAGCGGCGCGTGCGGGAGGTCATCGACATCGACGTGAGGGCCGCCTCGCCGTCGCCGGCGCCTCCGAAGCGCATGGCGCCGGTGCTGGCGCGGCGTCGCGCGGTCGGGGACGTCGGTTTCCAAAGCCGGCGGTTCCGCGGCGTACGGCAGCGGCCGTGGGAAGGTACTCGGCGGAGATCCGCGACCCGAGCCTGCGCAAGCGGCTGTGGCTCGGCACCTTCGACACCGCCGAGGAGGCCGCCGCCGTGTACGACGACGCCGCGCTCCGCCTCAAGGGCTCCCACGCCGTCACCAACTTCCCCTCCGCCAAGCCCCGTCGTCCACCGTCGCAGATGAAGCTCCGCTCCCGCCGGGAAACCGCCCTGGACACCACGGCGGCGACCACCACCGCCACCTCTCCTTCGTCGGCCTCAGCGCCGGCACCGGCACCGCCGCAGCCCGACGACGACGTGGCCGCGTTCTACCCGTTCGCGTCGCCGACGTCCGTCCTCCGGTACGCCGCCGACGAGGCGCCGCCGCCGGCGTTCGACCTGTACGGCGGCCTGGGCGAGCTGGGCGACCTGGCCGCGGCGCCGCCGTCGAAGGCGGCGGAGTTGGACTGGCTGCCGTGGTGGGAGGGCGAGGACTTCGTGACGGCGGGGCTCAAGGCGAGCGCCGTCAGTGTCAAATGACGCCGCTGCCCCTCCCTCCCCTATCGTGGCTGCAAGTGGCGGGAGGCGCACGAGGAGAGCCCAGTGGAGCAGCCGTATTTAATACTATTATTATTATATTTATTTATTAATTAGTATAAGCAGCAGTAGTAAACCAGTGGAGCAGTGTGCGAGCGAGGCGGTGGTAAATGGTGGGTGCGTGCGGTGGTGGTGGCCGCGGCGGCGATCGCTTTGTGCGTGAGCTGCCGTCACTCGCACGGCTCCCGCGTGGAAACGGAACAGCCTCGTGGTGGTGGCGATTGGTGGCCGGTGATGCGTGTGCTTGGCTGTTAATTACCGTGGTCGCCTCCGTCCCTGTTGCAACAGCCACGCCCGGGAGCTGTGCGATGAATTGCTCATGGGGATGGTCTTCAAGTGATAAGAATTTCGGTCTTGGATCAGCTTGTTTCTGTTTCTTGTTTGAATCTCATATGTTCTGTATTTCGAATCAGATGCTAGGACTGGTTAAAGAGAGGAGAGCGTTTAAATCTTGACCGTGTCGAATCGAAGGCAAACGGATGCCGGTCGATTTTAAATTGTGGCGATCTCGAACCATCCAAGCCGTTTTTCCGCCAGATAATGAGAAACCACTCCCAATTATGGCGAGGTGAACAGAGTCAGTGTAGCGCACCTCCGATCTCTCACATCAGCATCGGCATCAGTAGCGAAGAGGAGGAAAATAGGAGTAGATGACAAGCATTTGCTACTTGCTAGTGATAGATGACAAGCATTAGCTAGTGCGCTAACCTGGCCAGCCACGTTTCTTCTCGCATCCAGCGACTTCTCCAACCGGATATTTGCTGCTGTCCAATGCATCGGCGCGCCACGCGGTGGGATCTGGGCTGTCGGTTAGTAGGGGTTGAAAAGTATTCCACAGATGCAAATATGTATAGATTTTTATATTCGATTAATAATTTTTATTATATTATATTTGAATTTATATAAAAATATAGGTGCAAAATATGATATAAATTTTTACCATTCAAAATATTATTTTAGCCAAACTATCCGTATTCATATTTGACGAAATAATATATATATTTTATTATAATGTGGCTAATTGGATGGACAAGTTTTTCAATTGAATGTGAATTCATGTTTATTTAGGCAAAGTAAATGAATTAGAATGATTAAATGTGATTGTACGAGAATAAAATATTATTAATGTTTATACTACAAAAGTTATGAGGATATCTGAATCCGATTGAATTAAGTAGATATTTGATTCGAATTCGTATTTGTTACATATTCAATTTGTATTTAAAAATATTTAGAATCATATTTAATTTATTTATAAATACAAATATAAATAGGATTTAGACCCTATCAAATATATTTTCGCCGCTGTTCGCTCGGCGAGAGGGGCGGGGCCCGCGGGGGTGGGATATGGCGGGAACTCGGCAAGCCAGGGCGACCGCTTTCGCGCCATCTCCAGGCCATGCGGCGAAATGGCGGAAACGCCCCTGTCCAATCGACGAGGAAAGGCACTCTGTCCGGTGAGTCGCGGTCAGCTGGATGGAGACAAGAAATTTTTTTCTACGGAGATCTGATTTCGCGGATGGGCTCCACCGGCCAGGACTCTTCGTGAGATGTGTTGCTTTTTCTTCAATTTTTTTTCTCAACGTGCATTGTGAATTTTGGTCAAAAAATAGCTCGGTTGATCACCAGACAGATCTAGTCTATGGACCAGCGCAATCCCATTTTTAGCCCTTCCCCACCATATGATTTTCTGAAGATGACACGTGGCAATTGAGATCGTGTGGTCCCCGACCGCACGACTACTGTTCACCTGGAGATCGTGCGGTCGGGTAGTGCACGACTACTGTTCATGTGAATAGTAGTCGTGTGGCCTCTGACCGCATGATCTGCATGTGCATAATGTTTTTTTTGGTTTAGCTGGTGGGTGCGTTTGTGTGCTTGTAATGAGGTTTAAAATTTATATTTTTATGTGGAGAAGAGTTGACTTAGTTGTGTAAATTTTTTATAATTATAAATATTATGAATATTCATGTGTAATTTATTTTTGTGTGGAGTCTGCAACAATTTTGTAATATAGAAAAGGAGGTGCAAAATATTATGAAATATATTTTGAAAACTCTTTTACGCAGTGTAGATGATACATGTAGGAAAGTTTTTTTTAGATTGTTATTTTTTCGAAATAAAATGGCAAACAATATAGGTAGGCTGATCCGTTTGTGATTTTCGTAGGTTCGCAATGGTACGATCGCCATGCGTTGTTATAGTGCGGGTAATTTTTGAAAGAATTCTCTAGTGACGATTGAGGCCTAAATGATTCGTATGTACGGAGGTAATTTATAGTGCGGTGTAATGGTTGATCTGTTTGTGTTTTTCGTGCATTGTGAATGGTAAAAAGTATGTTCAATTCGCAATAACGTTTTACGATCATGTAGTGTAAGAAATTTGATGAAAACTTTTATGTGGACCACTAGGGTTGATCCGTTGGTTGTGTAATGTTCTCTCGCAGATCTATTCCATCTCATTTTATAAGCCAAAAGGTTAACATGGTGAGAGTTATTTCATGTCAGTGTGCAGAGTTGCCCCTTTGGTCTTGTCACTGCACAGAGGTGCCAAATTTGGTCTTGTCACTTGCAAAACTACCCCCTTTGGTCATGTCGTTGCGCCAAGCTGCCCCTTTGATCTTATCATTGCGCAAATCTGCCCCCTTCGGTCTTGTCGTTGGGCAAAGCTGCCCCTTTGGTCTTGTCATTGCGCAAAGCTGGCCCCTTTGATCTTGTCGTTGTGCAAAGCTGCCCCTTTGCTCTTGTCATTGCGCAATGCCGCCCCCTTTGCTCTTATCATTGGGCAAAGCTGCCTCTTTTGTCTTGTCACTGTGCAAAACTGCCCCCTTTAGTTTTATCACTGCGCAAAGATGCCCATTTGGTCTTGTCACTGCGTAAAGCTACCCCTTTGGTCTTGTCTCTACGCAAAGCTGCACCCTTTGGTCTTGTCACTGCGTACCCTGTTTGGTCTAGCCACTTAGCCTGTAAGCTGTCTTGTTTGTTATAAAATACACAGCACACCCCATGAAAGTAGGAGCAGTGGACCCTGTGAATCGAACGAAGAAGTTCCTTCTTCGTCATGCAGTACCATACAATGCCGGACACCGATGGGCCAGTCGGAGCGAGGTCACCAAAGGAAGACCTTTCCGTGAAAAGGAGGGAGGACTTTGGTCCTAACTATCGTTTGATGCCAAATAGGCGTGGTCAACTAGTATGGCCGAAATGCATACACAAGAAGGACGTGGTCGTGCAGATTGTGGAAGGCCATTACGATGGTGGGCGACGTTTCTTTCGATGCCCACACTCCGGGGTATAAATTGCTAATACTATATTTTTCCTTACTGGTAATATATGATCTATGTTAACCGTCCTTTCTAGCAGATGGCGAAATACGACTTTGTCCGCTGGATCGATCCTCCGTATGAACGCTATATTGCAAGGTATGTGGATACGTTATAGGAGCGAATCTTAGAGTTGGAGGCGAGAATCGACACTCTCAATGAGGAGAACAATGACATCCGTGAGTAAATGCAGCACGAGAGGGGTAACAAGGATGTCGTCAACATAGGAAGTTTGTATGATCCTACATGTTGCTGCGTGAACCCTAACTTCATATGTGCCTACCACTACAACAACAGTCAACCACGTCCAAGGTGGCCCTCTCTGGAACACTCTATATGGGTAGCGCGAGGCACCTTCTACCAGTAGGCACAGTTTGTATTGTGTAGGCTCGAGAGAATGATTAACTTAATGTTGTGTGCTATTTTCTTTATGGTGTTCGATGTTGTGTTTAAGGTGTAGCGCTGCGAGTGTTGTTTTCATTCGTGTTGTTACCTGTACTACTTTCTGTGATTTATGTATGTGCAATGCACATGTTATTTGCTCTTGTCAGTGCATAACGCCGTCTCGTTTGGTGTTCTTAGTGCGTTGGGTTGCCCCCACTTAGCCTATAAGAGGGAGCCATTCCTCACCCACTCCACTGCATCGTCCTCCCTCACCTCGTGAATTATTTGTTTGTAGTCTGTGTACCTTGCTTTGGTCATCAAGGGTCAACGGGTTATACAAGCTTACTAAAACTCATCCTGTCTAATTCTCTTCCTTAAATGATGCATGTTAATAAGTAAAGCACAAAGAGCAAAAGAAAGAGCCTGTATGCATGAACGCATATGTATAACCTAAAGTGCTTTGAAAATTATTCAAAGTGAAGTTTAAATTAAAAGAATACCACTTGAAGCCATAAAATACATATAAATCTATCTAGATCATGATAAGGCACATATAACCAATCTAGGCAAGATAGCACAATTTAAATCATTCAAATTAATTTCAAGATAAGGAAGGCTTTAAAATTGATAAGTTTATTTAAATATGTCAAGAAGGCTAAATAGACCCAATAAGCTATAATTGAGTCAATCGAAGTGCTAGAAGTTCAATTTTAACAAATATGTTCAAGCATTTGATGAAAGCCAAACTTGAGATTTTGAAAATCGTCTTATCTTAACAAAGCAAATCCTGAACTAAGAGTTATCCACAACTGCTTCTTAAGTTTCAACCATTTTTTATAATTGTATGGTCTAACTCATTTAAGCAAGTCCTAGACTATGAGCCATCTACAACTGTCTCATGAGTTTCAACAATTTGAATTAATTTTGTTCAGTCAATTTGATTGATCTCAAGCCATTTTTGACCATCTCAAGAATTACATTTGAAAGAGTGGTCTTGGTCATACAAAACCTCTCTGATTTTATGCCAAGTGTAACATCAAGTTGTCTCATGAAGTAGAATTATTGAGATTCATGGTTAGTAGAAAAGAGGTCATACATTCAAGTTATACACTAGTTCATTAAGCAATGACATGATTCACCAAAGAACTAGCATAGCTCTTGATCTTGCTATGCTATGCTAGCCTTTTGTGGACTGCATTTTTTTTAGAAAATCTCTGGTTCATATTAATAACTTAATGATAAAGTACATAAGTACTTAACTTTTACATTAAAAATTTTAAAAGAACAATGTGATATCATCAAGTTCTTAAGTCGATGAATATGCTATACTTGTTTATCTTTTTCGCACTAGACTCTGTATTTTACAACAGTGCCATAATTGTCGGCAATCTTAGCAGCGGAAAGTAGATTGTCAATAATCTTTATTGATGTGTAGGAAGAAAATCAGAGGTTCGTGGACCTCAATCAGGCTTGAGGGTTTCCGGCCCTGTGCATTTGAGCAATATGCGTAAGCCCAGTTCAAGGCCTCTGGAGTTGTTTTGTTTCTTACCAAAGAGCAACAGAGCTGCTCATTGTAGCCCGGCCTATCAAGGCCTATTCAAGCTAGATCCCAATTTTCTCGGTAAGGATTTGGCCTGAAGTGTTCGTCAGGCACATATATAGCCCGTTCTTTACGGCTTTAGTTTTTGCTATAGTACCTAACTTTTAAATAGAATATTTTTTACGACGAGATTTACAAGTTAATTATAGTACACGTTAAAAGCCTAATATCTGTATCATCCAAAATCGCAAACGAGTATCTCTCTCCGCAATCTCTGTCGCAAACAACAAAAATTTCAAAATTTTAACTAAAAATCATAAGTGTAGAAAAAAAAAAACAGGCCCTATGCATGCGTGCCCCAATGCCCAACCAGAGACTGCACCACCAGAGTAGCATCTAGCATGTTGCGATCGACTTGCTTCCTCCGTGTAGCCACGCTAGCTACCTTTCAAGCCACTTCCCCCGGCCGGCCACTTCGTCCGTCCGTCCTGAATTGGCCGCTTCCTTTTGCTTCAAAACTTGACCTAGGCAAGTGTGTGAATCTTAGCTATGTCTATACCTAGCTAGAAGCCAGCATTGCTTCTCTTGCTTCCAAGCTAGACCAAAACGAGTCTGCATCACACACGCCATACGTTGCGATCGGAATAAATCTCACCGGCCCCCTCCGAGATATATAAATAACAAGTATATGTATACGCAAGTGACACTCGTGCATGAGCCTGGCTAACTGAGGCTCCAGCTGCATGCGACAGCCATGGCAACATTCGAAGACAGAGCAAGACGGAAGGTTTCCCTCCGTTTCCTCGTTCGAGCTTTTGCCGTAGCAGCAACGTCCATTCTACTTCTATCAGAGGGAAGAAACGCCCATCACGTCGACCATGGTGAGATGATATCCAGCGATGGCACGCCTGTCCAGAGATCAAACGCTAATGGGTAATTCATTAACTGAAGCTGGCTAGCTGTTGCTTCCAATTTCTGTGCAACTTCAGTCTGATGGAGTAGTTGATCATAACTTGAGTTCACATGCATGATCTTGCTGTGCTTTGATTTTAACCTGTGGATCGAATCAATCGACACTGCCAGGAAGTACGTACCGAGCAGCGAGGTGATTGACGAGCAGTGGGGGATGGTGAGGGCCAAGGGCACCCAGTTCGTCGTCGGCGACCGCCCGTTCTACGTGAACGGCTTCAACACGTACTGGCTGATGATCCTCGCCGTCGACCCGTCGACGAGGGGGAAGGTCACCGAAGTGTTCCAGCAGGCGGCCGCGGTCGGGCTGACGGTCTGCCGGACCTGGGGGTTCAATGACGGCGGCTGGAGGGCGCTCCAGAAGTCCCCTTCCGTCTACGACGAGGATGTCTTCAAGGTGAGAAGAAGCTTGTCCCAAATTTCATTGCTCTTGCCGCGTATGCATGTGTTGTTAGAACTAATCTTGATATTTTGTAAGTAATTGTAGGAGTTGTGAGTGGTCGTCGGAATCACTTAGATGTGGTGGTAAGAGAGATATGGGTGTAAGCACTTAGATATAGTCGTAAGTGGCCTAGACATGGTCATAAGTGGCTTAGACATGGTTGTATGTATATTTGTTTAGTCATAGTCATAGAAGTTCAGAAGCAGTTGTAGTCGCAAGACTACTGTAACAGTCTTAAAGTTACTGTAGTAGTCGTAGTGGGTACTGTAGCAGTTATGCTTAGAAGAGTACCGGAGAAGTCATGGTCGAATCAGCCGTGGTCGAGGTACAAGTGTCCGAGTAATGACTGAGTCAATAGGTTATACAGATCATGGAGTTAGTGGTGTAGTTAGTGGTTGTATGCATATAACGGAAGCATTAATAGCTGTATCTTTATTAGTGTGCGGTGTGCGCCGAGTCGTGAAGTCGTGACCGATAGAATTGGATCATAGAGTGTCTATTTATATTCTTATAGGCAATCTGTTAAGTAGTGAGTTGAATAGAAAGAAACTCAGCTAAGTTTGGTCTCATCAAACAAGTGTTATTTGTATTTTTTTATGTGTCCATCTTGTTCCCATGAAAGCGTATGTTTACGGATAAATCGAGTGTATGATCTTGGGTATATTTCCAACGTGAAATAGCTGTGAGAGCATTGCGATAGATGTATCACTATTTGTAGGCACATTTCGATCATGGCTGGTCAGGAGCACAGGCATTGCATCGGTTGTTTTTGTGTTGCGCGTCACACATAGCTAGTTTGGTTCAAGTGAATTAGATCACACATTTAGACTCTTGTTTAATTAATCTACGTGACTACACCATATATAATTACCACGCGGAGAGGTCAACGTCAATTGATCTGCTGTGGTGTGGCCAAATGATGCATTTAGATCCTTGATTGAGATATTTGACTAACAGAATATATGTCGTTATAAATTTTACTGTTCATACTCCACTAATAGAATATATGCGGACACCTTTTTTTGGCGACAAATTTTTGGAAAATTGTGATGCTCAAGGGTGACAATGCAAACAACAGTAGCGTGTAACCACAAATTACTACGGGTGGATTCTTTTGAGCTGTGACTTTTGGTTTAAATTTTTTTATTCTGATTATTCGTGAGAGAAAGTAAATAGATAGATACTCACGTACGATTTTGGCCGATATAGGTAAAATCGAGACAATATCTATTACAATCGACTTATAGATCCTGTCTTTAAAAAATACTATGTTTGAAAACTGATTACTATACAAAACTAAATCATAAGTTAAAAAGAAGGGAGTAGTCTACGGTTAACCTTTTCTGCTTAAGCAGCACAGGAAATTTTTTTGCAAAAAAGGAGTAGGAGAGAAGCTAACAATGCAATGCGTGCCCACAGAGACCTGCATAAACATTGATCTGTCTTTCATCATCATCGCAAGGACAGAGATCTCTCAACCAAATTAGGACGCAAGCTACGCTAATTATGTCTCCTCTTCATAGTTATGGATCAGTTTGGGCCCTACAAGACCAAACACTTCATTTTCCTAACTACGTTAGTCGCTAGGCTAGCTGAAGCTGATCGATCCGTTGGTTGTTTCTGCATGCAGGCTTTGGATTTCGTGGTGAGCGAGGCAAGGAGGTACAGGGTCAGGCTGATACTGTCGCTGAGCAACAACTGGGACGGCTACGGCGGCAAGGCGCAGTACGTGAAATGGGCCAAGGACGCCGGCGTCAACCTCACCTCCGACGAGGACTTCTTCTCCGACGAAACCGTCAAGGGCTACTTCAAGAACCACATCAAGGTACGTAAACTACAAAAAGAAAAAAAAAGCGCCATTTGATATTTAACGCATCGATTTTGATCGGAATTTCGCAGGAATTTTGTACTTGAAAGCAGCTCCTACAGGATTAATTACTGTGACATTTATTTATTACTAACAAGCAATCGCTGTACGCATATGCCGTGCGTGCTTGCTAGACCATGTTGGCAAGGGTGAACACGTACACGAACGTGGCGTACAAGGACGACCCGACCATCTTCGCGTGGGAGCTCATGAATGAGCCGCGCTGCACCTCCGATCCAACCGGGAAGAAGCTGCAGGTATGCACACGCTTCGTTGCTTGTTCTGCTCGGGATTTTCAGGTGCTCATCAATGGATTAGCTTACACGCGTACGTGGATGTCATTTTCAGTCATGGATCCAGGAGATGGCGTTCCACGTGAAGTCCATCGACCCGGCGCACCTGCTGGAGGTCGGCACGGAGGGCTTCTACGGCCCGTCGTCGCCGTCGCGCCTGCAGGCCAACCCCAGCACCTACGCCGGCCAGATCGGCACCGACTTCATCCGCAACCACCGCGTCCTGGGCATCGACTTCGCCTCCGTCCACGTCTACCCGGGCACCTGGTACCTACGTACTAAACTGTCGGCAATGTCCTGATCGATGCGTGGATCAAATTCTAGCAATGGTATTCTAACTTCGTGTACTGCTTCTGCTTGTAGGCTGTCTGGTGCGACGCAGGAGGCGCAGCTGAGGTTCGCGCGGTCCTGGGTGCAGTCGCACATCGCCGACGCCGACGGCGCGCTCGGCATGCCGGTGGTGTTCGCCGAGTTCGGGGTGTCGACCAAGGCCGGGAGCGCTTTCAACGCGACGTCGAGGGACCGGTTCATCCAGACGGTGTACCGGGCGCTGCTGGCTTCCACGCGGCGCGGCGGCGGCGGGGCGGGCAGCCTCCTCTGGCAGGTGTTCCCGGAGGGCACCGACTACATGGACGACGGCTACGCCATCGTGCTGCCCAGGGCGGCGGCCACCGCCGGGATCGTGTCGGCGCAGTCCAGGAAGCTGCAGACGTTCAACTCCAGGTGCGCATGGAGCTGCCGCTGGGGGTGCAGAAAGAAAGAGCAGGAAGAGGCAGATGCAGAGGATGGTGATGTGCCGTTCAACGACGAACTGTAACATTAGGAGATGGGAAGATTACGGCATAGCATTATTTGCGAACGGGAGCTTGATTGCTAGATATAGGTGGAAATTACAGTTCTGGGGAAACATGAGCTGATAATATACATAATCTGATGATCACTACTACTAGTAGTGTAAGTACCCATTTAACACTAATCTATTAATAGAGTGAACTGAAATGAGATGTTCCTAAGTTCCATGGTATATCATCAAGGGTGAATTGGGGTTGTTTCGCCCCTTTCACCTGATGTAGCTTAGGGTCTGTTTGGCAAGTCAAAAGCCAAACGGCTTTTGGTTTTTACTACATTATCTAACTTTCAAACAGAGTATTTTCTCATAACGGGATCTACAAGTTAAACGTACTACACGTTAAAAGCCCAACATCTGTACCAGCCAAAATCGTAAGTGTGTATCGGTTTCTCCGTAATCTGTACCGTAAACAGCAAAAATTCAAAAATTTCAGCTAAAAATTATAAGCTGTAACAAAAAAGAACAGACCCTTAGTAGCGGAGCTTAGGGAAAAGTATAGAGGGATCAATCAAACATCATATATTTGTTACTATTTAAGTGGCAAAATAAAGTGCTCCCTTAGTAAATTCTCCGTGAAAAGGGAGGCCATGACCCCTTTTGCAGACCTTGGCAGATGGTGTCTAATTAAACCTTGGCAGAGCTGAAAGCCTTGTTCATTGGGATTCTGAACCGCCAATGCAGTTAACAATTGCTGCGCATTACTATCAGTCACATAGGAATTGATTACGACATTAGGTATGGCATTCGGCTCATTGTTTTTGTGATGAGTCTCAACCACTGCCAAAGCCCACACTTCATTACCCTTACTCCATCACCCCAACTGCTCTATTGGCATTTCAACCAGTTGCTTGCCTTGAGCCATTACCAGACCTTGCAATGTGACTTGTTTCCCATTATCTAAACAACGGTTTTCCCAGTGGCAATTCATCTTACTATGAGGCTTCAACCAATCCATTCCGAGCACGGTGTCATATGTGTTGTAAATATTAAGGTATAAGCATATATTTATATTTAATTCTAGCATATTTGATAAAAACGCAAACATAATATAAAAAATATATAAATGACTTAATCAACATATAATCATGTGAACTCTTTAAGTCATTGAAACATACGCTTACAACCATTTGCAGCCTACTGGCTTACAACCAGGTGGAAGATCTGTAATCTTGCATGTTCCGTTAGCTATGATGGAATCCATCTCGCTACGGACTGCCTCCTTCCAGTAATCTACATCTGGGGATGCGTATGCCTCTAAAAGGGTTCGTGGTTCATCATCCACGACATAGGTGATATAGTCATCGCCAAGTGACTTTTCAGTCCTCTGCCTCTTACTCCTCCTTAACTCCAACTCTGGAGCGGTGTTATCCACACTAGGAATAATAGAGTGTTCATCTGATGTGTCAATGACTTCATTTTATCTCATAAGAAACACATGCTCAAAGAATGTCGCATCACGATACTACATCACTATATTTGTAGTGATGTCACTCATTTCGGATTTGACCACTAGAAATCTGTAAACCGTACTATTTATAGTATACCCTAGAAAGACACAATCGACTATTTTTGGATCAAGCTTTCTTTTCTTCGGTAACAACACATGCACTTTTGTAGGGCAATCCCACTTTCGAAGAAAAGACAAGTTAAGTTTTTTCCCCTTCCATCCTTTATAGGGTGTCTCCTCCTGATTACGAGGTGTAACCCTATTTAGGACATAATTAGCTGTGAGAACTGTCTCACCCCACCAATAATCTGGCATACCTGAACTCTGGAGCATGGCGTTAACCAAGTCACAAGAGTTCAGTTCTTTCTTTTGGCTATTCCATTAGTTTGGGTGAGTATGGTGGAGTAATTTTATGAATTATTCCACTTTCTTCACAGAATTGAGAGAATTCATGTGAGACGTATTCACCGCCTCAGTCCGACCTTAACTGTTTGTTTTTCTTTTCTAGCTGATTTTCAACTTCGGATTTATAGACTTTAAAGTGTTCTAGTGCTTCATATTTCGACTTAAGTAAATAAATATAGGAATACTTAGTCGCATCATCTATGAGAGTTAAAAAGTACCGTTTGCCACCTTTAGTTAATACTCCATTCATTTCACAAAGATCAAAATGAATTAGTTCAAGTGGGGAGGTGCTTCCCCCTTGAACGCTATGAAAAGGTTTTCAGGGCTGCTTCGCTTGCACACACACTTCACACTTTGAGCCCTTCTCATAATTATAGCTTGGAATTAAACTCATTTTGTTCAACCGCACAATAGCTTTAAAGTTAACAGAATACAAATGTAAATGCCAAATATCATGAATTTTATTGCAATGGAAAACATTATAAATGTTTACATTATTGAAATCAAGAATGGATAAACGGAATATGCCTCCGCTATCATAGCCTTTGCCAATGCTTAAGGTTGACACCGTCAAATACTTCTGGCTCAACGACATCGGACGATGAAGTCATTTCTTTAATACTTGGTTTTCTGGATTGTTGCAAATATTGCAACATAAGCATATATTTATATTTAATTCCAGCATATTTGATAAATACGTAAGCATGATGTAGAAAGCATATAAATGACTTAATCAATATATAATCATGTGAACTCATCAAGTCATTGAAACATACGCCCAACAAATATACCATGTATGAGTCTATAATCAGCATATACACATGTAAACAATTTAAGACATTGCACAAGAATGCTGATCTCATCAAAAGCATAACATGTATGACCAAATTCAGTATGTTATCAATAATTTCAATGTTATTAATTGCTCTAAGAAGGCTAGTTGCACAAGATCCATTCTTGGTCGTCTCCGTCATGACAAATGCAATCTTAATTATATATGTCCTCTTATACATTCGATCTCGAGCTTAAATCAGATTTTTGCTATAAAGAAACTACCAAATCATTTTTATAACTTGCTGAACATTAAATACGATTACAATAATCAATGTAACATTCACTGGACAGGAACATAATTGATTACACCAACATAGCAATACTTGTTGATCAACTACAGTGACCGAACAGAGGATCACACAACACAGGATCAAAGAACAACAAGTGATACGTAAAGATATCAATGATCAGGGTATAAAAGATAGCAATTTAGCCTACAGCTCAAGATCAAATCTATATACAAGATCATATATAATTTCAGTTATGTTCTTTGCAATTTTTCCAGCTAGTGATGACTCAGATATGTGAAGTAGATCATGAAATTACAAAGAACCAACAGCCAGTATACTCACAACGGTGATGATACTCGAAACCACCGAGAAGAAACTGAACAAAGCAAGGCACGCACGAAGCGTTGTCCCAAAAAACCAAGCACCCCGCTATGCCAAGCAAGGAGATGATGGCAATCGGAGATACAATGCCACAGTTCCACCTCGAGTAGCCGAAGTAGAAGCCAAGGGTCGAGTGGAAGCCGTACAAGACCGACGAGAGCTCCGGCCGAGAGCACCCGTGAACACTAAGAACAAGTCACAGAATCTCCTTCAAACACTCGGCACAAGTCTGAGCCGAATCAACCTCTAGAGGTAAATCCCCAAATCTTTCCTCACGACCAAATCCAAGGAAAAAGCACAACAAAACCGCACGGGGAAAAACCCTAGAACAGCGATTCGAGCTACTTAGCCAACGACGACGAAAAAGAACCTGGCCGGCAGCTCTCAAGACTCAAGATCGAAGAACTGTCGAGGGAGATCAGAGGAGAAGAAGTGAACTCACTGCTTTCGGTCATCCAAAAGAGAAGAGGAAGGCCGCCTTTTAAAGGGAACCAAGGAGGAGACCGACGGGCGGCAGCCGAACGGCCGACGCCGAAGCGGTCGAGCTGAAGGCGCCTCAAGTGTCGCCGCCATCCCAGGAGGCCCGAACGACAAAGAGACCTGGGTAGCTGAGCGTCGCCTCCGCCAACTGCACTCACGAGGAGAAGGTCAGTGGCCTTATCCATTCATCTGTCCCATCCATAGGTGGGACCCCTCCCTCTTCTTTTTTTTTACAAATTGAGAAATTTCTAAAATACCCTTCAACAATATGCTCCTATCTCTGAAACTCTCATTTTTGACCAAAATGTGTGGCCCTGTGCCCACCATTCTAGCTGCGACACATACATTCTAGCTGCGACACATAGGACTCACAATGCAGCGCTTCTCCATTTGCAACATGTACCATGGTCAATTTGATCGGCACAGCCTTGTACTTAGTTTGTTTCAAATGTTGCATTGATGAAGCTGCGGGAGCTTCCTAAATAAATCAAAAGTCAATATAAATATGCTTTGCTCTAACCGGCTTTAGTTTCTGGTTTTCGGCTATGGCTGTTCGATTTTGATTAAAATTGCACTGTTAACTTTTTCTTAGTCCTTCAATTAAAAAAACAAAGTAAAACAAGAAAACATTGTTATATCTTTAACGACAATATAAAGGAATAAAGAAAAAAAAGCAAAAAACCAAAATAAAAAAACTAAAATTAAGAAGTCGATTTGTTCTAGATGTCTTTTAATTTCTGAAAATCAGAAGACAGAAGCTCAGATCACCTGAAACAACACCTTAATCCGCCGCTTTCCTGCTCCGGTTACTCGTTTCAAAAGCCGCCAGTGACGAGAAATTTTGTTATATCATGGTGGCATAAATCAGTTTGTGTCACGAACCAATCCAGCACCGACACGTGGCATGTGTACAATAGCAGCTAAATTTTTTTTACTGTTTTGTACTGTAGATGGTACGAGAAAAATATTTTTTATCTGTTTGGTACAGTACAAAACAGAGAAAAATAATTTTTTATTGGTTGCTACAGTACCACAGGCCGCGTGTCAGCACTAGATTGGTTCCTGGCACAATCCGCTTTGTGTCACCGTGGTATAACAAAATTTATCGCTAGTGACACCCCAGATGGTCAACTTCCCCGAAATCATAGCAAAAGGGCACACCACCCAGCGCCGAAAGACCCCAAACCCAAACGCCACATCCCGAAAATACCCTTCGACTTCTTCTTACTATCCCCACGTTACCCAGGGCCAAAAGCGTCCATTCGCAGAGCGCTCAGAGTTTTACTAGCCGTTACTTTAACCACACCCCTCCATGCCGAGTTCAAATTCGAATCCCGCAAAGCCCTCTAAAAACTCCCAATCAACGCATCCTTCCCACTAGCTAATCAAGTAATCACGGCCTGAGACATTGAGACTTCTCCAATGGCGATGGAAGCGAAACCCGGAGGCCTCGCCGTGGCTGTGGCCGTCCGGCGGCCGCTGCAGCCGCGGGACACCAACGTGGCTTCCCCGGTGGTTGCCGCCGCCGCTCTGGCCGGGAAGGCGACCAAGGCGAAGGTGAAGGCGAGGGTGAGGCTGCCGGCGCCGACTGCGTCTCCGCCGTCGGTGAAGTCGTACGTGAAGATCGAGAACAGGGTGGAGGTGAAGGAGGTGTCACTGGCGGAGGAGCTGGAGAGGGCGCGGGAGCGGCGGGGCCGGCTGCGGGCGGCGAGGGAGGTGACGGAGAGGGTCCTGGAGGAGCGCGCAGCGGCGCTGCGGCGGGCGGCGAGGGAGTGGGAGCGGCGCGCCGATGAGCAGCGGCGCCTCGTCGCGGAGCTCATGCGGCTGCTCGGGATGCCGGAGGTCAGTCACAGTCCGCCGTCCTGTTCTTGGCTCGCAAGAACCTACCTCCGCTGCTTCGGTTTTGTTCGATTCGGTTCTGTAGCTGTGGTTGTGTTGGATTTTGGTGGCTTACGGGTTGCAAATTTTGATGGCAGGTTTATACTCCGGTGGAATCGCTGAGATCGAAGGAGGAGAGGAAGAGAAAGGAGGCGATTGAGCATTCGGATTCACTGGTAAACGCTTCCCCCATCTTATCGATTCCCATTAGACATAATTTTTTTTACATTGTCTTCTTGCTGGTAGAAATTTTTTGTGTGAATTTGACACGCTGTAGTTTATCGAGAAATTAAGATTTCATACCTTTTTTGCGTGAAGGAATTACTCCCGCATTCTGATTTGTCGTTCATGTTTCTATGCGGATGTTTTAGGGTACTGCTTCAACATTACAAGATGATGTCGGAGCGAATTCCTGTGATCAGGAATCCGACGCAACACCGACAACAGCATCGACGGACGGAAACAGCGACTGAAAGCAGCTCTTGATTTTTGCTCCATTTGGTCCTGTAAAATTGTTTTGCATATGGCTTGTGAATGAAATCAAATGGCTCGTTTGATATTTGTGTTCGTAAATACTATGAGATGGATGCAAAATTTTACTAGAGGACTTATTGTCGATATGTCAGTGTCACTCATCTGATTGGGAAAAAGTTTGGAGAAAGAATTGCGTATCTGGTCTATGTTACCAGTATCACCAGGAACAAAGTATATGACTGGTGCATGATTACTACTGTTGAGCATAATATCAATGATTTAGCCTAGTTTTGAATTGGTTAGTCACATTGCAGCCTGTCAAAGTATATCCCTATTTTTATTTCATTTTTGCATCCAAATTATTCTAAGCAGTAGATTAGTGAGATTAGGCTCTACGTGGTCAGGGGGCAAGGAAATTGGAGTTTTCTTTTCCTATTCAAATCACATCTAAGCTAGAGATTAAATCACAAGATCAACGATACATTTTTCTCTTTATAATTAGATCCACCAAATTAAAAGCTGAATGTTTTCTTTCTTCTTAGAATTTCTATAATATTTTTCTTTTTTTCTTAGTAGCTGTAAAACGACTGTTGTGGACATTCAAGTATATCAAAATAGATCAGCTATGTGTGTCAACGCTAGGTGATACTGGTGGACGCAGGGGCGGAACCCAGTAGTGGTACCCAATGTCACAGAACACCGGGTCCAAAAATTATTTAGCAGGAATTAGTACTTTCAGTCCATATGTGAACCCACAGGCTAAACTCAGTGCATCCGGTTTTTTACTTGAAACCCAATGAAGAAAACACTAGCCGCCCAAATTACCAGTAGCTAGCAGTAGTCTACAAGAAGCCTCCGTTTCCCTCAGTCCATAAGGCAACTACAATAGGCCAAGTCAGCCCTTGAACCAGTACAAGAGGGAGGACCGCAACAAACCATGACGTCCATTTGATGATCTCGAAGCATGTCACCTCACAGCAGCCCTCGATGCTTGTTCGTCTTGTATGGTTAGCCAGAAGATGTGCACCATGTCTGCAGCACAACTGCACCCAGCTAGGTAGCGGCCGATCGTGGGACCGGCCGCCCTCACCTACCATTTCGTCGTGGCGTCGCTTGGTCCCAATTGCCTCACACCTCGCTGGCCGAAGGAAGCTTAGGTCCACCGATCAGTATGTACTTTGCTCTAAATTTCTCTCAATCATTCTAATTTATGAGTTAGGGTTTCAGTGTGATGATTGTTGATTGATTTTGATCAAATTTTAGGGTTAAGATTTAGGGTTTCAATTTTAATTTTTGGAATACCAGCCTAGCTTATTGCAAATCAGAGTCAAAATTGTAGTATTTGACCACAATATTAAGTAAGTAAACCAATGGACATATTTTTCTATTATACTGTATTTGAACTACTGAACATACAAATATCTAACCGACTTTTCAATTAATTGGTGATAATTTCATGAATGATATACTTATTTGCTATGTGGAGAAATAAAAATTAACGAAATTACAAATGATGTTATGGTTAGTCGCTTTATAAACTTGAAAGAACGTAAATACTCAAAGATAATGTATTAACTTCAATTTGATTATTTTACTATTTCTTTACTTGAAAACTTTAAGTAATTTTGTTCTTTTTAACAGGACATTGAGATCGAATGATGTATTTTACCAATATCAATCAACTTTTATCTGTGATTTCGAGCTTAGTTTTTTCAGTTTACTACAACTAATCAATATTATTATCATGCTTCTGTGTCCCCTCTTTCGAAAGATTAATGTAGTATTAGCTAGTTAATGTAAAAGATTAACCATGAATAACCGGCTCATTTTACACAAAAGATCTTTTCTATATAATATAACTAGTAATCATGCATGTGTAATGCATGTTTTGATATATATATATATATATATATATATATATATATATATATATATATATATATATATATATATATATATATATATATATAGACGCTGAAATGGGGCATTATGGTGTCTAGGCACCAAGCCTCCCTGCCTTTGGATTGATTTTAGATACGTGCTAGTGTAATGGTATATAATATATCATGTATGGTAAATCAATCATAAATGGAAAGTCTTAATCATGGATGGAAAGTCTCAATCACACTAGCACGCATCTAAAAGCAATCCAAATGCAGGGAGACTTGGTGTCCAAACACCATGGTGGCCCTATTATTTATACTATATATATGTGTGTATATATATATGTATATATGTATATGTATATGTATATGTATATGTATATGTATATATATATATATATATATATATACGTATATATATATATATATATATATATATATATATATATATATATATATATATATATATATATATATATATATATATGTATATGTACATGTATATGTATATATGTATGTATATGTTATGTATTGGACGTTGAAATGAGGCACCATGGTGTCTGGACACCAAGCTTCCCTGCATTTAGATGCGTGCAGGTGTAATGATATATAATATATCAGGCAAACCCGTTAATTATGACGATAATAATGAAAAGCTAATTTACTACTAAAAGCAATAATAATTCTAATATTGAACATGTTGTAATTTGTACGATAGAGAATGGAGCATAGGGTATTAGAATCATCTGCAATGTTAGTAAATTTTGGGATGATAATAATAATGGTCTAATAAATCAAAACACCTATGATAACCATGTGTTCATGTAGGTGGCACACCCTATATGCATATCCTTCGGACATACATTGTATAGTAGAATCAATTCTTCTGCTCATGTGTGTGCGGTAGTATATCATGCTCGTAGTTAAGGAATTACCACGTAGACAACCAACTTACAACCGGGGCAACAAGTGTCGTGTTTCCTCAAGTGGCTTTCTTCCAAAAGCCAATCTCTGTTGCTTTCATTGTCACCAACTATGCTAGTCAATCTTTGATGCGGGGTGCCTGATCTTCACAACGTAGGATCAATGATGATAACTTGGATCCATGTAACCTGACAAACCGATGACGCTAACCACTGTTCAAACAGCAACCTACGACAAAAGAATTCGCCCAACCACACATTTGTGATCCCGTCTACCCGACCACCAAGTAGACGTATCGCTGCTCCCGCGAACCACAAGGAAGCACAAGAACAACATAAGGTATTCTCAAGAAAATCTCCCAATTCCCAAAGACAGCGCATAGCATAAAACCAAGAATAAGCAATATTAGCTATCTTAAAAATAACATGGTCTGATCCAAAGGTTACATATTACAAGGCTTATATAGCCTTGGGCACAGTCCGTAGGACCCCCTAATCATGTACAACTCAATCTTTTGGGCAATGTGGTAGTGGGGGATGGCTTTTGACTGCGGCTAATAGCTTTTATCTGCGCTTTTCGACAAGGCAACGAACAATAGAGACTCCGTCGCAAATTGTGCATACGGTTTTGGGCTCGGAAAGACGTTTCGAGAATCTATTTCAAAGGTTTGTCCTGTTTTGATGTTTGCCTTTTTTACTTCCGAAGAAACCAAGAGCCGAAAGCAAAAGCTAAAAGCCAAAACGAACATGGCTATATCGTTTAACATGTAGCATGCATGGCTATGGTTGCATTCGGTAAGACTTATGGCTTGTGGATTTTGGCTTATGCTACATTAACTAGTTTTTAAATGATGTGTTTTTTTAAAGTGGGGTCTATAAGCAAATTATGGTACAAATTGTACCGAGTTCAGTTGTACCTGCCAAAATTGCATAGATTATTTCTCTTTGTGTACTTCCTCTCACGAACAACATAGAATTCAAAAAGTTCAGCCATAAGCCACAAGCCAAAAGAACCGAGGTGCTAAGAGATGAAAACACCAAATGCTTCCATGCCTGGGCCACTGAGCATCGCAGAAGGAATTTAGTTAAATCTTTGATCCTGGAGGATAGTTTCATTATTTATACTCATCAAGACAAAGTAGTGGTTATTTGGAATGCATTCAAACAAAGAATGGGATCTTCTTCTAACACCCATATGTATTTTGACCTGAATGAATTAATATCAACTTATGATAACCTCCAAGATCTAGCTGCGGACTAGTCTCAAAAATAGGTGAATGACATGGTCAAAATGTTGCCGCAAGACAAAGCTCCTAGACTAGACAGATTCAACGGTCTTTTTATTAGTAAATGTTGGCATATAATTAAAAATGACATCTACATGCTATGTCAGGACTTCTTCAATGAGTCTTCTAGCATATCAAACATAAATGGATCTTTCATCACTCTGATCCCCAAGAAGTCTACCCTTGAGTGTTTAAATGACTTTAGACCAATTTCTGTGCTTAACTCGGTTCTAAAACTAATCACGAACATTCTAGCAAATAGGCTTCAGAAGGTAATTGTTAACCTAGTTCACAGAAGCCAATATGGCTTCATAAAAACAACAATGATCTAGGACTGCCTCGCCTGGGCTTTTGAGTATATTCATCAATGCAAACAAAGAAAAAATGAGTTCTTAGTTCTTAAGCTAGATTTTGAGAAAGCTTTTGACACAATAGAGCATGCTGCCATCAAGGAGGTTATGAGGGAAAAAGGACTACCTGGCAAATGGATTTCTTGGATGGATTGCATCCTCCCCTCAGCACATTCCTCGATTCTTATCAATGGGATCCCTGCTAGTTCTTTTCGGTGCAAAAGAGGTGTTAGACAAGGTGACATGCTTTCACCACTGTTGTTTGTACTAGGAGCTAACCTTCTTCAATCAATTATCAACGAGACAGCAAGAAGGGACCTCCTTAAGCATCAGATCCCACCTCTAGACAATCAAGACTTCCCAATGGTTCAGTACGTAGATGTTACTCTAGTCATTCTCCCCGATTGCTCCAGACAACTCCTTTGTCTTAGAGGTCTTCTATAAACCGGACTGAAAGTCAACCATCACAAATGGTTATGATTCCAAGCAATGTCCCTCTAGAAAAAATGGACAATCTTGCAGGAGTGTTTTGTTGTAAAATTAGGACTTTGCCTTCTACCCATCTAGGGCTCCTAGTTGGAACGACCAAACCAAGGGTAAAAGACTGACTTCCATTGGTGGATAAAGTTGAAAGACGTATGGCAAGTTCAACAAGCTTCTTGTCCTATGGAGGAAGACTCATGATTGTTAACACAATTCTCTCCTTTCAATCAATTTACCACCTGTGCATGCTTAGAATGCCAAAAAAGTTATTGATCACATTGATAAAGCACAAAGGCATTGTCTATGGAGGGGATCCACAACCCTTCAATCTCCGAAACGCAAAGGTGGGCTAGGGGTTTTGAATCTCCGAGTCTTTAATTAGGGTCTTTTACTAAAACACCTGCATAAATTCTATACGAGAAGTGATATTTCTTGGGTCCAGCTTCTTTGTCTCAAATATTATTCTAACTCGATGCCTTATGCATCGAAAGCATGTGGATCCTTCTGGTGGAAAGATATAATGAAGGGCATAACCCAATTTCGAGGCATAGCTATGGGAAAGATTGGGAATGGACAAGATGTTCTGTTCTAGAAGGACTGTTGGGAACACCTTCTCCTTTATGCAAAAATTTTGAGATTATTTTTGTTTGCCATCAATCAAGACATCTCTATCAAGAATTACATGAGCTCCCCGAAACCTCAAACATTATATCACATGCCGTTGTCTAAAGAAGCCTTTCAGGAATTCTCTCAATTGTCAAATATTCTCAATGAAGTCGCTCTAAACATCATTCCTCGGATCATTGGACATTCATCTGGGGTAACTCCTTTTACCAGTCACAAAAATGGTATGCTCTTCAGTATAGTCACTTGACTGTTTCTTCAACATTTCCTCTCATCTAGAAGAGTAGATGTATGCCCAAGCATAAGGTCATCGTATGGCTACTCCTAAAGGATTGGCTAAACACAAAAGAAATGCTAATGAGGAAGAGTCTTAATGTGAATGGGGATAACCTATGTGTTCTTTGTGCGGTCAACAGGATGGAAACTCGTGTACACCTCTTCTTTGAGTGCCCTTTCGCCGTGCAATGCTAGAATGCCAATGGGATACAATGGAGGGCGGATCTGGGTACACCAGAGAGGGTTCTCACTACAAGATCAACGTACCTTGGTTCTTTCTTCATGGAGAAGTTCATCATGGCTGCTTGGCACATCTGGAAAGTTAGGAATGAGCTTATTTTTCGTCAGTAGCTACTCAATCTAGATGACTAGAAGGCAAATATGAAATCAGAAGCTGTTCTGCTTTGAACAGAATTAGACCAGATGATCGTCCTTTGATTTGCTCCTGGCTTCGGTCCTTTTAGCCTTTTCTTTTCTTCCTCCCTCCCCCCTCTTTTTCTCTTGTACATTATTACATATTTAATATAGCAGAAGTCTTTCCTACTGTTTTTTCTCAAAAAAAAAAAGAACCCACCCTATATCTTTTAACCTGTAGCATGTGAATCCTCACTTTGAGTGAATTTGGTAGCTAAGAATGGCCACAGTCAAGGCTACAACCCTCAAGTTGGATGGAACGATAAAAAGAATCGGTGATCTTTGGATAATATTAAAGTGTACCAACAAGGTTTAGTAGTATGAATCTAGGCCGTGTTCTTTTGGGCTTAAATTTGGCTTATGGTTATACTGTCTACAATAATTAGCTTTTAAACGGTATATTTTTCCAAGATGGGTCAATAGAAAAATTGTAGTAAAAAGTGTACTGAGTTCAGCTGTACTGATCAAAATCGTATACGACTATTTTCCTCTACGTACTGTCTCTCGCGAATAGCCAGAATTCAAATATTCAAACCATAAACCATCGGGAAAAAGAACCCACCCCCTAATCTAGGGGATCTTTTCATTTCACCAAACCAATTTTACTTAAATGCCTATAACCACCTTATGGTAAACGTTCAGCAGCGTGTCAGCGCCATATGTGATGTTCTAACTTCTGAGGAACATTAATTACTAACTTGGTAGACGGATGCAAACAAGCTCAGAAAACCTCAAAGTCCTCGCAAATTGTAAAATAAAAATCGGTGAAATTACAAATTGAAGCATAATAAATTGTACATTGAGACCACAAATATAAATGTGTACTTGTTTCCCCAAACAAATATGGTAGAGATAGCATTGTATATTACTTGAGTTTTTTTTTCAGAGATAGAGGGTGATACAATCCCGGTTCCATTTATTCATGATTACTTGAGTTTTTTAGGAGAATATTAGTTGAATTTTGTGATGAAATTGATTATGTGCTCACTAATTTCATTTGGCTTTTCTTCGTTGATAAAGTGCCCAACACCTGTCATGATCACCACATCATCGAGCAAAGGAACAAACTTCGTCGAGGCACCATCGTGAATAAAATCTTGTGTCCCTGGAAGACGGTACGTCAAATCTAGATCACCAATGATGAACTTGACTGGCACCTTTATCTCAGCTCCAGTCCAAGGTGCTGTGAGCTCCCAGGTCCTAAACATGCGTCAAAATACAACGGGACATAAGTCAGTCATATATGAGCACAAAAATACAATTTGATTTAATTCACGAAGCATCGTTTTCCATTAAGTAAGCCATTTTGATCAAAACGACTATCTTAAGCATATTAGTAGGTCCTACTCATCCAAGGCACGGTAGTAGTTCAATCCCCCGGTAAAACCGGTCTTCTCGAACTGGCCGGTGTAGTACTTGATGTCCTCCTCCGATATCCAGCTCGGCAGCGGTACCTCGTCGTCCGGTGATCCCCACCCAGCCTTGGGTATAAACAAGGGCTTCCCTGTTCGATACGCCATGATCTTCCTGAGCACCAGCTCCGTGCCGAGGCGAGCAAACTCTGCTTCGATTTCTCCAGGCTCCTGCATACATTTAATTGCAATTTTGCTGTCCATCATTCACATGCAACTCGCCGGAGACGATATGAACTAGAAATGATGAGTGCGGTTATGGCTTCTTTAGAATGATATATATACTCTGTTTCGTATAATTTGTCCGTAGCTCATCATGTATATAGACCAAATAAGCGCTAATTCTAACAGAATAGTTAATAGGAAATGATCATACATACTTTTATTAAATAACATACTGTAACCATTTAACCTCTTCTAAAGCATTTAAGTACAGCCAGAAAGTAAAAAAAATTGCAATGACTATGTTCTGAATTTTCTTAATAGACAATGGTTTCATACCGATACACATACACTCCCTCTGCCCACTGGTTAGAACAATTGTTGTCATAAAAAAACGTATAGTTGTGTAGGCACACCTTGTCAAATTGAATAACTGTTATAATATTACTAGTTATCGACCCGTGCATCCGCACGGGCTATGGGTTTCAAATTCCAAACATATGTAAATTTGGTTAGAAAAAATTAGTGGAATTTTTGTATAAATAGTGAAATTTGTAGGTTCATAAATTCAAAAGATGGTTTCTATATTTCTATACATTTGTGTATATTTTTACATATATTTGGATATACTCCTTCCGTTTAAATTTATAAGGTGTATTTTTTGGCACATAAACTAGGAAGATATTAAAAATGACTAGGCTACCTCTAATTATTATCTCTAAACACTATATTCAACACATGCATATATATATAATATAAAGTAAAGCAAGATATTTATTAGGGGTATAGAGGAAACTTCACACTAATTTTGCATTCGAATATGAAATATACCCTATATTTATGAACAAAACCATTCAAAAAATACACCTTATAAACTTGAATGGAGGAAGTAGTTTCTTTTGGAATCTATCATTCTAATATTGTACATATTTGGATACCCATTTTGTTTTAAAAAAGAATTAGTTGTAAGTTAAAAAGTGCTTGCATATTGGACCCCAATTCCAACTTTTACATCTTGAGCTCTTAGGTTATATCTAATCCAATTGAGGTATTATATTCTAAGGGCCTACTGGGTTGATGGATTAGTTAGGATTGCATTCTTTTCGCTTTCGCATATCAATGTGATAGTTTTCTTGTATTGCCGTTTTTCTGAGTAATATATCAAATTTCTAAGATGTTCTCCTTCTCTATATAGTTAATACGGACTAAAGGAGGTGAGCCATTTGAACTCAAAATTTACATGCATAGGAAAAATAGCACTGATTACGTCTTCGTGCACCATCACCACTGGGCTTAAAAGTCAAAAGCTGTTTGGAACACGTTAGCTTGTTAACGTGATTTTTTTCTTTTTCCTTTGCATTAACTGTGGAGAAATAAAAGTGTTTTTTATATTTTCTCCCTATATTTTCTCTATTTTCCTTTAATTGAATACGTCAGAAAAAGTTAACAGTTGCTACAGTGGCATTTCAGCCAAAAATCTAAAAGACACAACACTTTGGGACTAGGGGTGAAAACGGATCGGATAGTTTCCGACCGATCCGGATGAAAACGAATACGGATTGTGTCGGATTGGATTTTCTTCGGACAATTCTCGGATTGGAAACAAATACGGATTTTTTTGTCGGAAACGGATACGAATACAGTAGGCCTTATATCCGGCGAATACGAATACGAATACAGATTATCCAGATAATACGGAACCGGATATCCGGAATTTCAACCCAACATTACACAGCACAAGCCAGCCTCTCTCATCTCCCATGCCGCTAGTCCACTAGCCCAACCAAGCCATAAGCCTCCATTACCATTAGGCATTAGGTTCCCTAATCATATTAAATTACAAACACCACTAGTAAATATTTATATTTATTAAAAATAAATTTAGTATTATCGGTAGATTAAAAATAAATTACAGTTGCCTCTGCCCGCCCCCTGAGCCCTCTCCCAAGCCCATGGTTGGGCGGTGCCACCGCCGTGTCTATGCCGCCCCTCCCTTCCTCTATGGCTAAGGCCTGATGAAATCCGAACCCTAATCCGGCAAACCCCTGCTCTAACTCACTGCCGCCTCAGCCTTGCCAGAGACGGAGACAGAGGTGGGTTGGCGTACGAATCATGATTGCAAGGTCAAAAATTAAAATGATTTGTACAAAAAAAATCATATGCATGATATATATGTATGTGTATATGTGTGTGTACATATATATATATATGTATATATGTGTGTGACTGTGTATGAAGGTGTTCTATGCTTGCACCTGAAAGCGGCAGAGGTAGTACTCGTCACCATACAGAGACCTGAATGCCTCCACGAGCGTCTGAGCCGGGTCTCTCGGAGGGAAGGCGACGCTCATGGCGACCAGCGCCCTCACCTTGTCCGGCCGGAACAGGCACAGGTACCACGCTATCAGTGCGCCCCAGTCGTGAGCCACCACGAACACCTGCAAATCAACGCGAGACTGGTAGGCATGATCGTTGCACGCGCAGAAATCGGACGCATGCATGTCCCGCGCGCGCACCTGCTCCTGGCCAAGGGAGTCAACGAGCGCCACGAGGTCACCGACGACGTGCAGCACCGTGTACTTGGAGGGACCGCCGGCGGGGGCGTCAGAGTCGCCGTACCCACGCAGGTCGGGCGCGACGGCGCGGTACCCGGCCGCGGCGAGCGCGGGCATCTGGTGCCGCCATGTGTACCACAGCTCCGGGAAGCCATGCAGCAGCAGCGCTACGGGTGCGTCGGTCGGACCAGTCTCTGCGACATGCAGGCGCAAGCCGTTGACCTCGACGTTGCGGTGCGTGATGATGTCATCAACGGTGGCTGCCATTTCTTGCCGGAGCTAGCTAGCAGGCGTCTATCTCTCACGGAGGCAGCCTCTGTATATGTGACCACGAACGGGAAGGAACCGCACCACTTAAGCACTGAGCTGCAGGCGCAAACCGTACACACGTGGTACGTAGCGAGGGCGACGTGACGGCCGGTGAGAAGGTGTTTGTGCGTGTCACTGACATTTGCAATGCAAGCATTGGTGTTGCACGGTTGCTATTTAATTGCTAGCTGGAAGAAACCGCACGTTTTGTTAGGTGCAAGCGTGTGTGGTCAAGAGTTTCGCTTTGGTAGCTTTCAGTTGGATTAGGCGACGGCATCAAAAGTCAAAACGAGCGCTGTTTCACTATTTGATTAGGACGTCATGCTCAACGCTCTTCACAGATTGGAATAATAATGTGACTAGCTGACATTTGCATAGTTTGTGTAGGATCGACTATGGCTATTCAAAGAGCGTGAATAACTCTATCAAAACTTTAAAAAAAATCAACAATAACATACAATGAAAATATAGATTAATAAAAATCACTAAAACTCTAACGCAAAGAAGGCAAAATTTTAGAAATTCTCAAAATTTTAGAAACACTTACACCTGGGTAAAATCGGTAACCCACACATAAACAAGTTTTACATTACACACACTTGCACGCATTTTAAAACACAACTTCTCAAATGCTAAATAGCCCAATAAGACATTCCATCCATAAAAACGTGACATAAAACCACTTAGGCCAATGCCGTGATTTTGCAAATTGCCACTCCATCCGGTATTTTAAAAACTGTCACCCACTGGTCTTCACGAAGATGCGATGCCCACAACTTGTCACCAATATCGTACGCTTGCACCAAGGCTATCACCACTTAGGATGCCTAAGTCTTGTGGAACACCAACATCACACCGTAATCTGTGATGCCTAATGCTTAGCACTAAGATTGTACGTCTGTTCTGAGAAATGTCACGATTTTAAACGCACAAGACCACTTGGCACACCGCATGCACACATTGCCTTCTTATGATCATTGTCTTTCTCCTGTGCTCTCGGCTTGAGATGATGCTCCATCTAGACTTACACAACACTCCATAGCTACCAAGCATCGGTCTTCTCGCTGGCCTCTATCCATCATGAAAGCACATGCACATCAAAGACAAAACAATTGATCAGAGTACAAATGATATGCACTTGACTCTCAATTAGCAAAACATATGCATGGACCTACGCCATAACAAACATATGCATGGAAACCCCATGACTAACACTGCATAGACACTACCATGACTCACAACCAAAACCAAACATCAACTAGACAGAGGGCCGGTCTGACCGCAACTAGCAAGCCAGTCAGACCGCTAGGCATTGCCGATCTAACCACATCCCCTCAGCGATTAGACCGCCATTCCAAGCTGGTCTGATCGATGCTATAGAGAGCACATGTTACACTACAAATTCTCACAAAAAACTCAATTAACACAAGCAATGTCAAATGCAGAAATCCTCACCACTCTCGAGGGCTACCACCACACAGTCTTAAAACCTCCCCCTTGATAAGTAATTTGACAAACATCCAAAAGGCAAGAATTTGAATTTTGGATTTTTAAAGCGAACAAATTGTAAGAGTCTCTAGTAGTCCAAATTTAAGATAAAAAAGGAACATGACCACAGTGGCAAGATGTTGAATGGTGCTAAGATCAAGAAAGAGCAAGTTTTCAACAAAAACTCTAATCTACACCTAAAATACCTCAAATAGCACAATCTTTCTCATGGTCCAACTAAAAAAATAATTGTTCATCATGACCATTGTTATACAATATAAGGCACCAAAATAGCAAGTAAGAACAAATGAAATGCCACTTACAAGCAAAAGATCATGAATGGCTCAAATGAAATGCCACTTACAAGCAAAAGATCATAAATGGCTCAAATACAACCTCTGCAGAGTGTTAAAAACTATTCAAATAGCCATGTCCCCGGTTATGGATAATACCTGGTGATTTCACATGAGAGATAGATTTTATCCAAAAATTTTGGTTGGTGGAATGGTTGGGAAGTGAATGTGTAGTTCACTAGTTGTTCGAAAGTACTTGTTTACTTATGTACGTAATCTTTTCAATTATGATTTTCAATCTATTTCCATATTTACTGTCAAAACTGTTTTCTGCAAAATAGCCATAAAGCTACTCTTGTTCAAGCCTTGCATCAATACTATTTGCATACATTCCCCTACAACTTATTGGGTACATTATGTACTCACGTCTTTAGGCCATTTGTTGATCAGTCATCGAAGAAGACCCAGGAAACACAGAGTTCTACGAGGGGTACTTCGAGGACTATGCGAACTAGGGTGTGCTCTCCACTCAATTGCATGTGGGCATATCGGATGGCTACCACAATAGTTTCTTCTGCTGCAAGTTTATTTTCTGTCATTAAGCCATACGTGGTAATAATTGTAAAACTTTGACCATAAATTCCGTTGTTAATATTTAATAAAATTTGGCTTATTCTTAGCTGTTCCATTGTATGGATATGATTTCATCAATGCTCATACTGTGTGAACTAGCTATTAATCTTGAGACTAGTTCAGAACACACAGAGAGTCCGAATTTGCAGATTTGGGTCCCGACACGAATCCTCGGTCTTGCCGCTGGCCCCAATCCATCATGAAAACACCTACACATCAAAGACAAAGCAATCGATCTAAGCACAAGTGATATGCACTTGACTCTCAATTAGTAAAACATATGCATGGACCTACGCTATGACTAACATATACATGAAACTCCATGACTAACACTGTATGGACACCATCATGACTCACAACCAAAACAAACAACAACTGGACAAAGGGCTGATCGAACAGCGGCTAGCAAGCCGATCAGACTGCTAGGCATTGGCGGTCTGATCGCAACCCCTTAGCGGTCAGACCGCCATTCCAGGCCGTCTGACCAGTGCTACAGAGAGTATACGTTACATTGCAAATTCTCACAAAAAATAAACTCAATTGATACAAGTAAAATATAAGTAATATTAAATACTCATCACCTTTATGAGGATGCCACTACATGGTCTCATAGTTTGCAAAGGGAGAGGGCATCACTTTGAAAATGTGGTGATGTTGACAATTAAGGGTGGTAATTTGACTGGCATGATGGCAGAGGCACGGCAGGAAATTATCTTGCTGGTAGGATGAGTCCCTGGAATTATAAGATGGCCTATAGTGCTTTTGTAGTAGGCAGGTGACATTCCTCTTTGTTTGCGAGACATAGGGGATGAGCTTAAATTTAAGGGAAAATCGACTATTTGCCCCCACAAAAAAGTTTTTCATTTCATAAAATGCCACCGTAAATATTGTTATTTATCTCACGCCACTTAATCCATGGAAGTAGTTAGAATTTACCACTCGTTTTCTTATTATAATACTTCTCGATTATTTTGGCACTGAAATTAGCATGTGAAAAATCGTCTTTGTGCTTCTTCCCCAACTCCCATCCCCTCCTCTTCCATCCACCACGGCTTCCGCACTAGGCAGATTTATGATATCTGCTTCGGACTAGGATTAGGTGCAGTGTTGTGCCTGCAACTTTAGCAGAAGGGAACATCTAAACCATCCCAAGAGCATCCAATGTCCAAGAATCTAGCAGGCCCCACCTTCGGCGCTTCTCTGCTTCCTGGACCTTTTTCTCTGTGAATTCTGATTTTTATTATAGTATCTAATTTTTAAATGAGATATTTTTTTAAGAAGGGATCTACACGTTAATTATAGTATATGTTAAAAGTCTATCAACTAAAATTGTAAGCGAGTATCTCTTTGTAATCTTTGTCATAAATAATTAAAATTCAAAAATTTCAGGCAAAAAATCATAAGCCGCAGCCGTATCAAACATGCCCTCTCCTCTTATTCCTCCATCCTCTCCTTGATCTCGTCCATGGTGAGGAGAGACAGAGAGAGCAGCCCACATATGAGCGTAAGACCAATTAACCTCCGGCGAGCAAACAAGATCAATGATTGGATCCGGATACCGATATCTTGAATTATGTGGGCGATTGAAGTAGCGGAGTCCTATTTTGCTCTCATTTGACGCAAGAATTGAGTGTTGGGAGTGTTCTACTAACCTCGATCCAGCAAGGATTTGTGTGAATATAGTGGTACTTTGGTTCATTCATTGACTGACTAGACAAGATATGCTCACGCATCTTTAATTTTTCGTTTTACAAGTTCAACATTGAAGGCTTAGTCTTGTACGAGTTCAGCATTGAAAGCTTGAAGGGATGGTCCAAGTAGTGCCATGCTCTACTTTGTGCAGATATACATGAACCAAACACTACCAGATCCGTAACTACATGAGCCCCCCAAAAAAAAATCTAAAAAACTAGAGGAAAACCCGCAGGAAGCCATGGTGCTCTGGACTAGGCACCAAGGAAAAATCGCCACGTAGAAGAAGGAACAGAAGCATAATAAACATGAAAACGAATAGATCAAAAATATCAGACAGATAATTCACAAAAGATGACTCAAAAGATGACGCCGCTCGTGCGAGGGGAATCGCTTCTTCGCGAGGACGCCCGGAGGCATCGCGAGAGGCGACACGAAGCGGTATCGACGTTACTAGCCTCATAGGTGCGGCGCCACGCCACGCCAGCCACCGTACGTACAAAAATAAAAGAGATGATAATTTGTGAGGAGTTTAAAAAAAACGGAGGCAAATATGTATTTTCGGAAAAGGCGAAGGGCTTTATCGCAAAAAACCAGGATCTGAAAAAAAATCGGGGGCAAATTCGTATTTTTGAGAAAGGCAAAGGGTTTTTTTCGAAAAAACGAGGACCTGTACGTAAAAAAATGGGGACCCGTGCGTAATTTCAAAAACCACGAGGGGCTATCCCGTAAAGTGGAGGGGCTAAAAAAACCGACAGGGACCTTTTTGCGAGAACCAAGGATCTGTACGTAATTTCGGAAAAACGTAGGGGTTTTTTTGCAAAAACGCTCCCCCGACCGTACAAAGATTCGCGTGGCACGCGTCGGGCGGAGCGATCGTGCGGGGCGACATGGGCGCGCGAGGGAGCGGAGAACCCGCGGGGCGTAACAGGGGGTGATACCGTTATACGCTAGTGCGGGAGGGAATGGGCGTTGTATGGGCGATCACGTGTGATCTGATTACAGCCCACATGAAACAGCACGTTTAATGGAATCGAATACCAATGTAATCGGATTACGAAAATTGTCGAACCAAACACAACCTAAGGTCAAATAATACCAATGTCATAAGGCATTCAAGCCAGGTGTTGTAAACATCACTTTAGGGTGTGTTTAGTTTGGTAGATGAGGGGTAGATGGAATAGTCCCATCCAGGATTTGAAGGTTGTCTCTGCGTTTGGTTGGGTAGATGAGAGGAAGTCATCTGGGATGAGTTGATCCAACCTCAAGGAATATTCTTTCAATATGCTGGATGGATTGATCCAGAAAAAAAAGGTTGGATGAGCTCATTCAGGCTTACTTAATCATGACAATTAGTCATGATTAGTGATTCTTAGCATGCTTTAGTATTAATTAATAATTATTAGTGTAATGTTAGTGTTGATAAGTGATAATTATTTGTAATTAGTGTTAATGAGGTTGATTAGTGTGGTATTAAATGTTATTAATGAAAGGTAACGGCGTATAGTTTAGTTAATTAATGATGATTAAAATTAATTCATAATTTATATTATAATTTTAGTTTTTCCCTAATCTACCCATCCAACCAAACATGATCTCGTACCATCCCATTTAACCAACCAAACAAACACTTGGATGATCCCATCCCATCTCACCGAATCCTAGATCATCCCATCCTTCCTTATCTACCAAACCAAACACACCCTTAATCACAGACCTGAATGACCAGGATCAACTGAGTAACTTGTCTTTATGCCTTAGGACAATCCCAATGGGGTGATGCAAATAGTGTCTATAGCATCCAAATAAGTAAAAGGCTGATGTGGGGGGTAATTAAGGAAAAGAGAGATGATAACCATGTCTCATGCAAGATATTATAGATTTGAGAGGACCAAGAAAGCTAATGATTGGAAATTAGTAAGAAAGAGAGAGAAGGTGAGATAAGAGGGAAGATATTAATTTAGCAGGGTGATCACTAGATATCATGCATAAAGAATATTATTTCTAGTCTTATGTCTATATAAAATAACATACTATAGATATTGCTACACAGTATCTACACTAGGAGTAGGGGTGAAAATGGATCGGATAGTTTCCGACCGATCTGGATAAAAACGAATACGGATTGTGTCGGATCGGATTTTCTTCGAATAATTCTCGAATCGGAAATAAATACGGATTTTTTTGTCGGAAACAGATACGAATACGTGTGTTAAGAGGATGACCATCTCTTCTCCCGTGTCTCATCATCCTCATCATCTTTATCCTCATACTTGTCTTTGAAAACATGAATCTTCTTGATTGAGGTAGAGGCGTACATGATTTCCTCCTCTTGTACATCTCTTGGGTTTTGAGTGTTAAAAATTGCCCCATATGAGTGAGACCTATTTTCTTAATCCTAAAGCATACATGATTTAGTATCATATTGTTAAAGCAAGGTAGGAGGACCAATTTATAAAGTAGAGTCCTCACCACTCATTGAATATGAATAGAGATGGTATGAGAAGGGTTTTGGCTAATCACGCGCGCGTATTCGCGTATTTTCGCGTGAAAATCACGTGACTTGTGATTTGCGACCGTGACGTGACATATCACTTGGCAAACCAATGCCATCTTTATTTTTACTGAACCCTGCACAACTTTTTCTATCTTTTTTTTTGCTGAACCCTGCACCACTCTCTCTCTGTTTGAATGAGATTCAAATATTTGAATTTGAGGCTTAATTAGGTTTTTGATAACAGGCAGTTACCAGTACGTAAATCCATGGTTAAATATTATCAGTTACCAGAAAGCAGCTATCAGTGAATTATTTCAGTTTAATAGGACAGTTACTAGAGACGTGGCCTTGAGCTATTTTTTCAGTCCTAGCCACATGGCACAAGTGAAGGGCAGGGCACGTGTCACAAGCCGATTGGACACAAAGCCCATCTCCTTTCCTTCGTCTTTAAAAGATTTATGATAACAAAGACTTGAAAATTTGTGCAATGAACCATCGAAAACCTAAATGGAACCCCTACCCATCACGCACCTTCATGAAATAGCCAGCATTCGAGGTAGTATTTTCTTTTGAAATGAAGGCAGGAGTTTCGTCGATCAATTAAAGAAACATCAGATGTTCACAAACAGAACAACAGAGGGTAGCGATCCCTTGCAAACCAAAATGCAGCACCAGCCTTCGTACTAATCCATGAGACATGATTGGTGATGTGGCCATCCTCGGATTGCTAGATTGTCCGCCATTAATATCTTATTTTGGATAAGGATCCAAGCAAAAAATTTGCATTTATTTTACGCTCTCACCTTCTAGATGATTTTTTGTGTCATAGGTTTCGTACCTTCCTCGGAATTGTGGAAGGTATTCTGATTTACTGGTGTACTAACCATGGTTCGTCCACCGTCACTGGATGACATGTGGCCTAAGATCTGGCTGTAATTGATTCCTTGCAACCTGACCAGACAGCCACGAGTTCTTCGAGCAGCTAGTTAACTAGCCACGTAAGCGCGGCGCCACATAAGCGCGGCGTCATATTGCACCAACTATCGTATGGATCGAAGTAAAAGAGACGAAAATTCACGGGGCGGTTATCTAAAAAAAATCGAGGACGTATACGTAATTTCGAAGGAACTAAAGAGTTTTTTTGCAAAAAAACAGGGACCCGCAAGGACCTATATGTAACTAAACAAGAACCTATACGTATTTTTAGAAACCGTGGGTTGCTATCGGTGATGTGGAGGGGGCTTTGTAGAAAAAACATGGTAGAGACCTGTTTGCGAGAAGCAGGAATCTGTTTGCGAGAACAGAGGACCTCTACACGATTTCGCAAAGTACAGTAACTTTTTTCGCAAAAAGCGCAAAAAAGGCTATCTCGCCTGCCGGGGAGTACCGCTTATAATATACGGAGTATGTAAAAGATAGAAACCATTAATGACCAGCTCATGTCACACCAATCCATTTACTGCACATTAATGGAGGGCTAATCCGCTTTATCCTGTAGTTCTATAAATACAAGCCTCCAAATCAATTCTGGACCAGAAGAAGAAGAAAAGATAGTTCTGCTAAAATGACAAAAACCCCACTGGCTTCGACCCTCGTGTTGTTTCCCCTTGCGATCGTTCTCCTTTCGAGCATGTGTAAACCGACTGCAGATGCCACATGCACACCGCCGCCTTGCCAAGGAAGTTAGTAATACACCTAGTACTCTCCTCTTTCTTCTTACATTTGTTTTGTTAATTTTTTTTGTTGATTCCCCAAACTTTGTTTTTTTTTTGAAACAAGGGCAGAAGCTCTGCCTCATTTCATTGATAGTAGCAGAGAACATAAACACAAGCAGAAGACACCTCCACAACACCAAGAAGAGAATTTTAGTTATTTCTAGCTCTTTGTACCACGTTAATACCAAATTTGGTCTCTAGACCACCGTAATTCCAAATCTAGGCCCCTTCCCGACCGCACGACTCCGAGTCGGGGACCGTACGACTACATTGTTTACGACTTTTTTTTATTTTTTTTACCGAAAAGCAAATAAAAAAATCCTGAACAGTGTAGTCGTGCGGTCCCCGATCGCACGACTAACACGTGTCATGCCCCTCAGAGTTGTGCGGTCGGGAAGAAGGCTAGATTTGGAATTACGATGGTCTAAAGGCCAAATTTGATATTAACGTAGTACATGGAGCTAGAAATAACCAAAAAACACCAAACACAACTAAAACAAGAACACCTACCATCGCTCCAAAAAACACCCAGCTCCCAAAAACCACCGGGCTAAGAAAGTTTGGGGATATTTCAGCCTTTGATAGGTGTTCTGATCCCCAAACCCTCTTAGTGCCCACGTTGAAATGTTCCATGAAATAGCCGCTGATCTGGATACCCTGACCATTACGATGCAGAACAAAGCTGGCCAGAGCTCGTCGGAAAGGACCAAAACACGGCATACTTTGACATAAGGCGCGATAACCCTCAGGTGACGGACGTCGTCTTCTTGATTTCTGCTGGGTTTAGGCCTAAGGCCGACGATGACTTCTGCTGCAACCGTGTTATTTTGGTTATTGGAACTCTCCCCTCTGGCGGTGATGGGGTCATCAAGGTGCCAAAAGTTGGCTAGAACTAATGTCTATTGTATTTGGCAATGTAAACGATAACTGACCAATAAATCTTCAATATTCTATTGCGGTCTTTTTTTTTCTCTCTCTCTCTCCTTTTACTCTGTTGGAAAGTGCTATAGAACATTCGACTATTTTTTATAGTAAAAATAGTCAAATAATCTGGAAGCGTTGGATCTCTATCCAACGGATCTACTCATATAAACACCCCCTCAAAAAAAATATTTCATATAAGCACCCTCTTAAAAAAATCTGGAGCGTTGGATCACCATTCAACGTTCTAAAATCTAACTATTTTTGTCTTAAAAAAGTTGAATATTGTATAGACACTCCATATTTTGTTTATATTGTTGCACTTTTTATAACAAGTTCTATGTGTGACAACCATTAAGAGTTACATAAACAGGTAAGGTAAACAGCTAAAAGTCATCTACCCACTTTATTCTGTATGTCACTCTTCTCCCTATGCTCCTTATATGTTCTATAGAACAACTCGAATTTATCTAAAACAAGTGACGGATTCGGCCCAACTAAAGACAAGTGTATTGTACCCCCAATCGCCTGGCAAGAGGGCCGCATAGGGCCATAAAATCCAGCGGCCCAGCAAGAATGATCCTAGAGGCTTAAGTAAATATTGAAAAAAGAAACTAAAATTTATAGGGGAAATTGAGGACGTCGTTTGGATTGCGGGAAATTTTCTTGTCCCTGGGAAAAATGAACTAATTCGTATAAAATTTCTGTGAAATTCTTGCATTCCAAACAGACTCTAAGATTAAGATTTGCCACCTCTAAGAGAGAAATAACTGGTTTTCCTGTAGTTTTTATTTTGTCCCAAAATCGCATGCAAAAGGATCATTTTGCCTCTCTCCTTTCTCACCTCCCTTCCCATCTTCCCAAGATCAGCCGAGATGGGTATCATAGGAGTGCTGGTCTCAGGAGGCTCAAGATTCAGTTCCTGAACTTGAGAACTGCCGAGTAGTCCGTGGTGCTGTGGTGCATCGGTGCAACATAAACACTAATCCAACATTAAAAACAGGGAAAATTTTGTTCCTGCTACTGAAAATATGTACAATATTATTTCTGCCAGGGTTCAGAAAACAGCTACCGGGATAAGTCCCAACCAGGAGCCGGTACCGGTTACTGACTGGTAACCGAAAAAACCAGAAAAATTTTAAGTTTCAAATTTTGAATTTGAAATCGGTAACAAAAAACCAACCGGTTACCGTCCAAGAAACCAAACAAAAACCTCTAAAAACCAGAAAACCGCTAAAAACCAGTTTTTGAAATTAGAAATTCCTAATACATTCATGATAAAAAAGCATAATGTCAAGCACGAGAGATGCATGCATCTTCCTAATACATTCTATTATGGTTAAACAATATAAACAACATTAGGGAAGCTAACTTTTACATTCAAAATTTTAAATTTGAATTAAATAAAAAACTGCCAATCTAATACATTCATGGTAAAAAACATGAAGTCAAGCACGGGAGGTGCATACATCTTCCTAATATATTCTATTAGTATTAAACAATATAAACATCATTAGAGAAACTAACTATTACATTCAAAATTTTAAATTTGAATTAAATAAAAAACCACCGGACTAATACATTCATGATAAAAAGCATGAAGTCAAGTATGTGAGGTGCTTGTATCCTCCTAATATATTCCATTAGTGTTTAACAATGTAAGCATCATTAGGAAAACTATTTTTTACATTCAAAATTTTAGATTGAATTAAATAAAAAACTGCCGGCTTCAAGTACAGAGCTCTTGCAATCGTTCATCGCTCATGTAAATTGCGTTTCGTGTCTTGTAGAAAGAAGAACATTCTCTGCTATACAGTAACATAGTATGGCAGACGTCGATGGGCCAATCGGAGCAGCGTCGCCAAAGGAAGACCTTCCCCTGAAAAGGAGGGAGGACTTCGGCCCTAACTACCGCTTGATGCCAAACAGGCGGACTCAACGGGTATGGCCAAACTACAGATATAGGGAGAACGTAGTCGTGCAGGTCGTCGAAGGCCATTTCAATGGAGGGCGACGTTTATTTCAATGCCCACATTCTGGGGTACAATTAGCCAACAGTTTATGGCAATGTGTTTGCTAGAAATGTTAATTTACAAAATCTTAATGTTATGGCCATTTGTGTGCCCAAATCTATTGCGACTAACATTCGCGGACCCAACCAAGTTTTGGGTACCAAAACGTACTTCAATGCTTAATAGGTACTTAGAGAGGCATTAGATGTTTGGTTTATTTATGAGGAAGTGAATTCCACCATATGCACAATGGAAGCCAAACTTGAGGATGATCATGCCATATTTATATATCACAGATGATTTTCTAAAAACCGTCTGTGATGATCAATTATCACAGACGGTTTATAATTAAAAATCGTCTGTGATATTTACGCCACAAACGGTTCGAAAGACGTCTGTGAAGACCCCGTATCATTACTGACCCATAAATTTAGACGGCTCACAAAACCGTCTATGATGACGTTTCTGAATCGTCTATAATACGGTTTTCTATAGTAGTGTACTCGAAACGAACATATTCTAAAGAGAGACATAATCAGATTTGAGAAGGTAGTAGCAGCAAGGACAATACAATAATAGCAGCAAAGGCAGTACAGTAATGAAATATGAATGGTGTACCAAGTAAGAACGTAGCAAGGCCTGTACAAAGGACTCAGTCTAAACATGGAAAAATAATCAATTTGTAAAGGGCAATACAATGTGGGTAACGCACATATGCTTATAATTAAGCGAGCGTATCTTAAACACCGGAGTAGGAGCATTACACAAGCAGGGAACAAAATCCATGAGTATTATAAGTAGTAAATCGCATGAAAGGACTAACCATCGCACTGGAGATTAACCACATGGAAGAGTCACTTACCGCAACTAAGATTAGTCAGGACTATGCCGAGATGAAGAGTGACCACCACGAAATAAAGCCAGTGATCCTCAAACGGTACGTAAAACAGTCAGCACGAGTAGCGCAGAACGATGAATTCAAATTTTGAATCACAAAATTTGTAATAGCAATGTGGATAAAACACATAATTAAGCGAGTGTATCTTAAACACTGGAGCAGGAGAACTACAGAAGCAGGGGAAAATCCATGAGGACTGTAAATAGTAAGTCGCATGAAAAGCCTAACGACTGCAATAGAAATTAACCACATAGAAGAGGTACTTACCGTAACTAAGATTAATCAGGACGAAATAAAGCCAGCGATCCTCAAACAAGACGTAAAACAGCCAGCAAGAGTAGCGCAGAACGATGAATCAGCAAGAGTACTAGAAAAGATGCAAACACCAGAGGTGATGGATTTCATTGCCTCTAGTGTCTGCAAATGTGCTTAAATTGCGGGTGGTGGAATTCAAACATTCGTTTTCACCATAGGAAATGGGATGCCTCAGTAGCTAGCTGTACAGCCTGCACTACTAAATCTTTATGGGAGACGATCATGTGAGTTGACCCATGGCAATATGGCATAGGTAAGCTGGAGATGGAAGAGGAGTTTTTGGTCGGGATAAGTCATTGGAAAGAAAACAAATATCATTAAGAACTCTCATGGGGTGTAGCGGCGGGTGTAGAGTGGTGTGAAAGGCCTATAAAACCGGCTCATCGGGTGGCCTAGCCCGGCCCGGCATAGCGTGCCATGCTAGGGCCAGCCCAGCATGGTAGGCCCGGCTGACGCGGTGAGCACGGAGGCGGCCGCCACCGCCTCCTCTAGCTCAAACCATCGAGTAAGCAGCAAGAGCAACAACCAGAGGCAACAAATATGCACGGATGGTGAAATGGGAGAAGAACTTGTCCTGAAGCATGCAGAGGAGCTGGTCGTAGCCGACGTAGGCCTCTAGGTCCACCTTTGGCAGGTAAGGCGTGTCCACGGCAACCTTCATGAACTTTGTGGCCGCCTTGCTGGACCCCATGACGTCGACAAGTGCATTCGTGTGGAACGACCTCACCGGTGGCCACCCTACCACCCGTGTCGTGATCATCCAACCAAACAACAAGAAGCTCGAGTCAATACAAAATCATCACCATAATTTCTCGCAAGAAAAAGAAATTTTTTCCTTGGGAGGCAGGGAGATCGTACTTGGGGGCCGAGGGAGCATCTGAGGAGGCGGCGTCTACAAGGAGAAAGTGGTCAGGGTCAGCATTAGAGGAGGCGCGCTTGCGGTCAAGGTCCAAGGAGGAGGAGGAGGAGGAACCGAGGAGGCGGAGGGTGAGGACGGTGTGGACCTTGGTGGTGAGGGTGACCATCTTGGCGGGCGATGGAGAGCACTGGGGATCGGGGTACGCTAGCCGACGAAGGAAGCGGCTCCGGAGGAGGAGCCAGAGCCAATGGAAACGACGACGAGGTCATCGATGCCGACAGTGAGGGAGAACTCCTACTTGTTGTGGAGGACGTGCGTGATGAGCACACAGGGATCGGGGTACGCCAGCCGATGGAGGAAGCGGCTCTGGAGGAGGAGACGGAGCTAATGGAGACGATGAGGAGGTTGTCAACGCCGGCGGCGAGGGAGAACTTCTGCTTGTTGTGGAGGACATGCGTGATGGCAGCGGTGGCAGGGTTGCCTATGGCGGCGATGACCCCGGAGGCCACGGTGATGGTCGTGCACCCATCCACCAATTGGATAGCCCAGGCGGCCGTGCCGTAGGCACAAGTGGCAGTGCAGACTTCACAGAGGTGGAAATCGAAGCTATCTCACTCGACAGCATCGGCGCGGGAGAAGAGGAACGACACAGCAGTGGCAAGGTCATAGCAGGGGACGAGCAACGGTGCGACGGTATCCTTGAGCATCACGTCGCTAAACACCTGCCGAAGTGATGACTTCTTCGGGTGCCAGAACAGGGTCGTCCACCTGCGCCACCGGTCACCGCACCAGCCCCCCTTCCCGAGGCTCGCCGCCACAAACACACTGACACCATTGGAGCGCGCGGAGCAAGCACGCATGGGGGAGTAATGGAAGGGGTAGGAGGGTGGGAGACGGGGGAGGAGTGGACTGAGGAGGCGAGGTCGTGAGGAGCACTCTGGAGTCTAGATCTGGGATCCGGATTGTCGAAGAAGAGAAGATAGGAGGGACCGACTACTGAGGGAGGATGGGTGTGTGGTGTAGAGAACAGACTGCTGTCAGTGCCTCAGTTGTGCGGTTTGTGCCTTGTGGACCATGTGATGTGGATTGTGGTGCAAGTGCACTCCAGCACTGGCCAGTGGTGGTGGAGTGTGGACTATGGAGTGGACGTGTGGTACTGTACTACTGTAGTGCATGGGTACAAACAAAAGCAAAATATACAGTACAATAGTATAGCATTGATGCATGGTTGTTCGACTTTCACTCAAATCGAGCTTGAATAGTTTCATGCATGCGGATTTATGAGGATTTGGGGGAGAAATGGCCGATGGGAGGGGATGGGGCCACGGGGATGGAAAAGCTGAGTCGGGCAGCACATGTACAGTGGATTAGTGGAAGGAAAAACAGTAGCTACAATTGATTAGTGGAAGGAAAAGGAGTCGTTATCTTTGCCTCGATCGGACGACATGATCGCACTACGCCTAGAGGGGTAGAGGTAGGCAACGATCGCAAGAAGGTGCAGATAACGGTCAGATAGAGGAGCGGGCAACGGTTGGGAGAGAATCACGCAACAGCCTTGCTCAAGTGGTGGAAGGATAACAAGTTGATATTTTCTGTGCTATCATATTTCACACGGGATGTTCTCTTAGTACTGATGTCCACTATCTCTTTAGAAACGACGTTCAACACGGTAGTGAGAATAATTGAAGGAGATCATTCCTCATACCCAGAATAGTGGAGGCAATCACGTGCGACAAGGACTGTGAATAAGCTAAAGAGTGGTAACATCATAAACTGGAGGATCCTAAAATCGTGCAGGCATACACTAACCTTGAACGTATGAACAATCTGAACATTGATGAGTAGTTAGTATGTACGCATATTGTTATAGCTTGTATATATGCATGTTGTTATTATACTCTTTTCCTTACTCGGAGAATCTCACTCTAAGGCAGAAGGTTTTTAACAAGCAGAAACATTGTATCTATAAAATATTAAGAAAATTCCACTTTTCCTTCAAAATATTTACATGCTCATATTTTTACGCAACTAATTCAATTTTAACTACGTTTTTAACAAGATGGGCACGAGAGAAATGAAGATGGCGGCCACCACCACCATTGTCGCCACCGCCTCCGTCGTCTATAGTTATTTAGGGCTAGACTTGGGCCAACACAACACAACGTCAGCACAATGCTGACACGGCAAGCTTTAGGCCGTTCCTAGGCCTGATCGGAGGCGAGGCAGGCTAGCACAACACGGCGGGGTGACCGGGCTAAGCTGGCACGGTACGAACGGCCCAGAGCATATCGGGACCGTGCCGTGCCATGTCGAATTGCAGAGATCCAGCTTAATTTTGAAAAAAAAAAGTCTCATTGTCAACACTACATATGGGAATGCCTGGACCCGTCACTCATTAATTGATCTGCAGCTTGTAGCTAGGTAGTGTTTGATGATTGTTTCAGCTAAGGCTGTTCAGACCTGGTTTTCCCAACCCGTGTAAAACCGGCTGGCATCGAATCTCCTCCTTCACTGGCCGCCTCGCTGCGACGGCGCGACCCTGCTTCTCGCATGTACCTGATAATTTTGAACGGGTTGGCGTAAACCATCGTGTGCAGCCCTGGTTTCAGCAAGGCAAACTTTGATCAACATGCCTTTCACCATGTTCTCCCCCACCATCAGCTTCGCATATTCCCCGCGCCACCGCCGCCGCCTCCACGCCACCACCGCCTCCGGTAAGACAGAGGTAGGACAAGTATCCGGCACGCTAATAGTCCATCGGATCGGAACCAGGTTCTCAATTTCGTCCGAAATTTCGTTCCCCACCGAAATACTTTAAATTCAGTCGAATTTGATACTATTTCAAATTTGGTAAAATTTTATTCAAATTTTGGTTAAATTTTATCAAAAAATTGAATTTCTTCGTTCAAAATCTGAACGAAATAAACGAAATTTCGGTATTTCAGTTCTTTCGCCTGTGGACGAAATTTTTTTCCCTCCGAATAAAAATTCCCTGATCGGAACTCGATCTCATTAACAACAATGTCGAAATGTAATGCTACCACATTATAAATTACCAAGTTTTCAGCAACACAACCAGTTAAGTGACATCTACAGCAGCATGCCTCACAGGCACGTACCCCAACAAAAATGCAACTTGAGTACAACAACAACAACAATGCAGAATACACAGTGCATATATAGATCGATCTCTCTCTATGCACGCACGCACGCAGGCAGGAAACCTCTCGTTAGGTAAGATTCTACGCCTCGAGCGGCTTGCAGACGACGGTGGCGTGCTTGAAGATCTGGTTGCTGAACTGTCCGGGCTTCTCGGTGGTGTCGATCCTGTTCTGCCCCGGCGGCGGCAGCAGCTGGAAGCTCTGCACCAGGCTGCCGAGCGTGATGCCGATGATGGGCAGCGCCAGGATGATCCCCGGGCAGCTCCGCCGGCCGACGCCGAAGGGCACGAACCGGAAGTCGTTGCCGTGCGCCTCGACGGCCTTCTCCTCCTCGAGGAACCGCTCCGGCCGGAACTCGTCGGGGCGCACCCACCGCTTGGGGTCGTTGGCGAGGAACCAGGCGTTGACGAGGATCTTGGACTCGGCGGGGATGTCGTAGCCGGCGAGCTTGGCCTCGCTGAGGTTCATGTGCGGGACGAGGAGAGGGATCGCCATGCGGAGGCGGAGCGTCTCCTTCACCACCGCCTGCAGGTAGGGGAGGCGCTCCAGGTCCGGCTCCGTCACCGCCGAGCAGGGGCCCAGCACGGCCGTGAGCTCGTCGCGGAGCTTCGACTGGATGGCCGGGTGGTTCACCAGCTCCGCGATGCCCCACTCGATCGACCACAGTGTCGTCTCGATGGCTGCACAAGAATTAATTTGTTTCTTTCAAATCCCAACAATTAACATTGGTACAATAATTTGGTTGCAACGACCCGTAGGCTAAGCTAGAAAACGAAATTTGATGGGAGATCACGTGTTCGCTGTTATGTCCATCATTTCATATGTAAGTTTTTAATCAAGGAATGGTTCTCAGCAACAAAATCATGACGACGTGGCTACGTCATATTTAACTAATTTTTTAATCAAGGAATGGTTCTCAGCAACAAAATCATGACGACGTGGCTACGTCATATTTAACTAAGTACATACTCATTTTTTACGAGAGAAACTAAGAACGTACTTAAACCATAACCTACTACGAAAACTTTATATAATGGTTGGACACAACATAATGATGAGGCATAACCATGTGATGTGCTGGTAGTTGGTACTAAATAATGACGGCATGTTCTTTTTAACTTATTTTAGTTTATGATTTTCCTCGAACAAACAAACAGAATGACTTCTCTGCTGTTATTTCGAAACAGCTTATCGGGATACACTTTTAGAAACAACTTATTGGCTTTCGATTCGTTCTCACGAGGGCTCATATTTGGGCCAAAAGCTACAAGCCGCAGTCATAATCTACGACCAAAAAAACAGACAAATGCAGAGCATACCCTGTTCCCTTTTATCAAGTAAATCTTGGTTTCTCCAAATAAGACTGGATTAGTTACATATATTATTCAGAATTACGAGGGCAAAATGCGGCTAACTTTGATTTTGAAGGACCATGTGATAGAGTCCAGGATAATGTTGTGATGAACCATTGCAAGGTTTGTGCAGTGGTCAAATGGTTTTGCAAAGAGTGTATTTGATTTGGACTGTTTTCTAGAAGTGTCAGGAAAATCGAAAATACCACAGGTATTTTGGCCTGTTTGATATGGCTGCGCCTTATGTGTTTTGGCTGAAATTTTTGAATTTTAGCTGTTTATGACAGAGATTACGAAGAGAGATACTTGCTTGCGATTTTGGTTGATACATATGTTGAGCTTTTAACGTGTAGTACAATTAACTTGTAGATTCCGTCTTGAGAAAATGCTCCGTTTGAAAGTTAGGTACAGGCAAAAGCCAAAAGCCGCTTTTAGAAGCCGTTAAAGAACATGCCCTTTATGCGGTAGTACCCTTGAGCGGTAGTACCGATGTTGTGAGCATGGTAGTTCCACTCGAACGATAGTTCAGCTCTTAGTCATGGTACATTTTTTAGAGACGTCCAGTTCGGGTTTACTAGGTGCGGAAGTACCACTTTGGGGAGTGGTAGTACCGTAGTGCAGTAGTACCGGTTTTGTAAGTACGGTACTACCGATCTTCCTAGAAAAAATAGGGTTTTGGAAATTGAGTCACGGATAGAGTTGGGATGACCTGAGTCATTGGATTAAGGTTGCACGATGTATGTCTTGGCTAATGTAGGTCAAGTTGTGAAAAACTTGTACCTGAAAACGATTTTTTTGTCTTTAGATGTGCAGGGTCGCTTGGAGTCAACTGTGGTCAACTACGAGGATCAAGGCTAGGCTAATAGAGGAGTTAAGACCCACAACGATCAAGAATGCCAGGTAAGATGGTGAGCTCAACCATGGCGTGAGAAAGGTAAAAAATATTGAAGGCGAGTTCAAACGGTGGGATGACACCATGAGACTTGCACGGGCCAAGTGAGTCATGGTTCGGTGAAATCGGGACGGGAGTGAGTTGACGACACGTGGCAATCTAGTGGTGCACCTACACGTAACAAGCATGACGGTTGCTTACAGTGGTTGGTGACAACCGGGTCAAGGAAGGGTATTTTGGTAGTTTAACCAAAATATTGAAAACCATCATGGATCAAAACTGCGGCGCATGGGTGATGCGTTGGAGAGCGGTTTAAGTCAAGGTGGAACTAATTGGATCAAGGCTAAGGATTTAGCAGATGCACACTTATGTGTTTTGAAAAGCGTGCATAAGTGAACTTGTGTGAGTATAATCCGTGTGTGTAGGGTTGATGGGTTTCGCCATTGTAATAGTGGATATTATCCACTAAGGTGAATAGGTGGCTAGTTGCCCACCTATAAAAGGGGATTAGCATGGAGATGTGTGTTAACCAACCAACTCATTTCATGTGCTCTCATCTCTAGGATTAGGGTTTGAGAGTGAGTACTTTAGGTGCTCTTTGTCCTCTAAGATGGAATGACTGTAAAAACCTACCTTCTTAAGTAAGTAATACTTGATGAATTTGAAAGCAACATTCACCCCTATCTTTGTTGCCATCTTTTGTCCTTCAGATATACTTGATGAATTTTGGGTGGTTCTTTTGGACTAATGGCTTATAGTTTAAATATTTAAATTCTGGCTTTGTGAGAGACAGTACGCAGAGGAAAATAGTCATATGCGATTTTGACCGATACAGCTGAATTCAGTATATTTTTTACTACAATTTTTCTATTGATATCGTCTTGAAAAATATATTATTTAAAAGCCAGCTACTATAAATATTACAAGTATAAACTAACTTTAAATCAAAAGGAGGAATAGGATTACCTGCGACGTTGATGTTCTCGACGATGTAGAGGACGTTGTCGTGGTTGATCTCGCCCTTCCTCTCGGCCTCGAGTATGTGGTCCATGGCGCACCTGATCTCACCACTCTGTGCCATCACCTTCCTGCACAACCATTCATATTTCATATTAATTAACTTTTGAATTGAATAAACAGATCAGAAGCTTCCAGTACAGTTACCAAGACAACAAGCCAAGTCTACCATCACAATTGTTGGATTGATGCACCCAAAATACAGCCATGTCGCCATGTTGGTGATTGGCATGATTGATCGATCCAATTTGATCAGGGGATTAAACTAACCATTGCAATGTGCAAGACAAAGTGAAATGCTTCCATTAGCCGCTTTTATTAGTTTGTAGTTTGCAATGTACGTTTCTCTCTATGATTTGTGGGCTACTAGAAATTGTGCAGTTCAAGAGAGAGCCCTGTGTTATGGCCCTGTTCTAAAGTACTACGCTTTTAGTTTTTGTTGCAGCTTTTCTCTTTTTTTTTTCAAATTAAACTCATAATTACCGCTTAATTAAGCTTATGATAAGTGCTAATTAAGTAAATTAGTACTAATTAAATATAAGCTTGCGCAGTCTACTGCCACGCAAGGGCTTGGTAGGCCATCTACCGAGTTTGATAGGTTAAGGATGGAACTAGATTTATAAATACGAAATATTCAGAAACCAAATTTAAAAAAAAAAGTACTTGCAGTGACAGTTATGTGCATCGATCTAGTCTAGGCAGCCCATGTAATCTGATCCTATACGCATTCTCAAGTTCGTTTACTTTGCTGAATTTGACATTACTTAGTATTAGCCCGCGGATTAAACGGCAATTAAGTAGTAATTGTGCTGCTTACTTGCGCTCCTGGACGAAGTAGTCCTCGAAGACCTTCATCCTCCGGGTCTTGAGCTCGCGGCAGCGGTTGAGGTAGCGGCGGAGGAAGGGGCGGAGGACGGGGATGAAGTCGCCGTAGTTGTACTCGAAGCTCTGCGAGAGGCGGCTGCGCTCGGCGTTGAGCGCCTTGAGCTTGTTGAAGAGCGGGTCGTCCTCGCTCTCGAACCGCCGGTCGAACATGATCCGGAACATGTCGTTGTACATCATCAGCTGCAGCCGGCGCCGGATCACCACGCCCTCCGTCGCCGCCGCCGGGTTGCGCCGCACGTCCTCCACGACGAGACGGGCCTCCTCTTCCCACCCGGCGCTGTTCTGAGCCACCACCTTGTTCGTGAAGAAGGGCACCGTCATGATCCGCCGCATCTTGCGCCAGTGGTCGCCGTACACCGTGAACACCATGTCCTGTTGCATTGCGTTGCGTACGTACTCCGCCATTAGAGACAGATTCATTCAAGCACGTATCAAGCAAGCGTGCGAGAAATTAAAGAAGATGACTTTGATCGCCGGTGATTTTACCTGGCCTTTGCCGGTGAAGATGTCGAAGACAACGTTGCGGGTGCGGGAGCCGAACTCGACGCCCTGCGTGTGGAGGACCTCCTTGGCGAGCTCGGGGTTGGAGACGACGACCAGATTGCGGACGCCCATGCGGAGGAGGAAGATGTCGCCGAACCGCTTGGCCAAGGCCATCAGGTTGCGGTGGTTGAGGTCGTCGCCGACCTGGAGCCAGTTGCCCACGATGGGGGCGCCGGCGGGGCCGGGAGGGAGCCGGAACCGCTTACCAGTCAGCTTGGCGACGGCGATGGCCAGCACCGCCGCCGCGAAGAGGCCCAGGAGGGCCTTCTCCACGAGGACGAGGTCCATTGGGAGTGGGTGCGTTCTACTGCGGGTGTGTTGGCTGCAGTCTTGCAGAGGAGGCGGCGATGGAATGCGAGGAGAGGATTGGTGCTGGGGATTTTATAGCGACGGAGGGAGCAAAGACGGGTCGGATTTGAGCGCATAAGTTTGGGAGCAAAGACGTACGGCAGTTGACCTTTTTTGGCCACTATTTTTTTTCTACTTAGCTGCGTTTTTCAAGATGACAATCGATAGAGAAGACGTCGACGTGCATAATACATATTACTTTGAACTATTTGGAGAAATAACAGCTAACGATTTCCCACTTTTTTTGGCTGCCACGGATGATTTTTAGCTGCGTTTTTCGAGACGATGATAGATGAAAAAAACGTTTGGATGTCATATATGATTTTAAGCAGTTTGGAGAAGTGGCCTCGAAAAGCTACTCGGTTAATTTTGGTTTCTAAGAAGCTAAAGCCAAAAACCAAAAAAAGAAAAAGAAAAATGAACTGGTTGGATTGGCATTTGCTAACAGGGGAAGGGGCCCGGTGTTTCTTGATAGGTCCCACGAATGAAACGCGGAAACGGTCAGGTGGAGATAGGACAGCCACGGCGACTGGCTGGAACACCAACCCTTCTTGTTGGGAGGTTTGGTGAAAGGAGTGGTGGCAAAGAACGCAGTAAACGGGCTTCGGATTCACGCACGCAGAAATCGGATGAAACGTATCCATCAGATTAGGATCCGGCAGCCACCTCATCCCTGTCAAATATACGGAGAGTTGGGAGGTACCAAGACAACATTCACTATGCAATTTATGCATCCTGTCCCTCTATGGCTTGGAAATCAATCTACCCAGGGGTACTTTTTTTTTAAGAATCGCATATGAGCTGCAAAACTGGAGTTTAGTTTCTCCCTGGGAAAGCTCTAAACCTACTCTACATACGTTTCTGTTTGGAAAAGCTGGAATTCTCCCATATTTCTGCAGAATCTAAACTGTTTTCCTATGAACTACTTGTGAAGTTCCCGCGTTCTACACCTACCCTAAATCCAAAACTCACCACTGTAAAAGTCCATCATGTTCCTCATGAACAATGGGTGGCCTAAAGCCTTCGCTGATAATGCTCACCATTACCACTACATGATTTAAATGTGGAGTAAACCTCAGAGTCACTACGATAGGAGCTACCGAACTAATCGATCACGTGACCCCATGAGAACGAACGAGTAGTCTTGACAATTAACAACTGATATGCGTGCATAATTCAAAACTGGAGTCGTAGACAATCGTATCACTGGATGATGGCGACGTAGCAACGCGGTCAAAAGTGTAGTAGTTTTGATAATCTCCTTAGCCGACGGCCCGACGCAGCAGCGCAAGTGACGTCGCAGAGAGTTTGACGAGGGATGCGTTCTTTGCACTCGATCCAGACGCCACGTGCGCGAGTAACATGAGGCCACCAACCGTGGCCGGTAAACCTACGACTTCCCATTAATTCGGCACCCTTTGCCTCGGTCAAACTTGTGCTCTTGGACTTGAAAACTTTGCAAGTTGCGTACAACTGTGGCTGTGATGTCAACGTATGTAACGAATGAACTTGCTGTATGGTGGATGTACCACCATGGCTTAGCTAGATCTGGTCGTACGTCTCGATGTACCTCCACAGCGCGGATCCGGCGCAGCAGAGGGAGACGCGGGCGAGTTCCGGACTTTCTGAGCTATGGCGGTATTGAAGACGGTGTCGGCCGGTGAGTTGGGGATCTTGAGCTCGAGGAGATCGTGGGTAGCAGCAGAGCACGAGGAGACGACGACCGTTGGCACGAGCCAGGGGAGGGCATCGTCGCTCGGGAGGAGAGGAGGAGATGGTGCCGGCGGTGCGAGCTCGAGGAGCGCGCTGAGGAAGGAGGGGTCTGGGGTGGAACCGATGGGTAGGACCCAAGGCAAAGAAATTAGGGAGTGATTATTGAGCAGACGATTGGAATTTTTTTTATCTCTTAGTTATTTGAAGTTGCACTCTCAATTATCTAAAATTGCAGATGATTTTTTTGGAGAGGGGCTGTAACTTCAGTTGATTAAGAGTAAAGTTGCACTCTGAATCACCTGAAGTTGCATGTTTCTTTTTTGAGGAAGGGCTGTAACTTCAGTTGATTGATAGTGCAATTTCAGATAACTAAAAGATAAAAAGAATTTAGTTACCTGTGCAATAGCAAAACCGAAGAAATTAATATAGAGTAATACCGAGAAGTGTGCTGTAGACAGTAGGTTGTCTATTATATACTGTCCCTAATTGATGTGGACAAAATTATAGACGATTCAAGAGGAAATCATTGTACATGCCTTTATATAGGCCTAAACATTTTCCAGGTCAAATTTGGAGCAAATAAACCTTGTGCCTCACGCCTAGGGATGAAAAAAAGCTCGTTAGTGGGGCTCGTTGGCTCGGTTCAATATTGCTTTAATTATACTTGTTAATTGGTTAAACATTAAAATGAGTTGATTTCAAATGAATTTGAATTTTGCTCTAGCTTGGCTCGGCTCGTTAGCTCGTTTCTAAAAATACTTTTAAATCATACGTAAAATGATATTAAATCAAACTATATCAATTTTAGAAAAAGCTCGATAAGATGAGGAGTTGGCTTGATATCCACCCCCACTCACGCCTAAGATCAGGCACTCTCAGGCACCCATATACAAAGCGAGAATATGATTGCATTGAATTTTCTTGAGTGGACTTACTCATCAATTGATGCCTATAATAATCCAGGATAAGTCTACTTTACCCTCCCGAACTCTTATGTTTATCTAACTTTCAACCTATAAGTGCAAAGTCGGATATTTTATCCCCTCGGTTATCAATACCGTTTATTTTATCCCCTCCCTCACCCGAGCTGAGCCAAACTAGGCTCGCGAGTTGGCTCACGAGCGGCTCAAGCTCGGCTCGATATTTTTGCGCGGCTCAAACTCGGCTCGATTTTTTTACGATCTTGAAGAGAGGCTCAGTTCGGCTCGAAAATTCACGAGCCCGAGCTGAGCCAGCTTGAACTCATTACGAGTCAAGCTGGCTCGCGAGTCTCCAACTATTTTTTTCAACCCTAGAGCTATGGCCCATGCTAGAGAACCACCGTGCTGGGTGGGAGTGGCTATGGGCCTAGGCTATAGAGCCGTTGTGTGGGGTGGGAGTGGGAGTGCGGAAACATGCTCACTGTGCGGCAAGGGGATTTAGGGCTAGAGACTAAAAAGAGACACAGGTGAAGGACGAGCAATAGAGTGGTATATTGCCAAACTTTGTGAATTTTGAGTGGTATTAAAGTGAACCAAAATTTTATTATAGTATATATCAAAACTGGACATATTTGATGGTACATACTCAATTACTTAAAATATATATCCACATCAAGTGAGTCAAAATGCAAAAAGAAAAAGGGAACATCAATGGTAAAAAGGATACAAAGTACATTTTATACCAAGCTGTACATATTTGTTATAACATTTTTTCAATTTATGGCTTCTGACTTATGATTTTCTGCGAATAAATAAATGAAGTTTTTTGCCATTTCTTCAAAGCGGCTTATTGAGACAATATTTTTAAAGTGACGTGTGTACTTATCGGTATTTAATTCATTTATATAAATACTTATACTAGAGATAAAAATCATATGGCTCGGTAAAAAGAACCCACCAGACTTGCCTCTACCCTCGGACAGCTTGACAGCTAGCGCACGTAGCACCCAAAAGTCAGCTCGTTGATCCAGTCTGTGCACTTGACCAAGTTGCAACTACTCAATTGTTTCATTTTTTTTTCATAATCCTCCACCTTGCAAATAGTACTCTAGATTACCAAATTTAACGGGGATAACTCAGTTGTAGGTTGTAACCCTTAAGGGATCAAATATCGAAATTTGAGGAAAAATAAACAATTTGTTGAAGATATCTTTCCATACCCACCTCTTTATCGGGTAAAACCCATCGAGTACTCGGATTTTGGGTATCCATTGACATCTCTAGTTGTAACCCTTAAGGGATCAAATATCGAAATTTGAGGAAAAATAAACAATTTGTTGAAAACTCCAAAAGAAATACTTTCACAAAAGAACACGCACCACAAGAAGTAGATACTTTGTCTCACATGTCAAGTATGGGGATACACCGACCGGTGACTAGATCCAACTGGTGGGCTGCTAACTACTAGTGGCTCTCCACCAAACCATGGCGGCGTGCTAAACTTTTAGACGAAACTGTGCTGCAGGTTCACTCCGATCAGCTAGAAGACATCAAGTAATCCAAATCAGAGCGCCCTCAACGTGCATAGCAGCCATTTAATATTGCCCTAGAAGAATTCCAATTGGTTGGTGGAATTCTTAAAATACTGTTGCTTCTTTCTAAGGTGCAACCAACGGTTGTTGCGCATGCTATGTGATCGTTTCGGCTTCAGATTCTGGCTTCTGGCTTATTTTTCATTATTTATAAATTCGTCTTTTTCTGAACTTTTGGCTTTTCTTTGAGTTTTTTTGTCCGTTCTTTTTTCCTGTATTCGTTTGCGTTGTCCGTGATGGGCTAACATATTTTTTATATTTTTTAATTTTTTAAATTTAATTATGTTAAATAAGCATCTGTCAGCTACAGTGTTTTTTCAGCCAGCTACAGTGTTTTTCAGCTATAAACCACAAAAAATAAGCCTAAATGATCACCACCTATAGTGAAGAGCCAACCTAGAGTAAACAATGCAAGAAAATCTGTGGCATGTCGACATTGTTTGGTGGCACTATTGCTACTCCATTTGCTAGGCATATCTGGATCTTATTTAGGCCAAGTGTTACATGTCCTCCTAGATGTTTGGCAGTAGAGACCCTGCAAGATGATAGAAACAAATTGCATAGCCAACTCAACCCTATCATCATGCATGGTGGAGGCGTCAAAGAACAAGCTGAGGAGCAAACGCATCGCTGGTCACCGACGCCTGAAACCCACGGCTTGGTCAGTGTGGAGCGCCTGCCATTGCGTACCGGGGAACCATGTTGGTAGGCCTCCTTTGGTCCAGCAAGATTTCGAATCGCCGATAGTCCGTCCTCTTGCCGAATTTTTCAGCTGATTTTCTGAGTCAAAAATCATATACGTCGTTCGTGTTCATGTCTTCATCTAAATTTTTTTAATCTTTTAGTCATCTGAAGTTACTCTTAGTCATCTAAAGTTATAGTGTACTAATTCTCTCGTGGGCTCGACTTGTTCTCCCAGACCCCGTTTGCTTCGCTCGGGGAGGACGACACCGGCGTCGAGGCCGGTTTCCCTATCATCGAAGGTGGGATTCCGGGATCGGATTTTGTAGATCGAAGCGAGGGAAACGAAATCCAGAGGAAAAGTTTTATTTATACACACCTCCTCAGCTTCTCGGTGGTGGTCGGAGACGGCGACGGTAAGGACGACGGTTGCTACGATTGCAAGCGCAGCGCGGGACGACCAGGGTTTTGGATTTCGGTCTGCATTTTTTTTCGGGGCCCACCGAGTGAGCTGAAATTCGGTAGTTTCGGAATTTTTCATCACGGGCAAATAAAATTTTAAATTTATGAGCGAAATGTGACCGAAATCTGGACGAAATTTAACTGAAATTTTGCTGGAAAAACAGAGAAAGGAACAGAGGACAAAAACAGAATGAATCTCGCTCCATGGATGCTTTTGTCGTGCCTTCGTGATAGACGGCTTCTTTGGCAGACGCACCAGGTGCATGTCATCGTCGTCGCTGTTTGTACAATGGTATGTACTACTCGATGGTGTCCATGTTCACCTTGCTGCCTCGCACTATATGCCCTTTTAAGCCTTTTGCCCTTCTGTGTTTCATACCAATGTTTCTATTCTCATCTGATACCGGTTTTACAATCTATCTTCTTTTTAATTTTTACTCTCCTTGGCTCCTGTAGACGCTCGCCGTTGTCCTATCGTTTCTTCGGCATCACCAATCCCCGCTACACATTCTGTAGGTATGCCTTGTTATGTCATGGATTCATTTACAGATCGTACTTTCCTAATAGCATTTTATATTCTCCGTTTCTCAATTTAGTGGACCATTTTTTGCCCAATTGTGTCACAGCCTGTTGCTAGAGAGAACCATGCCAAAAGACGTATTGCTAATGTTTTCTAGAAACCTTGCAAGGCAGTGTGGTACTCCTTTTTTGTTCAGATTTGGTTTGGTACTTTTCCTCAACAGAAATTTCTTTTCATCCTACTATTTCCTATATTGGATTCTATTGCATGTTCCCGTTAATGTCTGACGCTGGTTCTAATAGGTCACATTCTACGCGCTCTTCCTTCTGGTTTTCTCTCTTCGTTGTCTAAGGAATATGTTGATTTGCTAAAAGGTATACCTATACTTCGGGTTATCCTACGTTCTCAGTGTGCCCTGTTAACTATTCTTTTGTTATGTTCTTACCACTATCGTTTATTGGTTGTGTCTATTCTCTATGCGTATTTTGTGGTTACTTATCAAGGCAACTGACACGTGTCGTCTGTTACGCCTTTCGAGCTCAGGAAAGAGGCTATTTTTTTTAAAAAAAATGATTGTTCGGAGACCAAAATTAGGGAAAAAAAAACTACAGTGTCAAATACCTAAACAGCTCCCGCAAGTCAGCCACACCAGGACCGAGGCCGTCGGAGACTGGGTTTGGGTTAGATTTGGGACATTTTGTTCCTAACAATGTCTAATTCTTTAAGCCCAGCCTCCATGCTGTACATGCATGCAGCACAACCGGTCCGGTCCGTTGGAGAGCTGGGCTGTCCAATGTTTTAAGGCCCAACACTTTACCAAAGAAAGCATGCGCCTTTTATTGTTCTGTTGGTTTTCCTCCCAAGGAGATTTTCACGATGCCTCTTATTTGAATTCTTTTTATACTACTACTACTCCATCCGTTTTTTAAATGTTGTTTTAAAATACGTCAAATCAACCTTTTAAAGCTTTAATCTTTAATATACATAAAAGTATTTGAGTTTATCATGTACAAATACTATCGGTAGATTTGTCATCAAAAATACTTTTACATCATTATATTTTTAATAAATTTTGCTAACATATAATTAAAAATAATAATAATCAAAGATGTGCATTGACGACTATGCTCATATCCAAAATGATAAGTAAAAAAGAATAGAAGGAGTAATATCTAAGTTGTGGTTATGTTACAAACTTTTTTTGAGTTACAATAAGTTTCTCGAACATATTTTGCACTTCTCTCAAGTCCTATTTGCAGGAAAAGTAGCAAAAATTATGGCAAAGCTATTTCTAAAGTAAAGAGGTATATCCGGTTAGATACCTTATAGCCGTTAGATCTGACGTGTGGGGCCTTCTGATCTTCTCCATGTGCACTTACGTAGGGGTGGCAAACGGTAACGGGTAATCCGTTTTATCCGATATTCGTATCCGAGAAAACACAAATATGGTAAGTAAACTCTGTATTAAAAAAAGTTTGTATTCGTATTCAAAAATATTCATATATGTATTTGAGAATATTTGTATTCGCATTCGTACTCGAGAATATTCGTATCCGTATTCATATTTGAGACTATTTGATTCGTATTCGATCCGTTTTAGGAACCCGGGAAAAATCCAGACGAACTTTGTGATTCAAAATTTGAATTTAGACTGTTTAAAACTGGTAACCGGTCAAAACCGGTGAAAATCGGCAAAACGCTAGGAATCCGTTTTATCCGATATTCGTATCTGAGAAAACACGAATGTGATAAACAAAATATGTATTTAAAAATATTCGTATTCGTATTTAAAAATATTCATATCCGTATTTGAGAATATTTGAATTTATATTTATATTTATTTTAAAATTATAAATTTATATTCGTATTTAAAACTATTCGATGTATCCGATTCATTCCCACCCCTACACCTACGTACAGAACACCTACGTACAGAGCCGAAGTGGACTTCTTGTTGCTCACGCTTATCAATCCACAATCCCCATTTCCTCCCGAAAAAATTCAACAGTGCCAATGTTAATCTCAATTGGACATCTCGAAAAAAAAAATCTCAATTGGCCACTAGAGGCGATTTGCTAAGGGGAGAATCTCGCCGCCGTTGGCTCCAATACACACACCAAGCTCGCCCGGTCAATCCCCTTGATTTTTCATGATTGATTTGGTTCCTCTTGCATTCCGCGTGGCTCACCACCATTACCTTCCGGCGAGTTCATCGGTGGCTCCTCCCTGTCAACCATCTCATCGACTAATGTCCAAATCTAAGCCCTCGATGTCATATCCGTGGAGAAGTCTTAGCACCACTAATGTCGCCATTGACCCCGGCTCACGATTTTTTGTTGCTCCTTTTATTACAAGCAGTTCAAGCACTCCACACACGCCTTATTTTTCCGCTCTTACATGTCACATTCCTCGCTCGTTTCGGCTTCAGCTTCTGACTTATTTTTTACTATTTATAAATTTCGTCTTTTTTTGAACTTATGGTTTTTTAGCTTTTTTCGGTTCTTTTTTTTCCGTATTCTGCATAAAGTCCCAAAAAAAAACCTTGTGGCCTGTACCATAGTCACCAGATTTTTCATTTGTTTCAAACCGTAAATTCACGTAAGAAAATGGTTTACATGAAAAATTCTTGAATAATTCTGGATGCACATCTCAAATTACTCTACCTATGTATAAAATAGAAGTTCAAAATTTTCTATCCTGAAAGTAACAAAAATGAGAAAATGATGACAAATGACAAATCAAATGTACTATTCACATCAAACCTGTATATCTCTATTGTTCCTTCTAAAATATTTTGAGATTGAAGTTAAATTTTAGGAAAGTGCTAAGGAGCACTTGAGTGTTTTTTGAAATTGGGAGTACTCAGATTTTGAAACGTTGAATCTTTATCCAACGGAACCACCATACCCCCCTCCAAAAAACCGAATCTGGGCCGTTGGATCTCCATCCAACGGATCCCCCATACCGCCCCTACCAAAAAAATATGAGTGCTGAAAACCTGAATGAAGATCCAAAGCCTAAAAACCTAAATGTTTCTAACTCTAAAAAACACTTGAGTACTTTCTAGATATCACCTAAATCTTATAGGTGCTACAACACACGATAGGCTGCATCTAGAATTTTGTTTTGGATTTTTTTTCATGTTGATATAGTGCCTAAACCAAAAGTTTTTTGCATGGTTCACTACTACAGAAAGGCTAATACTAGACGGCAAATCACAGACGGTTTTATAAAACCGTCTGCGACAGATAGTAATATAGACGGTTTTAATTTGAACACCGCCTGTGTTGGTGGCGTCGGCGAAAAAAAGTATCACAGACGGTTCATACCTATGAACCGTCAGTGATATTTTATTATCCTGAGCGGTCCGTATTAAGAACCGTCGTGATAATCCCAAATTATCACGACGGTTTGTTACTAAACACCGTCTGTGATAAGATAATTCACAGACGGTTTTTAGTAAAAACCCGTCTGTGATAATCCCATCTCACTGATAATTGGTGTGTAATAGTCACATGTCACCAATAATTGGCGTATACGATTTCGATCTCACCCGTCTATTCTCTCCACATCGAATGGTCGGCACCGGTTCCTCCACGGCCGGGCCCTTATTAATAACTCCCATCAACCTTTCCACCGGTACTAGTCACGCGTGAGTTCATCTACTAGCTAGCTTATGCGCATATCTCCCCTCCGCTGTGAGCTAGCACCTTCATCGCGGCACGTCCGGTTCATACTAAAGAACACACTCTTGCCGTAAGTGTCGTAAGTGTGTCTTGTTTAGTGTGGACCGTCGTGCCACGAAGGGTTTGTTAGCTTGTCATCCCGTAATAGATCGATCCGAATGTGTTGTTGAGTTTTGTGCTTGCCTCTGTATTTGCATGTTCCTCGGCGATGCCGATCGACTCTTGTCGAGATGTGATGTCCACTCGACAATCCTTCTTTTTGCAAAATTCAAGGCAATTTTATTACAAAGTTCAAAAAGATATTTTGATTCTTGGTGAGCGGTAGATCGACATGCCGACTTCTCGGTGGCGACTATCCATCCGCCTCTTCCCACTTCTTTTCTTGTGGGAGAATCCCACTTCAATTCTCCACAAGAAAAGAAGTGGGAAGAGGCGATGGATAGTCGCCACCGAGAAGTCGGTATGTCGATCTACTGCTCACCAAGAATCTGAAATATCTTTTTGAACTTTGTAGGTGGGACCACATGTCGTGACGGATTTAATAGAAATAGCTCGACCTCGGTGCTGCGTGGCGGGGCTCGAGCAGCAGGGAGCGGGGAGAGATCGGCGATAGCCGGTGGTTCACTCGGTGTTGCTTACTCTATAAGGGTAATAATCCCTTTGAGATATCTCGATGGGCGGGGAACTATCACAGGCGGTTGTTACTTATGAACCGTCAGCGATATTGTATCACGACGGTTTTTATTACAAACCGTGCGTGATAATCGCCCTTTGAGATATCTCGATGGCGAGGACCTATCACGAGCGGTTGTTACTTATGAACCGTCAGCGATATTAGTATCACTGAGCGGTTTTTATTACAAACCGTCGTGATAATCTGGAATATCACGACGGTTTGTAATAAAAACCGTCGTCATAATCAAATTTGTAAAGACAGGGGATCGAAATAAAAGACAATTTTATTAATATCAAGTGGAGGAGATTTATTACAAATGTCGCGAGATAAAGCATTTCGATTCTAATCTTACGGGCTTCGTCTGACGGTTCTTCGCCTTTGGGAGTTGGAGGAGGGCCGCCGAGTTCTCGAACGCCGCTAACATTGACGTTGTCCTCGGCCCTCCTCCTCCGGTGACGGCAAGCGCTCGGCGTCGTCATTATCTCGTAGAGGATAGCATGGTATGATTCCTCGAATCGCACGATCTAATTGATCGGCAATGCTATCCATCGACCTATCGCGCGACAAGCGCTTCTTGACTGCGCACGTTGTATAGTAGAACGAGGGTAATGGCGATTCCTGTCTTGAGCGCGCGAGGCGCCTCTGCCGACGGCGGATGGTCGAGGCGGTGACGGATGGAAGACGATTGGGGAAGGAGAGGAGGCGTGACCGCGAAGAAGCTCGATCGTGAATTGCGGCGCTTGTGTAAGATTGCGGCGAACAATTCACGATGAAGAGAAGAGAGGAAGGAGATTATCGAAGCGAGCGAAGAGACATTTTAATGAAATAGACAGAGACGTCATGATGAAGAGAGGTAGTAAGAACAGATGAGAGGACACAGTACGCATGTAGAAGAACTGGCGCGCATATATAACCTCCAGCACAGACGGTTCGTATACCAAAGAGACGCTTCGTATAACGAAGGAGATACGCACGAAACACAAGAGATACGTTCTGACTTTTCATTATCATAGCTTGTTATCGCAGACGGTTTTTAATAAACAACCGTCTGTGTTGTCAACGTCGCAGACGGTTTTGAATAAACAACCGTCTGTGAAAAGCTGGTTATCACAGACGGTTGTTTATTCAAAACCGTCTGCGATAACCGACTTTTCCTGACGGTTTTAATATAAACCGTCGTGAATGATCCGACGGTTTGCAATAAAAACCGTCGGTGATAATGCCACAAGCATTTAATGCGTTGCTCGAGCCGCCTCGTCTTCATTTCGATCCGGATCGTAGCCAGCTGCTGCGCTGCGACTCGAGCCTAGGCGATTTGAAGCCAGTTATTTTGGTGGGAAGAGGCAGAGATTGAGCTTTGAAGATTCATTCAATTCATACTTTCCTGCTGGTGGCTAGCTCTAGATCGATATGGTTAGTAAGATAATTTATTTTTCTTTAATTGCATTACAATTTAGATTTAAGTAATTGGTGAGTGTTATTGAAGATGGTTAATTTGTAAAATTGTTGGTTATATAATAGTGTTGTGTTTATAATATGAATTGAGCTAGCAAATTAAACCTCAATATAATACTTGTGGCCGGTATATATGTAGTAGTAATTAGTTAAGCTAATTTTAATCTTGAGTTGTTATGTATGTACGTAACGTAGGACCGAAGTTGGATGTATGCCGCGAGCCGTGTGAGTGAAGAGTATATTAATGGCGTGTCTACTTTTACAAGAGCCGCCGAGGATGATATGTTGAATAAGGGGGTGGAATATATGTATCGTCCATGCTACCGACTGCGAGAATTTAAAGATGTTTAAGAACCGAGGGCAAATTGAAGCGCACTTGATTCGGAGGGGTTTCAAAAAGGGTTATACGTGTTGGACCAGTCATGGCGAAGTGAATGATCATATGTTTAAGGGTTAACTAAAAACCGTCTGGGATTATCTGATATCACAGACGGTTTTTAATTAAAAACCGTCTGTGGTACATGATAATCACAGACGATTTTTAATTAAAAACCGTCTGGGATTATCAGATATCACAGACGTTTTTTAGTTAAAAACCGTCTGTGATTATCACCATATCACAGACGGTTTTTAGTAAAAACCCGTCTGTGATTTTGAGCTATCACAGACGGTTGAAAAACCGTCTGTGATGACCTCGTATTATCACTGACCCATAAATTCAGACGGTTCGCAAAACCGTCTGTGATGACGTTTTTGAACCGTCTGTGATGACCTGTCCTGTAGTAGTGGTTGGACCAAATTGTGCTTTATATCTTCGCATCTAAATAGCATTGAACTAAAAATTATTGGCTTTCAGTCGATTTTTTGCTGTTAATTATTTTTGGATATCCGGTATCACCCACCCTACACCGCAAGATACGAAGGTTCAGATACGCAAAACACAAGGACCAGTCAAGGTTCAGATACTGCCATACTCGAGGACCACAGCACGTATGCCATTGAAAATTCCGGCAGGAAATCAATGTCCCCGGCCGGCCGCATATCTGGTCTTGCAGATACGACGCCGCGCCGTATAGGTGGGGTTCCGGGCATGTATGAACATTCACCGCAGCACTGCGTACTCTTCCAAGTCGCCGGCCGGCACGCTCAGAGTTCAGTAACTAAGCATACACGCACTTGAGTTAATGTCACATGGTCGACGGCGACGGCGAGGAGAAGGACGGCGACGGCGACGTGCTGGCGGTGCCGAGGTGGTGCCGTTGACCTGCCTAATTGAACGGCACATACTTGCATATATACGCGCACCGGCCGGTCTTGCCCACTGATCTCGAGAGCCCGGAGTCTTTCCTTTAAAGCGGCGGTCTTTTTGGTTGGTTTCTCTTGGCCGCCAGACAAGCCCGATCTACGCCCCCCGGATGCCGGCAACTCCAGGACAATATTTCCTTCACTAGCTGAATTTGATCATTAAAAATATGCATGTGAATATGGTTTAAAACTTTGGATTTTTTTTTCATCTGAAACATCCTATTATCTTGCATCCCAATTTGACAATGCAATATATATAAACTTTTTTCAGCTTAGTGTCTATTGATGTTTGTTAAGCTTAACTCATAGTATTATTATATCATTGCATTGCATACGAGAATATAATTAGCGTATTATTGTTACCTTAGTGCACAAATTCAACCGAATTGAAATAGATATTTCGTTCAAATTTGTATTTGATCTCTATTCTATTTCGCATTCGAATCTGACAATACTCAACCTGTATTCTAACTTTAAAATATGAATGCAATATGCAAAATCCGATAATGAATAGTCCATCCGATCCGTTCCCACCCGTTGTTCGTCTGTTCTTTTTGGCTACGGCTTATGGCTTTTAGCTGAAATTTTTGAATTTTGGCTGTTTACGGTACAGATTACGAAGAGATCGATACTCACTTGCGATTTTAGCTGGTACAGATGTTAAGTTTTTAACGTATACTGCATTTAACTTGTAGACCCCATCTTGAAAAAATACTATGTTTAAAAGTTAGGTACTGTAGTGACTGTCAAAAGTCAATCCGCTTGTGGCCTGAATAACAGGCCCATATTGCTTCGTTGGCTTCTCCGGGGAAGGCCATCAGCTTCCACGAAAGGCCGACCGGAATGCATGCGAGACCGATACGATGGCTTTTGACGTTTAGCGGTAGTGGTACTGTAGCAGCGTTTAGATTTTTCTAAAATATTTAATTAAATAAAATAAAAATTAAAATATTGTTATACCTTTAGCTACTGCTTACTGCTTGACTCGGCAGATGGTTTATCTTGACTGTAACTAAGCAGCTGCAAAGGAACACGTCATTTTCTTTATCAAAAAAGTACGTCATTTGAACGGTGGCTGGTGGGTAGTAGAGGAATTCACGCTTTTGCCATCGTAGCCACATTTAATCTCAAATTTAGCCCATATGACACATATATTTACAAAAATAGCTCTATCTCTTAACTCAGCAGTATTGCCTATCGCGCCACTAGAACTCGACGGGGCATTCGGCATGTAGTAGACGAGAAAACAACGACAGGCAAGTAGCGTGTGCAGCAGCCGACCAAGACACACGGTCTGCCAAGCTACCCAACTGCTGTAGCAACCTGCCAAGCAAGGCAGGCTTAGCAGGTGCTGCTGAGTAGCACCGGCTCGACAGCATCCAAGTCGCCCGTACCGCCCGTTTAATTTTTTCTAATTAGGTGAACACATGTGCTTTTGCATTGTAAGCATAAACAAATTATATTATCCGGATACATCGGCTCGACATTATCGGGATTGGGATGCCCAGTCCACTTCGTTGGCTCCGTATGAGTGGTCGCCTGACGTGCCTCCACACTCTCGATTTTACCATGCACCCGGTGGTGCTTTGTTTGTATGTTAAAGAATTTGTACAGTGATCAAATTTGTTTGTTTGTTACATCTATTTTTGGTGAATCTGTGTAGAAATTTTATAGAAAGGTGTAAGGAGGAGTTTGAAGGGGCAAATGAACCACCATTAGCAACTCCGTGTGTTAAGTAGTAGATGTACGTTATTGCAAAAAAAATTATCGTAATAGACCATGTGTAGCCCGACATAACACTTCGTAATGAAGGTGGGAATTACATAGCACGTAGGATTTGGTTAGATGTGTATGTTTATCTCACTACTCATACGATACAAATAGCAATATGCATGAACTATTAATCCAACTATAGCTAAAATACATGTGTGCTTTTTGGAAGTCATGCTTGTAGTCATTCGTCATATACATTTGGATCAATCGGTACCTTTCCCTTCTCTCCTTTGCGGGTCTTAGCCCTTGTGACCCTTTGCGGGTCATTAAGAATCTGACCAAAATATAAGGAAAAAAACAACTGATCATTTTGAAAGGCAAATCCGATTTCTAGAACTTTTTATTTTTTCTGAGACGCAATTTTCTTTCTTACGTATTACGTATTTCAATATATATTTCAATGTTGAATATATATATATATATATATATATATATATATATATATATATATATATATATGTGCCAAATCATCATTACTTGTACAGATTTTCAGATAAGCGTAATTAACATTTTGCATGTTGACCTTTAAAAAAATACTAAACCATTTTATTCCATGATGCGGAGAATGCATCCATATATCTGATGGTGCTTTCGATAGGAAAATTTGGTTTTCATCATGTCGCACTAGACCAGAGAGAGCTGTCGACATTAGACCAGAGAGAGCTCGACAGCCACCTTCCAGGGAACAACCGCGATGCTTCGTTTGATCTTCGCCAGTCTTTGTATATATGCCCCGGCTTCACGGCAATAAAAGCCGGTATAGCAAATCATAGATCCTTAATTTGCTATTAATGTCTCTGTATGTACTATACGTTCTTTTTTTCTGAACTTCAATCTCCTTAATTGCCATTGCAATATATATATAGGCAGTGTGTTGACCGGCAAGAACTGAGAACGTATCAAGGGACTTTCATACGTATGCAGATTGCACAGTTCATCTGTAATCCGACGCCATCAGTAACGTTAACGTCATAGATATCGTTCTTATTTTATGCTTTACTCCTACAGCTAACAGCTTTGGATTCGTGTCATATGATCGATCGATCTCAAAAAGATACTATACGATCGAGTACACCAACTTCTTAATTAAATCTTCGTAATTAAGTGTGTCTCCTAGCTACGCAAATCGTGAGATTTGATCCTCGATCGGCTGTCTCCGTACGTGGTTAATTAATGAACAGATTACGTTACCCACGTGGTTAATTAATTTTAATCTTAAGCTAGTTCTTTGTCAATTGTCTTGCCCAGCCTAGCTAGCTTGGTCGTTCAACTGAGGAGCAATCTGCCATGAGCTGAAGTTGTTTGCGTCAACTTCGTCGTCGACGATCCATGGAACAAATTAAATCCAATAGTCTAGTACTATAGAATCACGTGGGTAACCTTAAAAGTGCAAAACCTATACAAATACCCCATCCATTTCACTATATTTGTTTATAGTCTACCATGCATATAGACAAAGAAAACATTAAATCTAAGAAATACTTAATGAAAAATGACAAAATATATATACCCCTATTGGATAGCATACATCTACCACTTAACATCTTCCAAAAGCATTTAAGTAGGAGTGAAGGGAGGAAAATTTGTAATAACTACACTCTAAATATCTTTAATGGATAAATATATTGAAAGAGATACTTCTAAGATTATAGACAAATATAGCGAAATGGAGTAGTTCTCATGAAGATCCACATCCGGGCTATTCAGAAAATCTACACAAATACTGAGCAATATTGCCCTTATCAAATAGCGTTCACATGGCCTCCTCACGTCAGAGCCGCAAATCGGTTCCTTTCTAATTAATATACGCGGGCATACGAGGGCAAGTACAATATAAGATGGTGTTTAGATGGTTATATTGTATTTATATAATCAATTATGGATGAAAAGTCTTGATCATAGATAGAAAGTCTTAATTATAGCGCCTGAGCACTATGCATGATGTCTCTTTATTTGTACTATATGTATATAAGAAAACCGGTGCCTAGTGAAGCATCAATACTTACAAAATAAAGGACCTTATCTGTCCTTAATTTTCTTTTGCTGAACACCTCTCCAAGCATACATCTGCATTGTACATGTCTAAGTGGCCAACATGTAAAAGTTGTTACTCAACCTTATATGCTCGTAGAGAATTGTTCAAAAAAAAACTTATGATAATTTTTTTAAACAAAATTTAAAGTGTTTTTTCAAAACTTTCAAAAGCATGGTTTGAAACAAAAAATTATATTATAGAGCGATAGCATTTGAGTGAACATCAAGAAAACAGAGCTTTCAACAAGCATGCATTTGAAAACAGTCAACCGAATTACATTTCACCGTTAACCTATATATAAACACGCTACTTCACCAACTGGCGAGCATTCGCAAATTTGCATTTATGCTATGTTGCTTATCAGCCCACTCCCTCCGTTTATTTTTATAAGGTGCCCACGTGTTTCCAAATTCAAGCTTTGTAATTTTTAATCAACAATTACTCCTACAATATATAGGTTTAGTGGCACAAAAGTGGTACCGTATTACTTTCACATGGTCATGATTTTGTAGTTATTAACAATATATAATAAAATAAGCTACCGGTTAAAGTTAATTTTAGAAGATTGCGCCAAGTCGGAGGGAATATTATTTTTCACGGTAAACATAGACTAAATTTGCCGGAGACTCTTCAAATGAAAAGTTGCACAATGTCTCCGGCCAAATTAAGAAGGGAAGAGAATAGAGACCAGAATTAAGATCCTTCGTCCCATGTTCAATGCCCTTTTCTACGAGTCTCATGGTCTTGCCCATGACCCAACCAAGAGTAGTGAGAAAGTGACTTGATTAGCAGCAAAGAACAATTAAGCTATTAACAAGTAATCCCGAATGACCAATGACCCGTTCTTTCTTTCTTTCTTTCTTACCGCATGTAGCTAGCCGGTCTCCTCACCTGGTACGTGCCACGTTGTTTCCTACTACGTACTGCCTCCCTTAGCTTGCAACACACAAAACCTTATACCTTCTTACCTTAACCTCGTTTAGATCATAGCCTAGCTAATTCATCATCATCATCACATATCTCCATTGTTCATGCACGTCGTCCTTGCACCACACCTAGCTCCTCCATTAACACTACTATTCACCACCCTTGATCATCGAGGAGGCAAAGAGGCGACGAGCTAGGACAGATGGATGAGGTGCTGTCGCAGATCACCGCGGCGTTCCAGCTCGCCGGCGAGCTCATGAGCGAGCTCCCGGCGACCCAGAACGACCTGGCCTACCTCGCGGAGCGCTGCCACGGCATTGTCCACGCCTACAACAGGGCCATCCGCATGCTGCAGTACTCCCACGGTGTGGGCGTGGACATGGCGGCGGCCGCGCAGCCTCGGTTCGCCGGCGAGGCAGGGGGATACCGCCCGCCGCTGGACCTCCTCCACCTGCGCTTCCCGGAGGATCACGCCGTCGCCAGGCCGTTCCTCGGGGCGCCGTCGCCGCACCTGGGGCGCCTGCAGGAGTCGTTCCACGCGCCCGCCGACTTCTTCGGAGCGCGGGCGGACGGCGCGGGCACGTCGTCGGGCGGCCCTGTGAGGCGGCAGCCAGCGTCGTCGCGGTCGTCGCCGCCGGTCCAGCAGGGAAGGAGGAGGAGGTACGTATGTGCAGTAGTACTAACGTACCGTACGTTAGGGTTCCGGACCGGGCTACAAGCCTACCTAGCTAGGCCTGTTCGTTCGTTAAATTTTGGCGGTCAAGAGTTCAAACCCGGAGACCGTTCAGCACGTCACCGCCTGGAAAGACCGGGGAATTTTCGCCGCACGCATCTGCTACCGCTCGCTGCCCAATCCTTGTCCTGATCAGCGACAGCGACTGAAGGGCGCCCCGAATTGCTTGCCAGGTCATGAGGCGTTACAGAGAAGTTACACCAGCGCTTACGTACATGAATTAGCACTTAAATTACGAGATTCTTGCAGTATTTCGTGCAGGTTAATTAATTTGTGAGGATTGATCAGCTAGTTAGTTCGTGAAAGAGACGGTTGAGTTGAGCTAAATAATGGTGTTGCTGTTTGCTTTTGGTGATGGTAGAAGGGAGAGCGGGGGGAGGCTGACGATGACGGTTCCCGCGCAGCGGACGGGCAACACCGAGCTGCCACCCGACGACGGGTACACGTGGCGCAAGTACGGCCAGAAGGACATCCTCGGCTCTAGGTACCCCAGGTACGTAATCATCAACTGTTTGGAAGTAATAATTTTCATTTACTGAAGTTATGAAACGAAGACGGATACATATACGATTGTTCCATTGCTTGTGAGTAAAATTAATTGATATGGCAGTACGCTTGATTAACTAACTGGCTGGATTTTAAAAAATTTCATATGTGCTCATGTGTATATATAGCATTTCTGTACATACTAGCTGATCAAATGTGTGTGTGTGTATAAATGAAGATTCAAGTAACTGATCATGCCTTCACACGCATTTCGGTACGGTAGTGCGTGCCTAATTCACATTTCACGTCAATTGGCTCCGCTCTTTTCTGCTTTCCACACCCCAGTAAGTACACTTGAGAGGGCACTAATATCACAATATACATAGCCTGATTAGTTATTCCCATTTGTTTAATTTTTTTTCTACCTCTCACTTGGTCGCGTGCGCCTCGTTGCGATGTGTAAGCGAGAAATTAGTTAAGACCAAACCCTGCATATCAAGTCTACGTCGTGTTCCACCGATCGTACGCAAGATATCTAATGTCCAAAGTATGAACAGCTAGCTAGCGTACAGCGAAAAAATCAATTACAAAACAGATCGTCATGCCGGGAAGCAAACAAATAATGCGTATTATTACATAGTTAGTTAATTCATGGTATATATTTTTCTAGAAAATAGTTCGTACGTATGTATCATGCATGACTTGACTACACGACAACCTAAATATGGTGATCAAATAACTAAAATGGATTGCATATTGTAAATTGTAATCTACAGGAGCTACTACCGGTGCACTCACAAGAACTACTATGGGTGCGAGGCCAAGAAGAAGGTGCAGCGGCTGGACGACGATCCCTTCACGTACGAGGTCACCTACTGCAGCACCCACACCTGCCTCACCTCCACCACGCCGCTACTCACCCTCCCCGCCACGGCCGCCACTACCGCAGTGACCAACTCTCCGACCGCCGCGTCAGCCTCCATCCTCGCCCCGGACCTCGTCATGGCGCCGACCGAACAGACGTCCCCGGCGGCTCTGTCCACGTCCATCCACCTTGGCATAAACTGGATGCCGGCCAGCCTCCAGGGCATTGGTTCCGGCGCCGGCGAGGGAAGCAGCTCGCAGTTGAACGTGTCCACTGCCGCGAGGGACGCTGATTACCCTGTGGTGGACCTCGCCGACGTCATGTTCAACTACGGCAGCGGCGGGGGCAGCAGCATGGACGGCATCTTCCCTGCTCATGATCGACGTGATAGCTAGATGGACTATATCGTTATATGCATGCAAGGATCAATCTCCTGCTGGATTCGAATTTTGATGTAGCGAAGTCACATGATCAGTCATTGCTGATTAACTTGGTGTATGTAGGTGTAGGGGATGGTATAGATGTTCAAATTTTTTATCCTTTTTAGCCACTTAGATCATTTAGTTCATGGCTAAACCATGCTAATAAAGGGGCTCACACGTATAGTACGTAATGGTGAGTCGAGATGTCAGTTAGCTCCTTGTATGTCATGAAAGAACATCTGAATTAATGTAGCCTTCATAATTTTAATAATCATTGTGCATTGAGAAAAAAATATTTCAAGTTCTCCTTTGGCTAGCTAGAAATTAACTATGGTAGTTAATGTTTAATTCTCCCATTCATAACACACTAATGATCTCTCTTTACCTAATACGTGGCAATTTATAGGTAACAAAACTTGTATGTATGTCTTCTTTTCCATAGTGAATTGATCGCTCCTATTTTCCTTTACGGATTTTCTACGTAAATCACGGTGTCAACCTTTAGTAGGTACTATCTTTCCATTCTTGACCTTAATTTGGTCACTTTACTTGAATATGAATTGTATCTGTTGAGATGACTTGTTCAGGGCATGCAATCCAGAGAGCTACCTCTCTTTGCAAAAAAAAAAAATGAAAATTAATTGTCACGAAAAAATCTAACAAAATTTGATAACATTGACACAAAAACAATCTATAATGCCACAACATTTCAAAATTAAATTTGATATACACACTGAGAAAAAAACAATAATGTAACATCCCAAATTTTACGAAGTTCAAAAATTAGTAAAATTTAAAAATTTTCTTGTATCTTGTTTCCCTGGCTTTTGATTAGAGTTTCTTTGGAAAAATAGCTTGTAAACATAATTTTTTGGAAAAGAATATACAATTGGTGAAATTCAACTTGGATTAAAATTCGAATCTCGAAAGATGATCCATAAATTGACATAGGAGAATTCATAGTAAAAAACCACTTAAAAACTCAAAACTAAGTTCATGGCACTGGAAATAAAAGTTGGAACATTTTTTAGCATGTTTCTAAAATTTTTCAAATCAAAATAGTGCCTTTTAATAAAACAGTGATATTCAAAGAGTTTTTGAGAAAATATTTATTAAGATAGAAAAAAATTCAAGGCACTTTTCAAAGAAAATTTTTGGATTTTTAATTTAAATGATAATAAAGGCTACTATTTACAAACAGAGACTAAATTGGTATAAAATTCTGGAAAAATTCTCCCATGCCCCTAAGATGTCACATAGATCCTAAAAAATATTATTTCTATTTTTCTATAGTGAATTTGTCCCACTTCAAAAAAATAGCTCAAATAGGCTAATTTTTTATTTGAATTTCAAAAATAGAACAAATTGAAGAGTCAGATATTTGAGTTTCACACTGCCTCAATATCCACCAAAAAATTTAAATATTTTTGGCTAAGAAAATTTTCCGTATATTTAATTTTTATCATAGGCAAAATCATCATTTTCCAGGGGCAAACGTACCCTAACTGATGGCAATGGCATAAAATAGATTTTTGGTGCTATTTAGTGGCATTTAATAAAGAAAGTGTTTTTAATAGTATTTTATAGAATTGAACGTTATTCAGTAGCATATAATCAACTATCTCTTAAAAATTTCACAAAGCAATTAGTCGAACCAAAACCACCTTCTTCACTTACCTTTTCGCTTTCTATTTTGCGAAGGCGTACTTCTAAGAATACACCTTCTCTCTGTCCACTCATTTCCCGCCGCTGACGAGTGGGACCGGACCCTACCCTCAGGACTCCTTTCCCCCTCTCGCTGACGCGCTGGGCCCGTGCATTAGATCTTTTTGTCCACCTCGTGCTCGCACCGGTGCCACCATGGTCACGCCTCTGTCTCACCCGTAACCTCGCCATTGCTCCTCCCTCTCCCTATCACTATGCCCTGGTCCCAAGACCCATGCCACAGGACTTGCACGCACTGTTCGCCACATGCAGCACTGCATCGCGCCGTCCTGACTGAGTCACCACCATACGCAACCTCTACGACTGGCCCTATCCTGTCTCATCACCTCAGTGCCATCATCACACTTGCAGCAACCCCTTGTCCCCTTTCCTTTGTCTGCGTGGTAGAACGAACCATGTGCTCACAATTTCTCTCTACGGCCGCATGAGATGCTCTCCCTCTCCCCATGAATTCTCTTGGCTATTTAAGCTCCCCACCGCATCATTCCTTCCCAGCTCACCCCATCGTTCTCTTGTGTGCATTCTTTGAGTTTCTAGCTCCTTGCATTGCCGAGAACTGGAGCATCATTCTTGACGCTGGTGAGCACACCAACATGTTCTAGTCTCTCTGGTGATACCCTCTTTCCTTTGACCGCGTCACGATTGTCTTGCACCCTCCTGAAGCCTCGTGCTCATTCAATTGCTTTGAAATGCAGTGTAGCATTAGGTTGATGTCGTCTTCCTTATCTCCAACCAGAAACACCACTGCTAGCTATTCTCCTTCTATGGTGAGGCTTAGCTTGATTCCTTTCGATTCTACCACAACGTGCTTCCATGCAAGCTCATGTGCACCTTTGTGTAGTACTTCCATCGCTGGAACTTGCCAGTGCCATGGGCCCCTCTCCGTCGCCACTACTCAACATTGACGAACCATCTCCAGCCACCTCAGCACCATCCAAGCCCTCGGTGAGCACCCTATTGACTCACTGATGCCTTGACCAACAGTTGTACCCTTCACTCCTTAGGAGAGGCCTTCCACTTTGGGCTTTCTACGACGATCCTCCCTCGAACGTCAGATTGTCTTCTTTTGTGACCGTCATGTAGAACTAGAGCTTCTTCCATGATGACTAAGAGGACTTCGAATATGTGGGAATATACTCATTAGCCTCCCATCATGGACACGTAGCAAGCAATGCTCGGGCGTCGCTCCCGCTTTACCAAACCTCCCAGTCATTCGGTAGTAGTATTTGAAGAGATCCAAGTTCACCGAAATTCCTAGGTACGCTTCGCATAAGTATATCAATATACTAAGTATGGCAATCGAATTAGGTGCCAAGTTCACCAATTTGATACCATAATACTAGAGCACTTTTGACAAGAAAGAATGCACTGAAAGCCTAGACATGTATTTCACATGCTCCTAGAATACAGGAATCTCGCCTTCTTCACCACTAGGGAAGCCTTCACCTTCCGCTGATCTCTAAGGGGTCATAACTCAATTGGATATAAATCCCAAGTCTTCCGAAGTTCTAAGTCTCTTTGATCCCAATTTGGATCTGGGCCACTCGGAGATGAACTAAGACATCTTCGCAAATTTTGGCTTGAATCAAGAACAATTGGGGGGAAGAATTAGGGATACAGTCATCGGGACAAAGGAAACGAAGAGAAACTCAAGATAATATAGAAGATTTCTGGGGAGTGTGGAAAATACGAACCCTGATCTAGTTTATAAGGACTGTCCAACATCCAAGTTGGAACTTATGGGAACCATGCCTAATAGGTACAAACCTTTCTGTTCTTCTTCCTGTTGGCTTTTCAATTTCAAGTGAAAAGATTTTTTTACCTTTCTTGAATAATGTCGAGAAATCTCCCGACCGAAATATACATCTTGGCTAGTGTTGACTAATGTAGAGTAATCTCCCAACTGGAGTATACATCTCGACTAGTGTTCCAGTTTAAGAATCCTAAATCAAAATTTTGCATGAAGCTCGGGGGAGAGCTAACGAGGATTAAATAATACATTAAAAAGCCACTTTAATGTGTAATCAAAGCTCTTAGATCAGTATCGTAATACCTTATGCTATTATGAGTCTCGAGTACCCTTAGTTGAAGAATTATTGTTCATTTACTCAGCCAGCTACTCGGAAGTTTTCTAATCTAACATTTGAGCCTCCCCTGAGGCGATATCTTGTGCGGTTAAGGAACAACTCACGTGTGTTTCTACTCCTACAATTGTTCCACGATCAGTCTAGTGTCTCTGACAATAACCACCCTACGGTTGTTTCCTGAGGCTCTTGACCACTGACAATAACCGATCGTTAGTTATTATTAGACTTCTCTCACTGCCATTAACCACTTACATATGCGAGCAAATGGAATTGACAAGGCATCTATTCAAACCAACAATTGACATCTCTTTGACTCTATTTAAACCTTCCCTAAGAGAGAAGATGAGAGAGAACAGCGGCAAGATCAATCCGCATTAGGGCACATAGTATTTTCCCTGTAATATCACGTTTAGAGCAAGTTGTAATCCCTATATAGCAATAAATACTAATTTTTCCTTTTCATCCTTCTGTGAGACTTGAAAATTTTACTATTCGTAAGATCGACAATTCGATTGTCGACAATACTCATCCACCATATGACATGGTGACGTGACGATCTTCGTATCATGATGCTACCATTTTTGGAATTTTCTCGTGTCTTTCGTTGTTGCTGTGATCATCGGTGGACGGTCTCGACCTATGGTATGTTTTGATGTTGTCAGCCGTTTGGATCAAGAAGACTTTCTTCAAGAAGCAAGAACCCGAGGAAGTGAGGACTGAAACTTGAATCTTGCGCACATGTACTATTGAATATAGATGTAGTTCAGCTTCCTGTATCATGTAACCATGCAGAGGCTGCAAGAAACTAAAAAAGTGCCGAGTGACTCGAATAATCAAAGAATGCATGGTTTCCAGTACTCTAGCTCTACCTATCCAGTAGTTTTGGAGCCAGAAAAATTTGGGAGCCTGAGTGTGGCCGAGCCACCAACCGCGAGCGCAAGTATATATAGTCAATATGTACGAACAAATCCATATAAGCATGACACAAGCAAAATTGATAACCGTAATAGTTTTAAAATCTAACACATATTTGAATGTCCATAGATGAAAAGAAAATAAAAATATGATAACAAGTACCTCAGTACAATAAGCTTCGATGACTCGTAAACAAAAGTCCAATCACATATATAGAAGAAATTATGCAAAACAAAGATATGTAGATTAGTGTATCATATAACATTGTAATATATTCACATTAGAGAGAATGGAACATACCATGAATGTGCTAATCACGCCTACGAGGCAAATTCATTTTTCGAGTCTTCATGGCTTGATCCGGGGGAATGCTTTCTACTCAAAACACAAAACCTTCTCATTTCTGAAAATTGATAATTCAAATATTCATTATTTTAATAAATGAATAAAACCTTTTTATTGAAAAAGAATCCGGAGGAATGCTAGCTACTCAAAGCACGAAACCTATCCGCTAACACATCACAAAGTTGGGGAGTGGCCCAACACGTTCCTAGAGCTCTCAGCTCTCATAGAAAGAATGGTTGTTAAAATGTCACTCCATATATTCAACTTATACGCTATCAACTCTTTCTATGTCATATGTTCTTAAGCATGTTCTATAGCATGTGGAATTTTCTATCGCTTCTCTTTTTCTACTGATAAAAATTACATCACTGGTTGCATCTTCTAATCTATAGGTCACAACAGAAGGTTTTAACCATTCAAAAAATATACTTACGGCTCTAGTCACTGAACTATCTAAAATAGGAGACTACTTCAGACTCCTTCCTGAAATAGCATAAAAAAGATCGAACCAACTGAAATATGCCTAAGATCAAGAAACCATCTCAAACTGGTGGGGCTGGAAGATCTAACCAACTGAAATATGCCTAAGATCAAGAAACCATCTCAAACTGGTGGGGCTGGTAGGGCCGGAAGAGACTAATTCACAAATTTTGTTCACTGATTCACTCATTCACCGACAAATATCATTCACTGACAAATTCATAGATAATCAAATATCATTAACAGATTCACTCATTCACATTCACTCACAAATAACTCAAATACTTTTCTGCCTTTCTGGCCCGGCCAAGCCGTGCTAAACTTGGGGAGGCAACGTATGAACTTGGGGAGGCAGGAAGCTTGATGCTCTGTACCTTCTAGCAGTCAAGACGTGCTGACAAGGCTTTGCGCTGTTGCCCACCTACCCACCCCTTGTCCGCTTAGGGATAGATCTGGATCTGTGGAGGGGAATGAATTAGGGTTAGGGGAGCTCCAAGCTGGGGATTGAGGAGGGGACTAGTGAGTAGTGAATGATTGATGTTGCTAGCTTCGGGATGGATTGGGATGGAGATGGACTCAGATGGACGCCACTGGTTGGGCATGATGGAGAATGGAGATGGACTGCTTCAGCCTCCTTCATTGATGATGTATAGGTCGCCTGCTAGCAAAAGCTCCATGCCCCCATAACAGCCCAATGCGGCAGCTACCCAGCCTGCCTGTACCACCCAAGCTGCCAAAGTGCAAAGCCCTAAGTCGCCAAGACAACGCCAGCCGTGCCAACCATCGTGCCCACTGTTAACTTTGTTCTAGGAGAAAACGCACACATCGCAAATAAACTAAGAGAACATAGGAGAATTTCTGAATTTCTCTATTCTCTTACTTGCTCCCCCCTTTCTTCTTATTTTTGTTCTTACAAAACTGGCTACAAGCATTCTCAATATATAGGCTAATACTCTTCTACTAGCATACGTATTCGGACTTCAAGCTGGACACAACTTCAACTTGAGTTACACACGAAGATGGACTCTACTACGTCTTGAACTCTAAGTCAAGATTATTTCTAACACCCGCCGCCACCTGTCTGGGAAATCGCCCCTGGCCGCTATGCCGGTGCCGGCAGTACGGGCTGTATCCTCCACTGCTCGTCGTCGGCGAGCCCGAGCAGCCACCCAGGCTCACCAGGCGGTGCCTCCGCCGTTGCTATCCAGATTATGCTTCTCATTTCACTTTGTAAAGTTATCATATGACCTGAAAAAAAAAACAAATAAACGTTTGCATCTGTAGCTTTCAGTGTCTGCCTGATGTAATGTTATGTGTCCTGTAGTCATGCCTAAAATGTTGGCGTCAAAATGGTACAGTGTATAGGTGCCTCCTGTGGAGTTTGCGATATCAAGACAATAGACATCTAAGAATTTTCCATAGGACCGTGGATCGATCTCTCGCGCGCGATTATATGCAGTTCGCTTCAACGATCGCACTAATTGCACATTTCCTATTCTGCAATTGTTCGGAATAACCGAAATTATTGCAAGATGGCATCTACAGATCATGATGATGGCTATCATGATGGTAGACATAACGATTATTCCATGAGCAGGTTGCTGCTCTTGCATTGGTGCTCTTACTGCTTTACACGCATTAGATTACATGCACTGTTGGTGAGTGGGTTGCCATGACCGTTGACCTACCAACATCGGCACATTTGCTGATGATGACATGAAATGGTTGATCAAATACAGCATATTCTGCACCATTTGATGCTGATAGTTAATTCTGAATTTATTTGTTCAACTAGTATAGCGACTGAGATCAGGAGAAATGGAAATGCATAACTCTTGTTTTTTGTTTGTTCCATTTGTGAGTCAACGAGTCAATGGAAACATAATAAGTTTATCTTTCTGACTTGTTCGTGGATTATCTTAACTATTATCATATCTAATCCAGGTTCTACTTCAAGTATTGTGATTGAGATTTCCAAATGATTTTATAGGAAGTATGATTCTTTTTTTGTGAGAAATAATGTCCATTAATCAGGATTCAACAGTGACATCGCACAACTGACAAACTTGTGGACAACAAATGGGACAAATACTACTGATGTGAAACTGCTCACAAGCATCCAAACAGCACACTTGGGCCTCTTCTTAACGGCTTCTAAAAGCGGCTTTTGGTTTTTACTACAGTACCTAACTTTCAAATAAAGTATTTTTCAAGACAGGGTCTACAAATTAATTGTAGTACACGTTAAAAGCCCAACATCTGTATCAACCAAAATCGCAAGCGAGTATCCCTCTTTCCGTAATCTCTGTCGCAAACAGCTAAAATTCAAAATTTTCAGCCAAAAACCAATAACCGCAGCCATATCAAACAAGCCCGAATCTACCATGCAAAAAAATGCTTTTTAGAATACGTGGAAAATAAGCTTGGAAAGTTCCCCCAAATGATAGCCATGGATATACACATCAAGGTACACATTAAGATCTACAAGCTAATGACTATTCATGAATGGCTTGTGTGGTTTGGTCAAAGAAAAGATGTCTGCTCCCCTATATTTCAAACTTTTTTCTCCCTTGTTGTGAAGAGTTCAGCAATTTATTCGTGTTATAAACTTACAAGCATCAAGGAGTTTCGAGATAGGAAATCAACCAACCAGACAGAACCCCTCTGCTTCCGGAATGCTCTGAAGAATTCGAGATGGAAATGGACTTCACCTGTTTCCATATTGCAACACTAACGACCATGTCCTTGCTGTCCAAATCCTTAATGAACGCATCGAAATTCTCTTTGATTTTGATTAGTCTATACAGGACACCACCGACCACCAATTTTCAGTTCAATTGCGGCCTAACACAACTGCATACCTGTAAAACATGTAGATCACTCATTTAAGGAGGGTTCTCTGAATGATTCATCTCTTCTGTTGCGTGACGCCCTCACCTACTTAACTCTGAACCTGCCAACCTCACAAGGACATGCATGCCTGTTTTGTTGACCAGGACATGTTCATGAGCTAAAAATTAATTATGACCAATCCTATTTGCAAGATTACAATCACTACAATCTAGGCATCTTTGCACTATATGCATCAAATGCGTCAAGAGATAAACTTATAAAAAAGATCAGAAAAGGATGGGAAAAAAATGGGCAACTCAAAAGCTTAGATTGGCAGAAATTAAATCGTGTGAGCACCACATTACCAAACACAAACAATCAGCAAACAGTAGCACCAACCACTTTCTGAATACTAGCTTGCAAGAGACCAATAGCTACTTAGGATGTATATTTCTTCACCTTTACTCTTCTAACAACTGCTGAGGCAAGGCACACAAGTCGTTCTTCTCTACTGAAAAGTATTGCAGAAAGACACAAAACAGCAAAAGGACTCATCATATATGGTATGAACAATTTTCCCTAAGAACTTAACTACTAACCCCACTGGTGGAGAAAAAAAAAGAGAGAAAAGAATTGATGATTGAGGTGTTATGCACTACATGGATGTAGGTATCATCTGAAGTGGCTGAGGTGGCTGGTGTGGTGGTGCCTGCACTCATCGAGGCCACAGCATTGTATCACAGGGTAGCAAGCCACAAAGAGGCACCTCCCAATCCCTCTAATGACAGAGCTGAGCACGTAGCAGGGGCAGCAAGCGTAAGCTAAGGGGTAGTCTTCATCGTGAGCCCCCTCGCCTCTTCCTTTGTGGTGATTGCTCTTCCTATGACCCATTTCTGCTCTATTAATTCTCTTGTTTCGGTTTCCTCCAAACCTAAAAGGAAGAGAAAAACAAGAAGCACCTGCTTGAATCAGAAGGTGTTTTACATATATGGGGTGTGCACAAACCAATTGATCAATTGTGTTTTTTTGATGCTACTCTCTTAATCCAGAGAATTAGTTTCCACAAACCAAAATGTATCAAAGAATACGAACCAGAGACATGAACAAGGGAGATAAGGTAGAATCTTTTATGCATACCTTTAATTAGCTGGATGAGCCATACTTGGAGCCCTCAAATTAGCAAGAAGCCTGACAGAACAGATGCTTGCTTTCCTATCAGTTGTGCAAAAGTTTGTATATATGTTGGCAGTGGATGGATGGATGGATAGATTGAGGGATAGAGATGAGGGAAGCTTTTCCAAGGCTCCAATGAAGAGACAAAGAGATGCCTTAATAATATGCTTGCACTCCTGTTTCTCTTTATGATTCCTTCTTAGTCTTTTGCTCCTTTTTTCCTCCTCTTTATTATTTTAATATATGTTGGATGTTTTTTCTTTGTCTTAAGGCGTCACCAAATGTTTAAATAAGAGGACACGATGCATCATCTGGTGAAACGTTTTGTTGGGTCGTATTCTCCCCAGAAATGACACAGACGGAGACAAGGAAAATTGAAAGTGGTAGGTAGCACCCACAAGAGCACCACGAACGAGCAAGCGTGATCTGGCACTCGAGTTCAATTTTGTTTTCGTTTTAGGTTCCAGCAGTGTCCAAAAGAGGATCGAGGTAGCTCGATTGGTCATAGACGTCGCTGAATGTGTCGGCCACCGGCCAGGTTTCCATCCTAGGAGATAGTTGAAGTGGACATGGTCGTAAGTTGTTACGACTACAACGGAGAGACGTGGTTGTAAGTCGTTACGACTATAGCAATTGATAGAATCACTTTATGGTCGTAAGGAGCTACGACTACGGTGATCGACCGTGGTCGAAGGAAGTGCAGCGCATAGGCGGTGAACGTGGTCGTAACTTCAGCTGAGGTTTACGACTACGAAACTGGAGCAGCGAGGAGTGATCGGAGAGATCACAGTGTGGTCGTAACGACTGTCTGCGTGGTCGGAGAACCAACAGAGCGGTCGTAGCGACTCAAGAGGTGATCGTAGCCTCTTCAACGTGGTCGTACGGCTGCAGGAGGTGGTCGTAGCGACTTGAACATGGTCGTAAAGATTCTAGAGTAGTCGTAAAGTCTGTAATCAGTGGTATCAGAGCATGGGTGACAAAGGCGAAGGCTCATGCGTGAAGCATCGACTGGGAGGTGTGGGAGACGCTACAGACGATGAACGAGAGCGGTGATCATGTGGAGGTGCTCATGATTCAAGAGAGAGGAGCAGGTGGCTCAGGCGCACGGGAGTGCAGAAAGAAGTGGAAGCAAAAGAGAAGATCGAAGTGGTCAAGAGGAAAAATAAGATTAAGGAAGTGATTGTTAGAGTTTGTAATCGTGTTTTCAGTTTAGAAGTCATAGTCGTGTATGACTTAGTGATCGTGTACGAGTTTGGTCGTGGTCGTATAAGAGTCCGCTTCATAGTCGTAGCTGAGTTGGAGTCATAGCCGTAGTCGTACCCGAATCGAAGTCGAAGATCATCGTATAAAAGGGCAGGCCATTTTACCGAGAGGAGCAGAAGCGAGAGCACCAAGTCAACGAGATGTAGTCGCAGAGGGGTGCTAGGAAGAGGACGACCTGTGTGGTGGCAAGAGCACCGAGTGAAAATGATGCAGTCGTAGAGGAGGTGCAGAGCATGGAGCGACCGGCGTGGTCGTAGATGATCGCCGTGAGTTTGGAGCGACCGACGTGGTCATAGACGGTCAGCGTGACCGTAGAGCATGGAGCAACTAGCGTGATCGTGAGCGATCAGCGTGATCGCAGAGAAGATAAGCGACCAGTGTGGTCGGAGGAGGCGACCAGCGTGGTCGTATGTGATCGGCCTAGGCGACCGACGTGGTCGTAGGCGATCAGTGGAGGCGACTGATGTGGTCGCCGACGGTCAGTGAGATCGCAGGAATTCGCAGATGTGGTCGTAAAGGAGTTACGACCACGGCGAACAAAGGCTCGCAGACGTGGTCATAAAGGAGTTACGACCACGACGAGAAGGGGATCGCAGACGTGGTCGTAAAGGAGTTACGACCACAGCGATCGGGCGGAGGGCGTCCGCAGGAGTAGCAGACCTCGTCGTAAAGGAGTTACGATTAGGGTGACGAACGGAGGTGTCCACTGGAAGAGAAGTTGTGGTCGTAAGGAGTTACGAACACAGTCACAGAGCCAAGGACGACAACGAGCGAAGGTGTTTGTGGTGCTGAAGACCATAGCGGTCGATAGAAGCACTGTGTAATTGTAAGGAGCTACGACTACAGTGATCGACCATGGTCGAAGGAAGTGCAGCGCATAGACAGTGAACATGCTCGTAACTTTAGCTGAGGTTTACGACTATATCTGATTATTAACTATTAACGGCCAAATTCTAATGCATTACTTGCCAAGGGTTGAAAGTCCTGACTCTTTATTTTTTTTTTTGGACTTTTTACTGTAACTGTCGTGAGCTTTTGGTAAGTCAAAAAAAATAAAAAATTCAAAAAAAACACCACTAAATCTTTTAGGACAATGTAAAGAATAATGAAATAAAAGAAAAATAAAAAAGCCAAAAGGCTAAAAAAAGTCAAATTTTAGAAGTCAAAAACTGAAATCATTCGTAGCTAAGCCAGATAATTTCAACAGTACTACTGCTACAGCGTGAAATGAGCTGTGTATAGGGCTGTTTGGATCCTTGCCAAAGATTGCCTCACCTTGCTGGACTGGTTTTGGCGTTTGGTAGCAGAAAAAAAAGCTTTTGCTTTGCCACACAAACTCGCCAGCCCGAGCAAGGGAGTCAAATTGGCTCTCCTACGTGAGCAAGGTTCGCCGTGCGTCATTCCTCTCGAGCTCGTGCTATCTCCCTCTCTCCTTGCGAAGGTCTCCCCTGCTGCCTCCCTCCCTTCTCAACTCTGGTCGGCCTGCTGGAGAGATCACGGCGTGGATGACCTCGGCGGCGGCAGGTCTTGAAGCTCGGTGCGGATGACCTCGACAAGCTCGGCAGCGACGGATCTAGAAGCTCGGCGTGCACGGACGTGCTCGGCGGCGGGGCTCGAAGCTCGACGCGACGCGGACGACCTCAACGGCGACGGGCTCAAAGCTCGGTGCGGTGCGGCGACGGGCTCGAAGCATATGAGCCGGTCACTGTTAGCATAGGCGCGTTCTTGCAAGAGTACCGCAACTTCAAGTCGCAGCTCCAAAGCGACAAATGGTGTTTTGCACACCGTCAAAAAATACCAAGAGAATAATTTGTAACCGGCACTCATTTGTCTTCTATTGTTCATATATTTATATACAAGTACATGAGTAAGAACACTTTCATCAGTGGGAATATTTTCACATGTGAATACTAAGGACTACCTCTAGTGGAAACACTAGCACTAATGAAAATACTAAACATCAATGAAAAAATAAGAATACTAAACAACAATAGAAACACAACTATAGTTTATTTAACACTCCCCTCCAAGCACAACCAGTGAGGTCATCATTTATTTTCTCTCCGACCTTGACAAACTCCAACGACGCGCTGGTGACATCCGTCAACACCCGAACGGAGCATCTCGCTCTCACCGATCTCTACTCACACATGCTGGACTACAAGATGTGTCATGAGCAAAGCAGCCTCATGTTCCAGCCCTCCGCGAACAGTGTTTCGGGGCAATCACGGAGGGCATGGACACGGCGGTGGTGGTGGATGTGGACGCGGCTAAGGTGGTGGCCAGGAACAGTGTTAGTACCAAGGGGCCAATTACAGCAATCATCATGGCGGCAACAAAGGGTCTGACAATCGGTCCGTCTGCCAATTGTGTGGAAAGATCGGCCATGTAGCTTTTAAATGCTACAAGTGTTTGATCACACATTCTAGCAGGAGGAGCGCACAACGGCAAACATCACCGCAAGATCAGGGTTTGACACACCCCGGTACACGGATACCAGGGTAACTGATCATATCACTAAAGAATTGAACAAATTGACGATGCACGAGCGGTACTCTGGCAAACAACATGTTCACACAGCAAATGGTTCAGGTATGCTAACTGCTCATATTGGTTCTTCTAAATTTCATATATCACATAAACCCTTGTTCCTAAACAATGTTCTTCATATTCCACACACGAATAAAAATATGTTATCTGTTCATAAACTCACGACGAATAATAACATCTGTCTTGAATTTTTTCCTAACTATTTTCTCATCAAAGATCACACTTCGAAGAAGGTGCTCGTTCGTGGTCCTAGTGAGGGTGATCTATACCCTATTCCTAGCTCGGCTACATCTAGGAAAACCCTCACTGTTGTCAAGCATAGTTACGAATGGTGGCATTGCCGTTCAATCCATCACTCATCTCTAGTAGTGAATCAGATTCTTCAACGTCACAGCCTATCTTTTTTCATGAGTCCAACAGAGCTCTGCTTGTGATGCTTATCAACAGAGCAAAAGTCATCGGTTTCCTTTTCCTCGACCAAATAGTGTGTCAACATCACATCTTGAATCTGTTTTCTCCGATGTTTGGGGGCCTATGTGCACTTCCTTTGATGATTTTAAATACTATGTGAGTTTCATTGATGATTTTAGTAAATTCACCTGGATGTATGGTCTCAAAAGTAAAGTTAATGCCTATCACATATTCAGCTATTTTTGTTAGGCGAGTCTCAGTATAGGACTCGGTTTGAGTTAAGGAATATAGAGTTGTATTAGGTATAAAAGAGTATTTGTGGAAGATTGTCCGGATTAGCCAAGGACTCTCCTCTGCTATATAAAGAGGAAGAGATACCATAATAAAGCAAGCAGAGATTACCTCAGTTCTATCCCCTCTCTCTATCTCCGGTCTGACCGCCCCTAACCCTACCCCTCCGGTCTGACCGGCCGCTTCCCTCCGGCGCAATTCTTCTTCCTCCTCCGGTTCGACCGCCCTTCTACGGTCTGACTGCCGTGTCTTCAGCACGGTGCCTCCAACATCTTCAAATCTTCGACCTCCTGCAGCGCATACATATAACCTGAGGTTAAGGCGTGACAGGTCCGGTTTTAATAACTATGGTAATGATATGCTTTAATCTGCCTCATATAATCACATTTGATAACATTGCACTTAGATCACTTGGTAGCTTGTTCTTCCTGTCTATATTAGTGTTTGTATGTTGAAGCTAGTGCTTAAAAACTAGTCAACCATTTGGAACATGGTAATTTCCCAATATTCCTGTAGGAATAGCAGTATTCCTATAAAATTCCTGGGAAATTCCCGTGGAGCTCTTGGTTTACATAAGACGAACAGAATAGGAGTGAACTATGTTTCATGGCTTATGTGCATGCCATAAGGTTTGGGAAAAAAATCAATTAAATTCTAGGTGATTGGGGGTCACATGCATAGATATAAAAGGTGAAGTTTGCAAAGGGTGTTATTGAATATTACGTTGTTCTGTCTTGTCAGGTTTGATGTATGTAGCCCCAAAATGGGAAAGAATCAAAGAACAATTGTCACTTGTCAGCATATCAACCATTTTGTGAACGTATGTGCCAAAAATGTTGAAATGCGAGAGTTCTGCTTTTAACAATGAGGTGAAACTAAACTATTATTCCGGTGGTCTACAGAATTGAAGTTATAATATCTTCCAGTTTCAGTGTCAATTTTCTTGTGGGACCCACCAACTTATTTGTGCTGTAAATGGAAATTGAAAGACCTTTCCCAGACCTAAGCGATCTTCATTGTTTTTGGTTGCAGTACAAGAATGTCAGGCCAGACTACTTGAACAACATCTGGAAGGTGATGAACTGGAGAGGTGTACGAAAATGTGGTTGCATGATTTGTCTGAATAGGCAATACTCATCTGCTCTTTGGTTTTCCACTGTGCTGGTCTTGGTATGCAATAAAAACGGACCTATTCATGCAGCGCCAACAGAAAACATTTTCGGAATGGATTCAATAGCCATGGCTACCAGTTGGAAGCCCGCCTTTTTTTCAGCTGTTGTCTGGGGAGCCAAACAACATATTATCATAATCAATTTCATCTTGAAGCATCCACGTTTTGTCTTGCCTTCCTTTTTCTGCCGTTTTGTATAGAAAGACCACTTGGAGTTGGCCATCGTGAACATATCTCATCTTTGGAGTAAAATAAAAAGAAGAAAAAAGAGGAAAGGTTGTCTAAGATAGTTAATACATAATGAAGGTCACGAGCTGCAGAACATAGTTGATGCAAAATGAAAGATCATGAGAAGCATTGCCAAATGTTAACCATTCTAACAGTGGTTCTACTCTCTCCCCCCTTCTCCCTCTTTCTGACTTAAAACAAAAAGAGGAACAATAACGCTACATTGACGAAGCTATTGTTTGCATACAAAGCAGGTGAATCGAAGCAAATGCCTATTGAGAACATTATACAGCATGAGAGACCCAGATGCAACTGTACAGAGCAATTTTTGCGGCTTGTGGAGTGCAGGATGACAGGTGTTCCAATTTCAGATTACTGCCATTGTGAGAGCTCTCCTCTGGCTTTGAGAATCCTATGTTCGCCGGGAAACTTAAAGACCTGCTCATCTCACAGCCACATTTGTTCTGTTTAACAACAAAAATCATGTCTACTTAGTAAACCACATATTCGCAGTCATCGCAAATTTCGGATCTCCCATGCGACCTCAATGCAAGAAGTGATGGGACAATTGGTCTTGATTGCATTGGCACCTATATGAGATCTGCAAGCAGCATAACCTTCCTGCTCACATATTTAGAATATGATCAGATTTGCAAAGTCAAACCCATTTTTTTTAAAAAAATGAAAAGGCTAATTAAGCATTACTGAATTGGTCACTGGTTATTAAGAAAAAAATACCAATTATGTCATATGAGAACTGAAAAGAAGTCGGTTTATGTATGCAATTATACCCTGGTCATTACTCACTAGTCACACTAGGATTTCACCAGTTAATCAAACATTGATACAGCAGAAACAAAAGTGAAATACCTTCCGCAGTGAATTGATGAGGGTACTGAGTGGTGGAGAGTTAACTTTTGCTCGGCTAGCAATCTGAAATCATGTATAAAAAAATTAGATTTGCTGGAAGATTTCTGCTATGAAGTCGACAATGGTACATTGCAGATTGCTGAATAAGCGAATACAGAACTTCAAGACATACCTCATCAAGTCTGATATATCCAGGAGGCAACCTTGGGTCGCTCTCCTCAATCATCGTGTCAAGAAGTTTTTCCAAAGTGATGCCATTCTCACTTGTGTATGCCCATCCCCATTCAGCAGCCAAGCTTAGCATTTCAGTAATGAAAGAGGCATCATGGAGAGGACCTGTCCAAAGTGGGCCTACAACTGTGATAGAATTGGCATTCTGAAAAATAAATAAAAAATAATCATATACTATCATAATTCCTTAGCCAAGTATTTGACACTCAACATGGCTTGATGAGGTTTCTTGGATGGCATACAATTCTCCACTTAGGTGCAAATGAAGACTTATTCATTAGTAAAAAAAGATATGAATTAGCTTCAAATCATATACTTTCTCCGTCAAAGGAAAAAAAAAAAGAGAACTAAGTGCTAACATCAATGAGTAAAAAATGACACAAATAAAGTAGCTACACAGTTTGATTATGATACTTTCGTCATTATTTAATACAACCACATTGATTCAATGTACCTACTGTTTTGTCTGTACAACCACAAGAAATCTGCCCCAGCTCATCAAATCCAAACGTCTGAGATTGACCACAACTCTTGCAATGACAAATGAAACCATAATTACTGCCAAAATAGAAAGGACGTCAGTGACTTAAAACATTCCAATGTATCTACTAATCGGGCTGTAGGATAGTTGGAAATAAAAGATCACTGAGTTCACCTGATACCATCTTCTTTTCCATTGCATAATTGTACCATCACTCGATAAACAGGACCGTGATACGCATAATATGAGAACACTGGTGTTATGTGAAATCCCAGAATAGCTGCTTCCCGTGCAGCACCACCTATAAGCATTCGCAAACCGACCTCATTCGGATATGGCACTGGACGAACATAGGCTCCATATGAAGACAATGAGCTAAGAGAAACAAAATGTTACAGCGTAGACATGAAAGAATTATGACTGTTACAATCCTCAGTACGAACAAACTTGGTCACGTTTTTAAAAAGAAAACTGATGTCAGTATATACAAACCAATGTAAGTCAAGTTTACAGGACAAAAGGAAGCAACTATAACAACAGTAAAGATGTCTCCCTACACTCGATGAAATAGTGATATACACAATCTGAAAGCCAAAAAAAAAAAATCTAACCAGCAATTTGACTTGTGTTCGTTGCTGGCTGGTCAACTTAGCAAGAATTGGTAACACTGCCATTATGCCAACATTTCTAGTTTTCTACATATCACTTTAAATCATGTATATTTTTAGGATACAAGATTGCACCATAAATTGAACTACAAGAAGCAATTGAACTCAATAGATATCCCTCGTTCCAATTGCATAAAAATTGAAGAACCTAATCTGATTTAGGGATTTACCCCTATCAAAATAGCGTATCAGACCCAACCAAAGAAACCAATGCTGGACGAACAAAGATAGGCAAAATTTGGCATTTGCCACTTCAAAGCATGGCACTACAAATCTAAGAGATGTACACGATGCAGAAATGGATAAGAACTCACCATCTCGCGCCATACCCTCTCGCCGATCGCCAATCCGTCGACGTCAGGTACAGAAGGCCCCCAATCTTGAGCGCCAAGAACGCCGCCCGTATGTACGAGGCCTCGCCGCCGAACGAGTCCACGTCGATGACGTCGAAGTACTCGCGCCGGAGGTACCGCTCCGCGAGCAGCCGGGTGGCGTCGAGGTGCGACACCACCCACCTCCTGTTCGCCGCCTGCGGCGCCCGCTCGAAGCGGGAGAGGTTGGCGAGGATGACGGGCCGGAGCGCGTCGGAGGCGTCGTTGGCCCACACGAAGTCGGCGTCGACCTGCGCGAGGTAGCGGAGCGCGCGGACGCCGCAGCCGCACATTGCGTCGAGGCAGAGGAAAGGGGCGGCCGGGTTGGGGCGGCGGCGGCGGTGGAGGGTGGCCGCGAGGACGGCGAGGTCGCGGCCCGCGGCGCTGTCGCTGCGGTAAAAGGCAGAGCCCGGGTCAAATGAGACGCCGCGCTCGGAGTGCGTGCAGGCGGGCGGTGAGGGGCGGCGCCGGCGGGGTTGGGGAGGAGGGGAGAGGGTTCGGTGGAAGGAGAGAGTGGCAGCGGGGGAGGCCATGGTGGCGGGAAGAAAGGGGAGAATGCGTCGAGCGTTTTGGATTGGGTTCAGGCGTTCAGCTCAGGTACACTTCACAGTTGGTATTCCCTCTCCAAGTCGCAACAGGTTCTCCGGGAACATTCCAACAAGTAGTGCCTACATCTGGTTAAAGTACAATCATTTTGATAGTAGTATATCTGATTCTACTACCATCATTTTGAGGGAGTTTTTGTAACTTATAGCGCATATAGCGGACAATAGTACGCACATCTAGTTCTACTACCATCATTTTGATGGTACGTACATCTGGTTCTACTGCCATCATTTTGAGGGAGTCTTTGACACTTATAATGTATTTTGAGATTGTATTTATAAAAATGTCAGTATACGCATGATAATAATAAAAATATCTGTTTTGACATTTGGTCACCGAACATCAACGCCATAGAGTTGACACGTGGCCAGCAGTATCCTATGGCCATGAGGTAGGGGCCTACCGCCTGGCCAGCGTGCGGCCAAGGTGGTGTCGCATGGCCACGGAGCGGTAGGGACCATTACCCACCACTATTACCCCTAATTACCCTAATTAAGCAGACTCTAATCACCTGATGCATGGTGCCCAGGTGCCAGCGTGCGGCTAAGGTGTGTGTGTATATATGTATGTACTGTTTATTTCATCGTAAATTTTAATTTGTAGTATTTTATTATCATTATCAATCTTCGCACTAATATTTCGTCTATCCCATTTATTGCAAGATTTGTCTTTACCGGAGTTTCTTGAAGAGTTCTACATGAGAACTACCAGTGCCAGTCGTAGATCGCGGGTGACGCACGCGGATGGCCCTCTGCTCTTCAAGCTGCGGGGAGGGAGGGATCATTGAGAGTTGGATGATCGTTATGTCCCAATCCTACGGGGCATGTGCTTGTTACCCTTTACAAGGCTGGTCTCCATCAGACGTTAGTTCACCCTGGATGGCAGCGTGCTCTCGGCACTAGTGGACAGGTGGAGGCCCGAGACACACACATTTCACTTTCGATGGGGTGAGATGACGGTCACTCTGCAGGACGTCTTGTTCTTGACCGGTCTCCCTCTTCTGGGTGAGACACTTGTTCCAGCCCCTCCACCGGCAGACTGGAGTGACAGGCTGGTGTATCGGTTCAGCTTGGCTATCCCAGAGGGTGCTCGTGGCGTCTCCCGCATTTGGCCGAGGCATTTCAGTTAGTGTCCCGCAGGATGCACCGGACGAGGTCGTCAGGACGCATCTCATCACGTACCTTCTTCAGCTCTTTGTTCGGAGCATGTTTTCATCCACACACGGCGATATTTGCAACCCCAACTTCATCTGCATCATCGAGTCTTTGGCTGACACGGAGGTTGCGTTGATGCCTCAATACAGTTGGGGATCAGCCGTCCTATGCATCATCTATCAGGGGTTGTATGACTCTTGCTAGCATGGCACCAGTGCTACCTGCAACCTAGCCATCTGCTACGTGCTTCTGTAGTTGCTGAGTTAGGAGCACTTCCTTGTCAGGCGTCTGGCCTTCCAGAAGCCAGTGCACCTGTTCACCGAGTTCACCGACCAGATAGACTAGCCCACTATGGGCTTACAGTGGACTGGTGCCCGTCTGCGCTGGGCCAAGGATAGACCGGCGAGGTCCTACTTGTTGTGGCATAACGAGTTCGAGTCATTGCACGACAACGATATCCTCTGGGCTCCATGGACTCCAGAGCTTGTGATGAGTGTAGCACCACACGGGCAGTCCGTGAAATGCCTACAGGACGCCAGTTATGGGCAAGGACCTGCCATTCAATGTTCTTATATATGGTGGAGGCTTATGCGCCGCAGCACGTAATATGACAGTTTGGATTGTAGCAGGTCTTGCCCCCTTCGAGCGACAGGTTCCTGCAGCGAGTCGTACACCTGTGAGTCAAACTCCATGCGAGTAATGTTTACACTTCGTACGTCTTCTTTTGTAACATCAATGATTCCAAAAATACAGGCAATCAAGGGCTGGTCGGCATGGTATGGACTGGCAACCATTGCAGCAAGAGTGGACGACGACACGGATGGATAGGGCGCTGTTGGATGTCGTAGTGGAGCAGCGTTCGTTTGACGTTCAGACGTATGATGAGTACTTACAATGGTACGTACCTCGGTCACGTGGCAGACTCACTGTTCCTCCACAAGATCGCTCGAAGTAGGTCAAGCACGGCGACAATCTACAACGCTCGTTTGATTTCCATAGCACTTCGCAGCGCTATGACACTGTAAAACAGTTGCAAACTCTAATCGTTTCATTTATGAAATTTATACTAGTCGTTACCGCACCTATTTCATATGTTACTTCAGTTGGAGCTGGCACAGTGCATCGCAATCGCGTCTGAAACCGCCATCAGCAGCCCAGACACACCACCAGCCCTATAGAAAACTTTTTAAGTATATCCTATCGCAAGCCAAAAAATAATACAACCTAAGTTGCGGCTATTCAACGGACCACGCCATGCGCATCGGGCACCCAGTGGGGGCACCATACTTACCCGCCAGGTCATCGCGACCTAGCAAATTCAGCTGGCCATTGCGACCTACCGAGTCCGGCCGGTGTCATAGTACTACCTGTTGATCATCCACGGGCCAGGTCCACGAGGAGGTAATTTCTACAAGTAGTTTACGTAAATGAATTTTCGAGTAAAATTCGAAATGGAAAAAAATACGAGCAAATTACATAATGAAGTATGCTGCATCAAGAAGCTTCATAAAAAAATTGTAAGTTTTTGTGCTCATTTACTATATCTAAAAAATTCTACGAGCAGTGCATGTAAAATAAATTTTCTAATCACACAATTAAAGTAATTAATTGCAACTGCTAATTACCTGCTGTCTTATGACCGTGCGGTAGGCTCTTGGCCGCACGGTGGCCGGGCAGTGGACCCTTGCCGCACAGCCATGGGGCTCCTCCGGCTAGTTGTCAGCTCTTGGGCGTCACTGCCCGGTGACCGGGAGGCAAAACAGACATTTTTTTGCTATTGTTGTTCGTATACTGATATTTTTATAAATACAGACTCCAAATACACTATAAATGCCAAAACTCCATTTTGCGGTTACTCCATAGATCCTACTAAAATCCTACATGTATAGTTCCTCGTTGGCCCCATTTGCACACGCAATGGGCAAAAAAAGACCACGGAAATTCAGAGTGGACATGTCAGGTAGTGCTCCAAACAGATTAAAAGCATGGTTTTTGGTTTGTGCTGTCGATTTTTGGCTACACTGTATTACAGTAACTATTAGCTTTTCTAAAGTCAAAAAATAAAAAAAATAAAAAAATACCGATATATCTTTTGAAGCAACGTAAGTGAATAAGAAAAAACGAAAAGGCTAAAAAGCCAAAAAGTCAAAATTAAAGAAATCATCACGTTTCAAATGACTTGTGGCCTCTGAAAGCTAGAAGATAAAAACTAAAACAGTTTGAAGCGGTCTCAATATGTCATAGAGAAAGAGAGGGTACAGATGGGTGCAAAGGGAAGCCGGTTTTTGCAGTCCATTCATGCGAGTCGCGTAGAAATTTCTTATAAACACAAAGTACTTCAATTGAGTACACGGAGTACTACACGTGTGCGCTAGCCTTTTTTAAAAAAATTACATGAAGGATGTACACTCACACCATACATCGCACACGTACATATATACGTCATACTGAAACATAGGCTAGAATTTAAGCAAAGTTCACCGGATAAATCAGATTATAGATACGTAATTTTTTGCTGAACGCGTACCAGTGTGCACACTGAGTTGAGGCATCCGGGGCGATCGAACGATGGAACGCTGGTGGGCAGCGACGGGAAGCCTGCCAACCGTGCTCGGGCGAACTTGGCCCGTTGGACGTCGCCGGCTACCACTCGGTGGGCCGGCATCCCCATCGGCCATGCGCTCGCCTGGGCCCATCCGCGCACGACCACACGCTTCGTTTTTTTTGCGCACGGATGGCAGCTGCACTTGACCGCGCGGGGATTCGCTAGCCACGCTGCAAAAAAATAGATAGCAGAGGTCGTTGGGCTGTCCCCTCCCTTGACACTTTGCACCGATAATTCGTTCATCCGGTAATCAGGCCATGGATGATCACGTTATATTGTAAAACAACAGTTAGCAGGGGTCGGTGGGCTGCCCCCTCCTTTTTATTAAAAAAAAGCGAACATTTATACTCCATTAACTAGTGCACACGGCCAAACCGCCAACCACAACACCTGCTTGTTACAAGAACCGGAAAACAATCCACTCGTATGAACTAGGCATTCTTGTAACGCCTGCATTTCTAGGAATGCCGTGAACCACTTGTAACTGTTTACAATTATTTAGCTGCGAGTTACATTAGTCAAGTGTATAACATTGCTCATACATGCTCAAGAACAAAAGCCAACTTTATTGCAAGATAAAGACTTAATAACCAAGTATTACAGCGGGACGAGCGGCCCTTAAGTACAATACAAAACCATAACACATCACATGCAAGCCTGAGCGAAAAACAACCCTAATTCCAAGCGCCATCTACTTTGTAGAATCCTTCCACGTCGTCCTCATAGATTTCTTCATTCTCTTGCCAGGCATTTTCTGTTATTGTTTTTACCAAGTATGAATACAAACCACCGCGCTCAACAAGTCACATAGGAAGTACTATTTAACTACATGCAAGGATTTACCAAGGAGTAGGGTAAAGTAGTTCATTATTTTACGTGATGCAATTTTAGTTGTAAACAAGTTTTAGACATAAAATCACAAACTTCTTAAGAAGAACGAGGTTTTACAATTTGAATACCAATCTCAGTCAAATACTAAACCTACTTATGCTTTGTTTTTGGATCTACCCATTAAACACATTCACTTTCCAGAAGCACAGCGTATTCGAATACTCTTCATTTATGACTCTGCAGAGCTGCCCAATTTTGCCCACAAGATCTCTTAACTCCCGCGACAGAATTAAGAAAACAAGACTTTTCACTGCTCAATTCTTTATATAGCCTCTACCTAGTAGGTTTTTTTATCTCAACAAACTCGAGTGGCCCACACAGACTCGTCCGATTTGTCACAGCCCTACCATTGTATGGTTAACCACCACCCATACGAACTCTCCCTCGGTCTCCCCCACCATTTGTAGATATTAAATCGAACTTGAGCAGTTACTAGACCAGGTTTGATGAATTAGCGCTTATGGTTGGGAGATCGCTATTTTCTTTACTTGGCATAAGAGTCTAGTTCTTAGTTTTCTCTGAGACAACTTCCACCCACAAACTCATATTTCAGTGCCCACTGCACTGCCACCTTTCCAGTCCAAGCCTCCACCCTATGATAAGGTCATGGGACCCGGCCGACTCATGGCTTCCCATGAAACTTCCTTACCCTAGAACCACTTTTAAAATTCTATCAGCAAAATATCAATTTTGCTGATAGTCCTTAGTGTATGTGCCCCTGGTTCTAGTCTTTTAGAGGTGGCATAGGTGGCAAGGGGGCTAGAGGCTGCGCAAGTGGCAGGAGCGCTGGAAGCCGGAGTGGCCATCGACCAGCGAGCATCGCTGCACTCTGTGCCCGCACCACAGGAAGGTTCATCCTCTCTGACCCCGACAACCCCATGCTGTAGAATCTAGATGCGTAGACGGTAGATCTGCTCTGCTTGTGTGCCCCTAGAGTTTGTGGTTTTGTATTTCCGAGTTAAATGGATGATAGATCCGTGGATGACTGAATGGATGTGGATTTGGCATATGTTTCTTCTTTTGTTTTACTTTTGGTGCTTACATCTTGTTTAGATGTGGTGAATTACTGGATTTGGCTCAGTTATCTTTACATTAGTGGTTATGTCTTATGAATTGAAATCCATGTTCTCCACATCTTTAAGTCTGAGTAGCCTATATATATAAATATAAATATAAATAAATAAATATATATATATATATATATATATATATATATATATATATATATATATATATAGTAAAATAACGAGTGCTCCTTGGTGCCGGACACCATAAGTCTAAAATAGGTATGTATCGCGTGCGAAATTTTTAAAATTTCTTGGATATCAAGTTTAACTAGTTTACTAACTAGTTCAAACAAGTTCGAATCGAAATTTGAAATGTAGTTGCCTTTTTATTGATAGTTTGATTATAGGTATGTCTTGATTATATATATAAATCAAGAAAGCATGTGACCTAAATTGTTCAAAACTTTGAATTCGAGTATATTTTTCAAAGGTATATGTTTCATTTGAATTGTTATAGATGGGTATATACCCTAAAGCGATAGTTTCAAAAACATACCCGAATTTGGGTTGAATTGCGCATTTGAAATCAGGTGCCGGCACCACGGTGCCCGATTGAGGTCATATATATATATATATATATATATATATATATATATATATATATATATATATATATATATATATATATATATATATATATATATATATGTCAAGTATTTCAGAGGTGTAAGCTACTAAGCTTCATGTCATGCCTTTATCTAAGCTCTTTGTTATCGCTTATAAATTATTAAAATACATATTCTCCACCTCTTACTTGTGATTCTGTGAACAAATACTAAGTATTTCATAAGTGTGAACAAATTGTTTCAAGTTGATTTTTACTATCCTTATGTGAATAGTAAATATAGATAGTTTCAGAAGAAACAATAGGAGCTAAGTGGAATTGTATATTAGTGGAACTAATTGTAGTCTTTCAATCGGTTCCAAGGCACAAAGAATCAAGAGTTAATTTGTGATTTTTAATTATTTTTTATTTTTTATATTATTTGAGATGTTGTCCTAGTATGAATATTTATACTTTAATTTTCGCTATTGTGGACTTTTATGTTTTCTATTGGATAATATTTTTATAACTTCGAATACCTATTTTAAAATTTCTGGATCCGCCCCTGATGAGCCCACATTACATGATAATTGCATCCGAAGAAAGCTAGTCATTACTTTATAAGTACTCATTGAAATCACTTATGTTCCAAATAGGAAAATGAAGGACAATAATCGACACACAGGAAGTGACGCCTAGAAAGGAACGAACGCCACCAAAGCATTATTGAGGCCGCAGCCAATTACCGGTGTCACGTTACGTCCCTCTAGATCCAGATTCGAGCCGTGATACGCTGGAGCGACGCGTGGTCCAGACACCGGCGGCGTCCGCAAACGTGGAGACGCCGGTAATTCCGCCGTCGCTCTCGCCGGAAAATCCACCAGGATGGGCGCTTCGTGTCCCAGCGCAGTACGCTTGTGACGAATCAGGGGCAGGCAGAGCGGTAGCGCCGCGCGCGCATCATCTCCACGTGTCGCCTTCGAGCGCACGCTGCTGCTCCGACCGAATCCATGTGACGAGCATGTGCGAGCAGTCAGCAGAGGAGTTCCAGATCCCGAGGCCAACACACCGCTTGTGGCTGGCTGTGTACGTTTAGGCCGTTTCGTGTTGGACTCTGCTTCTAATTTCTATTTAAAAAATTTAAAAATTAATATAAATATCTATTTTTGAAACGGCTTTTCGATTCTCTCTCTTCGAGGATAAATACCAAATGAGCTCCAAAATTTATGAAATGTTTTGTAGAGTCTCTGGACACAGCGTAATTGTTTTTATAATTTTTCCAAAATTTTATTCATTCTGGATTGTTCCATAAAATTCCTACAAATAATATAATTAAATAAATTTTAGAGAAAAATAAAGGATGGATAAAATTATGAAAAAAAATTATACAAGCAGTTACACTATGTCCGAAGGATCCACAAAAACTTTTATAAATTTTGGAGCTCATTCGGTATGTTTAAAAATTCTTACAAAAAAACATGTTTTAATGAACTATATTGAAAAAGTGCTACAGTGCTACTATAGTACCTGCGTGCTCGTCTGCTGCGCTAGGTGTCTGGCACGTCAGCCGGCCGCACCAGGTGGCTATTTTCATAAAAAAATTATCAATGAGACTAATTCTACAAATAACTTCTCCCAGGAGTCCAAAAAATAAAAAAAAACTTGCTTAAGAAGTTGCTAAAGAGATATACAGTAGTTTGTCTACAAAAAATAAAAAAACTTGCTTAAGAGATATACAGTAGCTTGTCGTGCAGTTGCCTACGGTTTTAACTCATTTAAAGATAACGTTAGCGACAATATCTCCGACAAGTTGCCTATAAAAATCATTCATTGTCAACTACAACTTCTCTCTTTACATATTTACAATAGTTTGCATGCTCAATTTATCTTTTGTATAAAAAAATACCACACTGTCTCTTCACATCCTCTCTCTCTCCTCCAACTATTATTGGAGATGCTCCTAGAAGATAGTACCGTATCATAAAACACTCATTTCGACTTTTCGAGACTGAAGCCCCATGCAATGAACTCATATATAAGTACCTATGCAAGTATTAATGCTTAAGTTTTTACGTATTCTCTCCAATGTGATAAGAAAAGCCTTTAAAAAGGAAGGAATTTTGTACGAACCAAAACAAGTCCTATGGAAATCTTACAAACTTTGATACTGTTGCAGTATAATTGCTATAAGGCCTGTTCTTTTCCTCCGAAGTCGACGACTTTTGATTTTTATTATAGTACCTAACTTTTAAACGGAGTATTTTCTCAAGACAGGGTCTACAGGTTAAACGATCTACACGTTAAAAGCCCAACATATGTACCCGCCAAAATCGCAAGTGAGTATCTATCTCTCCATAATCTGTACCGTAAATAGCCAAAATTTAAAAATTTCAACCAAAATCCATAAGCCGCAGCCGAAAAAAACAGGTGCTATATATTTGCCCTGGTAGGTGAAGCGCATGATGCATTGACGGTCAAGTTGTGTCAGTTGACAGGAGAGGATAGCACAAATAATGCATTATAAAATATTAAACTAAGCTATGGGCCTCAACATTATGTTGGATCCAGATTTAGATATGGATTAATCATTTGCCCCGATTCTTCTTGTCTGTTGATTGAACCTGATTGAAGAAATGTGTATGCAAATTTGGAGTTCATTTTCTTTCGTTCATATTTAAATTTATCTATTGTACAAGTTCATGCATTTAATTACACCCATTGTACACAATTCTCTTTTTCAAGGACATCTGCTACTTCTCCTGTTTGTGGAACTACCAACAAAATGATGAGAAAATGGCGTTCCAAGTACCTTCGCAAAGTATATAATAAGACTTTGGGCTGTACAGAGCGGAGTGATATGACCTAGGGTGAGAAATGGATATCAATTATCCGTATTATTTGATAATTGTATTCGTTAAGATATAAATATGGTATAGATTTTTTTCATCCTATTAATAAATTCTTTTCTATTCATATTCAAATTCGAATTCGTATAAAAAATATAATGCAAAAGTGGTAAGAACTTTTGCGATCCAAAATGTTATTTTATTCAAACTTCGTATTCGAATTTGATGAAGCAATATACATATTTTATTGTAATATGCCTGATTAGTTGGACAAGCCTTTTCAATTTAATGTAAATTATATTCCTTTAGGTGAAACAAATAAATTAGAGTGATTAAGTGCGATTGCATGAGGATAAAGTGTCATTAATATCTCCACACTACATAAGTTGTGAGATATCCATATCCAACCATTTTGAGTAGATATTTGATTCCAATTCGTATTCCTTCTGACATTAAATTTGTATTCGTATTTGAGCATATTCGAATTCATATTCATTTAAAAAAATACGAATACAAATGTGGTTTCACCACTATTGATCCGTTTCCCATCCTAGATGTTCCAAATAAAAACTAGAACGCATGTCTAAATATATTGTAGTCGAAAAGGCTAACCAAATACAAAATTTGGAATGCTCTATAATTGGTCAAATTTATGCTGTAAAGTTCTAGGTAAGAGAGATGGAAGAGGCTAAAATTGGAACTGTTACTCTTTTTTTTGAAGTGAATATAACAAGAATGTACTCACATAGACACACAACACCGCACACACTTATACACCTATTTAGGTGTGTTCAATACACAGATATAAGACAAGATAAAGATCTTAGAGTTTTACAAAGCACAAGCATACACTTTAACTACTAAAAACACCAACACACGTCTATACCTCTAAAAATAAGACATCCACAGGCTCCAGCCTAGGTGGATGCACCGCTCATTTGACAGTCGCCCCAACCGAGCTACGGTCCTCGTGATTGTAAAATTCGCGGAAGCCCCTTAGAGAGAATCAAAGATCGAATAATACTCCAAAAACACGATTGAGGTGGCCCGTGCTGCCGACCTCCCACGTCTCCTAATCCCTCCTCCCTTCGCCTCCTCAAGAACAGGAAACGGAAAAACCAACCAGGACCAGGTCCATCGCATAATCGAGAGAAACTCTACCCCTCCACTACTGTTCCTGGGGGATTCTCGAGGCTCCAGATTTGGCTTCCTGGCATCTGCAACTAGATCCTTCAAGGTATCTTTCTCTCTTTGTTTTGCAAATTGCTTCCTCGCTTTTCCCCTTCTTGATTTAGGGTGATTCTTGGTTAGGACATTATGGGCTGCTGTTTAGCTGTGAGAGGAATTCGTAATCTTGAAGTTGTTTGCTACGACGCACCTAGATTTGTAATCGTTTACATGATCTCGGACCTGAGCGGGCTAATGGAAAAATAGAAACAATTCGACATGATATGATTGTGAGCGTGAATGTAACCCAGTAAAAGTCGAAGAAGTAATTTATTTCTGTGGCCAAATTCTAGTTGTAAGTTTGTGTTGAGGGCTTGGATAGTGGGCTAGAATGTTAGATTGATAAGTTCCTTCCTAGTTGTTATTATTGTTGATATATGGATATTTCTTTTTTGGCCTCTTGGTTCCCAAATGTGATAAAAGGCCATCCTCCGTTAAACAGTATGTAAATAAGACATGTGGCTTTGTGTGTAGATGCTTTTGCTCCCTGACTAGCTCAATACCAGGGGTTTAATTCCCTTTAGATTCTACCTTGTGGCAGAGATGAGATGGCAAGGTATATATACAGTTCAGCTCTATTTCTAAAAAAATGTTTTCATGATGAGCATAAGTATCACAAACAACAAAATGGGAACTCTTGACTTGGCAGTTGTACACTGTAGATTAAGAGAGACTGAATTGTGAGGCCATCGGTACCAGTCTCTATTTACAAAGTTTTTGATTAACTGATTAACTCAGCTGGTATTGCCACTGTCTTCTAGTGAAATCGAATGAATTGACAAGTTACGACTTACGAGTATGCCTTCCATTTTCCCAAATGATACTAGACAGTGAACAATTCAGATTTAAAGTTTCTTTTTCTCCATAATTAAAATTACACAGTACAGATCTTATTTAATGAGTGCACATATTATTTGAGCTGACTAGTGAATGCTGTTACATGGTTCAACTCCCTTCCATAAGAAGCTTCTTTGGATTTTGTCGAATTATTTAGTAACCTACTTTTGTAAGTTAGAAAGCTGTCATGAAATTTATAGAATAAGGCTACGCCTTTTTTGCGGCCTCTCTAACTATCCACTTCACTTCTTTTGTTTTGTCCATAAGATGGAATCTACATATGATCAAGCGGTGTGAATTTATCACTGCCTTTTCATCGTGTGCTGTCTCTACTATATTCCTTTGTTGTACTTTTCCTTTCAAGGTTAAGGTGATCTACTTTGCTTCCCATGCCCTTTGCCTTTTTCTTACCAAGCTTTAAATGATCTGATGAGAAGCAGACCATGAGTAGGTCAATTACAGAGTGTGCCTGATCAATTATAGTAGGAAAAGTCTATATTACTCCCCTGAAATTTGATGGAGTATCCACTTAAAATCCCCTGAACTACAAAACCATGTATTCTATACCATGATCTTCTGAAACCAGAGCAAAGAAACCCCTGAAGTGGTTTTGCAGTCAGTTTTGCCTCCGTGGAGGATGATGTGGATGACGACGTAGTGATTACTAAGCAAATTAAACATATAGAAATTTCTTGCATACTATGGCCCACATGTCAGTGAATACAACCCTTTCTTCCTCGTCTCTCCTTTCCGCTTCTCTCTTCATCCTCTGCCCAAGATTGAGGACGATGGAGAGAGAGGAGGAAGGAAGAAGAGAGGGGAAAGAATAGTGCTACTACTCATTGACACATGGGTCCAGCGTGTAAGGAGATTTTATTCAATTCCGTTGCTGAGTAATTGCCACATCATTTGCCATGGTCCAGGTGGCAAAACAGCCTCCCAAACCACCTTAGGGAATGATTTGCTCCAGTTTTAGAAATTAGGGTGTATGATACCTGATTTCATAGTTCAGGGGGTTAAATAAACGCGCAATCAAACTTTAGGGGGTTGGTATAGACTTTTTCCATTAAAGTACACATACGTGTATGCAATCAATTGAATTAATTACGCAATCAATTGAATTAATTACATACATCTACAACATTGTTAACTTATTATTTCCAGTGGAATTTTTACATTATTATTTTTTTTGCTCCAATGTTGTTTTCTACATATTCTAGGTTTCTCCTTTTGTAATGATTATGTAGGACCAATTTGGCTTATGTTTATGTGCATGTAACTCCCTTGGTCTTTAGGTGCACTTGTTCACATCCCGCATTGAGCCAGGTTTGGCCCATAATAGGATTTGGATCGACTTTAATTTAGAATGGGTGAATTGGCTTCACACCTATCTATGGGTAGGGTAGGGATGCAATCGGAGCAGATACGGATGGATATCGCTCATTCTGTATCCTATTTTGCATTTTTTCTCGGAGTCGGACACGGATAATACCGAATACCCATTTCTCCATTCCGTATTCGTTCCATAAGCCTTCGGACGGTCGGTCGGACGGAAATTATTCGCTTCTTTTGCGCCCTACACAGGACATTGGACAATATGGTGCAATCAGAGTGAACACTAAGAGACTAATTGCTGAGATGTCGAAGCAAGAGTACTTAGCATTTCTTGCCTGTTTAAATGTGGTAATCCGCCTATATGTTATCTTGTTTCTAAATGAAATCTCAACAGACTTACTCATATTACTTAACATACAGATATATATGGACGGATGTTACTCATCTTGTATCTTATTCCATATTTTTTCCTTGGAGTCGGAATCGAATATGGATAGTGCCGGATACCCATTTACCTCTTCGGTATTCGCTCCACGAGCCTTCGGTCAGTCGGTCAGATGGAGATTTTTCGCTCTGTTTGTACCCCTATCTATGGGTACCTATGCCGCTCCTAGCTTGGTGGACTTATGTACGCCACGGGCTTTGGCCGAAGCTGAGATTTGGCTTTGCAAGGCCCAAGCTTGTTAGGGCCCAGTTCGAAAACCCAACACTAATGGCTGAAGCCCACTGCGACATGTTTCATAGTCTTCTGCCCAGCAAAAAAAAACCCAGCCCTAACGCCATTAAACCCACTTCATTAATTGACCCCACATGTATCTAGAAAGCTACAAACACATGTCCTTGCTTTTATCTGTACGCACACTTTATTTTTCTTTTATTTTACAACTTTACATGCACAGTTTGTTGCTTTTGTTTATGGCTTGTGTATCTGGCAATATTTGAGATATATTTGAAACTTTTTTATTTGGTGACTTCAATAATTAATCATGCTTCTTGGTTGTATTGGCAGCATTGCAAATTGCTTGAAAGGCCATTCTAGGGAATGCAGAAAGATGTGCTTGCACGCCAAAGATTTCTCTTGTGAAGAGGATGGTATTTCTCCAATTGATTTGAATGCACTGATTCTTGATGAGCGAGGATTTCAGTTGCATGTTTGGTGCATTCTCCAATCACAAAGCAATAATCATGCTGCCAATGTCAGAAAAACTGCTATGCTAGATCATGCAATTTCTGAAGATGGTTGAAGTTTTTTGTCTTATGAATTTCTCTTGCTAGACTCCAAGTTCCAATAAAGAATTGATTTCTAGGATTTATTTATGATGGAAATAGAGAAAAATGGAAACATTCTGATGCAAAGGTATGAGGTTGGGAAATTACTGGGGCAAGGAACTTTTGCCAAGGTCTATCATGCTAGGAACATTGTGACTTCGCAAAGTGTTGCTATCAAGGTGATTGACAAGGACAAAATTTTCAAGGTCGGCCTAATGGACCAGATCAAACGAGAGATATCAGTGATGAAATTAGTGAAGCACCCCAACATTGTACAGCTTTATGAGGTCATGGCTACCAAAACCAAGATATATTTTGTGCTAGAATATGTCAAGGGTGGTGAATTGTTTAACAAAGTGGCCAAAGGTAGGTTAAAAGAAGATGCTGCGAGGAAGTACTTCCAGCAGTTGGTAAGTGCTGTTGATTTCTGCCACAGTAGAGGTGTGTATCATCGTGATCTGAAGCCAGAAAACCTACTTGTTGATGAAAATGGAAACCTGAAAATTTCAGATTTTGGATTGAGTGCTCTTGCTGAGTCAAGACGACAAGATGGCCTTCTACACACAACTTGTGGAACTCCAGCATATGTGGCGCCTGAAGTGATTAGCCGAAAAGGATATGATGGTGCCAAAGTTGATACATGGTCCTGTGGGGTGATCCTGTTTGTTCTCATGGCTGGTTATCTGCCTTTCCAAGATTCAAATTTGATGGAGATGTACAGAAAGATTGGGAAGGCAGAGTTCAAATGCCCAGCCTGGTTTCCATCTGATGTACGCAAGCTAGTGTCGAGAATTCTTGACCCAAACCCTAGAAGTAGAATGCCAATTACAAAAATAATGGAAACTTACTGGTTTAAAAAAGGGCTTGACAGCAAGCTAATTTGTAAGAATGTGGAGATAAAGGAAGCGGTAACAGTTCTTGCTGATGTTAATGTGGTTTTCTCATCCACAGGTAGCAGTAGCAGCAAAACAGTTGAGGAGAAACAGGATTCGGGAAAACTCACCAACCTTAATGCTTTTGATATTATTTCTCTTTCAGAAGGCTTCGATCTTTCGGGCTTGTTTGAGGAGACTGATAAAAGAAAAGAGGCAAGGTTCACATCTAGTCAATCAGCTTCAGCTATTGTCTCAAAACTAGTGGATGCTGCCACATGCTCAAAGTTGACGGTAAAGAAGAAAGAAGGTGGTGTGCTGAAAATGGAAGGTGCAAGTGAAGGAAGGAAAGGTGTCTTAGCAATTGATGCAGAGATTTTTGAGGTCACTCCTTCATTTCATTTGGTAGAGATCAAGAAGAACAATGGAGATACACTAGAGTACGAAAACTTGTGGAAGCAGGACATGAAACCAGCACTTAAGGACATCGTTTGGGCATGGCAAGGCGAGCGTCAGGATCGGCAAACTGAAGATCATGAGCGTCCATAGAGTTGTTTCAACATCGAACTGATCGGTTGCCACAGTAAGGCACTGCCATGGTTAGTGTTCCGGAGTTGGATCATCTTGTACCTCGTTTGTATTCGTTTTACCTTCTAGTCTTCTCGAATTAACAGCTTAGTGAAATTTGCAAAAAAAAAAAAAGTATAATTGGATTCTGAACTTGCAGTGCAAGCACTGTAGTTGTTTAAGTTGTATTTGTCAATTTAATTAATTCTTGTTGTTCAGTCTACTGGCAATCGAATTAGGTCCAACAATATGCTACCTAATTCCAGTATGTTTTCCGGATGCGGTTGCAATTCAGAAAAGGCATAAACAAGTTGGATTCAAAGATATCATACATGCTGTGGTGTTTGTGGTTGAAAAGGAATAACTGAATTTTCAGCGGGCGGTACAAACCGTGGCAAATATTGGAACACAAGCAAAAGGAGTTTGGGCAGTGGCAGATGCTGTAGTCTGATGAAATGGAGTCAATTTTGGTTCTTACCCATTACACAGCCAATTGGTTGCCATACCCTTCATTTTTTATGTGCCACTAGTAGTATTCTAAAAAAAACAGTGAACAAAATGTTAGCTTGCCACTAATAGTTAACTAGTTGCTCTAAACTGTTCGCTGGTTGACAATCTCCAATTGCTATCAACTGTCTGTAAAAAATATCAACCGACAAAGGAACTGCAAATCATGAGGCACTAATATACTATTGAGTCCTCTTTTTTTTTGTTGAGGAAATTGGCTACAGGACACCATCCACTGTCCCCTTTGCCAATGGACATCGAAAATACATGGTTTAGCTAGAATGCACTGACAAAAGCTGTAATTTTGCTGTAAGACATTGAGCCCCATATTTTATCATTTTCGGGCCAGAGGAAGAGAATTTTCGAAAAGACTCGGGTACCCCTGTCCACCCGATGCGATCGAACCCTAAAGCAACACTGTGACGCGCATCCCGGATCCAACCCCGTTGGTGCGTTGTGCCACCGCCGCCCCTGCGTTGCACCACTGCCAAGTCGCTTGCACGTAGTCTCTGCGAAACAACCCCGCCGCCCCATCTGCATCGCTCCAAGTCGGTTGCGCCCCCTGCGCCCTCTCCGAGTCGAGGGGCCGCCCGTTACCCCACTTGCGCTCGAGGCGAGGCCCTGTGTGAGGTAAGCAACCCCCTCCTTCCCTTGCATCGAGTCCTCTTGGTCCCCTTGCGCCTGCGCCGCGCTGAGCGCCCTAATTCTCTTGCTTGACAGTTCACAGTCATGGCGATTTGATTTTCTGGCCGAATGGATTGTGCAGATGTCAATGGATTGTGCGAAGATAGTGTTGCAGTCGGAGTCCTCCATGTCAGGGCCTTCTAGGGCGCTTCAGCTTGTGCTATGCCCAAAATACGGTGAGCAGATTATTTGGGCAGTGTCTGGGAGCTCGAAAAATCAAGGAAAAGAGTATTACAAATGCCTAACAACATTGGCGTAAGTTTGTTCCAATACAAAACCAAGCATCTTTCGTTATTTCTAGATTCAGATCAATATATCTAGCTCTGTGTAGGAGATATATGTTTGAAGAGACACTGTTATCACCTTGCTATGTTTTTGTGCAGAAGTATTCTTCTAGCGGTTGTGACACTTTCATGTGGAAAGATCAATATGAGATACATTTGGCTAGGTTGAAGTTCAACAGTGCACGCCGAACATATCCAATGGTTCCCCTGTCGATGACCATCTGTTGGCACATTTAGCTGAAATGAACAAGTCGTTGGTCGGGATTGACAAGTCTATCTTAACATCGGCGACTGCAGATGAGAAGTTTAAAATTGTTCTTGTTACATGTTTAATATTCTTCATAGGAATATTCATCACGAAGAATATCAATTAAATGTGTTGTGCTGACGAGTAAGGTTTTTCTTCATGTTTTTACTTTGGGATTTTATTTCACTTCTTGTGCCAATTTGGTGTTGATCTGGTGTGTGTAGTTTAGATCTAGGTTGATGTGTGTCGATGCAGGGTTATGCTCTGATGTTGCTATCTTCGTTCCATTGTAATATGCATCGATTTAGGGTTGTGCTCTGATGTTACTATGAATACTATAGTGTGGACAAATTCAAGACAACATATGCATGTTTAGTGATGCCAATGACAGACAAGCATCAGTGGCCTAGGGTTGACTTATAATTTAGGCTGTGGCCACCTATACTCAAGAGGGCAGCAGGAAGGCCAAGGAAAAGAAGGTGCAAAGGAGGTTCTGGCAAAAGGAGAACCAGGTGCAAGAGGTGTGGACAGTTTGGGCACATGATGAAGACATGCAATGAGCTTGTTGATGACCTAGATGCTCCTCAACCTGAAATCTTGTAAGGTTTTGAAGAGGCAAGGTATGGAAATGCTAGGCATGGATGGGAGAAGAAGGGAGACTTGTTTAGTAGAATGTTATGGACATGTAATCCACTGAGTTTCAGTGGCTTTTGTAATGATAGCTAGTGCATGTGCTTTTAGAGTTGAACCTGTAATCTAGTACTTCTGGAGTTGAACATGAATTTCTGAAGTTCAAGTAATTATTTAGTTCTTCTAGACATCTCAATATCTCATATAATCCAGTACTTTTGGTATGGAATATCTCAATGTTTAGTTTTGAGTTCTAGCATGGTTCTGGCATGGTTTTGGTATTGGCGAGACAGAGAGAGAGAGAGAGCGAGTCCGAGATGGTCTGTCTCAGCCAAGTTTGACCGAAGGGAAAAAATAATAATTCGCATGTTTTCTCTCTCCCTCCGGTTCGAAAATGATAAAATATGGGGCTCGGTGTCTTACGGCAAAATTACAGCTTTTGTCGGTGCGCTCTGGCTAAACCATGTATTTTAGGTGTTCGTTGACAAAAGAGGACAATGGGCGGTGTTCTATTGCCAATTTTTCCTTTTTTGTAAGTATCCTTTTTGGTGGGAACCAGTAGGTAAGTAGAGTTGTTTCCCCAATTCATCATTTCAGCACCGAAGTTGTAGTAGTAGACATCTTCACACTTTGCAAAACCTTATCTTTGGCAAAGTAATCGAGTTGCATTAGCCAGGAATCGTGATTCATTCAGAGTCACCAGGCCGATCGAGCAGGATCGCCACACCCTGATCCTGATGGACTGATATGATAGGATTATCCAGACAGAGTGGACCAAAGTTTTATGCCCATGGAATCTATAACATATGCTGTAAGGAGATATTTAACGCATCACAGAAGGAGACATGCTTATCTTCATGGATGTGGGAAAAATAAAGGGGACAAGAGAGGCCTACCTGTCCACTCAGTGCCACATTCAGAAGAGGAATCCTGAAGGATAGTTTCAGTTTGCCTTCCTTCTCATGTGCTTAGTATGGGCTGGAGGCCTAGAGCAATCTGGACGCTTCACTTCCCTTGGATGGCTCAGATCAGAGCTAAGGCACACTGCCGTTGAAGAAGCAAGGCAGACGATACGCTTCCCTTGAACCTGTATTCGGCCAGTGTTGGGACTGAATTATGTTAGGAATTAAACCCCGACCTTCACATCAGCAGCATGATGCATTACGAGTTGGGCTACCACTCTAGTTCATTGTACGTTGGAATGTGTTTACTTGGTTATTCTGGTTGACTTCTTTGATCGTCTGAATCTCAGATCTCCTATTCTAGTCCCGATTTACCTCGTCATCGACCATAATCGCCTTTATGCTCAACCTGCACATGCAAAAACCAAAGAACATTTTTTCGGCACAAGTTCATCCCAACTTGACCAATATCAGTCCATACACACGCCACTCACCTCATGTAACACAAAACAACATCATCAATTATTCATCATAAATTAACTATTATCAAATATTCATCACTAAAATATCCTAGACCTAGCTACTTTCTTATAAAGATTGGCCAAAAGCCTTTGGTCTGAAACTCACCAGAGGTCAGGAATGCAGGTCACTTTCTCCATCCTTTGCGAAAGCTTGCACTAACTGACATTGCATTAGTTATCAAGGAACATGGTCCTAAAAGGGGCACGTCGTCGTCGTCGTCGTCCCACGCAGCCCGGCCTCCTCCGGGCAATAATGGCTGGACGGCTTGCCAAGACTTCGACGGAACGAAAGGCGCCACCATCACCACCTGAGAGCTACTTGCAAAGTTGTATGTTCGCATGCTTGGTGAGTGCATCACATCAGCCCAACCAAGATGCCGTGAGAAGGGAGGTGAAGGGCAGCCTCTCCCTTTCGAAGGTGACGATGATTTTTTTTTTTTTGCTGATTAACTGTGGCTAGAGAGAGAAAAAAAATCTTATAGGTTCCCTTGAATTTTACATGTCGAATTACTTGTCGGCTATTCTTTGTGCCCTTACTTGTCAAAGGTGGCTGTTGACTTACTTGTCAATTACTGTCTGTATCAATAGTATGAGATATTTTCCTTCATACGCGTAGCAGGTCTTGAAAATTTTCGAAACTAGGAATGAATATTTTCGAAATTTTCTGAAATTTGGATTTATCGGTGGGGGGCGGGAAAAAATTCTAAGAATGTTTTCCTTGGGTGCTAATATGTATACTCTTCATTCCTAGTTTGAATCTGCTCTAGTTATCAGGTTGAAGGTATAAAAAACTGATCATGATCCATGCATATTGAGTTGCAGCACTATCATCTTCAGGACTTGATTGTACACAGGCACATCTCCTTTCTATTCTTTTTTCTTCTTTTGTCTATACCTATTTCTAAGTAAATAAAAAGAACCTTATAAGAACTTCCCTCGTAAAAAAAAACCCGACTGGTTCATCTATTTCAAAAAGTGAGATTTGTTGGCATAGGTAAAGTTCCCGCTCAGTTGGGCTGAAAAGCTGTGGCTTATGACTAAAATTACACTATAGTGGCTGAAATTTTACTATAGCTAAATGTGACTTATTTGGCGTAATTAAATTTAAAAAAATTAAAAATAGAAAAATATGCTAGCTCATTACGGACACCGTAAACGAATACAGGAAAAAAAGAACCGGCAAAAAAGTTTAAAAAAAAGCCAAAAGTTCAGAAAAAAATGAAATTTATGAATAGTGAAAAATAAGCCAAAAACCAGAAGCTGAAACCGAAACAAGCGGGGCCGAGGGAAGCAGTACCAAAGAATGCTCTCTCTTTGCTTTACCCCCTTTGTTGCCCTGAAACTTTTGAGCTAGCACTACCACTATGCAGTGTAGTGTATTGCTCGTGTGGCACTACATAGTGGTGTAACCAACAATTGAATAGTTAAATCGAAGCCACTTAGAAGATATAGTACAGATCTTGCATTCACTTTAAGACACCCGAGATCATTCCTGTTATTTTCTTGCCTGCTTCTTAGTTTATGACTTCATGTTGAACTGAAAGTATGATTGATGCAGAATGAAACTATCTAATGGCCATATCCTGAGACACAAATCACGGTAAAGTCCGTATCTCCTAGATATTCTCATGTGTTATTGAAAATCACACTTTGCATAAACGGGAGAGTAAGGTGTCAAATTTTTCCTTCAAAGTTGCACTTCCTCTGAAAGTCTGAATGAACATTGCGCAAAAAAGAGAGGCAAAAAAAAAAGGTGTCAAATTGTGTACAAAGAAGCAAAGTAAGGAGATTTGGTATATATCTAACTTTGACTCAACTGACATTTATAGATTTGGTATATGTTAAACTTTGACTCACTGAGATTTACGCTAGTTAAAATGATCCATTCTCATATGTAGAACCTACGGAATTTTCTCAATTAAACTAGTTGAATGTCCATGCTGCTATGGGTTAAAAAAAGAATCATATTGCATATTGCGTGTTCTGAGAGCTAACTTGAGCATACGACCTCATGGGCCACCCGTCGGTGCGGAGGCAGACGGATCATCGCAGTATCTCACACACCTGAAAGTCACCTCAGACAAGGTAGATTTTAGTCTGAGATGTGAAAAACATTTAATGTACAGTCTGGATAAATTTAGTCTAGCCTAAGTAACATTTTCATGATTCAACTCAAAGAATTTAGATTATTCTATCACTAAGTTCAGAGCATAATTAAATCCTAACTCCGCTACTGAGTAACTAAGGTGTGATGAGTTTGAACCTTAACTCTGCCTATTGGATTACTATTTTGCCAAATTTACTGATTGGTCCCACTTGTCGGTATTCAAGTGGACGGCGTGGTGGGATGGCACACGTACCATCACTATCACCAATTTAAACATTTATAGGAGTAAAGGCAAGCCTTTTTTACATTTTATTTTTTAAAATAAATAAAATTGTGTTAAACTTATTCTCAAAACTGAGCCTAGACTACAACGCCACAAGAGTACATTTTTAGAAATAAAAATGTACGGGGTTTATTTGTTTAAAATACGACTAAAAAAGAATATATAATAATAAAAATTCTAGACCTACCTAAACAACAAACTAATCAGTCATGGGAAAGCTGACGATGATAAAAAGATTTGAGAACTGTATAATTCGACCACTAATGAGCACGATGGAACATCCGCTATCCTACTGTTCTTTTAATTGCGGCTTATGGTTTTGGTGAAATTTTGAATTTTGGTGTTTACAGAGACAGATTACGGAGAGAGATACTCACTTGCGATTTTGGATGGTACAGATGTTGGGCTTTTAATGTGTAGATCGTTTTACCTGTAGACCCCGTCTTGAGAAAATACTCCGTTTGAAAGTTAGGTACTGTAGCAAAAGCTAAAAGCCGCCGACTTCAGAGGAAAAGAACAGGCCCATCCTATGCAACGCAATATTACCTGTTGGCATCGATTATTGCACGATGGAATGTACCCTTACGCTCCTAAGCTTTTATGCGCTTTGGAGAGACCCTAGCAGATAGGAATAGGACACACTACTTACAATGAAAAAAAAGAATGAGAAGATGGAACAAGGTGCAAAAGGGTGAGACGATCACATCAATTTCTTTTTTTCTTTTAAAAACCACTGCCTGTTGTACTACGTACCTTTGGTAGAGGTCAACGTCTTAAGCAAGTCCAACACCATGTGAAGTGGCGTGGGCGTCAGCCCTCACGATCGATTGGATGCAAAGTTGATGGCATTCGTAGCAACCACAAATTTCTGTACACCACACCAGTAGCATTTCATACGAGTTTATCCTGATGTTGTGCGTACTGAGGGCCAAAGTTTTTATCCAACATGCGCGGTTTTTAGGGTGAGTTTTTTTTTGTGGTTTTGGTTTTTGGTTTATGATTTTTGAATTCTGGGTGTTTGCAAGAAATAGTATGAAGAGAAAAAAAAACGTATGTGATTTTAACCGGTACAGCTGAACTCGGTACAGTCTGTACTACAATCTATCGGTAGACCCTGCCTTAAAAAGACGTACCGTTTAAAAGTAAGTTACTATAGCACGTAGTCAAAAAGCTAAAGCACAAGCCCTTATCCACATGCGTGGCGTCCAGAGATTTGTGGGGATAATCAGGTATAGAACCGAATGGCAACAGATGATGATGAATGATGTCTCTTAAAAAAAATTTCTCTTAAAAATTTTTTCGAAGTATTCTAGATTCTATTCCCCAATAACTAAAAAGTTACAGAGAATACAACCATCATCAAACACTCATATCGAATTTCTCGCGAAAACAAATCTTATCCAAAGGTAACTATTGGCGGTCTGAGCTCAATTTAGATGGCGGTCTGACTGGTGTAGTATTTGTGGTCTAACTGCCATGTCAAAATCGGTCTGACCAGAAAATCAGCAAATGAACAATGTTTTTAGCGTTATTTCAAATCCGAAAATCAATATAACTTTTGATCCGTAAATCCAAATGACATGAAGTTTTACAGGACCTTCTCTAGGTTATCAATAACATAGTCCAACAAACAATCATAAAAATCATGGCCAAAGTTGAGACATTTTTCTATTTGAAGGAGATGTGCACCGAAACCGAGCCAAAACCAAAATCGATAAATACAACTTGCTCGTGGGTGGACGATGGCCAATATGGCTTTAGATATGTTCCCACATACCCTAACAAGTAAGAACATGAGTGAAAACATGTTAAAAAAAACCTCAGATCAATAAATCACACTTTGAGGCCAAATCAAGCAAAATCAAATTTTCTTTTGCTTGCGTGTTGGCATCAGCGGTCGCTGCCAGTGTTCTTCTCTTTCGCTTGGCTGTCGTTGTTGCTTTTCTTGGGCGCCATTGCTTCTCCCAAGCTCGTAGCTTGCTCGTCGTCCCCACGGATACGAATCAAACATTAAATAAGGGGACTAGTAAGATGAGTGTAGAAAAATGAGTTGGCTTGGCTCTTTCCTTTGCCAAGGCTATATATATACATAACTATAAGGCCTGATTACAATAATACCTCCACAGTAGCCTACTATGCCAGGGGTATAGATGTCTTTTTACATATTTTATTGGGCTTCTTGGCCCAACAAGCCGAATAGATATAGGTAGGGCCACCCCTACAACAATAATATATTTTAATATTCATGAGTCGATCACAATGCACAAATATCTAAATATGATAATTTAATATAGTAAAACTATCATGTGGAAAGCCTAATTTACCATAAACTAATTTGATCTTTGCATAAAAGTTCAAAAACAATATCCATATATGCCATCGAGTATGCTGAAATATTCGGGACCTCAATTTCTGTCGAGGGGTGTTCGGGATTCAGTTCATGCTGATGATTGCATAGCGTTCGCAGAAACTTCGAAGCGTGGCGCGGATAGATTGCAGGAAGTTTTGGAGCCTTACACGTTGGGGTCCGGCCAGCTAGTGAACAAGCAAAAGTCGGCAATCTTTTTTTTAGCACGAATTGTTCAGATGTTAGCAGAAAAATGAAGTGCTTACAGGTTTGGATAGGCGCTTGGAGAAGGCTACTTGGGTTTGCCGACAGCCATTGGAAAAAAACAACAACGAAGCTGTTTGACTATATCCCTGAGAGGATTCGTGCACTTGTTGGGGGATGGAGTGAGAAAATTCTGAGCGTTCGAGGACGCGCCGTACTTATTAAATCCGTCGCTTAATCGGTGCCGACTTAGGGTCTATTCTTTTCAGTTTTTAAAAACTATTTTTTCGACTTTTCTACAGTAACTAACTTTTAAACGGAGTATCTTTTTAAGATAGAGTCTATTAGTTAATTATAGTACATACTGTACCGACTTCATTTATATCGGTAAAAACAGCACAAGAGTTTATGTTACTCTGTAAGTTCTCGTACGAACAGCCTAAAAATCACAAATCACAGTTAAAATTCATAAACTTCAGCCAAAAAAAACAGACTCTTACCCTATGAGTTGCTTCCAAGTTCCTACTCTTACTCGTAAGAAAATTGCGAGCTTTATTGGGGAGTAAGTTTGACAGCAGGAATATGCATTGGATGAGTTGGGCAAAATTGACCAAGACGAAAAGCAAGTGGCGGTATGGGTTTTCGAGATCCGAAGCTCCTTAATTTAGCCATGCTGGGAAACACAAGGGTGGCGCTTGATTATGAAGCCGGAGTCGCTACTCAAGGTATATACTTCCCGTATGGACATTTCATGTCGGCAAGGAAGAAAAAGAGATCGTCTTTTACTAGGGGATCAATTTTAGCGGGCAAGAAAGTTCTGCTGCCCTGCTCAACTTGTTTTTTTTTGTGGTTTATGATTTTTTTTACTATAGCTAGATTATTTTATACTATAGCTACTGATAGTTTTTTGACGTAATTAAATTAAAAAAATAAAGTAGAAAATATATTATCCCATTATAAACAATACAAAGAAACACGAGAAAAAAAGTAAAAAAAATCAGAAAGATAAAAAAGACAGAAATTGATGAAACTGAAAAATAGTGAACTGTAAGACAGAGGATGAAGTCGATGCAGAGCGAGCTAGAGTTGGCAACGGTTCGTCGATGGATGCTTGGGAGGACAATTGGATTCCTTCAAACCGAATACTGAAGCCAATTGTCAAACCGGAAAGAAGCAGTATTTCCAAGGTGAGTGACCTAATAATACTGATCGAAAATTCATGGGATGTGCGGTTAGTTAGACATCTGTTTGTGTGGGGGTGTTCGGCAGGGCACAAGCCGACCGGCTTTTGGCAGCCGCTACAGTACCTAACTTTTAAACGGAGTATTTTCTTAAGACGGGATCTACAAGTTAAACGTAGTACAGTTAAAAGCTTAATATCTGTACCAGCTAAAATCGCAAGTGAGTATCGATCTCTCCGTAATCAGACTGTAAAATACCAAAATTTAAAATTTCACCAAAAGCCATAAGTCGCAATTAAAATGCAATGCAGCTATGCCGGTGATTCGTGACCAGGGAATACGCTGTCGGTTTTGAAATTTTACCGTCTCTCTCCTGTATGTCCGTTTACCGGTAATACCGGAAAATTTCAATAGAAAATTTTTCAAATTCAAATTTGAATTTTATGAAAATTTTGATTTTTAAGGAAAAAACTGTAGATACTTGTGGAGATAAACTAGATATTTATATATACACAAAATAGAGATAAAAATAAAGTTAAAATGTGATGTATTTCCGTATTTAAATGAACTTTATTTGAAATGTGGGCCTCACAACCGAAGTATTTTCAATAGGTACATCACCCTATATTTACTATTCAATAAGAGGAACCATAGCTTTGTATGTACGAGGTCATCTTTCCATAAGTCAAAATGGCACAATAGTATCCCATGTAGAAGCAGCATCATGTCAAGTCTGCTATGTTGGCACGAGCACGCAATATTTCATAGCAGACACCATCAACCATATGCCCCTTTGCCCTCATCCACAATGCTTCCCTTTCACCAACATCAGCTCTCTTTTTTTCTGGGCCAAATTCAGTTTCTATGGATGCATGATTAGAAATGTGGATTCTTTCATTTGCACACATAAAAACGGATATTATCTTTAAAATCGATCTTATAATTTCTTAACATTTCACTCTGAATGGTCATCCAAAAATGGATCATGACATGTGACATAGTTTCCTCAATAGAATTCATTAGAAAAATTACGTTGGTACACTAAACTAAAACATATAAAACCAGAAAAATAGGCTACAATTTTTAATGAAATTCAAATTACGCTACAAAATTGACTGTGGTCACATTTTACAAAGTTGAAAAATAATGTTCCTCTTAAAAAAGGATAATAATGAGAAAACAATGACATTATTGTAGTATCTCAAACATATCTAAAACACTATTCTTGAATCTAATTTTGGTGCCATTCATGCACACCCACAACTCGTGCATGTCCCACATTTTTATTCCAACTAGAATCATAGGCGCGGCGCCACGCCGCGCCAACCACTGTACGTACCAAAATAAAAGAGACGATAATTCGTGAGGAGTTTTTAAAAAAATCGGGGGCAAAAACGTATTTTCGGAAAAAGGCAAAGGGGTTATTCGCAAAAAACGAGGACCTGCTAAAAAAACCGGGGGAAAAAACATATTTTTGAAAAAAGCAAAGGGTCTTTTTGCAAAAAACCGAGGACCTGTACGTAAAAAAAGGGACCTGTGCGCAATTTCCGAACACGCGGGGGGAGGGCATCCTGCAAAACGGAGGGGCCAAAAAAATCGAGGGTCCTTTTCACGAGAACCAAGGACCTGAACGTAATTTCGGAAAAACACAGGGTTTTTTCGCAAAATGGCTCGCCAGACCGTACGCGAATTTGCGCCTCCACGCGGCGGGCGGAGCGCGGCGCGGGGCGACGTGGCCAGGCCCTCCGCGCGCGCACTCCCCCGATCGTAATAGGGGAGTTATTTCCAAGGGAACACACACCATCCTTGGTACGATTTGGAGCACTAAGGTGTTGGGTTTTCTTCAAATTTTAGATTGATTTTGTAGAGACTTTTGAGTCTACCCGTTATTCTTTTGTCTTTCTCATGGCTCTGCTCACAATTGCATATAAGGCTAGAGAGCAGAGACATATTTATAAACTCCACTTTCAGGTGTTACAAAGCGATCCACCTGTTTTTCGGTACACCGTGAAACTCCTGAACTATGTCATTAACTACGATCATATAGACCAATTTTATGAATCTAAAATATATTAGTCCCTAGTACACATGTGTGAGTCATACACCATGATCGGATTGTTTACTAGATCAATTCCAATATGATCATATGGGTAATAGTCTGCAAAGCCGATCCTGTAAAATAATCCTAGCTATTCCGCCTTTGATGTACCCAAGTTAAAAATATGTATACATATTAAATTCCAGTAGACTTGATCTCAATAAATATATCTATCATATTCCAACACAGCCATCCTCGACACCTCAAGTTAAATTCCGCATCAAAATATTCTCTATCACCTGCATTAATAATACGAATAATTCCACATTGAGTTAACCTGACAATAACCACAATAAATGTTGAAAGCCATATAAAAATCTCAACATCTCCCACTTAGCTAAAACATTTCAATCAATAATTGAAGTCCCATAACTTAATCATGCATAGAAAATAATTCCTGACTAACTGGCTTAGTCAGTGAATCTTACTTCCATGTATTTACTTTTACTATAAAATAAGTAAAAGGTTGTGATGTACTTTCCACGACCTTAAGTGATGCAAGAAATTTTTTTTACCATATATTTTCCTTTACTACTTCAGATGCAACAATGTATTCAACGTCCATGGAGGAAAAAACAATTGTATCCTGTTTCTTACTGCACCAAGAAATAGAACTTTATGCCAAAATAAATAGATAACCAGAAGTTAATTTTCAGTCATCCAGATCCCCTTACCAATAAGCATCAGCATAATTCAACAGCTGAAGATTATGACTATTAAAATATAATGAATAATCCATAATTGATTTGACATAACACGGTACATATTTGATTTGTTTCCAGTGTTCTTCCCCAATATTATTTTGATATCCACTAAGAATTCTAATGACATGGCTAAGGTCAGGTCGTTGAATAATATAGCATATATAAGACATCTTAAAGCTGAACAATAAGGAATTTCATTCATTCTACCTTTTTCCAAAGGAGTGTTTTGATATAATTCATCACTGAGTTTAGTTTTTTTCATAATAGGTACATTAATAGGTTTACTATTTTTCATAGAAAACTATTTTAAAACACTTCCAAGGTATGCTTTTTGGGACAACACAAAAAACATTTTATTCTGATGTATATGTATTTTCACTTCTAAAACATAGGAAGCTTCTCTCATATCTTTCATATCAAATTTAGAAGACAACCAAACTTTCACTTTCAGCAACGCATTTTTATCATTAGAAGCAATGAGGATATCATCAACATATAAAGACAGTAACACAAAACATTTACCCATAACTTTTGTATATATGCAATAATCACTTTCTGTCATTGAAAATCCATATAACGTGATAGCATTATAAAATAGAATATACCATTAACATGAAGCTTATTTAATACCATAAATTAATCTATTCAATTTGCAAACATTTTTTATTTCTTTTCTCTAAAACCTTTCGGTTGTTTTATGTATATTTTCTCCTCCAAAAAATCATTAAGAACAGTAGTTTTAACATCCATTTGGTGAAGTTCAAGATCATAATAAGCCGTCGCACTAATAACACAAATTGAAGTAAATTTAGCAACACAAGAAATTTATTCACAAAGTCAATACATTTTCTTTGTTCAAAGCCTTTAGCAACAAGCGTAACCTTATATTTTTTCTCTAAATTTACTACAATTAATCTCATTTTAAATTCCATTTACGATATATGGGCTTACGGTTGTTTAGTTGATCAATAAGTTTCCAAACTTTATTCCTTTTCATCGAGTTTAATTCTTCCCGCATTGCTTCCACCTATAGTTTAGATTGTGAGCAGTTAATTGCATCTTTTTAAGTTTTTGGTTCTTTCTCTAAATCTTAAATTTTAGAGTGAATTTTATCTAAGAACAAATAATAATCATTTAGATATTTAGGTGTATTTAAATTCCTCCCACTTCTCCTAAGCATGTAAGTGTAGGGAGTTGGATTTGTATTTTATTTAGGAGCTAAACCTCCTTCGGTGTGAGAATTCATACCAGATGTATCCATCTGTGTTTCTGGTGGAGTTGTCAATAATTTCACCATTGTCCGCTTAGCATGGCGAGGTGTATTTTGAGAAATATTGCATTCTTGCTTTCCACTAGTTTATTTTTTCTGGATCATAAAACATGTATTCTTTTAATTCCAAAGAATAACCAATAAAAAATTCCCGGCCAGCTTTTAGGCTACAATTTTGTATAGTTTTGATTTGGTACTTCAATTTGTGTATTGCACCCCTAAACTGCTAGGTGGCGAAGTGATGGTTTCCTTCCAGTTCACAACTCATAAAGAGTGGCTGTTATAATCTTAGATGGCAAATGATTTAATAAATAAACAGCAGTATGTAATGCTTCCCAAAAACAAAGAAAGATTTGAATAAGTCATCATAGACCTAACCATATCTATAAGTGTTCTATTACTTTGCTCACCAACATCATTTTGTTGCGGAGTGTAAGGTATAGTATAGTGATGAATAACTTCATGATCTTTACAAAAAAAATATTTACTAATTCTAAAGTGTATTCTCTTCCATGATCAGTTCTGAAAACTTTTATCTTTTTATTCAATTGATTTTTCACTTCAGTTTTAAATGTTTTGAACACATTAAAACCTTATGACTTTTGTTTAAGAAGTATACATATCCAAATCTAGAATAATCATCAACGAATATGATAAAATAAATCTTTTGACCTCTAGTGAGAGTAGTCATTTCTCCATAAATATCAGAATGAATGATGGCAAGAAACTCATTAGATCATTTTGCCTTTGGAAAAGACGCATATGTCATCTTACCCATTATACATGCTTCATAAATACCAAAATTGTCTTACTTAAAGTGTAGCTAGGTGAATATAAAGTGTCATGTAATAACAATTTTCTCCATTGGGGAGTTTTAGGATATAATTTTTAATTTCAAGTACATCCGCTTGAGCATTAGTACTCAAAAAGACATATATATTTCTCCTTAAAATTATTTACATAGAAGTAAAACTCTATGATTACTAGTAAAATGAGATCTAGCACTAGAATTGACAACTTAACTATTTAGAAAAGTAGTAGTAAGTAAAGATTCAATGCATACAAAAATATTAAACATAGTGTTAGGCAAAGAATTGCCTTTACACTCAACTAGTTTATTGTTTTGATTCTTTTGCTTATTCTGCTTCTTTTTTCAGCAGTCAGCTCTGAAATGTCCATACTTACCACAGTTATGACACTTAAAATTCTTGTATTAATCATTCCTCTGAGCTAATTTATAATTTTCACTATCATCCCGATCACGTTTCTTGTTAAGATTTTCTCTGAAATCACCATTAGACTTTCTCCTTTGCCAATTCCTTTATTATTACTCTTTTCCTCTCCAAGGGTTAAGTCAAAATTATGAGTATTTCTTTTTTTTTCCCTGAAAGAGTTTTCTATCTTCTTGCATGAGAAAATGATGTATCAGAACGCACATATTAAGTATACTTTCAGAATGACAGAAATATATCTTAAATTATTTCCATAAATTAGGCAAAGAGTTTAAAACAATCATAACATGCACTTCTTCAGAAAAAGGTTAGCCAATATTTTTTTAAAATAAAAATTCATCTGCTAAAACACAAAGTTTATGAGATGATCATTAATTGAAGTGTTATGATACATCTTAGTAGAGAGAAAGAAATTAACAAGATTAAGCACTTTAATAAGAGATACTTCATTAAAATCTTGTTTTAGACTGCGCATTATTTTCCACATATTCTGTTAACCCTTATACTCAGTAGCTCAAAAATCAGTCATGGATCCCAACAAAAAAATTTGAGCGATTTATTATTTTTCGTGCATTATGTCCACCCTCGTATGCCGACGGAGACAGAAAAACACACCTCGCGACTGCGTGAGGCCAGCAATATTGCTAATGACCCGTGTGGTAGAGTGATGACGAACGGATTGATCACCGCGCGGCCGGCCGTGACTACATAATTGGCTGTGCTCAGTTGGATTTTTTTTTGTGGCTTTTGGTTTTTTACTGTAGTTGGTTTATTTTGCATCATAGCAGCTGGTAGTTTTTTTTTGTTATGATTGAATTTTAAAAAAATAAAAAATAGAAAATATGTTATCATATTACGGATAATACAAAGAAATACAGAAAAAAAAGAAAAAACAAAAAGTAAAAAAAGCTAAAAAATACTGGAAAAAGATGAAATTAAAAAATAGTAAATTAGAAACTGAAAATTTGGTGTTGATGCCGTGACGGTAATGGCTTGCGAAAAACTCCTTGACTAATGACTTGCAGCACGCGTGATGGCGTCCGTTTTCTTTCCGCGCGGAAATCATGTTGGACTCTAGTGCTTCGTTCGCCGTGAAGGAGTCTCATGCACGTGAAGAAGACTTGCTCACACCTCGACCTCGCTGTGAACAGGGTGGAAAGTGGATATAAATCATAGGAGTGATCATTGTATAGGTGATCAATTTTTTTATTTTTTAATAATTTAAAGCTATATTTTTATTTGCACTCTGAATCATTTGAAGTTACAGGTGTTTTTTAGAGGACTGCAACTTTAGGTGATCCAAAGTCAATCAACTGAAGTTGTAGACGTTTTTTTGAAGGAGGCTGCAACTTCAGTTATTAAAAGTGCAATTTTAGATAACTGAGAAATAAAAAAATTTAATTATCTGTGTAATATTCGTTCATAAATATGAATATTAATGTGGTTTAAGTAATATTCAATCCGTCTCCCACCTGTTTTCACCCAGGCCTCGCGCGAGACCATGAGAACGAGGCATGCCGGTGCCAGCTTTCAGTTTGGCAAATTCCAGACGGCCTATTTGTTTTGTGCTGGATTGAACTCCTTAAGAACTTATCAGTATTGCGTATCTGCTGACCATTTTATCCCGTCATTTAAATTTTTCAAACCTATAGGATGTGTGTTGAAGTTCCTTTTGACGAGGCGGAAAATTTCTGGACAGTTTTTCCCTCGCTTTTAATCGATAAACTGGGCACATCTTTCTTCATCTTACCGAAAATAGAAATCCAACATGCTCTACATGCGATATTTTTATTAAAAAAAATGCGTATGGGATTCTTACGTTCAATCACCTCATGCGAAGTTGGACCAACGTTCCAAGATTAACTTAATTTAATTCATTTTTTGAACAATGTAGATGAACATCATATGATCCAAATTTGACCCATTTTCACCTACTATAGTAAAATCCTAACCACCTATAACAAAAATCCTAAAATATAAATTATGAAAAAGAGAATCATAAAAATACTGCTCCATAAAAAAAAAGAAAACAAAGGAAAGGAGAAAGGAGGAAGACAGGCTAAGCCAATTCCATATCCTTCCCCTGTTCCCCATTGCCACCGCCGCCGTCGCTGCTGCTACTCCCAGCACGCGCCCCCTCGCCGCTACTCCTCTCGGCGCGTGCCCCCTGGCCGCCACCCACCTTCCAGCGGCAGCCGAGCCTCGCGGCGGCGTCGCACGCCCAGTCCCACGAGTGCAGCAGCATGTAGGTGCTGATGCCGCCGATGAGGCCGTAGGCGATGGAGTATGTGAGCGGCATGAGCGCAAGCGTCATGAACGCCGGCACGGCCTGCCGCATGTCGCCCCAGTCCACCTCCGCCACGGCGCGCATCATCACCACGCCCACCAGCACCAGCGGCGGGCCGACCGCCCAGGACGGGATCGACGCCAGCAGCGGCGTCACGAACAGCGCGGCCGTGAAGTACGCCGCCGCCGTCAGCGCCGTCAGCCCCGTCCGCCCGCCCTCCCGGATCCCCGTCGACGACTCAATGAACGCCGTCACGGGGGACGTGCCCAGCAGCGAGCCGAACACGATGGCCGTCGCGTCCGACATGAAGGCGAAGTACTGTCCCTCGAACTCCCCCGTCGCTTCGTCCACGAAGCCGGCGAACCGCGCCATCGAGTAGAGCGTGCCGGTGGTGTCGAGGATGTCGACGTAGAGGAATGTGAAGAGCGCCTCCCAGAAGTAGCCGTGTCCGGCGCCGCGGAAGTCGAGGGCGCCCGCGGTGGACCGGATGCGATGGACGTCGAACACCTTCTTGAAGTAATTGAAGCTTTCGTCGCCAGCGGGCGTGTCCGGGAACGCGGTGACGGCGGTGTGGCGCGGCCAGGAGAGGAAGGTCACGAAGAGGATGCCATAGATCATGGCGCCCTTGACATTCTTGATTAGGCAGAAGGCGATGATTAGGAAACCGACGACGGCGAGCCAGAAGGTCGGGGAGGTCATCCGGCCGGAGAGACAGAGTATGCCGCCGGAGACCGTGCCACCCGGCATAAGCGCCACCGTGCCATTGGGGAACGTCACCACCGGTGCCACGGACGCGCGCTGCGACGCCGGGCACGCGCCGAGCGTGACCAGCGTCGACGAGCTGAACCCGACGAGCCCCACGCCCTCGTTGCTCTGCAACCCAATGAACGCCAAGAACAGCCCGATCCCCGCCGACGACGAGATCCGCACGGGCTTGGGGATGAATTTGGCGAGCTTTGACCGCAGCCCGACGACGGAGATGAAGAGGAAGATGAGCCCCTCGAGAAACACCGCGGCCAGCGCGGTGCGGTAGGGGAGCGTGCCGGAGCCGTGGAAGCCGACGACCGTGTAGGCGAAGTAGGCATTGGTGCCCATGCCAGGGGCGAGCGCGAGCGGCAGGTTGGCGAAGGCGCCCATGATGAAGGAGCCGATCACGGACGACGCCGCCGTGGCGACGATCAAGTCCCGCCGCGCGCGGGACACGCAGGCGGCGTACCCGGGATCCACCGGCGGGAACTTACACCCCGGCGAGGGCGCGTCGCAGTCGTCGACGGTGCACGTCGCGCCGGAGTCCGAGAGGATGGAGGCGTTCACGGCGAGGATGTACGCCATGGTGAGGAACGTGGCCGTGCCGGCGCGGAGCTCCGTCGTGAACGTGGTGCCGCGCGCGGCCAGGCGGAAGCGGCGCCCCACCCAGGACCGCTCCACCGCGGCGTTGAGCCGCCCCAGCTTCGTGGTCGCCTCCTCTCCATTGCCGCTGCTGCTCGGGATGATGGGGTTGGCCATGGCGGCGGCGTGCGCGTGTGGCTGTGTGGGAGTCCGTGTGTCTGGGATCTTTTCAATCAGGCATCTGCGCCGTGGAGAGTCGAAGGCTGACGTGGAGATTCTAAATTCTAACCAGCACTCTTATCTGTATGGGAGCGACTATTGCACAGCCACTGTTTCCTCTTCATTTTTAGCCATTTTTTTACATTGTAATTTTAAGGGATTGAGAGTACAACTTCAGAAAAGAGTGAATTAGTACGCTGTAAGTTTATGTGACTAAGAGTATAACTTTAGATGACTAAGAGATAGATAAATTTCAGTCGACTGTACAGTAGCAAAACTGTATCTATATCTTGGGGGTATTTACGATTAACTTTTGTCATTTATTTCGCTTCTTTTGGTGTGAACGATGTCCTAATCCAATGGTACATCATGCTGGGCCTTCCTTTCTTAGCCTTTGTGAATTGGGAATGCTTTTTTCCGCATCGGATTAGGACAGGAGGGGCCTACTGGGTTTGTTCAGAGAATTTGGGACGCCTTTTGGGGTTTGGTGAGGTGATTGATTGCGCCGTTTAGGGCAAGTTGAACGGCGAATTTCCCCGGATTCCTGCCAAGCACACGTGTTCTGGACATGCCCTGAATGCTCCGTTTGGAACAACCTTGCAATTGATTGTAGGATTTGGGTGATTAATGGCGCAGTTTAGAGACATTTAGGGCATCAGTATATATCGTAATGGGTTTTAAAATAGGTCTCATCTAATTGTTAAGACCATCGCTATTATATTTGAGATCACTCCTCAGCTGTAACAAGGGTCCCACTCTGCAGTAAAAAAAATTGTATTTTAATGCTGCTGTTGAATATGGTTGTTGATAGTTGGATGGTGGGGAAGAGAGAACAACATGATTAAAAAATTGTATTTTAATGCTTATGACCAGATCTTTAACTTGAGAATCAGTCTTAAGACTTTTTTTGCTTATAGTCTGCTTAAGATTAACCCTGTAATATACAAGGTCGACCTTAAGATAACTTATGACCTCCTATTTTTATATATTCCGGATGACATTTATGCTTTCAACCTAGCAATGCTGGCCCCTCTGTGCAAGAGCAGTAAAGGCGAAATATTTCCCAAACACTAACGTGTTGGATGGCATGTGAACCTAGAGGGAATCTCGCTGTCAAGCCGGCCTACAAGACCTGTGCGATGGCGGAGAATGGTCAGGGTTTGAACGCAAACGGGATGGATAGCCTGTCTAGATGGACTGACGTTTGGTCGGCGCCACCGTCCAGCGAAGGTCCTGGTCGTGGCTCCGTTATGTACGCACACAAGGCCATTGCCAACGAAAGATCACCAGCCAGCTTGATGCAAGAACCAACCAGCTCCACACACGTAGCGATCGTAAGACGAGTGAAAGGCTCGTAAAACTACCTGTGATCGTAAGACGAGTGAAGGCTCGTAAAACTAGTCCCAAAGTACGACAGCATGACGAATTAACGATACACTCGTAATAAAACTATTTAGTAAAAAACTTCTAAAATATAACGAAATGAAAAGTACGACGGTAGATGTAATGACATCGTGTTACTATGACAAATCTAGATATATTTTGTGCATATTAGTGGCCAAAACTTTTTTACATTTTGACGGGCTCCAAAATATCATCTAGTTTAGACAGGGTATCATTGAAGTTTCCCCATGTCGTGATTCGAGGACGTAGTTAGTGCTTCAAAATGATCATACGACTTAAAGCAGAAGTAGCTCATATCGTACTTCCTGTTTCAAAATGTAAAGTGTGCATGTGAATGTAATGATATTTAACTGATCTCATTTTCATTTATCTTCTTTTGTGTCCAACATTCACAGTTTCACACTAATTAATATTCTTTCTATTGCTTACAGTGATATCATCGACGATTCCTTGTACTAATTAATTTGTCTTATAGCCTCTTTAACCATGGTAGCTAGTCTCGTAAAAAAGAAATGGTGGGACTATCATGGAGCGCGAAGAGAAGGTCTTCACATGCATTAAGATGCGTCCATGGAATGAAATTTTATACAAGTTGCGTCTACCAGAATTGTGGGATAATGATTACGTAAAAAAAAAAAGCTAATCGTTCTTTCTCGGAGTTTCGTGCAACGGCGTTCTTTCGTACCCACTGTCAAGTCAAATCTTTTTTTTTATTGGTTCTAGAATTTGGAACGTGGTATCATAATTAAGGATTGGTACTTGTGGACCTACCAACATGTACACCAATGCTACAAACTAAGCAGCTGGTTTCAGACGACCGTGATTGATGGTGGTCTGGTGGCCTACTTGTTCGAAGCTAGCTATGCTATTTTGTTACCCCTATATTTGCAAATATAAATCTTCTTAGGAGTGACTATTGCACGAACAATTATTTTTTCTCTTTAGTACCTATCTTCTTATAATCATAGTAACTTCATATGACTGAGAGATAAAAAAATTCAGTCGACTATGCAATAGCAAAATCAATCTTCTTATAACCCTTGTGGCGGTGGAAGTAGCCGGTGACAGCATGGATTGCGGCTTCGGCACCGATGGCGGTGACAACAACGGTATCCATAGGAGACGGTTTGCTGGGTGGAGACGAGAGGGGTGGTAGAAACACGCGAAACTCACCGGTGTGGGGAAGAAGAGGCGGAGAAGAGGTTGGGAGTGAGGGAGAAAAAAGCGGCACAATAGGCACTTCCATGTAACAAAATTCATTTGGCTCCTACGTCTTAAACATAGCTCGACAATTAATATTAGAGTTCTGATTCTCCAATCATACATTTTCTGTCTAGAAGGTAGTATTCCCGTGTTGCAATCGCCGTAATGCATCCAAGATCCAACACGTGGCCACAGATAGAAACCAATAGCACACTCCAAATAATTGCCTTAATCTGTCACCAATAAAGCGAAAGCTACCGTGTGCTAAAGGACACACGAACCTTGTGATTGATCTCTTCGATCGGTTCGTTGTCAGCCTTGTGGCTCGTATGGACAGGATGTTGGAGTGTGACAGGGTTTTCTATTTCTCTTTCTTGCTTTGTCCTTTTTCTTAGCATATGTTCTTAATTATTAATTTTGAGCCGTCTATACCATGGTTTCAAAATCCAGCCAAAACCGAACGAAAAAACAAGAACAGGATCGATTTAAGTTTTTGGATGGCCAGGACGGTTTGTGTCATTCAAGCTTTTTTAGCGGCTTCTGTTTTTTTATTGAAATTATACCGTAACAGTTGTTAGTATTTTTCAAATCATTTGATTAAAAATAAAGAAAAATAATAAACACTATTAATCTCCAAAAATAATACAAAATAAAATAAAAAAAACTAAAATTAAAAAGTCAACGTGTTTATTCCGGCTGGCTCCTAGTTAGAAACTGAAGCCATGATGTGCATGGCCTCAAACCATGGACGAACCCTAGCGGTTTGTGCTGTATGACGGTAGCTCTTCCTGTACATATGAAAATGCATGCTTGTCCGTGTAGCTTTTAAACAAAAAGTGTTCGTAACCAAAATCAGCTTTTTTAAGCGTCTTATTTGAACTGGAGTTAATATATGTAACAATTAGGCTATAAAGAGATAAATATTTTCGACAGCCAATCAACAGTGAAAAATTGATTCTCCTAGTATAACCAAACATAATGTCCTCAAACGAAAAAACAATAAAGAAAACATACTAAATTAGTAAAAGTTGAGTGAGGTATCAACATATCCTGTATGTGCTCACAACATCATGGTGCTACACATGCTTCCTCTCGTAAAAAAATAATACAAATGGTCACAAGAAATTCCAAAAAAAATTGAAAGCATTGACACAAAATTAATCTATCATATCACAAAAATTTAAATCTAAATACGATCTACACATTGAGAAACTCAAAAGGCAAAATTTGCTGAAAAGATAAAAACGAAAAAGAAGACAATTTTTGCTGAAAAGATTAAAAGGGAAAATACAAATCTAGTATTCATTTAAATTTATCTTTTTTTCTCCCGTATACATCACAGTATGAATTGATTTTTTTTGTAGGATATTTGATTATATCATACTCTATCTAATATTTTTTTGACTTTTTATGACCAGTTGCACCATTTTTTGTTGAGTAGGAACATAGGTAGCACCATAATATTAGTAGCACACCTAACCCCAAAAAAAAAAGAGTTTGTCCGCCGTTGATGATGGACGAGTCTTCACTTATCGGAATTGTGTACGTGTACGGATGTACCTTGCGCCTGCGTGCGTGTTTGACCCCCGTAGGTGCGCTTGGCACACGTGTGGGCACCTCGCAAGTGGTTCGTGTGCGCGTGCGCGCGCGGCACGTAGGTAAGTCTTGCTGACTGTTTGCCGGTTGCCGACGCCGGTTGGGCTAAACTCTCGTTACCCAACTACCAGACTCGTCATTTTTCGTCACGATTGAGAATTTTTCGAGACAGATCCGCCAACAACTGTAAGAAATTGTATCATGTCATTCGAAGACTTATTTTTACTATTCAATCTCGATAAACTCGATATCTCACTTTTACGATGTTGGACATTGTAAGTGTACTATATAATGATCTTCTACATTCATGACATATCGATAAATATCATTACTCTTTCCTTATGTATAGACACATGACCCAACAAGTCCGATGACGGTGACAACCAGTGGGTTTCCTCGGCCCACACTTGGTCTCTGAGCAATCTATCGACGAAAATGCATCCTTCGTCCAAATTACATATCGAGGGGATTGATTACTCACAGTGACAAGGAGTATACCATGGTACCCTTCAACCAAGGGTAAGTGCTTCACTAGTTGCCACACAAGATTCATTTGTACTTTATATGCAATATGAACTTAAGATTAATCACTATGGAGACACACATGACTAGGTTTCACTGGATTTTGATTGTGATTGTACCAAAGTGGAGCAAGATAATATACCTTGATTCCCTACTTAGGAGCAACCACGACTTTTCTTGTGTGCAAGAAGCAATTAACAGGTAAACTCATTTCCTTCATACATAACTCTGCTGTAATCTTTCTTTCGTTTGCAATAGCTGAGGCTAACTTTTTTTGCAATCACGTAGGTCGTTTACTGCTTATGTTGCCCTAGGAGGGAGACACAACGAATCCAGTGACACGCCGCGACACAGGACGTGATTTCCGATACCCGCTACAACAGAACAATTCTATATCACACTTTGTTATAATACCTCTAGAATTGACAATACATATGTATGTAATTCTATTTTTACAGTGCCACCAGCAGCTACAGGGCAACGTATGTGGATTCTACGTTTGCCGCCATATGCAGGAAATCACGAACACTAAGATGAATGATCTAGAGTAGAGATAGCAACGGGCACAAACCCGCTGGGTTTTGCTATCCCAAACCCGTGCCCATGAAAATTGGACGTGCCCGTTAAAAAATCCATGCCCGTGACAGGTGCAGATTTTGCCCGCACCCATGCCCACTCGGTAACGGGTACCACGGTCGCCCGTGCCGACAACAATGTGCAGATTGCAGACAGTGCAATGTTTAGCAAGTCAACAATAAATTCAATTTATGTGCTACTATGTATGAAACAAGTAACGACAAATCCACAATGCACATCACTAGTTCACTCCATCAATTCTCAGTTCATAGTTCATTGGCATAGCATATCATTACAAGTTCACGGTTCACAACTCAGTTAAAACCAAAAGGAGAGACATCAACTGCTCATTGTACTTGACTAATGGACTATGGGTGGGCTGGATTGGTTTGCCTGGGAGGCTGGAAGTCTGGGTTTATAACTCCTATGGATCGGGTTTATATTACCCATGGGTTTACGGGTTTGGGTACTATAGGAACGTACCCGAACCCGCAGACCCGATGGGTTAGGCTTTTTGCCCATTAAGAGACCCATGGGTTAGGAAATTGACCCAGACCCATGCCCTAATAGAGTAAAAACCCACTGGGTATCGGGTTTCGGGTACCCATTGCCATATCTAATCTAGAGGTTTGTCAACGATCCAATAATTATTATTTTCTGATTATATATGTATATATATACACACACACATGCTAATTAATGACTTAACATTGCTCCTAGCGATAGCGGGTGGACTTCGACGAAAGTGCATATGATCTTGACAAAATCATCGAAATTCGTAGAAACCTCTCCCAATTCTTGCTGGCAGAGGTCATAAACAAGACTGGAGAGTTCCACCCCGGCGATAGTGATAATTAGATATTGAAACATTGGATTCAATTGTAATCACTCAATTGTGCTTAATCGAACAATTCATTCAATTTAATTCATTTTGTGAGATCCGTGTAACGATTGTCATGCTATATATATATATATATATATATATATATATATATATATATATATATATATATATATATATATATATATATATATATATATATATATATATATGTGATCGCCGGTGTTGTTTCATTTATCTGTGTGATTTATGTAATGATTGTCCTGTGCTATACACGTGATCTTGCTTGTTTTCAGAGGGCATGGCTAGCATATCCTGAGGCTAGCCGAAAAAGAGCAAATAAAATCACTGTTGAAATAGTTATCACAAACGGTTCAGTGTTCCGAACCGTCTATGATATATATCCCAAACGGTTTCAAACATTGAACCGTCTGTGATATGAACGATATCACAGACAATTTTTGTTATTAATCATCTATAATATGGTGTATATCACAGACGGTTCAAAACACCGAACCGTCTGTAATATGAACCATATCACAGACATTTTTTTATAAAAAACCGTCGGTGATAGTCGAGTATCATAGATGGTTTTTCTGAAAAACTGTCTGTATTGTAAGTTATCATAGACGATGTGGGAGCCGTCTGTGATAACCACCTATTATCACTGACACATAAACGCAGACGGTTCAGGAACCGTCTGTAATGACGATTTTGAACCGTCTATGATAACACTGTCTGTAGTAGTGTGTACACCTTAAGAAAGAGCATCTCCCTGAAGGGAAATTATCTTGCTAGTCGTCCTTTAAATACCAATGGTCATAAGGTCTCTGGAAGTGGATAAGAACCCATTAAGACCCGAAAGAATGTAATAAGAAATCTAAAGACTAAAAGTGGGCCACACAAGCACTTATAAAAGTGCATCTCCCACCAGAAGTTATCGGAGTGGCGGTGTTGTCTGGTACCATGAAGGTACGATATACATTGGTGATAGTGGAAATTAATCCCCTAAATGCCAAAACTAAGAATAGCTATACTTTACAGTGGTACAATCGTATCTTTAGATCTGCAGAATAGATTATTTGGTTGTAAGTTTAACCATTTAGAGATAGTTACAAAATTATTAAGAACTATATGGTTTTGATAAGTCATATCCATAAGACATTTGATGTTGCAATTAATTTTACCCTTATCCTCTATTAGGATAATTTCACCTGTGTTGTCTTCAGGGAAGCATATCTAAACATCGATCGTTACAATTGAGATTACAAAATCTCATCTTTAGTCAAATCTAGAAGGTATTGACTTGACGATCACTACTTTGAATGTTTTACAACACAATGGTATAGATCCAGGTGATGAACACTGCAAAGATCATGCTAGATCCCGATGATCATTACTAAATCACGAAGATAAGTGTTGTATTCTTTTTCCCCCTTAGTGAGATTTTTCTAGTGGGCTTCTCACATGAAGGTTTTTAACGAGCCAACAAGTGCAATACATTTTAATGTATGCTATGCACTCTTTTCTCAATTTTTTTCTAATGGGTTTTTAGAAGGAGTTTTTAATAAGGCATATGCGTTGTATAGTATTTGCCTAAGGAGAGTGTTACGAAAACTTGATTTTATGGACAATTACCAAAATATCCTTTGAAGGGTTTCACTCCTTTAGTCTATAAATATGAATCATTTTTTTTAAAGAGAGAGCTCATGGATGAAACGAGCCGCATTCTTTTGCTCTCACATACGTGCGCATTGTATTAATATACGTTACCATGCATTTATGTGATTGAGCTATGTCAATCTACGACGACTACCGAAATCTCACCACATGGAAGATGGCCCAAGATGTATGGGCGGGTGGAAGATGGCCTCGTAGCCCAAGGTGAGGAGCGGTACGCGGCCACACCACGCGTTCTCTTGTAATGCCTAAAACCAATTGAGCACAGCCTTCTCCATCCCCTCGAGGCCCAAGCCTTTCTGGCCCATCTCCCACCCCGCCGCAGACGACGTTTTCTCCGCCGTGGGTGCCGCCTCCCCCGCCCCGTCGCTCGTCATCGAGTTCGACCCCTCCCAAACCCTAAACCCCGCCACTGCGGCAGCCCCCGTCATTGCTCCCCTCCCCAACTCCGGCCGCTTCCTCGCCCACCGCGCCGGCGAAGCCTCCGCCATCCTCACCCCCGAGAAGGAGGCCGATCCCGCGGCCTCCGCCGCCGTCAGTGGCCCCACCGTCCGCAGCACAGCCACCGCCGCCGCCTGGGAGAAGACCTCTCCTGCTCCCCACGTCGATTTCCCCAGCGACCCCACGCTGCGGCGTTTCAAGGAGGACATGCCCAGCCTCCCCGACCACAGCGGCATCGACGAGTTCCGCGACGTTCCTGTGGAGGGCTTCGGCGCCGCTCTCCTCGCTGGCTACGGCTGGTCGGGAGGTAAAGGTGTTGGTAGGAACAATGCGAGGGGGGATACCAAGGTTGTTGAGTACAATCGCTGCGCCGGCACACATGGGCTAGGCTGCAGCCCCTCTGAGGCTGATGCTAAGAAGACTCGCTCCGGCGAATGGATTGTCGGTGGAAAGAAAGCGCCGGAGAATGGAAATGCACGGAAGAGATAGGAATGAGGTTGTCAATGCTGTTGGGGTCAACAATTTGACACGAGGATAAGGATGGATTAGGGGTGGCCTGGAGTTGCTACAGTCCTGTGGAGTGGACATTTTTTCCAGGAGCTCTTCTTCAATTGTAGGTAAATTATGTTTCTTCTCGAATGATGAACCTGTAGTTATTACTTAGGTGTGAAATATAACAAACTGGTAATTTGGTTTTATAATAACTTGTTTTTTAAGTTTCCTATGTAATTGTTGTGATCCTTGCAATACCTAAAGGGGTACTAGATGATTTTAAAGAGGTTTTCAAGTGAGGGTTTTTGGATGCTAGCTGGTTGCTCAATCCTTTGCCAATGGAAAGCCTAATACTAACATATGGTGGCACAGTTTTGTCCGTTAGCACCTTTACCAAAATCACCCAATGGCCCAAAATCACAACATTTCATTAGAATATGAACAAGTTCTGCAAGGTCCGACACTAAAGCATTAACATTTGTGATGTTTAACAAAAAGGGAAAAACTTGGTGCAAACCAAACCGCTTGATCCAATATTAAACAAGAGTTTCACGAAGAATGTCGACAGCCTTCATTTTTTCCTCCCTAAGCTTCATCTATAGTTTATCTTTTGATCTGCTTTTACAGTCTTCAGGTAATGAGCAGTAATAAGCGGACGCATGGAATCCATGTTGCTCCTTTTTATATGAATATACCAACATTCATAAGCAAAACATGAAAAGACAATATATGGCCTAATCCATTGTTGCTCGACTTTTAGCATACAACCAATAAATTAATCCTATTGTTGAACATAAAAAAATTATATCCAAAAAATAAAAAATAGCAAAATTAGATATATGCCACTCTAAAACATGCCATTTCAAGATATGCCACCTAGTTTTATGAAATTGGATATATGTTATTCCAGTTTCCCACTCCTTTGAAATATGCCATTTCCTGTAGTTTTCCCTCATTTCCTATTCATCTATCTTCTTTTCCCATCTATTCTCAAGTGAACTTCTCGTTTTGCCCCTGTTCTATTTGGATCGATCCAACCCAAACACTTCTGATTGAAGCACACCAACCAACAATTCCTCCTCAACCAGACCAGACCAAGGCAAAGAACAGGGAACACAAACACCGAGTACATGATGACAACTTACAACCTGGCAATTAGAATTACAATCACCACAACTTGGCGCTTTGATGACGCAGTGCAGAGAAGATCAAGCGTTTGTGTGGTAGGCGGTAGCTTGAACAACCGTCTGAATTTTCATCTCCTTGGTCTGTCTTGGTTTTTTCTTGTAACTGTTTGTCTGAAGAACAACCGTTTGTCTTGGTTTTTTCTTGTAACTGTGCTGTTGTCTGAGCTTCCTTGTGCTGAAATAGCAGCACCGGGCGGGGTGATGCGGCGGCCGACTAGAGCGGCCATGAGGACGGGGAAGAGAAGCGCACTTGCGGATGTGGCTGCTGGCGCGCCGGCGATGGCGGGGAGGCCAACAGCGACCCGGCGGGCGCAACAGCAGCATGAGATAGGGTCACTGGTCAGAGTGATTTGGGTCTGTTCGATTGGGATCGATCTGGTGATTATGGTTTGATCTGCCAAGATTAGGGGTGGAAAATAATAACGGATAATCCGTTTTATCCGATATTCGTATCCGAAAAAACACGAATATGGTAAGCAAAATCCGTATTCAAAAATATTCGTATCCGTATTTGAGAATATTCGTATTCGCATTCGTATTCGAGAATATTCATATTTGTATTCGTATTTGAGACTATTCGATTCGTGTTCGATCTGTTTCCTATTTCTATCGGCCGGTTGGTCTAGCCCAGCGGCCAAGTGGAAATCTTGGGAAAAATCCTGACGAATTTTGTGATTCAAAATTTGAATTTGGGTGGTTTAAAACCGGTAACAGTTTCGGTAACCGATAAAAAACCGGTGAAAAACCGGCAAAACTGTTAGAAATTTGTTAACCCGAGATTTGTTACAGAAGTTGTAGGAAGATATTCGTATTCGACCGAATTAAGTATATATTCGATTCAAATTCATATCCGTTACGACATTCGATTCGTATTCGAGAATATCAAATTCGCATCATATTCATTTTAAAAATATAGATTCGTATTTGAGACTATTCGATCATATTCGATCCGTTTACATTCCTAGCCAAGATAGAGAGAATGGGCAGAGGCAAAAAGGGAATTTGACTTGAGAATAGATGGGAAAAGAAGAGAAAAGAATAGGAAATGTCAGAATCGGATTTAGCCAATTCAGAATCATCTGTGAAACCACTGCACTATTCCCTGGATTAGTAGATAGTGTTCACATAATACATCACTGAATCATTTCATACATGGCGTAAACCATACCATACAATTTTCATTAATTTGTGTTGTACATTACATAAACGTTTTCTTTTAACCTAAGATACTATAACTCGGTTCTACAAAGATGGACAGTAGAACTTTTCCTTTTTTCACTTAATTTATAGATTTCCTCATAGTTTATATTTAGTGTAGGTATAGAACTTATTATGAATTTTGATTTTTTTGAATGTAGGCATGAAATTCATATAAAAATCAAATCCCTAATTATCCCTTAATGTTGATTCCGAATTTGATGTTTTTGGATTGTACATGTCATGGAGGTTTTTTTAGTTTTAGGTTGGAATTCGTAAAGAATTCAATTTCTAATTTTTTTTTGTAATTGTTGTACCAAATTTTAGTTTTTTAGGGATTGTACTTTGGATTTTGTATGGTTATAAAATTGTAATTTTTTTATTTTATTTACATTCCAAATTTTAGTTAATTTTCAATGTCCCTGACATAGACTCTTTCTTTTAATTTCCTAATTTTCATTTAATTGTTATTATAAAATTTAGTTAGTTATGGATTTCACTTTGGAGTTCATACGCAAATCTCATTGCTAATTTTTTTTTCATTCTGAATTTCGGTTAATTTGGTCATGATGTGGACTCTTTATTTTAATATAACCATTTATAACTTTGGTTATATAATTATTATTAATATGAATTTTAATATTTTTACATGGGAACTTGTTTGGAAATAAAATTGCTAGTTTTCCTTTATTTTTAGTCTTAATTTTAGTAAATTTAGGTTGTACTTGACATTGACTCTTTCTTTTAATATAAACTGTTATAACTTGGGTCTGCTAGCTAGACGAGTAGACCTTTTCCTTTTTCCTGATTAACATGGAAATTTCCGCAAAGTGCCTAGTTACTATTTTTCTTTATTTTTGATTCCAAATTTTAATAAGTTTGGATTGTATTTTACATGGCCTCATACTTTTAATCTAAACCGTTATAACTTGTGTCTGCTAGACAGACAGCTAGACCTTTTTACTGGTTAAAGTAGCAATTTCGTAAGAGTGCATAACTAGATTCCTTTATTTTTATTCCAAATTTCAGTAAATTTGGATTGTACTTGATATTGATTTTGTTTCTTTTAATCTAAACAATTATAACTTGGGTCCGTCAGATGGATGGCCTGATATTTTTTATTTTTTTCTGAATATCATGAGAATTTTCTTAGGGTGTCTATATAATATTTTTCCTTTATTTTTTATTCTAAATTTTAGTAAATTTTGATTGTAGTTAACGTGAACTCTTTTTTTTAATATAAATTGTTATAACTTGGGTCTGCCAGATGGACGACTATATATTTTTTTCTCCTAATTAATGTGGGAATTTCCTCAGGATGCCTAATTAGTATTTTTCCTTTCTTTTTATTTCAAATTTTAGTAAATTCATATTATACTTGACATTGACTCTTTCGTTTAATCTAAACTATTGTAATTTGGGTTCACCAGATGGACTGCTTGATGATTTTCTTTTTTTCCTGATTAACATGAGAAACTACACAGAGTGCCTAATTAGTATTTTCCTTTATTTTTATTCAGAATTCTAGCTAGTAAATTTTGATTGTACTTGACGTTGACTCTTTCTTTTAATCTAAACCGTTATAACTTAGGTAGGCTAGATGGACCGTTAGACATTTTTCTTTTTTCCCAATTAATGTGGGAATTTCATGAGGATGCTTATTAGTATTTTCCTTTTTTTATTCCAAATCTTAGTAAATTTACATTGTACTTGACATAGACTGTTTCTTTTATTCTAAACCGTTATAGCTTGGGTCCGCCAAATAGACGACTAGACCTTTTTCTTTTTTCCCAATTAACGTGGAAATTTCCTCAGAGTGCCTAATTAGTATTTTTCTTTATTTTTAGTCTAAATTTCAGTAAATTTGGATCGTACTTGGCATGGACTCTTTTTTTTAAAATCTAAACCGTTAAAACTTGGATCCACCAGATGGATGCTAGATTTTTTCTTTTTCCCCGATTAACATGGGAATTTTTTAGGTGCCTAATTAGTATTTTTATTTACTTTATTTTTAATTTTAGTAAATTTGGATTGTATTTAACATGGACTCTTTCTTTTAATGTAAATCATTATAACTTGGGTCCACTAGATGGATGGCTAAATCTTTTGTCCCCGATTAATGTGAAAATTTCCTCAGAGTGCCTAATTAGTATTTTTCTTTGTTTTTATTTCAAATTTCAGCAAATTTGGATTGTATTTTACATGAACTCTTTCTTTTCATCTAAAACATTATAACTTAGATCCACCAGATAGAAGGCTAGATCTTTTTGTTTTTTCCCGATTAATGGGGGAGCTTTCTCAGAGTGCTACGAACTATGGGAAAATATTATGTCAAACACTGTCATGTATATGAAATTCTCAAATTGAAGGGTGCTAATATAAATGTGGTAAAATGGAATACAAAGAAGATCTACATAGAAATATGGAAGTGTCTATACAACATTCGACTATTTTTCAAGACAAAAATAGTCAGGATTTAGGATGTTGGATAGTGATCCAACGCCCCAGATCTTTTTTGGAGGGATTGCTTATATGAGATATTTTTTTTTGCAGGGGGTGCTTATATGAGTGGATCTGTTGGATAGATATCCAACGCCCCCAGATCATCTGACTATTTTTACCTTAAAAAATAGTTGAATGTTCTATAGCATTTCCATAGAAATATATTTCCCTAGAAATATTTGTCCATACAAAGTTCTCTCAAGCCTCTACACTGATCGCGAAGGGACGAGGTTCCCCAAAATTGTTCATCAAGTCAGTATGGATTGATTATCTTATACATGTCCATATTTTTCTAAAAACATGTCCGTGTTCAATGAATCTAATCTAACATGCTATTCTATATGCCTGCATCACTTTGGGACACACATATTTACATTTGGGGGCAAGTTTTTCTATTCAATTTGTTGAGAAATTAAGACTTAACTGAAGTTCCTCCCAAAATTTAGGTATCTCACTTCCGGCGGCTCTTTCAGCCTCAACCATTAACATTTCCTCTGCCAATTGATGAACCCTAACCCGCGCGATGGATTTCCCTTGAAGCGCGTCGAACAGAACTACTCCACACCCCACTACCTCCTTCCTCCTCAGCGCGAGCCCCTCCTCTCGCCCTAGCTCCTCGGCCTTGTCCAACACTGACCTGACATGTACACCTGGTACAACAAATCGTCGAACCCGATCCGGCAAAGGCCCGATCAGCCCGCTCAGATCACAGCCCGATGCAAACGCGATTATATCGAACGCATTCAGCTTCCTCACTCGCTCTAGCTCCGCCTCCCATTTCACCTCTTCCGGATTAGGATCGTCGGACTTAGCTCGGACGATGCCAAATGACGGCGTCCCATCTTGTTGTAACCAAGGGTGCTGCAAAATTTCACCAATGTTGATGCGGGTGTCGGGTTGTGGGTCCAGCATCCGCCCGATAAGGCACCGGAGCTCCGGTGAGCACCGCTTGGGGCACCGGAACTTGCCGGAGCAAATCTTCCGGTACATGGCCATGAGGTTGCCGTCGTTGAACGGCAGGTAGCCGGCGGTTAGCGCGAAGAGCACGACGCCGGAGGACCACACGTCGGCCTTGCAGGCGTCATAGCTCTTCTTGAGGAGGATCTCCGGTGCGACGTAGGCCGGGGTCCCGCAGAGCGTGGCCGCGAGGCCGTTGGCGCCGAGGTGTTGGTCGGCGAAGGCGCAGAGCCCGAAGTCTGTGAGCTTCAGGTCTCCGCGCTCGTCGAGCAGGAGGTTCTCCAGCTTGACGTCGCGGTGGAACACGCCGCGGGCGTGCGCGTGCGCGAGCGCGGAGGCGAGCTGAGCGAAGTGGCGGCGCGCGGCGGACTCGTCGGAGCTGCCGCGGTCGTCGAGCGCTGACAGGAGGCTGCCGCCGCGGGCGAGCTCGAGCACGAGGTAGACGGTGGAGCGGGAGGCCAGGACGTCGAGGAGGCGCACGACATGCGGGTGGCCCTGCACTCGGCGGAGCGCGGCGACCTCCCGCTCCACGGACCGGCGCACCGCGGCGGTCGCCTCGGGCGAGCATGGGTGGTGCGGCTTCCGGATGGCCTTGACGGCGACGGAGACGCCCGTGCGGACGTCGCGCGCGCGGTAGACCTTGGACGAGCCGCCCCGGCCGAGGACGCGGCCGAGCTCATACCGGCCCTGCAGGACCCTCGTGTAGCTGTCGACGGAGGCCGACGAGTCGTCGGGCGGCATCTCCGGCGAGGTGGAGTTGGTTCGTGCGTGTGAGCTGTAGTTGGAGTAGGAACTAGGAAGTTATTGTGTTTGATAACTTTGGTTTGATTTGTCGGTAGAGGCGACTACTCGTATTTATAGACCACTAATTTTTTTTTATTTTTTAATCGTCTGAAATTGCACTATCAATCAACTAAAATTGTAGTCCTCTTTTGAAAAAAAACACCTGTAACTTCAGGTGATTCACAATCAACTAAAGTTGCAGCCTCCCTAAAAAAATCACCACAAATTCAGGTGATTGAAAGTGCAACTTCAGGTGACTGAAAGATAAAAAAATTTTAGTCGCTTGTGTAATAATCACTCCCTTTCTATGAGAGCTAGACTATGTAGACGTGTAATAACTAGTCACTAGTGTCATGGTTTATGTGGATAAAAAGGCCACTACTCTTTCATGACATGGATGGGTGCTGCCACGTTGGCCCGTACACGTGGAATGTGCTGAACATGTTCGATGGAAATTGGTTTACTTCAGAAAGTTTTGTGGATAATTGAACAGAAGGGAAGGCCCTGAATTTGCTATTGAAAACGTACCATGAATTCATGACCAGTGGTTGGTTTGATTGATAAGCTCGATTGAAAGCTTTCCTCGCAAAAAAAAAAAAAACTCGATTGAAAGCTTGCTGGAAGTTGGAACTAATTGCAGTGACGTATCAACGTTCTCTTGACACTTTTCTTCACGTACCATCATCTTGGAACTAATTGCAGTGGCGTATTATGTAAATGAGTTTTGCTCTAGCTTGGTCTCTATTCGTGGTTGTCTTGGTCCACGGTAGCTCGCCAATACAAGATTCTCTCATTAATTAATTTGCACTGAAAAAAAATCATGAAATATACTTGGTGCACGTGAAATGAGGGCTCATGTGGCTCAAATGAAATAGCCAGGTTAGCTGTTGCTTTTACAAGAAATGACACGACAGTCGGTGGCACCAAAACCAAATTAAATGCTAGAGGAGCTTGACGGGATAGAGGGAAACTCACCCGAGGTGAAAGCAAAGCTCTGGGAATGGTGGAGCTAGCTAGCGGTGTGGACCAGGTCGGCGGTGAGGAGGTCGACACAGGCGGCTAGCCGGAGAGGGAGAGGGAGGTCGACATGGCTCGAGTATCTTTGGGACGTCCTTGCGGTGCTCCAGATGTGGAGAATCAGATAGAGGCGTGACGAATCGAGACCGGTGTTGGTGGTGGCTCAAGCAACCAGAGTCGAGGAAGAAGGAGGTGTGGGAGCTCTCGGTGGCAAGGGAGGTGATGGGGGAGTAATTGGGGGCAGGGAGAGGCCACACAAAGGCTTTATTGCCGCGGGGGAACGAGGTGGCCGTTGGAGAGGCATTAAAGCGGGTGGAAATCGAGGGCTGCGTCACTCGGTGCATGGCACGGTGCAAATCAAGGGAGACGGAGCTAGCACGTGGTGCGAACGCAGCGCAGGAGCGGTGAAAGTGGGCACGTCGTGGTGCGGAGAGGATGGAGGAGAGAAGGGGGTTTGGGTAAGGGTAGCGCGAGGCTGGCGAGCACGAGGGCACATAGTGACGCACAAGAGGAGGCAGCGCTGACCGCACGTGTTGCGGACACAGGTTGGGGGCACGCACAGCACGATGCTCACAGGCGCAAAGCACGGACGGCGCAGTTGGCGGTCGCACAGGGTGGAGGAGGGTGCCTGGGCTGATGTGGGCCACTTGGGTCGAGCCAGAGGCCATCTGGGCCAAAGGGGTGATAGGGAGCGGGCTAGCTAGGCCAAGCCCAAGGGAGATTTGGAGGTTTTGAACATTTGAAAACTCGGTTTGAAATTTTTAATTTGATTTTGATTTGAATTTGCATTTGCATTTCAAACTTTTATTCAAGCATAATTTGAACTCCCAAAACAGGATGTTACAAAGCAATAGCTGTCAAATGACTCAATTAGCAAGATTTACATGCGCACATGCATTCACATTTACTGATTAATTGTTCTTTATACCAACGACAAACTTAGGAAACTTTACTGTATCCACAATTAGAGGTGGGAGACGGGCCGTGCTTTTCCGGGCTAGCCTGAATCACGGCCGGCTTGGCATGTCCCATCCCGACACGTGGCAGGCCATGCTGGCACGACATGAATGGTGGGTCGAGTTGGGCTTGGAAAGCTGGCACGACGAGCGGTATGTCACGGACCCACGTGGAGTGCCGTGCTTGGGCCAACTCGGCCCGCGCGAGCACGGCCGGCACGCCAGCGTCGGCGGCCGCCTCGGCCTCACCTCCCGCCTCCCATGACTCACGGTCATCCCCACAACACAAGCCATCACAGAGCAGAGAGAGAGGGAGTAGAGGGGAATGACTAAGGAGTATACCAGACTACCGGAATGCTCTAAGGCCGTAAGCGAGCCTCCCATGCTCCCATGTCGCCGCTCTGCCTCCTTAGCCGGTGCTCCACCTCCCGCCCGTTGCTCCGCCTCCCACGCTACTGCCCCGCTCCGCCTCCCGTCGGCGTAGAGAGAGCTAAAGGTCTGAGCTAGAAACCAAGAGAGGAAGCAGCATGAGGGGAGGGAGCGGCGAGATCTAGATCTGGCTAGAGGGGAGGACGGGATGAGAAAAAGGGGAAATGAAGGGTGAGCTGTGTCGGCTGGGTCATGGGTGGAAGAAAAAGGATAGAGGAGAAAATAAAAAAATTAAAAATTAAATTAAATTAAATTAAATTACAAAATAGATTTAGAAAATGCAGGCTAAGAGAATATTTCATAAAATTTGGCTAACACTGATTACCTTGCGAAATTTTAGTAGCAAACTGGCACGTTATTAAAAGCTGAATAGCATGTCATTAGTAGACCGAAAAGGGGAATTAGCAACCACTGATTAAATAAATATATTGCTACCTGATTATTCAGACGCTTATTTAAATACTCGATTCAATTATTATAATTACCAAGACCGATTTAAGTCAACCAAAGCATCACTCATAGGAGCACATGCACATCAATCTATCCGAACCTAGAGCTATGGTTAAATGCTATGGACCAAAGCATCACACATATACTTTCCCTAACACCTAGTAACTAAAGAAATTATACACACATGTATATAGATACAAAATATTGGTTAACACGTTAATGCATCATACATACATAACTTATTGGGCTATACTTGCACTAGTTAGATTATATATGTTTGAGTAGATACTATGTACGCATGTTGTTATAGTTAATATGTACGCATATTGTTATTGTACTCTTTTCGTTACTCGGGGAACCCCACTCTGGGGCGTAAGGTTTTTAACAAGTTAGTAATATTATTCTTTAAAATATCAAGGAAATTCTACCTTTCCCCCGAAATATTTACGTCATTACGTGCCATGTTTTTACGCAACTAATTCAATTTTAACTAGTTTTTAACGAAACGGGTACGAGAGAAATGAAGATGACGGTTGTCACCACCATCGTCGCTGTCGCCTTCATCGTGTATAGTTACTTCAGGTTAGGCTTGGCCGGCACGCACGCACGCGTCGACTGATGGGCTTTGGTCGTGCTCGGGCCCGGCCGGAGGCGGCGAGGCGGCAAGACGATACGACATGGTGGGATGATTGGGCTGAGCCGACATGGCACGACGTGGCACGAAGCACGGTGGGCCTGGGTCGTGCCGGCACGGCACGACCCAATGCCCACCTCTATCCACGATTAGAAGTATAACATCCCGCCCTTTAGTATCGTATTACCAGTTTACATTAAGATCCACTAACATATAATATATGTTGGTCTAAATCGTAGCATTTCTGGGTTAACCCTTTAGGGCGAAGCTAGGAGAAAGCCTAGACCGCATGCGGGCCCGCCTGATGGGTGGGATAGGCTATCAGTGATTTTTGGGCTGCAAGGTGTTATAGATAGTATAAGAGCATCAACCCGCGCTGCACAGGCTCTGTGTGTGACCCTATAGTGGCATACGGCACGGGTCACGTATCGAAGGATGTTTATGGGCATTTCATATTGTCGAGGGTGGTAGCCCATTAAAGGGGAATGTAACACCCCGCCCTTTAGTACCATATTGCCAGTTTACTTTAAGTTCAACCAGCATATAATGCTTATTGGCTCAGATTGTAGCACTTCCGGGTTAATTATTTTAGACAAGGACGAAAATTCAAGTAAGATGCTACGCATGCGTGTCTGGCTATTAGCGAATTTTGGGCTACAGAGTGTTACACAGATGATAAACATAATTAAAATCGAAGTAAACTTAGTAATTTGTACTAGTTTAGAATTATCTACGGTAAATTATACCCAAACTGAAATCTGAGGTTTGCAATTTAGGAAAACGAAAAGTACATATGATGCCATAGTTCGATTTATCTGCATCTTTTTCAGCTAAACAACGACTTATTTGATTTTTTTGCCAGGATATATGGTAGGCTGTCATGATAACATAAACTATATATATATCATAATAAATCGACCAGAACAATAGCCTGTCGTTCTTATCATGAGGGTGCGTGGAGCAATGCTGGCTATCACACAAAGCCTTACCTATCACACTGGCCGCGGCTAAAGGACGGAAATGCCATGAAAGCAGCACTGAAAAACCCAGCAACAATCATGAAGCAAAATTATTTGATGTGTGAAAAAGGCTGCTGTCCGTTTCCATTAAAGCCAAAAACTTAATGGGTGGGGCGAGCTGAAGGCCTGTTTAAAAGTAACATGACTTTTGACTGATTACGAGAGAGATTAAGGAAGTAAAGGACACTCGTATTGAGAAATCATTCCACGATTTATAGAAATCGCATTGAAAAACTACTCTGTTCAAAAGTCCACTTCTAAAAACCAAAAATCAAAAGTTATTTGGTCAGCGGTATAATAGAGACAATTATTGCTAGGTCTGTGCAATTGTGATAGTATAATACTGCACGTGAATCAGCTGTATATATGAGTTGATCTTACCAATTAAAATGCTTTGAAAAGACAGCAAGTGTATCACGAGTCCAAGACTCCGTGAAAATGATTTGCAATATTAAAATCAGGGTGTTGATGCCCCCACAATAAAAAAAAACATACCCAGGAAAATCGTGTCGCAAAATTACATGGAGTTCTAAAATGTTAAAGCGTATGAATCATCGTCGTGCAATTTATTAAGAGGTGAAATTTTAAGGCTGTTCTTTGGAGGCGGTTGGTTTGTCGATTTCAGAAGACTGGTCTGTTTATTCTAGCAGGGATTTGGGTTGCTGTCCAAAATATTTTTGAAGTTTCGTGTTGTTTTGAACGAAGTGCAAACAGATTCGATTAATAATTTTGATGCTGCCTGTAAGTATTTCCTTCAAATCATTCAATTTTTATTCAAATTAATCATTATGAGCATCCAAGTAGAAATGCCAAGCCTGCTTGCAGCTAAATAAGCATAAGTTCATATATTGAGCAAGCACAAAATGTCATACCATATGACGCCTAGTTTTTTGCACCAGCATGAAATGGCTAAATAAAATGCATTGCATTTGGCATCAGAAATACCTCTCTGCTTCATAATTACAATATTTATTACATATAAAATAATATAGTCACATAAATATACTGATATACAGTTTAAATATACATTTTGCTGATGTTCCATAAATAATCATGTAACAACAACTATCACACCGGCTTGTATGCTTTACACAGTGGAAATTTTATTTTGTTTTTCTACACGTACACAACCAATATTGTATACTCTACATTGCTCGGGAATATTCAGGGAGTACAAATCTTTTTTTTAACATGTACACCATCAATCTCTGCTGTAAACTACATTGCTCTGGGATGCTCACGCTGAGAAAGGGCTCTAAGGACTTCTGCTCCAGCATGAACAGTTTTGCCTCTACAAACATGGATAGAATTGCAGAAATCCCTCCTCTTGAGAAACTTCTTGATATGTTCTAGTATGACTGATGCATTTTGGATGATCAACCTCTTGCACTGAATTGGAATAAGACACTGTTCAGAACAATCACACTGAAGAAGAAAATTCACTACACTAAAAAAAGGTACTTCACTACAAACTAGAACGAAAAGAAATTTGGGAATCAGATGCTTACCTTTTGTACAAAATTCTCTGCATTGTTGCATCCTTTCAGAAGTATCTCAATTATCTTAAGCTGTCAATAATAAATCAAAAGTATAAGTTTTTGTTTTCTTGGGCAGAAATCACATTCATCACTAGAAGCCAGAAGCAGATAACGTATAGGGGTCCCAGTCCAAAAATAAAAGAAAAATACAAATGTTCATTTGCTGCACCAAAGCCAATAATGTTCCTAATCTAGAAAGCAAAATGCCAGCAGTACTAGTTTGTAGTACTAACACTAACAGGGTTATTAAACTAACACCAACATCATTTAGGTCAGAAACAGTACGGCAAAAGGACCAGGTAAGTTAGCAATTTTTCATCCTTTTGTTAAAGTAATCATGTGGAGTTGTGGACCAAACCAGTAAAAAAATATCTTTAATGCTACAGATCATAACTTGGCAAAATCTAGCCAGTTTCACACTCATTGATCCTATATCATTGGACAGAATAGATGAAAGGAGTGACTGCTTGGAGAGGCATGGGCCGACCTTTTTGTTCAACAGGAGGAGAAGTTAGTGCTCAACGATGACAAATCACAACTTGGCATGGTGTAAAGTTGCAAAAGCTAATGGTGTTGGAGCCCCCTACAAGTACACAAGACCTCATCCTAGAGCTAAACCATCAACAAGGGCTCATCTCCCTCTTAAGGCATCTACTCTTGAAGAAAAGGAATATAGGGTATGTTCTTTTCGACCGAAGCTAGCGGCTTTTGGCTTTTGCTACAGTACCTAACTTTCAAACGGGGTATTTTCTCAAGACGGGGTTTACAAGTTAATTGTAGTACATGTTAAAAGCCCAATATTTGTATCAACCAAAATCGCAAACGAGTATCTCTCTCCATAATCTATGTTGCAAACAGTTAAAATTCAAAAATTTCAGTCAAAATTCATAAGCTGCAGCCGTGCCAAACAGGCCCATAGTGGCGAAGAAATAGAGAAAACAACATTGAGGGGTACTGCACAGAGGCTAATGAGAGTGATGATAATGGAGCTAGTAGAGGTAGAACTTTATTTTGTGTAGCCAGCTTTGGGGTAGAAAGACAGGAAAACTTTACGATCATGGAGTGATACTTTGTTAATAACCATAGTTTCAAGTAGTAAAAACTTAGGAGTTCACAAATAGTGGGAACTTAGATATCTTTTGTTAAAGGATTGGTTTATTAGCAAAAACCATCTTAGAAAGTGTCATGTTGTATATATTATAGCAGCGGCCTAGGAATCGTTTGTGTGTGTGTGTACGGTAGCGCTATTCTGCGCTTGCATGTTCTGTGCATGCAGTTTTGCGCCTCGAAAAGTTACCACCGGCTGTGAGAAAAGTTATCACCAGTTGTGAGGAAAGTTAACACCGGCTGTGTACTGTAAGCATTCGGCAGTAACTTCACTCGCTACCGATGGTAACTTCATTTAGAAACGTCAGTAACTTTCCGACACTGCGAAGGTTTGGCAATAACTTCATTCAGAATTGATGGTAACTCCATTCAGAAATGTTAGTAATTTCCCCACGTATTTGACACCTGCGCGCTGGTTAGTACTTACACACACACGGGGTAGCGCTATTCAGCACCTGCTCGCACGCTACGCGCAGGTCCTGCTGCCTGACTTCCTGGTGCAAGCTGTGTTGATTCGACAGTAACTATTACATATGAAATTACTATCAGATAAATATTAAGTTACTTGTGACTGGTATAAAAAACATGAATTTCGCAACATTGAAACATATTTAACATAGATCTTGTTTTATTAAGCTCATAATTTTGAACACAATGGCGCAAACAGATAGCAGATTAGACTTTCCATGAAAGAGTTATTGCATTTTTTAGCTTGTAAACAAGATAAAAAAGTCCCTGCGTCTGTGAGCGTTCGGCAGTAACTTCACTCGCTACCGATAGTAACTTCGTGCATAATCGAAAGAAACTTTTCAGAATAGGGTGGGTTGGTGGGGCTTTACCATGGAGATGGTGAATTCATTCCATATGGATGATAACTTCATGCGTAACCGAAAGTAACTTTCCGGAATAGGGTGGGTTGGTGGGGCTTCAGTATGGGGATGGTAACTTCATTCCATATAGATGATAACTTCATGCGTAAACGAAAGTAACTTCAGGCATTACAGATGATAACTTGATGTACATCGATGGTATCTTTACCATAATTAACAAACGTTAGTAACAGAGTATGAGGTGGGATGGTGGAACGGTTGGCTGGTTAGATCAATTAGGGGTGCGCACTTATTTTACACCTATCCGCTGATTAGTAATTATATATATATAAATATAATTAGCTTATTTGCTAATTATATTGCAAATGATATATATTTGTTACGAACATTGCATATTTGGTCTTAATAATGACATGCAAAACTACTTATTCTTTGGTGGGCTAACTATTTAGCTATCTACAATAGTTGCAAGAATTGTTAGGGATTGATCACTCAAGGAAGCAAGGAATAGAGGAACTAACACTAGAGAAGTAGTATACCTTCTTAATACGCTTGTATTCAACTTCTTGATAGTAAACTGTACAATAAGGCTACGTGGTTATGTCTTTATAGGACTCAAGAACGGACATACCAAACTAACTTACACAATGAGCTCATAACTAGATGACTATTATAGCTCATTTTTACTAAAATACCTAAGGAACTTAATAGTGAGGAAGCTTGACAGCTAAGTACAACTTTTACACATACTTTACTTGACTCTAGAAGGTTACAGCTTCATAGCTTCATGCACAGCATGAAGCATTTTTACATGTATTTTACTTGACTCTAAAAGATTGCAGCTTCATAGCTTGCTTCAACATTTACATAGATATTTGGTTTCTTCACTATGACGATCTTTAGCTATTTAAGTAAAAATGAGATGTAGTAGTCATGTAGTTTTGAGTATGTTGTGCCAGTCGGTTTGGTATGCCCATTCTTGAGTCCTATAAATACACAAGCATGTAACCTTCTTGTGCTATCAAGAAGTTGAATACAAGTGTAGTAAGAAAATTTGAGCTATACTTCTACTATAGTTTTGGTTCTTCTATTCCTTGCCTCCTTGAGTGATGAATCCCTAATGACTAGTATAGAACCCTAGGTTCGTGTCAGGCATAGTGGAGTAGCATGTTGTGTTCGTGTTGGTTTTCGAACCTGAGTTATGGCCTCAACTTTTGGCGTCGAAATGGCATTCGATGGTTCCCGTGTTCTCAGGAGAGAATTATGATATGTGGAAGATAAAGATGCGAACACTACAATTATCACAAGAGTTGTGGAATATTATTGAGAATGGCTACAAAGAGTGTGTTGTTGATCATGTCCTTATGTCGGATCAGAAAAAATTCTCTCGTGGAGGACCATACAATGGACTCCAAGGGCTTATTTCTTATTCAAGACGGTGTTGCAAAAAGTTTATTTCCACGGATTATCGATGCCAAGAGGTTGAATGAAGCATGGGACAAGCTAAAAGAGGGGTTTCAAGGTTTCACAAATGTTATAGCGATGAAGCTACAAACCTTGCGAAAGTAGTTTCAGCAATTTGCATATGAAGGAGTCTGAGAAGAAAACGAATTACTTCTCGAGGGTCACTGAGCTTGTGAGTCAGATGCACACATATGGTAAGGATATCACTTATGGTAATGATATCACTGGTCAATCCCTGAGACCCTGACAAGAATCAAGTATGCAACTTCTTTTCTTTAGCTTTATACCTACAACACAAAACCCATGTAGACATGTTTTTTTAATATAGTAGAGTTTTTTTTCCCTATCTCTAAATTGTTGTGGAGATATTCTTTTAAAACATCACATAAATGCTTTCCTATGCATCGTTGCTATAAATGAAAAGACATTTTATTAAAACGCCTCTATATTCTTTATGGTATTTTATATAGACGTTTTATTATGTCTCTAATGGAATAGATGCATTATACAGTGACGTTAAATTGTGTTACTAGCAATAGCAAATCAAGAAAATAAAATCTAATGGACTCATGCAAAGGCTAGTCCTCAAACTCTAGACCTCATGGGAATACTTCCCTTAGACTTGTCGCACTATCTCAACCTCACTTGTTTAGTTGTATCTTGCAATATTTATATGCAGTTTTTTTAACACATCTCAGCCACCTAAAGAACATATGTAGAGCGTCTAAAAATATGTCTTTACACAACAAAAAATTTCGGCGAATTAGAAAGCGTCTCCAAAATGTCTCTATAAGATAAAGTTCTGTATGTGTCTCTAAAACATCTCAAAATCATCTCAAATTGTCTCTAGAGTGTAAAATTTTGGGGTGATTTTTAAAGTGTCCCTAAAAAGCACATCTAGAGTATACAACTCCTAATTTTAGAGACAAATTGGAAAGTGCTTCTAAAAAAGTCTCTACGTGGTGTTATCTTGCAGTGAATAGTTATATGCACATTGTATACTAGGAAATTATTATTATGTTTCAAGACTAGTGTTTCTCAGGCATACGCTTCTTCGTGGCTTAAGCAATTTAAGCACCTAGCGCCTCAAGTGCACCTTTCGCCTTTGACTGCCTTGGTTTCACCCTCCCAACCCTGTCATCTTTCTTGGAATTGGCAATGAGCAACCAGTTACCATCTATTTTCCTGCCCTGGTTGGACCGACTGGTAGTTTGGTACTTCGGTACACACTCCAGTACTCCACCTTCAGTTAGGTGAAGTACATTATCCGCATGGAACATAGCACACAAAATGAAGAGAGGAATGACAGAAGTATTATATCCTAGGTAGCCAAGTTCTTCATTTCTATCTTCTCTCCTAACAAAGAGAGCTAGAAAAAAGGATAATAACCTCTCAAGAACTAGATTTTAACACAGACTTACACACCAAAGTTAACTCCTCGGGAGTTTCAGAACACATCAATTTAAATGGCAGGCACAGAGGACATAAGCAAAGAATAGAATGATTTGAAAAGAAGAAATTGAATAAAAAATACCTCCATGTCGGGATCTTCAAGATCACTAAGAACCTTATCAACAACCTCATGGCAAAGGATGCAAGCATCTTCATGTCTTGGGAGGCGAATGAATGTCACTTCCTCACAAAGACTTACCGATGCACAAAATTCTTCAGGGCTTAAAGAAGCAATTTTTGTGAAGAATAGAGGGGCATAATACTCCACCAATTTTCTACACTGCCATGTCAAAATACAAGCACACATTGCAATAAGAAATGCTGTTTTTAGAACACAGGCACAGCTATTAAATTAAGAGATAACATTTTACTTTGCTTTACTTTAAGGCAAAACAACAATACCTCCAACTTAAAAGAATAAAACTTCGAACAAGCTTGGAGAAGAGTATCGATAATTTCGATCTGGGTCTCATTCTCATTAAGATAGAAGAGGGCTTCTGTGGCAAACTGCTCACAAAGTTGGCACAGTTGTGGATTTTCTTTCGTTGAAAGAGACGTTGTGATGTCATCTGGAGTCTTTTCACCAACTAAAATAAGACAAAATAAGTAAGACATAACAAGTTAATTTAAAACAAGGATGAATATCCAGAGATGAAAATGTAGCACAGCAAGCGAGCAAACAAACAAAATTACAAGAACATATTAAAAGTGTGACAAGGTCATTTCTATTACTCATTATTATACTATACCGAAAAACCTGTTGAACGAAGAGCTCAGTTACTTGGGTTTCTATATTTCAGCAAAGTATGCAAATTTGTGAACTAGCCTTTTCCTGATTATTTGATGGAGATTCTTTCATTGTGGCACTGGTTGCTGCATAAATTTCTATTAATGCTGGATAATATAGATAGTTCTCCAATGCGCAACAACACAAGCCCACATTGAATAGATGATGAAACTAATCACCTTTGGCAAGGAATGGATAACAGATAATCAGTAACATACTAGAAGCCTTACTTTATCCTGACATTGTTAAAAGGATTGAAACATATCAAGCAAGTGATCGTACTAGTAAACAGTGACAACTGGTGAGTGAACATATGAAAACAAGAGGAAACAGGAAGAGAACACTAAGGCCCTGTTTGGCTTCCTTATGTCTTTTTCCATCCTATAGGCTATATAACAATGCACCAGGAACATTTACGACACAAGTGAAACTGGGGAATCTGGGGATGGAGATCTCTCCTCATGTTAACTCTTTATTATTGTTTGGATAAGAGGGATGTTCCTGCACATTCTATCAGGGACTTCTATGGTCATAGATGAAGTGTGCTCATGCGCGCACACGAGAGAGGGAGATGAAAGTAGTAGGCCTATCATTCTCCTTTCTGAGTAGTGAGTTGCTAAAAAAATTAGGTCCTGAGATAAATGCTCAAGCCCGGCAGGATACAGCTGCTTCCATTGGACAAGGATCCTAACCAGTCTGCACCCAAATGATTTCACAGGACCTAACAAACTTAATGTAACGGCCACATGCCATTATTTTCAAAATTATATTCAGATAAAAGAATTGAAGAAAACAAAAAAACCACCCATGCAATGCTTAAACATCAACCATTTAATGATTATGCTGGGCACACAGTTGAATAAAAAATTACTACACACCAGCATTGTCCAAGGCCAAGCTTCTACCGCCCAGAAGTGTAAGGCTGATGATGAACATAACTAGAAATCTTGAGCCCATTTTGTCTGCTAACACACATGAAGTAGTCAAGAGATGGACTAGCAATCAGCACAATAGTAACTCTAGAAGAGTTAATAGAACAATACATACATAATATCATCAATTATTTGCTAATTATTAAAATAATTAATTTCTAAAAGCATTGGTAGACATAAAGCTACAGATAAATAATTTTCTTCAGACAAAATCTCAAATAGTTTCGTTTCCTTTTCTTTCTTGTAAGTAACTCATGCATACATTCTATCATGTGTAAATTTTCAACCAAAAAATTGTAATCGGTTTGAAAAAGAAAGAATTAGAAAACTTAATGTGTGGAATATGGTTTGATGCTAAAAAAAAATCTGATAAGCTTCATCTGCTCATTCAATAGCACCAATGCCCACCTCTCTGCTTTCTTTCACAAAGATACTCAGAATACAAAAGAGATAAAGGTATGGACAAACAGTAAATTTAATAATCACGATTTAGTGAAGAGTGGTTGTGTGCACTCCTCAAATGAAAATTGCAGAGATTTTAAAGCACTAATGGTTGGCACAGGTGACAGATTAGCTCCTCACATCCAATTTTGCTTTTTAAAAAAATCATAGAAGCATTTCCCTTAAAATTAAGCTTATTTTATAGAACTATCCACAGAGCACTAGCCTTGTCTCCAACAATTTCACCTGCATCCATCGGAAACATAAGCAACCAAGCACTAATTAAAGGGGTGGATTTAGACTAGCGCCTGAGATGATACCAAGAACGCCTAATCCATTCCGAAGTATCATAGGAGAAGTAACCCAACCAATAAAACAACACTATGACCAACAACCTCCTGTGTTCAGATGAGGATCTTGGGGCGGCCGGCCGATGGGAGCGGAGGGCGGGGCGGGACGGCGCGTCGGGTGCCGACTGCCGACCGCGGCGGAGGCAAGTGGCGGCGAGGAGAGCAAAGCAGGCAGAGGAGATGGATTTGGGAGGAGACGAGCACGGGCACGGCGCTGAGCCGTTGACTAGCCGGATTTGCTGCTGCCGTCCGAGGGGACGATCCACTTGGGCCTTGGCCTGTGAGAGGCCGGCCGGGAACTGCCTGAGAAGTTGGCCCAACCATGGAGGAAATGGTGCCCTGCTAGTTCGGTATACGCCGTGCATGATGTGCCATGGCCTGATTGGCCCAGCTTTGCTAAACCAAGATCCCCTTGTATTTTTTTTTTTTGTTCAAAAAGACGTCCTGGAAACGCACAGCTCTGGTTTTTGCATGGTTTTGGGCTAGTTCCTGCGGGAAAACTGTCCAGTTTTTTCTGATGCATTTCAAGACTTGAAACTCTAGACATATGCATTTCATAAGCAGTAATAATACGTATAATTCAGTAGAAATTTGGATAAAAACCAAGGGGAGGAATGTAACATCCCCATTTTTGGGAACAGGGACGTTTTACCATCCACAACAGCCCAGGAGTTCAGTTGCGGATCCAAAGTATATCATACCTGCTTACGAACATTTAAAAGAAGTTAATTGGATTGAAATAAGACCTAATGGTCAATTTGTAATAACAATACGGGCGTCCAAGCCCAAAACTGAACTTACATACAGAAGAGCCGAAGAAAACTCCACAGGAACGTTTGAGTGCGGACGTAACCCTAATACGCAATCTTGGTCTGCCTTCTTTTCTTCCAATATCTGAAATTATGCAAGCCTGAGTACTCCGACCCCGTACTCAGCAAATCACATGGGAAAATACTATATATCTACATGCCAGGATATTCAAAGATGGGTGTATAGGGGTTCATTATATTTGGTGGATGCAGTTTTATTTGCAAACAAGCAAAGTTAAAACATTTTCTCCTTAAGATCAGGGGGTTTATCAAGCAAAGTTCATCATTATCCAAATTAACATCCACAAACTCTACTTATGCCTCATTGTTGGAATCACCCAATTAACATGACTTCATTAACAGGAAGCACGCAGATTCGAATACCATTATTTCACTCTGCAGAGTTGCTCAACTTTACCCACACGATCCCTTAACTCCCGCGACAGAGTTAAGAAAGCCAGGTCGTTTCACTGCTCATTTCTTTATATAGACTCTACCTGGTAGTATCGCTCAGTCACGGCCACATGTTCAACCTGAACCTCCCCGCGTTTTAAGTTAACACTACCATTGTTAGGTACCCGCAGCATACCTAACTCCCACGTCATCAAAACATCTCAGCCTGTAGAGGTTCAATCGAATTGAGCAGCTACTAAACCAGTGTTGACAAATCAACTCCTGTGGTCTGAGCGATCACTATGTTCTTTATTTGGCACAAGGTTCTTGTCCTTATTTTTCACTGAGGCACCAACCACAAACTTCCGCTGAGCTCAACAGCACCAGCCACCACCAAACCAAACAGCCTCCATCCCAGGGTAGAGCGGTAGGCCTGGTCCGGATAACCGGAGTCCCACCAGCCTCTCTACCCTAAGTCCAATCCTAGGGTTTGGTCGTGGGCTTGGATCACAAGGTGATGACCCCACATTCTGACCCTCCCCCTAGTTCTCCCAATGATAGAGTCGTGGGCTTGGATCACATCGTGATGACCCCACATTCTGACTCCTATCTCGGGTTCTACCAAAGCAGAGCCGTGGGCTTGGATCACATCGTGATGACCCCACTTCTGACTCCTACTTTGATGTATATTTTCCAAACATCACCAGCCTAGGGTACGGTGTCCCATACCACCCTACCCTAGCTCGGTTTTCAAATCTCTACCAACGGCCAAATCACTTAGTAGTACAAAATGTCATGTGATATGATCTATATTTCTTAATATTGTAATTCAATATTTACTAAGGTTGTCAAGGTGAATATGGCCATCAAGTAAGGCAGGGCATTTATCAGTGGTAGGAATAACTAAGTATCATGCCATTCTAAACATTTTAGTTTAAGCAAATAACATTTTACAACTAACCATAATGCAAATATCATATTAAATACTGTAATTTCATGGGTTCAATATGATCATAAACATGTGACTTGCCTCCTTCATTGCTCTTGATCTTCTTGACCACTTCAAGACTTCCTCATTGGCTTTTGCGGTTCTTGGTTGACCAACTCGCTTGGTCCGACCACTAACGTAAAAACGAGGTCAAGCAGGGACTGTCGCCTGCAATTAAACATGCCGGCTACGACTTGACTTATGAAAATATAATAAAATACGAGATGTCGATGTGCTTGTGCTCCTATGCTTAGGTTTAACTCAATTTAATTCAATCACGATCGTTGAGATTAATTTAGGTATACTACTCGCTTGACATCCTCGTACTAACATTAGGGGGTATGGTTTATTTAATAGGCAAGACCGGTGCTTTGTTGGTTTCTAGCTATATTTTGATTATACAGAATTAAATTAGAGGTATGAATAATTATAACGGCGAACATTAATCCTAGCCGATCTCGTGTACGCAATTATATCTATTTACTTTCTTATGGTTGCATATGTATTATTTCTTCCCTAATTCATTTTAGGTCCTTTGGTTATTCAAAACACATTTTCTCGTAACTAATATGCGCGGGACTATTCAAATTATCTACACTAATAAAATTATTCTTAAGTAGATATTAATTAATTATACTAAAGTGTCTCTGTACAATCTCCAAGTTTTATTTTAACTAGTTGTGAATTATTACGACTTATGCTATTTAAATTACTATATACAAGTTATTCGACGTGCACGAGGTTATGTTCTCACATCGATTTAAGTCGGGCGTGCTATTCTAATTGTCGCCATAAATTTTACATCTTCTAATGGTTGTTAATTGAGAATATGACTACTAATTTATTCTAGTAATTACGAACTCCTATTAGTGATCTCCTACAATTTATAATTAACTAACAAGAACTATCTGTGCATTTAACTGCGCAATACAAGGGATCTAAACGACATTGTAATAATATATTTCACATGTATGCAATTTCTAGCCTATGGGCATCATTTGATTTACCTTTTCTAACCCAGCATACTTACTAAGACAATTACATGATTTAACACTATCTAGGCTAATTTGGTATTCAGCTACAACCTTGAATGACTTAATTAAATTGGTACAGCTATGTTCTAACCTACTGAGGGTACTTAATTTGTTCTAGTCATTATAAATATTGATTAATGGTTTTCTATTGTTTAGATGGATCTAATCCAATTATATGGGTATTTAAATCCACAACAAACAGTTTTAGACTGCAGTCCTTTAATTCAATCCTTACATGTATGGGTTTAATCGGCACATATACTTTACATCGACGGACTACAATTAGTTGGTTCTAATGTTCAGAAGTAACCAAAGTAGATTTTTATAATTTAACTATTACTAACCACATTGTTTAGGTAATTACATATGTCGATGAGCGGTCTAAGTAACAATCCACGGTTTCGAATACATACTCAGACCAATTTTAATAAATGGACATGCCTAGTTTATTTATAAGCTTACGAATATTTATTATTGCAGTTCTACCAGTTTATAATACTAACAAAGTTTAGCAGATATTTAATTATGAACTCTAATAATTACACAGCAGTTTTAATCTACATACGGCCTTTACTTAAGCTTCAGTTTTCACTAATACTGATTAATGATATTTTATAATTTTAACCCGATTAACCTAATGGTATGAGTTCACGATTTACTAAGACAAATTTTTCTTACACGCGCTTCTCCTCTCTTTTCCTTCTCTCTCTTTTCTCTTTTCCTTTTCTTTTTCTCTTTTCCTTCCTTTCTTTTCTTTTTCCCACCAGCCGCGCTGGCCTCTCTGGCTCCCACCGACGCCTCCCTCTCTCTCTCAGTTCCTCCCCCGATCCCCCTTTTTCCCCACGCCGGATCCACCCCGCCGCCTCGGCTTCCTCACGGCGCCGCCTCCCTGGCTTCTTCTTCCTCTCCTCCGGTCTAGCGCCTCCCCCTCCGGTCTAGCGCCTCCCTCTCCACTCTGCGCCGGCTCCTCCGCCGCCCCTACGTCGCGCCGCCGGCCCCGCCAACCCTCTTCGAGCGCCTCCGGCCTCGTCGGCGCCGTGCCACGCCGCCGGCCCTACGGTGCCGCCGCCGGATCCGTGGCCTACGGCCCGGATCTGGCACCTCCTCCCTCGGATCCGACCGGTTTTGGTGATTATTTCGGTTGCTATTTTGCCCTTGGCTCTAATAGGTTTTTGCTCACGATTGGTTAGGTTTTGGAGGTGAGTTGCCCTCGCGGGTCACACCGGATAGCGCCGCCCGTACGCCGGGGGAGTGCGCGGCGGCGACTAGAGGTGTGGCGACGCCGGTGGTAGCACGCCGCCGCCTTCCTCATTGGTGAGCCCTTGCTCCTTCCCTCTTCCTCTATTTGGCATACTATACCTACTGGACGCTTGTTGTCTCTAGCTATGCAATACTTGCTATGAAGAACGAATACTGTACTGTGCCATTTGTGGTTCACCTGCGTGATTGACGATGGTTTGGCTTCGGGAAAAACTAAGGGTGGCTTGGGGTTGCCCTCTGGCTTGTGGTTGTCGCTCTGGTGTTGCCTCTCTCGGGCCCGGCCGTCGCTGTTGCCTTCGCCTGGCTCTGGCTGCCTTGCGGTGGCTACGGGTCCGTGTGGCTGGGAATGGATGAGAATGAGTTGTGGTGTTGTGCTCTTGCTGTTGGCTGTGTGATATTTTTCTGGGAGAGCTGTGCTGTGGGTTTGCTCGGTGCTTCTGGAATGACTGTGCTGGGCTTGACCTTCTCGGTTGGTTGCATGCTCTCTGGACTGTGGGGATATTTTGGCTGGTGGCGGTGCTGTCTGGCTGTTGTGTTGTGTTGGTGGCCACATATGGTTTGGCTTCTCCCCCTGGGTTTGCTGGCTGGTTATTCTCTCGGTGGCTTGTGGCTGTGCATGAATCTCTTGATGCCCTGCTGCCCTCCCTCTGGCTGTGCGGCTGTGAGCTATCCCTTACTGTAGCTCTACTGTAGCAGTCGGCTGATATTTTAGGATTTTGGCCATTTGCTGGTTTTGCTGGTTGCTATGGCAATTGAACTCAATTACAGGTTTGTTTTGCCCGAGTGATGAGCCTACGGTTGTGAGAGGTGCCGACTGGCCCCGGACAGTCGGTATCTCTATGAACGGATTACCCTGCCCGAAACTAACCTCTAGGGCTCTGACGGCAATTTCTATCTTCTTTCCTTTGTTTATTTCTATTCATTCTTTTGTTCGGTCTTTTTCGGTATTGCAATAATGATTTACCTGCAATTAAACTATCGGTATGACGGTGATTCGACGACAGATCCTAATGTATGAAATGGCATGGCTGTAATTTGGCCTTCTCTTAATATTGATGTATGCCACAATTGTACTTTATGTAAATGAAATTTTTATTCTAAGTTAATCCAGATGTAATTGAATATGTATGAGATGGCATTCGTGTAAATTAAATCATGTATTTCTGATTGAATACATTGTATTACAACTGTTTAGTTTTTGGGATGGTTATTCGGTTGCGACCTGAATTTGTATATTTGTTGTAATTCAGATTGTCGCTATTATGCAATGCAAATTGTAATATCTTTATTTGGCTTGCTACCCGTTCTAATTGCTGCTCAATTAATGTAATTCATTTTACCCGATATTGATTTTAATTAATTACTGTTGTATGACGGACTGTTTATAAATATAATTTAGTTGAATTACAAATTGTTTACGTCCTCATCGTTGAAGTACTAAATGCATTGAAATTGTTTATCGTTCAAGTTATTTATGCAACTGCGTAGAAAAATTTTAAATTCCTCCGTATTTTAGCTCACTAGTTGCCTAATTAATTATGATTAACACCGTAACTCGTTGCTTAAGGTTAATTAACAATGTGGGTCGTTACATACTTCCCTCCTTAAAAATGATTTCGTCCTCGAAATCGAAGCTAACTTAGGGAGGTTGTGGTCGATCTCTTATCGCTCCCTCTCACGAAACGTACTTTAAGCTAGTCCTATTTATTCTGTCCATTTGGTAGATGTACTGCCTATGCGGGTATCGCTCACCGACTACTCCCGTTTTAACGTTGCACTTTAACACCAAGCTTAACGTTGGTGATTATTGACACTAGGGGTTGGGAGCACTTGGATCGAGATTATAACTCGTATTGCAGTAGGGACGATTGTTTAATCTATTTAGTGTGCTGCCCCTTCCCTCCTTAATCCTTTAGTTAATCCTTGATTCTATTGTGCTGGTTCTTTCAGCGGTTCTATATGTCTTGTTCTTGTCTGTCCTTAATTTGGGTCTTTTCCACAATAGATACCGCTTCTTTCATGCTGGATAAAGCTTTTTTTTTCATAGTGGACAAGGTCTCTGACCAAATGGATAGTCCGTTCTAATTTATGTTTTCCATCTGTTACACGAGTAAACCTTTAGTTTATGCAGTGACACTACTTGTTTGTAGCCAAAACTCAATAATCAGTTCTGTAACATTTTTGGGTTTAGCAAAGGGAAATAAAATGAAAACAGAGATAAGAGCAAGAAGTAGGAAGGGAATTAAATGTTTTTCCTGATCACTTCCTGAAATATTATTTCTCGCTTTCTATATACTTACATATCTTCTGACATTTCTTACTAATGTTGGAATTAATTCACCCCTACATTATTTTTACTTCCAATTTAAAATCTAATACCACACTATTAACTCCTTCTAGTATTCAAACGTAATCTCACTCATATCTTCGGTTATTCATATCCTATATAAATTCTAGCTTCAATCATAACTATAAATCCCATATCAAATCTGTTATATCCTTATTTTGATTCCACCGATATCACTCGTATTCATGATTCCTAAAAATCCAACTATTTTTTTTTTATCACTTATAATCTTCAGCTGCTCATCCAATAATCTACTAAACTTCTTACCATCTACTTCTCAATTAATTCATCATTTTACAAATCCACCAAGGATAAAATCTCTGATCAGAATTATAATCCAATAATTATTATTATTAAAATCCACCAAGAATAACACCGCTTACTCAAGCCTAAAATCCAATTATCATTACCATATTTTCTTATTACCACGACCCAGTTTACTCATTTATGTAACTAATTCAATCCAACAAGCTCCATTATTGTACCTACCATCAATAGTTTTGATCACTATTGTCTCACGTCTTAATCCCTTTTGGATTATCTACTCCTTTTCAAAATTTTTATGGTTTCACTTTTATCTATTTGTTGTAATCGGAAATTTGCACTTAATTCCTTCTGAGATTGGCGTAATAGATAAGAAGAGAACAGAACAGAATAGGTAAGAACCAAGACGAAATGGGATAGAAACAGATCTTTTAATATACTTTTTATTTAAAATCAGAATTTTAGTTTTGCACAAATTGCTTTGTATGGCGACCTCTGTGCTAATAGTGCAATTTGGCTATTAATACAATCAGAAAACTTCGTCTACTCAAATGGTCTTTACCCGTTATTTCAAGGGAATCAAATGGGCATTATGTACTGACTATTCGAACGGTGACCTCAACCTTTCAAAAGGAAAAGTTTTGGTCAGGGCACTCGTACTATCTTCTTAACACCGTCCTTAGTACTTCCACTAAAGTTAGCTTTCATTTCATTTGGGCAGACTTACGGTAAGAAGTTAGTCTACACGACTACTCGTATTTTTGAGATTTTGACAAATTCAAAACAAAAACTTTTAATGCATGTCTAAGAAAGATAAGCGGACATAGGAGAATGAGACAAGAATATTACTTATGCTTTTGTAATTCTTTTGTATTAGAAATTAAGATTTTGTAGAATCGTATCCCTACCAAAACCAAACTTATACTTAGGGTTACAACCTCACAGTCAAACAAGCTCGATACCACTTTGTAACATCCCATTTTTGGGAACAGGGACGTTTACCATCCACAATGACCCGGAGTTCGATTGCGGATCCAAAGTATATCATACACCTACGAACATTTAAAAGAAGTTAATTGGATTGAAATAAGACCTAATGGTCAATTTGTAATAACAATACAAGGCCCAAGCCCAAACCGAACTTACATACGAAGAGTCAAGAAAACTCCACAGAACGTTTGAGTGCGGACGTAACCCTAATACGCAATCTTGGTCGCCTTCTTTTCTTCCAATATCTCGAATTATGCAAGCTCGAGTACTCGACCCCGCACTCAAAGAAATCACATGGGAAAATACTATATATCTACATGCCGGGATATTCAAAGATGGGTGTATAGGGTTCATTATATTTGGTGGATGCGGTTTATTTGCAAACAAGCAAAGTTAAAACATTTTCTCCTTAAGATCAGGGGGTTTATCAAGCAAAGTTCATCATTATCCAAATTAACATCCACAAACTCTACTTATGCCTCATTGTTGAATCACCCAATTAACACAGCTTCATTAACCTTAGGAAGCACAGATTCGAATACCATTATTTCACTCTGCAGAGTTGCTCAACTTTACCCACACGATCCCTTAACTCCCGCGACGAGTTAAGAAAGCCGGTCGTTTCACCGCTCATTTCTTTATATAGACTCTACCGGTAGTATCGCTCGATCACGCCACATGTTCAACTCGAACCTCCCCGCCGCTTTTAAGCCAACACTACCATTGTTAGGTACCGCAAAGATACCTAACTCCCACGTCATCAAAACATCTCACTGTAGAGGTTCAATCGAATTGAGCGACTACTAAACCAGTGTTGACAAATCAACTCACGTGGTCCGGCGATCACTATGTTCTTTATTTGGCACAAGGTTCTTGTCCTTATTTTTCACTGAGGCACCAACCACAAACTTCCGCCGAGCTCAACAAAGACCGACCACCACCAAACCAAGCAGCCTCCATCCTGGGGTAGAGCGGTAGGGTCGGTCCGGATAACCGAGTCCCACCACTCTCTACCCTAAGTCCAATCCTAGGGTTTGGTCGTGGGCTTGGATCACAAGGTGATGACCCACATTCGACCCTCCCTAGTTCTCCCAATGATAGAGTCGTGGGCTTGGATCACATCGTGATGACCCCACATTCGACTCCTATCTCGGGTTCTACCAAAGCAGTAGTGGGCTTGGATCACATCGTGATGACCCCACTTCTGACTCCTACTTTGATGTATATTTTCCAAACATCACCAGCCTAGGGTACGGTGTCCCATACCACCCTACCCTAGCTCTGGGTTTTCCAAATCTACCGGCCAACGGCCAAATCACTTAGTAGTACAAAATGTCATGTGATATGATCTATATTTCTTAATATTGTAATTCAATATTTACTAAGGTTGTCAAGGTGAATATGGCCATCAAGTAAGGCAGGGCATTTATCAGTGGTAGGAATAACTAAGTATCATGCCATTCTAAACATTTTAGTTTAAGCAAATAACATTTTACAACTAACCATAATGCAAATATCATATTAAATACTGTAATTTCATGGGTTCAATATGATCATAAACATGTGACTTGCCTCCTTTCTGTTGCTCTTGATCTTCTTGACCAGCTTCAGCACTTCCTCATTGGCTTTTGCAGTTCTTCGGTTGACCAACTCGCTTGGTCCGACCACTAACGTAAAAACGAGGTCAAGCAGGGACTGTCGCCTGCAATTAAACATGCCGGCTACGACTTGACTTATGAAAATATAATAAAATACGAGATGTCGATGTGCTTGTGCTCCTATGCTTAGGTTTAACTCAATTTAATTCAATCACGATCGTTGAGATTAATTTAGGTATACTACTCGCTTGACATCCTCGTACTAACATTAGGGGGTATGGTTTATTTAATAGGCAAGACCGGTGCTTTGTTGGTTTCTAGCTATATTTTGATTATACAGAATTAAATTAGAGGTATGAATAATTATAACGGCGAACATTAATCCTAGCCGATCTCGTGTACGCAATTATATCTATTTACTTTCTTATGGTTGCATATGTATTATTTCTTCCCTAATTCATTTTAGGTCCTTTGGTTATTCAAAACACATTTTCTCGTAACTAATATGCGGGACTATTCAAATTATCTACACTAATAAAATTATTCTTAAGTAGATATTAATTAATTATACTAAAGTGTCTCTGTACAATCTCCAAGTTTTATTTTAACTAGGTGTGAATTATTACGACTTATGCTATTTAAATTACTATATACAAGTTATTCGACGTGCACGAGGTTATGTTCTCACATACTGATTTAAGCTGGAGCGTGCTATTCTAATTGTCGCCATAAATTTTACATCTTCTAATGGTTGTTAATTGAGAATATGACTACTAATTTATTCTAGTAATTACGAACTCCTATTAGTGATCTCCTACAATTTATAATTAACTAACAAGAACTATCGTGCATTTAATCACAAGAATACAAGGGATCTAAACGACATTGTAATAATATATTTCACATGTATGCAATTTCTAGCCTATGGGCATCATTTGATTTACCTTTTCTAACCCAGCATACTTACTAAGACAATTACATGATTTAACACTATCTAGGCTAATTTGGTATTCAGCTACAACCTTGAATGACTTAATTAAATTGGTACAGCTATGTTCTAACCTACTGAGGGTACTTAATTTGTTCTAGTCATTATAAATATTGATTAATGGTTTTCTATTGTTTAGATGGATCTAATCCAATTATATGGGTATTTAAATCCACAACAAATGCTTTTAGACTGCAGTCCTTTAATTCAATCCTTACATGTATGGGTTTAATCGGCACATATACTTTACATCGACGGACTACAATTAGTTGGTTCTAATGTTCAGAAGTAACCAAAGTAGATTTTTATAATTTAACTATTACTAACCACATTGTTTAGGTAATTACATATGTCGATGAGCGGTCTAAATAACAATCCACGGTTTCGAATATATACTCAGACCAATTTTAATAAATGGACATACCTAGTTTATTTATAAGCTTACGAATATTTATTATTGCAGTTCTACCAGTTTATAATACTAACAAAGTTTAGCAGATATTTAATTATGAACTCTAATAATTACACGCAGTTTTAATCTACATACGGCCTTTACTTAAGCTTCAGTTTTCACTAATACCGATTAATGATATTTTATAATTTTAACCCGATTAACCTAATGGTATGAGTTCACGATTTACTAAGACAAATTTTTCTTACACGCGCTTCTCCTCTCTCTTCCTTCTCTCTCTTTTCTCTTTTCCTTTTCTTTTTCTCTTTTCCTTCCTTTCTTTTCTTTTTCCCACCAGCCGCGCTGGCCTCTCTGGCTCCCACCGACGCCTCCCTCTCTCTCTCAGCTCCTCCCCCCGATCCCCCTTTTTCCCCACGCTGGATCCACCCCGCCGCCTCGGCTCCCTCACGGCGCCGCCTCCCTGGCTTCTCCTTCCTCTCCTCCGGTCTAGCGCCTCCCCCTCCGGTCTAGCGCCTCCCTCTCCACTCTGCGCCGGCTCCTCCGCCGCCCCTACGTCGCGCCGCCGGCCCCGCCAACCCTCTTCGAGCGCCTCCGGCCTCGCCGGCGCCGTGCCACGCCGCCGGCCCTACGGTGCCGCCGCCGGATCCGTGGCCTACGGCCCGGATCTGGCACCTCCTCCCTCGGATCCGACCGGTTTTGGTGATTATTTCGGTTGCTATTTTGCCCTTGGCTCTAATAGGTTTTTGCTCACGATTGGTTAGGTGTTGGAGGTGAGTTGCCCTCGCGGGTCACACCGGATAGCGCCGCCCGTACGCCGGGGAGTGCGCGGCGGCGACTAGAGGTGTGGCGACGCCGGTGGTAGCACGCCGCCGCCTTCCTCATTGGTGAGCCCGCTCCTTCCCTCTTCCTCTATTTGGCATACTATACCTACTGGACGCTTGTTGTCTCTAGCTATGCAATACTTGCTATGAAGAACGAATACTGTACTGTGCCATTTGTGGTTCACCTGCGTGATTGACGATGGTTTGGCTTCGGGAAAAACTAAGGGTGGCTTGGGGTTGCCCTCTGGCTTGTGGTTGTCGCTCTGGTGTTGCCTCTCTCGGGCCCCGGCCGTCGCTGTTGCCTTCGCCTGGCTCTGGCTGCCTTGCGGTGGCTACGGGTCCGTGTGGCTGGGAATGGATGAGAATGAGTTGTGGTGTTGTGCTCTTGCTGTTGGCTGTGTGATATTTTTCTGGGAGAGCTGTGCTGTGGGTTTGCTCGGTGCTTCTGGAATGACTGTGCTGGGCTTGACCTTCTCGGTTGGTTGCATGCTCTCTGGACTGTGGGGATATTTTGGCTGGTGGCGGTGCTGTCTGGCTGTTGTGTTGTGTTGGTGGCCACATATGGTTTGGCTTCTCCCCCTGGGTTTGCTGGCTGGTTATTCTCTCGGTGGCTTGTGGCTGTGCATGAATCTCTTGATGCCCTGCTGCCCTCCCTCTGGCTGTGCGGCTGTGAGCTATCCCTTACTGTAGCTCTACTGTAGCAGTCGGCTGATATTTTAGGATTTTGGCCATTTGCTGGTTTTGCTGGTTGCTATGGCAATTGAACTCAATTACAGGTTTGTTTTGCCCGAGTGATGAGCCTACGGTTGTGAGAGGTGCCGACTGGCCCCGGACAGTCAGGTATCTCTATGAACGGATTACCCTGCCCGAAACTAACCTCTAGGGCTCTGACGGCAATTTCTATCTTCTTTCCTTTGTTTATTTCTATTCATTCTTTTGTTCGGTCTTTTTCGGTATTGCAATAATGATTTACCTGCAATTAAACTATCGGTATGACGGTGATTCGACGACAGATCCTAATGTATGAAATGGCATGGCTGTAATTTGGCCTTCTCTTAATATTGATGTATGCCACAATTGTACTTTATGTAAATGAAATTTTTATTCTAAGTTAATCCAGATGTAATTGAATATGTATGAGATGGCATTCGTGTAAATTAAATCATGTATTTCTGATTGAATACATTGTATTACAACTGTTTAGTTTTTGGGATGGTTATTCGGTTGCGACCTGAATTTGTATATTTGTTGTAATTCAGATTGTCGCTATTATGCAATGCAAATTGTAATATCTTTATTTGGCTTGCTACCCGTTCTAATTGCTGCTCAATTAATGTAATTCATTTTACCCGATATTGATTTTAATTAATTACTGTTGTATGACGGACTGTTTATAAATATAATTTAGTTGAATTACAAATTGTTTACGTCCTCATCGTTGAAGTACTAAATGCATTGAAATTGTTTATCGTTCAAGTTATTTATGCAACTGCGTAGAAAAATTTTAAATTCCTCCGTATTTTAGCTCACTAGTTGCCTAATTAATTATGATTAACACCGTAACTCGTTGCTTAAGGTTAATTAACAATGTGGGTCGTTACAAGGAAAAACCAGAACCGGCCGGTTAAAAGAACTTTGGAGCTAAACCCAATTTGCTGATGCAATCTAGGTGGCTTATATTGAAATCAAATGTTGGTCGCATGATAGGCCAAAGCAATAATTCAAAACATTCCATGTCACAAGCTTTTGGTTTGCATATGCAATTTATCATATGTTTACATGTTTCAGACTTGTATTTGTATAATGCATTTCCCATGTAAAGAACGCCGATACCATTCAATATGCATGTCATCCGATCTAATCTTACTAACTACAGCTAAACTGATCCTTCTACAATTGTAATCCCGATATCTTACCTTATGCCCATTTAGAACGCATGAACTTTCCTGATTCATAAACTGAACTATTTCTTGTGAAGTTATTATGAAAATCTTGCATTCCAAATGGACTCCTAAGGGCCCGCTCATATTGGCTTCTAGCTTCTGCTGGAGAAGCCAATACGAATAGGTAGCTTCTCCTAGCAACTTATTAAAGTGGCTTGTCGCAAGGGCGCACATGAAGGCAAGACACCTGATGCTGAGGCCCTGTGACGAGCACTTTCCCCACATCGCTTGCCCCTCTCCCTCTGCACTCTCTGGAGTAGCCACCGCTCTGACCGCCTGATCTCGTCTCCCCACCCTACTCTAACACCCCTTGGCCCCCCAGATCCTCTCTCTCCATGCCCAGATCCACCACCTTCCCCCTCTCACACGTCCGATCGCCCTCTAGCCCCTTCCTCAAGCCCCCTAGATCCACCTGTCGGCCGCAGTCCTCCCTTTGGAGCCTTGCCCACCGTCCGACCCCATGGAGCCTCGCCCGCCATGCGCCCCCTCTCAACCAAAGCTCGCACCATTCGTCCTCCCCGTGGAGCCTCGCACGTTGTCTACACTGTGGCCCCCTCCCCTCGACCAGAGCTTCGTCTCACACCGCATCCCCATCGTCCCTATCACCGATTGTAAGATCTCCACGCATTGGTTTGTGAGTCAGAACATGTTCACGGTTTGTGACTTTGACCAGTAATTTACTTTGGTGTGTGCTGGGTGGGGGTGGTGCAGCGCATGACACATGTGTTCTGTAGGATTCCATGGTGACTTACCAAGACAGCTTCCCACACCCTCTGCCAGGTACGTTTGTTGCTTGTTGCTACGGTACACGTTTCTAAATGTATTTGGGTGCAATTATCAACTAGTTCTCCATCTTTATTTCATTACAAGCAAGTACTACTTGGTGCATTCCGGTTACCTAACAAGGGTTCCTAGCTCCATACAAGAACCAACCGGAGTTCGCACGAGGTGCATAGCCGGTTGGGATCAAAGAAAATTTTAACAACCACCACTCCTCCCTTTGGAATGTGATCGAGTGCGCATTCGACATTTAGAAGAATAGGTGGTACATCCTGTTGAGCGTGCCGAGCTACGACGTTGAGACATAGAAGAAAGTTATAGCGACGACCATGGCATTGCATAACTTCATCTACACAATGATGTCGAATGACGACTACTTGGAGATCGACGACGATGAGGGCTATATTCTAGGCGAGGGCGGGGACACGGAGTCTCTAGATGGCAATCTTGAGAGGTCAGACAGATTCCATGGGCGTACTCCGAGATAGCATCACGCATACTTGCATAGGCTAAGTTACGGTAGTACGTACTATTGATGAATTATTGTGTTCTAAGCAATACTGCCATCTTGTACCTTGCTATATTGTAATTTTTATGCTGCGCTTTTGCTGTTGTAATACACTATGTAATTTATTATATCACAATTCCGTACGTTGCATGACGGTCCGAATATTGTAGTGTAGCGCGTTGTAGCATCGTTTGCTTTCTTTCTTACATAATAAACTCAGCCAAAAGCCAATACAAACGTGCTAACTTCTAAAAGCTACTTATATCATCTACTACTATTTATTTTTAACTAAAACCTATCAATAAAAGTCGGTGTGAATTAATGGCAAAAGGGAAGTTTGAGTTGGTTGGGAAGCGCACTGCAACCTAACACTGGAGGAGCGGATGCACGCAATTTGGTCAAGGTCAAACACAAGTAGAATAGGTAGCTGCTCTTTTTTTTTTTGCTGGGATTTATCATTTGTTTTTTTTCTACGGACAGTTTTTTCTGATCCGTGCCCTTTTTTGTCCGGTGGCATGCGTTCCGTGCGTGGTCTTTGTTTTGGGATCCGTGCGTGGTCATTAGTGGGGCCATTAAGGGTTTCATCTTTTTTACCCCCAATGGATTCTGCAACGAGTATCTTGTCTCACCCGGTTCTCTATTTATTCTAGTGGTTATGGTTTATTAACTAAATATCAAATTAACTTCTAAGAATTTCTATCATTTTTTTCTTAGCTATTGTAAAACACATGTCATCTATTTTTATTATATAATTTTTTATTTGTTTTTTCGGATATTTTTTCTCATCCTGCTTTGTTTTTGGTCCGGTGGCATGCACATCCAGTGTTTCTTTCTTCCGTTCGTGGTCATTTTTTTTACTGGATCCGTGCGTGGTCATTACTGGGGTCATTAAGGATCCCATCCTTTTATTTTGTAAGAAAATCTGGGTCTGAACTGAAAGTCTTGGTCTATGATGGATATCTCACCAATAAACTATAAATAAGGAGCCATACCGGTAATTTTATATACGCAATCGGAAAGAAAGTAATAAAGAAAGACCAGAAATTCTCTCTATCTCTCTGTGTTTCAATCTACTATTCTATCTTCTGTAATTGATCTTGTTTTGCATTAAGCAGAGGAATCGATCGGACTGGTCGCCTGCGACGGTTCCTCAACATATTATCAGCACGACTCGCTCCGGTAAATCGAAGGTAATCATCAAAGCACTAGTAGATTTAACTGTCTAGATCACTCTAAATTCACACTTTTCACTTTCTAAATTACATTTCTACGGTGCAAATCCGGTCTAATCTACCGCAAGCAGACTTGAAGTCGCCGGCACAATGTCGATCGGTATATTGCATCACAGAGTAGATGATGATTGCACTGTAGATTGAAAAAAAGAGAAAAAATATGCACATGGGCGGTCCCGTACGGCCGCCGCACGCGATATCTGTTGGCCACTGGCTCTCCTCCCGAGTGCTCCGTCGATGGTGGCCCAAAGCCACGGCCGGCCCACCACCGCCTCCGGCTCGGTACGACCCGGCACCGCACCGGGAGGAAGCCACCAAGCGCCCACCGGTGTCGCTTGCCGCTGCTTGGCCTTTCAGTCGAGCTCGGCGTCCCAAAGCCGCACCACCGCATCCTGACCCGCCTCCACCGCGCCCGGCCATCACCGCGCCGTGGCCACCGCTTCCACTTGAAGTCGCTGCTGCGCTCGGTCCCGCCCCGCCCGGCCACCCGCCGCCGCCCGCCCCGCCTGCGCTTGAAGCCGCCGGCCCGCTCGGTTCGCCCCATGCCCGCCGCCGCCCGGTCCGGCCCACGCTTGAAGCCGCCGATACCGCCGGACCGAGCCCCTCGTCGCGTCGGTCCGGCCGCCCGCGGCCACCGCCGCCGGAACGGCCCCATCGTCGCGCCGACCCAAAGCCACCGCCTGATCCACCGGCCTTCCCGCCGCCTAGCTCGTCGCCTCAAGCCGCTGACCGGCCAAGACAGACGGGCCGCCGCCACCGCCACCGATTGAGTGGGTAGGGGAAACCCTAGCCCTACATTTTTGTGCCGAATGAATGCGCCAGATGGGCCGCGGGAATAATTAGGCCGGATGCTTGGCCCGGGGGAGGGAGGCGCCAGAAATTTTGCAGAAAAGTCCCCAAAATTATGAAAATTACCAGGGGAGGTGAGGGCAATGACAATCTTCACAATATTTGGGAACTCAGCAGCCGATCCTCTAACTCCAGAAGTTGAAGAAGAAGCATGTGAAGCTCAGAAGATTAAAATCTGGGAATCTCTTTTTTTTGGACTTATGTAATAAATTTGTCTTGAATTTGACTCTCGTCTCAATATAGCAAAGACAAGTATAAGAACATTGAAAACGAACACCGTATGCAAAAATTATGCCCGTTTTACTGAAAGTGTCTCAAAATTGACGCAGGCGAAAATTATGAAATTTTGGGGATTGCATGGTGGGAAACATATCACAGACGGTTTGATATATGAACCGTCTGTGAGAACTTCATTATCACAGACGGTTCTAGATAAGAACCGTCTGTGATAATAAAGTTTCCACAGACAGTTCGTATATCAAACCGTCTGTGAAAAGATCACATACGATTATTTTAGGAACCTTCTGTGATGTAAGCGTTCAATTTAGTCTCTTTTGTAGTAATGTATGGTTTATTAACCCAAATAGGGTCTACTGCAAAACACATGTCATCACTTTTATTGTACAATAGATGCCACACAGGCTTAAGCATCCATCGACAACTCATGCCCTAGATTGTTTTTCGTTGCATAAATCGGTGCAAGTCGTCGTTTTTCTGTTCATCCACGACCACTAATTATAGTTACTCCTTAGTATAATTGAAAGGAAAATACGTGCATACACCGCATAGGTAGGTATAATTAATCACCTAATCATGCCAGGTTTCAACAAAAGAATTGTTGTTGGATAGAGTACACCCCAAGCTGGCTGCAGTTTCGCTGTAACAAGAGAAATATAGGCCTTGTTTTTTTTAGCTTCTAAAAGCTATTTTTCGGCTTTTCTACAGTAACTAGCTTTTAAACGAAGCATTTTTTCAAGATAGAATCTACTAGTTAATTGTAGTACATACTTTACTGACTTCATTTATATTGGTAAAAATCACATGTGAGTTTCTGTTACTCTGTAATCTCTTATACAAACAGCCCAAAAATCACAAACCGCAACCAAAAGCCACAAGCCGCAGAAAAAAAAACAGTCCCATAGACTTCAGAACTAAAACGAAAAGTTGAGAAACATCTCACTGAACACCGATATGTCATGCACGGTACTCGCGAGGGGAAATTAAAGTTCAAACACATTAACACACAATATTAATATGCCACATGCACACGGAAGACATGAGACATGTGGCCCCGCTCGTTTGGACTTTAGCTTTTAGTTTCTGGTTTCTAGTTTTTTACTTTCATATTTTCCTGACATTTTGGGCTTTTTTTTGCATTTTTTCGTATTTCTTTGCATGTCCAAGCTAACATGTTTTTTCTATTTTTAATTTTTTTAAAGTTAATTACGCTAAGAAACCGCCTATAAACAAGTGTAAAATAAGCTAGTTACAGTGCCAAACAGTGAAACTAGCAAATCTACACATACAAATGCGTGGCTAAATATTATAATGGTTATCTTTGACATACAACTATACTTTTTCTAATTGAAATATTATTGTATTTATTATACAACTCTATATATATATATATATATATATATATATATATATATATATATATATATATATATGATTAACTTATACCGTTATAATCTGACCTTATCAAAATAAGTAGTGAAGATTCTTCTCTGTTTTCTTTAATTAATGTGAGAATATCTAAAATGTTTTCTCTTTTAAGATTATTGTGGGATTTTTTTCTCAAAACGAATGAGGTATTTCGAATATCATCAGTTGTTTTTATTTACATAGATCGGGAGATCGAGATCTGTAAAGCTAATAATAACAGACATGATGTCAAAGATTCTTGTCCCTGTGGAGGCTCCACACAGTTGGATTAGTTAACATAATAATATTTAGTTGGAAGTATGACTAAAACCATACAAGTATGGCATGTCCTCTTGAGTTGCTAGCATCTTTCTCGGGTACGGCAACTAATTTACATTTGTATGTTTCTTATCGCAAATTATAGGACTTCTAAAGTTGTCTTCTAGGAGTGGCTGTCTTCAGACACGTTGCTCATTGTCTGCAGCACTTCACCACATGCCTTTTTCTTGCTAGCTTGCCATGCAGTGTTTTGAATGAATTGCATACGTGTACGTATACAGTCATGGCAGGCAAACTTAAATTTGGATCAGAGATGTGGATGGCTACAGCCATGGCAGGCAAACTTCAATGGCATTGCAGGTAGAGAAGATGGCATTACTATTTTTTTTTTGTTTGGTGTGAAGTCCAGATCTTTCTGTCAGAATTCAGAATGCAGGGACACTGCTTTGATTTGTGGGTTCTCAGCAGAATTCAGAAACTCACATGCCTGCCTGCCTGCCATGGTTTGGCATTGGGTTGGGCACCACTGCACATGATGCCCCTCCAGGTCTTTCTCTGCCTTTGTCTAGCTTGGTTCGTCTTCCATGTTGATGTAGTGCAGTATTTTCGTTCTTTCCAACATATGATTAGCACTTAAGAGTGTGATTAAAGACAAATGTACTACATCATTAATTAACTGGGGCCATATATCACACTTCGAACTTTGCTTGAAAATCCATTTACCACACCGAACTATAAAACCAGACATTTGATCTCTCAAACTTTGCAATCCAGTTCAAATAACACCATGATCCGGTTTCGGATGGTGGTATTGTCCACATGGTACGATGAGTGGACGATTTTACATGTAGGATAACATGTTGATCAAGTTTAGGTGAATGATAGGTGGAACCCATGGGATCTTCTCTTCCAATCGAAACATACAGAGAGGGAACTACAGTGGACAGTGGCTATAGAAGCACAACTACGAGTTCAATATGGGAGAAGTCCTTGTGGGATCCACATATCATTAACTTAATCTGACCAATGTGTCATCCTACATGGTAAAATCGTCCACTCATCGCGCCACGTGGGTAATACCACCGTGTGAAATTGGGTCAGGGTGTTATTTAAACTGGATTGTAAAGTTTAAGTGGTCAAATGTCTTGTTTCATACTGAACAGACTTTTAAGTAAAGTTTAGAGTGTTACGTGAACTTATTCCTATATATGCATGATTAACAAGTCGGCCTCTGAACGAATGTTTTGTACGAATAATCTATTTTGTATTCGAAATAACAGAAATATATCTACGGGAACATTTTTTACAGAAATAAGCTCCAGTCGCTCGACCGTTGGGCGACTGGAGCCTATCACCAAACGGCCAAGCGACACGCAAGCAATCCGCCGGCCGTTGGGCGAATTATTGCAGTCGCCTGACCATTGGGCGATTGTAACTACTGTTACCCAACGGTTGGGTGACTGGACTCCAGTCGCCCAACGGCCAGGCGATTGGGGGGGTTAAAAGAGAGGACGCTCGACCGCTACCTCAACAGAAAGAAGAAGAGAAGCCGGCAGAAAGAAAGAAGAAGAGAAGCCGATCGAGGAAGAGAGGAAAGAAAAGAGAGAAGAGAAAAGGAGAGGGAGGAGAGGAGAGTGAGGAGAGAAAAGGAAAAAAAGGAGAGGTTGAGAAGGAGGAGAGGAGAGGAAGGAGGAGAGGAAGGAGGAGGGAAGGAAAGAAGAGGAAGAAGCAAATCTAAGTAATTTTTTTGTATTTGTAATGTTGTATATGCAGTACATATATTATTTACTGTTAGTTAGTAGAAAATTGTAGATGTAGATAGAAATAGTTCAATTTTTAGTATAGAAATTTTAGTTAATGTAGTTTTAGAAAATTAGCAACCGTAGAAGCGGAGAGTAGAGGAAGAAGTAACTGTAGGTATTTTTTTGTATTTGCAATGTTGAATATGACTGTTAGTATTAATAGAAAATTATATATGTAGATAAAATAGTTCAATTTTTGGTATAGAAAATTTAGTTAATGTAGTTTTAGAAAATTAGCAGCCGTGTAGTTGTGTATGATTTAGCGAATATAGTTTTACAAAATTAGCATCGTTAGCAAATTTGTATGCATACAATTTTGTAGTTGTGGAAAAACCAGTCACCGTTACATACAAATTAATCGTCCGTAGAAATTTGTATGTATTACAAAATTCAATAAATATTTATGTTAGAATTTAATAATTTGGTATTAAAAAACAATAATACGTAATATTTATGATTAAATACAAATGAATGTAATGTCGTTAGTATGTTGGAAAACGTGTGTACCATTATAGCTGATATATAGGCATTTAAATCGATATGCCATGTAAATTATTGAAACCATTAGGAATTATTTCATATAGGGGCAGCTCGAGTAGCGAGAAAAGTGCGACGTCGGTGCGCGGGGTGTCGATAGGAAGTTCATACTACGAGGTTAGTGTAGTTGGTTACGACAGGCAAACGATCGGTGAAATGTTAATTGCAGTACGTTAGTACTTTCATAGTGTGCGATGCAATTTGACATATTGCAAAATTAAAGCATATATGCAGGCAGACATCAGCAATGTCGATACCCACTATATTGAGAGTGCATTACGGTGCTGGAACCATTCGTGAAGGTCTGAATGGTGTGGATTTGAGTGATTTTCCGCAAACCACTCTAGTACACCCGGACGATGAGAATGCTCGAATCTCAGATGTGATGCACTGGCTTACCCGGAGTTTTTCGTTGGACCCCGAGCTGTGCAGCGTCGTTGTACAAGGGCTTTAGAGCCGATATCCCACGGACATCAGATGGGAGTTGAGAACATTGCAACGCACTATTGCGTGGAAGAGTTTGTGCAAGGGTGTCGACACCATGGATACGAGTGTGTGCTGCTTGTGCAACCATGCCCATTAGAAGCTATGCAAGGTCATGCGAACGACCTTGCTCCGGGAGGTGCGAGCAGCTCGGACGGCCTGCATGTTGGCAAAGAGAAGGAAGATGCTCGTGACGAGGCTGATGTGGTATATGGAGGAGAGGTAGAATGGCCACGCCATGGCGAGGGAACAAGACAAACCGATGAAGGGGAGCATATTAAGTACATAGTGCAGCAGATGGAGTGCGATGACCAGACAATTTGGGCTGAAGAGGAAGCTGTACAGGAGGTCGACGAGGACAGTTCGGATGAGGATGAAGCTCCCGTCCCGCGGAAATGGAACCGGTTTAATGCTAAGGGCGTTTCCGCACATGAAGAGCACGAATCACCGTGGGAGTATCATGATAGAGGTTCAGTTGCATTCAATATTTGATGACAAGGCATCGCTGCAGGATGCCATCGAGCTGTGGGCTCTTTCAATACAGCAGACTTTTCGGGTCGTGAAATCTAGACAGGAGTAGTACACCATGAAGTGCGAGCAGGCCGGTTGTGCTTGGAGGGTGCACGCACGTAGACCTAAGTATGAGACTCACTGGATTGTGTCGAAGGTGGAGCCACACTCTTGCATTTTCAGTAGTGTTTTGGCGAGGCATCGTAACCTAACGTCCGCCTTTATAGCCAATTTGATGTATGGAGAGATAGTGGAGAAGAAAGACATGGAGGCTACGCACATCGTGGTAGATATTGAGAATAAATTCAAGTACAAGATTAGCTACACGAAGACGTGATGTACGAAGCAGAAGGCATTGGAAAAACGTTTCGGGTCTTTCGAGGCGGCATACAACAATCTTCCTCATATGCTTAAGGTGTTGCAGGACAGGAACCCGGGCATATATATCGTTGTGCAGGACAAGCCTTTCACAAGGCTGCCAGGATATGCCATGTTGCAGATGGTATTTACATCGAGGCATTCAGGCACATGCTACCGGTGATCTCAGTTGACGGGACCTTTTTGACCGACAAATATAAGGGGCAGATCCTGATAGTCATAGGCATTGACGCCAACAACCAAATATTGTCGCTGGCCATCGTATTCGTGGAAAGTGAGAATTATGAAAACTGGTTGTGGTTCCTCAGAAATATCAGGGTTGGAGTTGTCGGCGCTCGTCATGGTGTGTGCGTAATCCATGATCACCCGCCGGGATTGTAAATGCCATAAGAAAACTTCAGGAAGACCCCGAGGAGCTCTTTTCTTGGCCAGATATAAGGAACAGATAGTGCATTCGTCACTTAGGGGAGAACTGTTTCAAGCAGTTCCCAAAAAAACCGTTCATGAAGCTATTCAAGAGGGTGGCTATACAGAACCAGCGGAGAAAATTTGATGCTTTGTGGGCATTGTTCGACGAGCACAGCAAGAAGCACATCGACGAGAGGAGCAAGGGGTCAGTCATGCATGGGGAGACACAACCGGAATGCTTGCCAACACTCGATGAGCCTAACCCAGCTGGTCCGAGAAGGAGGAGCTCACAGAACATCAAGTGCTTCTCGCAATGGATCGAGGAAGAACCATTGGAGAAGTGGTCACTGTTGCATGACACGGACGGTGCAAGGTACGGTATAATGACGACTAACCTTGCAGAGGTGTACAATTGGGTTCTCAAGGGCCTTCATTCTCAGCCCCTTGTCGCCATCATGGAAGGTGTTCTTTACAGCATAATCGGCTTCTTCAGGGAAAAGCACGCGAATGCCGCACTTCATGCGGCCAATCCCCGAGCATTGTACTCGTCGAAAATTACAGCATACATGGAGACAAAGACACAGAAGGGCCAATTGTACACAGTGCACGTCATGGGCAACAGGGAGCATCGTTTCGACGTGGCACTCTGTGATAGAGCCGGATTTGGGACGGCTCGTTCCCTTGTTACCCACGATGTATGCCTTGGAGATCATGCAAATGAACCTAGCTACACGTGCAACAAGCTGAAGCTGTTACACAAACCATACTCTCATGTCCTCGCTGCATGTGGGACTGTGGGCATGGATTCTTCGAACTTCATGTGAGTACTTCTTCATGAGAGGGTACTACATGCGTGATATGGAAGGAGCCTCGTGGTACCCACATGGAGTGTTGTTGAGGGGGCTGCCTCGGACGTGGCTGGCCGTCGTTGTAGTGGCAAGCACATATACAACTAAGGTTCACGCAGCAGCATGTTGGGTCGTACGAACTCCCTATGTTGATGACCTCCTCGTTTCCCCTCTCGCACTCCATCTGTTGATGGAGGTCATCATTCTGCTCTTCAAGACTTTCAATCCGTGCCTCCAATCAACGATTCGCTCCCACAATGTATCCACGTATCTCGCAACATATTGTTCATGTGAAGGATCAATCCATCGCACGAAGTCACATTTATCCGTCTACTACAAAGGAACGTTAACATTGAAACTCTATTAGTAGTACAACAAAATAGACAAGTGCTAACTTGTACCCCAGAGTATGGGCATCGAATGAAACGTCAACTGCCATCCGTACGACCTTCTGCCACCTGCACCACCGCGTCCTGCATGTGTTTGCATTTCGGTCACACTGACTGAGCGCGCCTATTTGGCAACAAGCGGTACGTAGCGCCGAAGTCGTCCTTCCATTCGAGCGGAAGGTCCTCCTTTGGTGACCCATGCTCGACTAGCTCCTCAACGTCTGTCATGGTGGCTTACTCTACGACGGAGGAGATATTTGTTCCAACCAGCAATGCCTCATCCATTCATTTTATAGCATAATTGCGGTGTCACGGCGCCATTCATAACACATGGCAGCTTTGCCCAGCGACAAGACCACACGGGCAGCTTTGCGTAGTGACAAGACCACACGTGCAACTTTGCGCAGCGATAAGACCAGACGGGCCGGCTTTTCACAGTGACAAGACTACACACGCCAACTTTGAGCAGTGACAAGACTACATACGCTAACTTTCACTAGCGACAAAACTACACATGCCAGCTTTACGGACTGAGAAGACCGCATGTGCTAGCTTTGCTCAGCGACAAGACCACACGGGCCAGCTTTCCGCAGCGACAAGACTACACACGCCAGCTTTGAGCAGCGATAAGACTACACACGCTAGCTTTCACCAGCGACAAAGACTACACACGCCAGCCTTCACCAGCGACAAGACTACACACGCTAGCTTTAAGCACTTAGAAGACCGCACGCACCAGCTTTGCTCAGCGACATTACCGCACGGGCCAGCTTTGCTTAGTGACATGACATGACGACCCAGCTTTTCGCAGTGACATGACAGTACAGGCCAGCTTTGAGTAGTGAGAAGACCGCACGCGCCAGCTTTGCGCAGCGATATGACTGCACGGGCCAACTTTTCGCAGCGACAAGACCTCATGGCCCAACTTTACCAGCTTTCCACACTTGGTAGCTTTACGCAGTGACGGGAACACACATGCACCTTCATGTACTAATAAGGCAATAAGGGGCCCTATAAAGGAGGTCGAAGAGATTTCTCACAGAACACTGCACAAGCAAACCCCACACTACACCGGCGCTTGCTTCACCACACCGGGATGGACAAAAGGCAGAAGAAGTAATGGGACAAGATGATGACGCAATGGGAGGAGACTCGCGACCTAGTACGGTCAGCTGCCGCCTGCGATGAGAAAGTAAGGGCTACTACAGCCCGGGTAGAACAAGCCTAGCGTGCTACGAGGTCAGCTCCCCATAATGACGCTCCCTGTAGCAACAACCGCATCCCGAACGTTCCTACCGAGCGTTCGCCGCAACACCCATCAGAGGGGGAGACACCCTCTTTGTTGGTGCTAGGACCCGTGCAAGTTCTTTAAGTCTAAGCACCGCCTCAGCCTAGGTATGCATTGCTGGGGTTGTGCAAACTACTCCAGTGACTACTCCGACCGCTGTCTAGACACCGCAACCTATCGGCAGCTAGTAAGGACCATGTGAACCTTTTTCCCCTACCTTTTCTCCTTCAAAATATGCACTAACAACCTCTCCCCTATATTCATAGTCCCCAGAACCCCTATGTGGCTACCGCAAAGGGATCGATCTTGAGATCCATCCAGAGGTCTAGTGGGCCCTCGACTTCGAGGAGTGGAATGTCGCAAGGTCCTCCGAGATCCAGGAGGAGGAGCGATGCAAGAACGAGCAAACCCTACGTATACAATGCGAGACGAAAGCTCATCTCGAGGCGTGCACACGTAGGGAGCGGGAGGCTCGTGAGAGGGAGCACGAGAAAAAGAGGGAAATGATGACTAAGACAAAAGAGGCCGCTGAGGAGTTCAACGCCAAGCTGGCAAGGAAGGGAAAATGACCCCAGTCCACGCAGTAGGTCGTACGAGCAGTTGGGTGGGTTAGTCGCAAATGATGCTCTATGTTATGCATGTAATCAAAAAGTACACGACATATTACTCCCAACTGTATTATGAAGTCTATTTAAATTCAGATAAACTTATTTTCTTGTCTTTTCTCATTCAATTATTCACAAAGCAAGTCATCCAACAATATTAACAAATCGGTTTTCCTCCGTGTACGAATTCCCGGTAACATCACAATGTCACTTACCATCGTACTTACCGATCGTTCTAAGTTCAATCGTTCTTAAAAAAAGTTTTACAAATTTTTTTACGCTCCAACAACATACAACGACCATAAACGTTTATTACAAATCCAGCAGATTATCTTCCAGTTATAATCTACAAATTTCATGTGGTGGTAGTTTGTAGTCACCCTATGAGTGGGCGACTGCACATGTAGTCGCCCTGTGGCTGGGCGACTGGTTCCAGTCGCCCAATGGTCGGGCGACTGGACCCTGTCGCCCAACGGCTTGCAGACAGCGTTGTTGTCGCTTGCCCGTTTGGCGATAGGCTCTAGTCACCCTACGGTTAAGCGACTGGAGTGTATTTCTGTAAAAAATATTGTCGTGGGTATATTTCTGTTATTTCAAATAAAAAATAGATTATTCGTAAAAAAATTCGCCTCTGGACTAACCGGTGGTGTCAACTAAAAATCACGTAGGTTACGAGATGGCCATCTCTCCGAAACGAGCCAATGTACGAGAAGTTGTTTCCTTGGAACTATAAATGAGTTACTCCTACTATATGTGTTACTAGGGTTTCCCCAACGTACAAGCTAGTACTAGCAGCCTAAGCGCGGCGCCACGCCGTGCTAGTTACCGTGTGGATCGAAGTAAAAGAGACGACAATTCGCGAGATTTTTTTTAAAAAAAATCGAGGACACGTGTGTAACTTCGGGAAAACCGAAGGCCTTTTTGGCAAAAAAACCAAGGACCTGTACGTAACTAAACGAGGACCCGTACGTAATTCTGAAAAACCGTGGGGTACTTTCCTGCAAAAGGATACACAATTTCGGTGAAGTGGAGGGGGTTTTCGGAAAAAACCTAGCAGGGATCTTTTTGCAGGAACTAAGGGCCTTTACGTGATTTCAAAAAATACATGAGCCTTTTCGCAAAAACTCTGACGTGGCACGCTGGGAGGCCGAGACTTTGTTTTAGTGATGATTACCTCAACACATATGGACTGGAAAATAAGGAAGAAAAAAGGCAACGTGCACCTACCACCACCTCTCCCAAAATCTTCTTCTCTTCTTCAAGTTTCATCTATGTGTACGCACACTGGGAGATAACGTGCTGAACACTTCGAGCTCGAGGTGCTGTTCATACCTTTATTACTTGCCCTATACTTTAGTTCTTTTGATGCTTTATTTCCCTTTCGATCTTTTTGTCATCCAGATGTTACACTGAGCAAAATTTTCAGCGTGATGTAACATCAGTAATGAAAATGCGTCGATCAAGCGTCATGTTATTTAAATGCACCTCTTTAATTGATAATTTAACGTCACTTCCAATCTGCTGTATTCTATCCTAGAGATTCAGTAATCTAAACACATGACTAATTACAAAGGAAGAGTCTTTTCTTTTTTTTTCATTCCACGCATATACGTGCAAATACAGAAGAAAACCACGAAAAGTAGTGCGGGTGCTATAAATATTTATCTAGAGTCAACACAACAAAATTCAATTGAGTGTTCATAGTGCAACACTGGTTAAACTTGAACGTATTTTTGCTAGACGCAATTGCATTGTCAAATTAATGTCCATCTCGAGAAATATGTAAATTATAGCTCTTGTAATTACGTCCATGTATAAATTAACATTTTGATCATTCATTGCATTGTCCATGCCACACTACTACAAAAGAGACTAAATTGGACGCTTACATCATAGACGGTTTCTAGGAACCGTCTGTACTGTAAGTATCACAGACGGTTTATACGAATAACCGTCTATGGTATATCCACAGACGGTTCTTATCAAGAACGGTCTGTAAATTATCACAGACGGTTCTTGATAAGAAAGAACCGTCTGTAATAATGGCAGACATCACAGACGGTTTTTTATTTAAACCGTCTGTGATACTTCATAGTCGGTTTGTATTAAAAACCGTCTGAAATATGTTTCTCGCCTCATAATCCCCCAAACTTTCATAATCTCCCGCCTGAGTCTAAGTAGAATTCAGTTTTAAGACATATTTAGTAAAACGGGTATAATTTTTGCATACGGTGTCCGTTTTCGATGTTCTTGTACTCGTTGGAAAGTTAAGGACGAGCCCAATTGATAAAATGACCAAATGGCACTCTTCACCCTCTAAGACCCTCAAAATCGTCTATCTTTAGCCCCAAATCTGTGTTTTAAGTTTTAAGTTTCTGCTTTTGCCAAAATTTTGATCTTTCCTTCGGAATTTGGGTTTCACCTCAACTGCAAAGTTGTAGATATCGTTGAAAACTTTCAAACGAGTATGTATAAGCCATATAAAATTTTTCTTTTTTGTCTTTTTAGACTAGCTATTTATATTGTACCGATATATTGTCGTTGTGACGCCATTATCACCGACTGTTTTTGTTATGAACCATCTATGATATCTCTTGTTATCATAGATGATTTTTGTTATGAACCGTCTGTGATGTCTCTATCATAGACAGTTTGTAATCCGAACCGTCTGTGATGTCCTGCCACGTCACCGATCCGCGGCATATCCCCCAGGATCTCGATCTCATCCGTCCATTCTCTCCGCATCGAATGGCAGACACCATTGTCCTCCCCACCTCTCGCCCCTTATTAAGCCCCTCTCCCTACTCGAAGAACCAATACCACAGTACTACTCCAACTCGTTTGTGCGCGGCAAGGGTGGGAAGGGGTTTGGCAAGATGGAAAGGAAGAATGCAATGTCAAATCTGCACTATTCTAAGTCACCGGCATAGAAACTGTTGATGTTGTCATAGAAGCTGAAAATTGTGTTCATTTCCTTTTTATTTCTGCTACTTGAAAATTTTCTCGCATCACTTGTTTTAGATTGTAGTTTAATGAAAGATATGTAAGTCTAGCTTGCATTAGCCCGAAGTTTCTTGTACTGTAAGCATTTTTCTGAATTTGTAGCCGTGAAGCTTATCTTTGTAAAATTGTAAGTGTCCTCTTGTGTATACAGTGATATAGGTAACCTACTCGATATCATGTGATGTTGTAATAGTTGATTCTAATATTAATGGAAATAGAATGTGTTGCTATGTTTGTTACTGTATTTGTTTGTTTTCAAATGATATAGTTAACATTTGCTGAGGCTAGCCGAAAAATAGAAAAAAAATTTAGGTATAGAATGAACTATCACAGACAGTTTTATGGTATAAACCGTATGTGAAGAATTATCACAGACGGTTCGAACCAAAAACCGTCTATGATGGGGAAGTATATCACAGACGGTTCTATATACCAACCGTCTATGATACTCATACATTACAGATGGTTGGTAGCTAGAGCCGTCTGTGATGTATTTATCACAAATGGCTCACAAATCGTCTGTGATAACCTTTGATTATCACTGATGCATAAATTCATACGGTTCAAAAAATCGTTTATGATAGTAATTTTAAACCGTCTGTGGTGATACTTTTTTATAGTAGTGTCAGTATATTGCTATAGCCAACTGATTAGCGATCAAGACATCTATTAGACGGAAGATTGATAACGCCTAAATTTGACATGAAACACCAATCAAGTTAAGCTTTGCTTAAACGTTTACTATTTAATTTTAAAAAATTGGATAACATTAGTATTGACCATTAAACAGACATTTACATTTCTTGCAAAGTTTCACCAATTTAAACTATCGTAAGTGCTTAAATACAATGCTCTCACAAGGAGTAAAAAATATAGTTTAAAAGCAAATCAATGGATCGTTTGATTCACAACCTTGCATTGCTTTACTACTTTTGCCCTTGCTTTAAGATTTGTACATTTTAGTTTTTTCCCAGAGCGTAGGAGAGAATTACTCAATTAAACTATATATTTGAAACAAATTACTCAAACTATGTTGAGTTGTTAATTTTTTATAGATGTGAATCTAAATGTTTTGCATATATACCTTGGCATAGGTATGCATCATTGAATTTTTTTAGAAAACAGTATGAAAGAATTCTGTTGAATATATATTAAAATATTACAAAAGTGAACTGGCTAGATAGAAAAATACAAAGGAAGAGAGAAAAAAAGAAAACAAACAGCCATCAGGGTAAATTATCTAGCCAGTTTCGATTATCTGAGCACTATAACACGTTCGAGATTTGCCGATGTTTAACTTTAGCACGGCGTTTAGCCTTAACGCCCACAAAACAAGCCTAAGTCGGTGTTTAATGGGGCGTTTAATTTCTACAGCATATAGAAACAGTTTACCGTGTCGCCTATAAGGGCTAGTTGGAGTTAATCGGGGCGTTTAATTTATATACACAGGGCTATTTAGAATCAGGCCCGCTCGTTTCAGCTTTAGCTACAGTAAAATTTCAGCCGTTACTGTAAAATTTTAGCTGCTATAGTGCAATTTTAATCATAAACTATAGATTTTCAGCCTAACCGAACGGGCCTAATCAGGGAGTTTATAAACTTGGGAAGATAAGGTCTCTCTCCATGGTTACAGGACCTCTCCTTAAATAATTTAGCTGTTCCCTAAACTACCATTGATCCAAGATGGCATGATTCAAGGACCCCCTCTAAACAAAAGAGGACAAAAAAGCTAGAAAGGGAATTAATATCATGTGCTTTGATAGGCTGAGGACCAGAAATGAATTGCTAGCTATACCTGTTCTCCTATTCTCAAACAATAAAAAAAAGAGCTAATAAGCCTTCTATGAACCGATAGAGTGGCCTTGCAGTACACCGGTTGCACATGAGAAGACGAAGCGACATTGCTCCGGAATTACAACACTCACTAAAACGTGGCTAGCTAGTCTTCTACGTTCATATCATGAAAAGGAAAGGCTATTAAGACAGCCATAAATCAACCCGTTTGATATATTACAAAATTTCTCATACTTTTTTAGAGGATTCTCGTACTTACTTAGAAGAAATAATAAAACATCCGCAGCAATGTACGGGCTAAGTGCTAGGACATTGAGGAAAACACGAAACATTAATTAACCTAAACATATGAATAGATCACTGCATATCAAGGTGGTCCATGGCCCCTCCAACAATTGAAAAAAATTTAGACTAACTCTATACTAAGAATGTAGTTGTAATTTGGCTCATATACTACTTAGTCATTTAGATGGCTACCCCTATATATCTTGCTGCGACATGTATTTTGTAATCCAAATGTGGACAACTACAAATTCTACCTTGTCGTGTAGTAGTATGATTTAGCATTTGAATTACTTAACACATTAGCCTTCATTAATTTGTCCCCCTTGAGATTTCGCTCAAGCTCCGCCACTGTTGTATATTAGATTCAACTACATTCACCAAGTTCTCATGTTGGTGCATGCATGGACCAAAGTTACATTGCTATATACTGTCATCACGAACTACGTTATATATATATATATATATATATATATATATATATATATATATATATATATATATATATATATAAAGTCTCTTTTCTACTCTTAGGTGTAATATACCCTATGTCGTATCTCATAACGTAGGGAGTATCTCACGTAACGGAAGGTATGTATGCGTAGTATACGAGTATTTAAGATTATCTAGGTGGTATGTACATTTGTTTACATATTCCTTTTTATGTGCGTATATAAACATATTTATAAAATACGCTAAAAAATATGGATCTCCTTGTAATTTTTTCGTATGGTTCACATTGGAGTATCTTATAATTAATATACGGGTATACCTAAAGTGATAAAGGGGTATTTCAAGTTTATTTAGATGGTATATTAGATGTGTGGGTGTAATCACACCCGGGAGTAAAAATGTATTTTTACTATATACATATGTATGTAATCACACCCGGGAGTAAAAGATATTTTTACTATAATGTATGTATGTATGTATGTATGTATGTATGTATGTATGTATGTATGTATGTATGTATGTATGTATGTATGTATGTATGTATTACTATTTATTGTTTATGGGTGAATTTGGGGGCATGTATGGATGGACGCTCCTCTCAAGACCATTTTATTTGTAATTTATCCTAGCTATATATCTCTATAGGTGCAGTAGCAGCTCCAAGAACATTTCGATCACCTCTCACACCTTATTGATCAGTCCTTCAATTAAATATCGATAAAAAAAGAGTTATGATCCTCTCTTGGCTGTAATCTGCCATATTTTCTTCTTCTTTTTTGTGATGCCTTTTTCATTGCACCGGCCCGGCCGTACCTAGCTGTAAATTTCATATCGCTTTGTTTGTCTTAATGGAATGGCACACTAAGAAAAAAAAAGATAAAAACATGTTATATATGACTTTCCAAGTGTAGAATCCATGTTGAAAACTCTGCAAATTAAATTAGTAGGTAAGCTATAGGTTAAGAATATGTATGTATAAACAATCAATAGTTCTTCTGCCCAGTTAGCTTTAGCCACCTCGCAAGTCTTGCTTATGCTAGAATCTAATGCCTCTACTCAGCTGCGATCTTCCGATTTTTATTCTAACAAGTCAAATTCCACCTTAACCAACCCCACTTCACCAGAAGACTATATATCACATGGAATACTCTAATCAAACAATTAATGTACAATTTCCCAACTCCTAAATAAGTGCTATATATATGGTACATTTCTGAATTAATGTGTGAACACAGCTCAAATTTGGATTTATTACTATTATTAAATATGGAGCTAACTATCCAGTTACTTGAAAATTCTTCCAACAGCTAACAAAGGGAACATGTTAACATGACCAAGTTTTGACGTTTGATTATATTGTTGATGCAAGAATGTGTGTAGCTAGCCCATTAATTTAGTACTGGATGAATGAAAAAACTGGAAGAGAGAGAGAGAGAGTAGAAACGATGCTTAGACCACAAAACAGAATAGGGAAGTGCTATAGAACATTCAACTATTTTTCAAGGCTGGCTTTTCATTTCTCTTAACGTTGAAATAATAAACTTTTTTTCCATAAATCTAATCGATAAAGTCATGAATGATCCATCCTCTGCAAGCACAAGATGTTTAAGAGAGATTAAATTAATTAAATCCCAAAGTCAGAGACAAGCCTAATGGATTCATGTGCTCTTTCCTCAGGACCACATAGCCAGACTCAACCCCTCTCTCTCTCTCTCTCTTATTCAAAGTCCCAAACCCCACAGAACTAAAGATCACAACCAATAACCCTCCCCTGAATCCGGTATCTCTCTCCTAGCTAGCTAGCAGCTCACATTCCTCTCTCTCTCTCTCTCTCTCTAAAACTCCAAACTCGCTTTTGTACACATCTCACATCTAGCATTCTAGCTACATCTAGCATTCTAGCTTGAAGCTCACATCTCCCTTTGTTTCTCTCTAGATCTCTCTAAACTCCAAGTCACTTTTGTCCAGCCTGATGTCAAGAAGAGCCAAACAAAACTAGCCAAGGAAGACGAGGATGCTCCCGAAGAGCTCGAGCCAGAAGACGCTCCGAGCCGCCATGCAGGAGGAGAGGACGACCACCATGGCCAGTCGCCTCCTCTCCACGGACGCCTCCCTCTCCAACCCATCCTTCCGCGTCTACTACGGCGTCGCCTCCGCCGGCTCGGTGCCGTTCCTCTGGGAGTCGGCGCCGGGCACGCCCAAGAACGCCATCTCCGACACCTCCCTCCCTCCTCTCATGCCGCCGCCGTCGTACTACAACAAGGTCACCAAGCTCTCCAAGTCCAAGTCCTCCAAGAAGCTGCTGTCCTCCTCCAAGCCGGCCAGCTTCGTCAACAGCATCCTCCCCAAGCTCCGCCGGAGCCACACCATGCCGTCCCCCTCGGAGTCCAAGGATACCGTGCAGGGCAGCCGGAGGAAGAGGCTGGTGGCGAGCCCGCGGTCGTCGTTCTCGTCGACGTCGAGGGGGGAGGACGAAGACGGTGACGGTGGGGTGGCGTCACCGACGTCGACGCTGTGTTCCGGGCGCGGCACTCCGGCGGGGGAGCCGGGAGGCTGCATGGGCTGCTTGCGTCCGTGGTTGGAGGGCAAGGTACCGCCGCCTCTTAACTAGGGTTTGTATTTTTCGGTGCATGCCGGCGACGTTCCGTTGCTTCGTTGGGTAGAGTTACAGAGTTACACTGTGACGTTGCCTTCTTATTATACCATGACAGTACAAGAGAGGAGTTTGTACGGTTATATAATATGGATATGAACAATTAATGTAGTAGTGTACGTGCCTAGTGTTCTAGTAGGGTGTACTCAAAACAAGTGGCGATTTGTTCATGCTGAAGCAATAACGTGTTTGATATTGATCAGCTCGTGTCATCGAGCATATAGGCTATATTTAAAAGTGCATTGGTTTCTAGTTTTTTTTACTGATTACAATTAAGGTTGAGGAAGTAAACAACACTTGCTTGATAAGCCATTTTATTTAAAACAGTTTTTTTAGTAATTTTTACAAATAATTTATAGAAATCATATTAAGAAACTGCTTCCTTAGAATGACAACTTTTAAAAATTAGTAGCTGTTTAGGATATGCCACAGTTTGTTCATTGTAGGGGTAATTTGCTTCATATGCTTTCTCTGTCACGATGCATGCTTGGTGTAATGGGTTTGTACCTTCCGGATTCCCATTTCCCATTTCAAATGGGGTTTGATCCGGTTTTTTTTATCAAAACATATAGGGAAAAATCAAGATGCCTAAAATTTCTTGACTTTCAACTCGACGCATTTCACTTTCAAATCTTCGGGATTCAACTTTCAACTAGACGTATTTCACATTCAAATCTTCGGATTCAACTTTCAGATCAGAAAAAAATCCCCCAAATCAACTTTCAAATTGGTCAGGCCTGGCTTTCAACCCGTCGCCCCTGCCTTTCAACTTTAGGTCGTGTGACTTTCTACTCGAAAAATGGAACTTTTGATTCGAAAATATTCCAAAAATCATGAGCTTTCAGCTATAGATTCGAAAATTTCAAGTGGAGGAATTTCAAATCGTTTTTCGGGGATTTCAAATTGATTCCAAAATGAAATCTCAACTAGGTTTGGGGCTTTCCTCTCTGGCAATAGCGGCGGGAGCTCCTTAGACGACGGCGTCACACGGTGTAAGCTCGTCCTCCCCCTGGTGGCGGTACACGACGTGAGATCCGTGCAAGGCACACGAGCTCTCTCGTCCAGCGGAGGTGGCACGACCTCCACCTCCAGCTGCGACGCGAGGCCCTTGTCCGGCGAGGCAATGGCGGCCCATAGAGTAGGAAGGGGTTTGTGCGAATGAGTAATGAATAAAAAAAGACACCTCGGATGGAGAGAAGAAGTGGGAAAAGGAAGGGGAAGTGAGGTGGGCTTTCTACCATGGCCATCTGAAGTCGCTCGCAAGCAGTACCAGATCCACGGCAGATCGACGGAGAGGCAGAAACCTAATGTTTGCTTTTTAAAAAAATCAGATATTTGACCACTCCTATATTTTTTTGCAAAAAAAGAAATTATAGCAACCCCATATCACTACTACAGGGCAGGTCATCACAGACGGTTCAAAAACGTCATCACGAGGCGGTTTTGCGAACCGTCTCAATTTATGGGTCGATGATAATACGAGGTCATCACAGGCGGTTTTCAACCGTGCGCGATAGCTCAAAATCACGACGGTTTTAACTAAAACCGCTCGTGATATGTGATATCACGAGCGGTTTTAACTAAAACCGTGCGTGATATGTGATAATCGAGCGGTTTTAACTAAAAGCGTCGCGATTATCATGTACCACAGACGGTTTTTAACTAAAAACCGTCTGTGGTACATGATAATCACGACGGTTTTAACTAAAACCGTCGCGGGTACATGATAATCGCGCACGTTTTTAGTTAAAACCGTGCGGGATTATCGATATCACGACGTTTTTAGTTAAAACCGTCGTGATTATCATACCACGCACGGTTTTAGTTAAAACCGTCGTGGTACATGATAATCGCAGGCGTTTTTAGTTAAAACCGCGGGATTATCACATATCACTGACGGTTTTAGTTAAAACCGTCGTGATATTCCTTCTACCCTAAATCTATTCCTATTTATTGGCTAGCCTCAGAAATGCTAGCCATGCCCTCTGAAACAAGCAGATGAACAAGTATATAAGGCATCCATAAACATCCAATACACATCACATTTCATTCACAAACATAAAGTATCCACTTCGCAAATGAATCAATTGAATTGAAATAAAATATCCATTACACGCATTACAATGCAATAAAATTCATGGTGCACAAGTGGAACTGTCCTTCGACTTTATGACTTGAGCCACCAAAAGTACGCCAACTCTCCTCGAATTCGTGAAATATCGGGTTGTTCCAATGCGGTTGACGGGATGTACGCACTGTGGATAGGGATATGAATGTACGATATATGTAACGTGATAAGTATGAAGTAAATATGGAAAGATTGATAAACCTTGAATTGGTGATCCTCGAGGAATCGAGGAGTAGGTCCATATGGTGGCAAACATAGAATCCACATGTGTTGCCCCTATGCTGGTGGCCTTGCAAAAATAGAATGAGCAATAATTCAAGAGGCATTAATACTGACTGCTGCATAGGATTAATTAATGTGTAATAGCGAATACCTTAAAATCTCGAGTATGTCTCGTGCCTTTGGCCCTTGCTTCGAGACACCCCATTTCAACGTACATCGCGAACGCCCCACGTGATTCAAAAAGTTAACCTTAGTCAATCGGAATGAAAGAAAGAGTACAATATAGGTATGTATGGAGAAAATAAACTTACATATCGATTACTTGGGCGACAACGTGAAGTCCATTTTATTCTTACTTAAGGAATCAAGGTAATATACCTTGTTCCATTTTGGTACAATGACTATTAAAATCCAATGAAAGTTTTGATTGTAGGGCATAAGTATATAATCCTTATTGTGTTGAGCCCGCACCACGATGCAATGTACCTCTCGACGACGGACATATCCTCGTCGATGGTATACTGGCGACCATGTGTGGGTCCAAGAAACCAACCGATGATGACGGGATGTTCTAGCTTTAGTCCACATGTGTCTACATATACACACACGAAAGCAACAAATTATATATGGCATTTATCGGTATGACATGAACGGAGATCGTGATTGTGCACACTTACGGCGTCAAAGATCGAATGAGTGAGACGTCGAGGCGTTGAGCGTGAAAAGATCGAATAAGTCCTCGGCGACCACGAAGACACCGTCTTGAAAATTGTGATGGAAATGCTCAACGCGAATTTGACAATGATACCGATCTCCGTTAAGCCCTCGGCTTATTGGACTGCTCCATGTACCACTTGTGCAATTGGTGGCAACTAATTGGTAGGTGTTGAGGCCCTTTTTCTCGAGCAACGGCTCGCCAAGCACAATTTACGGGCCAATGGCGTACGGGCCAATATCATCATTGGTCTTCGTGCTTTGCCCTTGCGCCTTGTCGCCTTCTTGCCTCGGTACCGTGGGTCGACTTTACTGGTAGTCGACTTTAAAGGTAGCAGCGGGGCAAGTTGCTCTGGCGAGAAGAGCACCTGTGATAACCCGCTGTAGTTACCAACCAGCATTCATATACATCACCTACCAGCATTCATCAACATCACCTACCAGCATTCATACACATTTTCTCAGATAAACATCAATTCACATATACATCACATACATGCATTGTTATATACATAAATGCAAATTCACATATACATGACTCAATCCACTTGCTTAGTTCCTTTAAAAATTAGCCCTTCATGATGATCAGTGCGTACGTAACTAGTTTCGTCACGTTGTTCATCATCGACCCTTATGCCATCTTTCTTGCGCTCCTCCGAGTGCCAACGCAGCAATTTTGCCTCCTTTGGATTTGCAAAAAACCTTTTCAAACGGGGAATTATAGGAAAATACCATGCCACCTTACCAGGAGGTCCTTTCTTCACCTCTGTTCCCTCGCCGTCATCTGATTGATTGTTACGTTTGTATCGGGATGCGTTGCACACGGACATACATGCATGTTTTCATACTCTTTACTGATGCAGGATACGATCGTTCGGACATGCATGTATTCTTTCTACTTCAATTCCCAATGGACAAAGGACCTTCTTGGCTTTATACGTGGTTTTAGGCAACTCATTTCCCTCGGAAGCATGTCCGCTAAAAGACCCAAAGCAGCCGTGAAACTTTGTCGGACCAACTGTTGCTTGCCTTTAATTTCAACAGTTCAAGCACGGCCGACAACCTCGTGTACTTTGACCGCAACACGTGAACAAAGGTTTCTCCGAGTCCTCCATCAAGCCACGAATTTAACATACTCTCTCATCATAATTCTCTTCTACATCGCTAAGCATCCGATCCAGATTGTCATCGTGCAACCTATCCGTATCCGAACCACAATCGACATCATCCGCGCCATGTCATTCACTTCACCGCGATGTCATCCGTGCATATCATTCACTTCACCGCGATGTCATCCGCGACATATGATCATTCACCGCCATGGTGGTCCAACACGTATAACCCTTTTTGAAACCCTCCGAATCAAGTGCGCTTCAATTTGCCCTCGGTTCTTAAACATCTTTAAATTCTCGCGATCGGCGATGGACAAGACATATATTCCACCCCTTATTCAACATATCCTCCTCGGCGGCTCTTGTAAGCGGACACGCCATTAATATACTCTTCACTCACACGGCTCGCGGCATACATCCGACTTGGTCCTACGTTACGTACATACATAACAACTCAAGATTAAAAATACCTTAACTAATTACTACTACATATATACCGCCACATGTATTATATTGAGGTTTAATTTGCTAGCTCAAATCATATTATAAACACAACAACTATTATATAACCAACAATTTTACAAATTAACCATCTTCAATAACACTCACCAATTACTTAAATCTAAATTGTAATGCAATTAAAGAAAAATAAATTATCTTACTAACCATATCGATCTAGAGCTAGCCCACCGCAGAAAGTATGAATTGAATGAATCTTCAAAGCTCAATCTCGCCTCTTCCCACCAAAATAATCGGCCTCAAATCGCTTAGGCTCGAGTGCGCAGCGGTGGCTCTGATCCGGATCGAAATGAAGACGAGGCGGCCGAGCGGCGCATTAAATGCTTCGTGGCATTATCACCGACGGGTTTTATTGCAAACCGTCAGGATCATTCACGACGGTTTTATATTAAAACCCGTCGTGAAAGCTGTTATCGCAGACGGTTATTAATAAACAACCGCTCGTGATAACCACTTTTCACGACGGTTGTTTATTAAAACCGCTCTGCGATAACCGTAACGTATCTCTTGTTTCGTAACGATCTCCTTCGTTATCTGAGCGTCTCTTTGGTATACGAACCGTGTGTCTTTGAAGGTTAAATATGCGCGCGTGGTCTTCTACGCACGTACACTCTCATCTTTGCTAGTCGTTCTTGTGATCACGCATCGTTCTTACTAGCATCATCTCTCCTTCCCGATCTCAAGCGACTCCTCCGCTCCTCTCCTTCATCTCCTTCATCACACTCCGGTTAATATGGATTCTAGTATTCTCACGCTCATCTCCTTCCTCTCATCTATCCACACCGAGTTGTTCGGCCGTAATCTGACACAGGCGGCCAACAATCCACGTCTAGAGCAGCTCCTCCGCTCACGCCCTGCTCTCCTCCCTCGACTCGCTTCCATCCGTCAGCTGGACCTCATCATCCGCCGTCGATGGAGGTGTTGTCTTGCTGCTCAGGAAAGGGAAACCGCGCTTACCCTCGTTCTTCTCTACAATGTGCACAAAGCGGAGGAAGCATTTGTGGCAATGGAGAGACAGATGGATAGCATTGCCGCCAAGCGTAAACGGCGATTCGAGGAATCTTATCATGCTATCCTCTACGAGCTTATGACGACGCTAATGATCATTTGCCAATCTTTGGAGGACGAAGTGCAGAGGACAAGGACGATCTTAACGGCGTTCGAGAACTCAGCGGGCGCTCCTCCATGTCCCAAATTCAAGAAGAAGCGTCTGAAGCCCGTAAGATTAGAATCGGCAATCTCTTTATCTCTGCGACATTTGTAATAAATTTGCATAAAATTGAAATTAATATATTTGCCTTTTATTTTGTGATTCCCTGTCTCTGTATGAATTTGATTGGTTGTTACTATGATGACGGTTTGTAATAAAAACCGTCGTGATAATTCAGATTATCACGACGGTTTTTATTACAAACCGTCTGTGATAATAGTATCACGACGGTTCATAAGTAACAACCGTCGTGATAGTTCAACCCCGCCATCGAGATATCTCAAAGGAGATTATTACCCTTATAGAGTAAGCAACACCGAGGGAACCACACGGCTATCGCCGCGATCTCTGTCTCCCCCGCTCCCTCGGCTGCGTTCGAGCCCCGCTCACGCGGCACCGAGGTCGAGCTATATATTTCTATTAAATCGTCACGACATGTGGGTCCCACCTACGGATGCCCGGATACTAAGTATCACAGACGGTTCATAAGTAACAATCGTGCGTGATAGTTCAACCCCGCCATCGAGATATCTCAAAGGGATTATTACCCTTATAGAGTAAGCAACACCGAGTGAACCACGGCTATCGCCACGATCTCTCTCCCCGCTCCTCGGGCGTTCGAGCCCCGCTCACGCGGCGCCGAGGTCGAGCTATTTCTATTAAATCCGTCGACATGTGGGTCCCACCTACAAAGTTCAAAAAGACATTTCAGTTCTTGATTGGCGGAGATCGACATACCGACTTCTTGGTGGCGACTATCCATCGCTTCTTCCCTTCTTTTCTTGTGGGAGAAGTGGGAAGGAGCAGATGGATAGTCGCTCACAGAAGAAGTCGGTATGTCGATCACCGCTCACCAAGAATCTGAAATATCTTTTTGAACTTTGTAATAAAATTGCCTTGAATTTTGCGAAAAAGAAGGATTATCTGAGTGGACATCACATCTCGACAAGAGTCGGCATCGCCGAGGAACATGCAAATATAGAGGCAAGCACAAAACTCAACAACACATTCGGATCGATCTATTACGGGATGACAAGCTAACAAACCCTTCGTGGCACGACGGTCCACACTAAACAAGACACACTTACGACACTTACGGCAAGAGTGTGTTCTTTAGTATGAACCGTTCGTGCCGCGATGGAGGAGGTGCTAGTTCACAGCGGAGGGGAGATGCATACAGGAAGCTAGCTAGTGGATGAACTCACGCGTGACTAGTACGGTGGAAAGGTTGATGGGGAGTTATTAATAAGGGCCGGCCGTGGGAGGAACGGTGCCGACCATTCGATGTGGAGAGAATAGACGGGTGAGATCGAAATCACTGTATACGCCAATTATTGGTGACATGTATTATTACACACCAATTATCGTGACATGGGATTATCACGCACGGGTTTTACTAAAACCGTCGTGAATTATCACTGACGGTTTGTTACTAAAACCGTGCGTGATAACCGATATCACGACGGTTTTAGTAACAAACCGTGCGTGATAATTTGGGATTATCACGAGCGGTTCTTAATACGGACCGTCAGGATACTTAAATATCCTGCACGGTTCATAGGTATGAACCGTGCGTGATACTTTTTTCGCCGACGCCACCAACACAAAGCGGTGTTCAAATTAAAACCGTCTATATTACTATCTGTCGCAGACGGTTTTATAAAACCGTCTGTGATTTGCCGTCTAGTATTAGCCTTTCTGTAGTAGTGTATTGAAGACCACCAAGCATTTCCCCCCCTAGCGTGGATATTTATCTTTTCAATTCAAAAGGAAAACTTCATATTGCATCCAGGCGACAAATTATCAATTGCTCATAAAATGTTCATAGTTTACACAGTTTGATTGCAGTCGTGAATTAACGCCTTTATTTTTCCTACGTAAAGGAGAAATGTGCCCTGTGTATATGTCATATATATTTGTGGTATATATTTCTGTTTGCTATTTATTTCACGTGTAAAGGTTACTGCTAAAGGTGGCCTCTCTGCATGCTTAAATTGTTAGCTGCAGAAACTTCAAACTGAAGGACAGGAACTTTCTGGTACATGCATATATAACCACTTTCCTGCAGAAACATTACTTGTTGCCAAAAATTATGTGAGAAACAAATCTTCTCAGACAACAAAATAACGTCAAACAAAAGCCAGGACCGGGCCACAACCATGTGTCTTTGGCGCCGTTCATATTAGTTTCTAAAATCTGATTTTCTACGGTAGCTAACTTTTAAACAGAATCTCTTTTCAAGACGAAGTCTATTAGTCGATTATAGTACACACTATAGCAACTTCATTTATATATGCTAGAATCGCATACGAGTCTCTCTCTACAAACTTCTCTATAAAATACTACTATTCATAAACCAAAACCAAAAGCTAATATAAACGGGGCCATTTATCTTGCTTATCCTGAAAGACAAGAAGAAGTAGCATTGTTCTTGAACTAGTGTTCACCGTGTATGATTCTTAGTACATGTGTGGCCACATTGGCAAAAGGAGAGGTGCTTGAATCTTAGGTGAGTTATTTTAGGCTGTGGCTTAAGAATTTTGGCTTATAACTTTCGAATTCTGCTTATTCGCGAGAGAGTCACATAGATTTTGGTTGGTATAGCTAAAATTAGTACAATGTCTACTACAATCGATTTACAGACTCCGACTTAAAAGATATATGGTTTAAAAGTTAGTTAGTATAGCAAAAATCAAAATCCATAAGCAGGAAATCTAAAAGTAATGTTTCTGTTTAATCATATAGCTTAGGTTGTTCCTATTTAATCATATAGCCTAAAAGTAAGGTAACATGTGAGATGTGATGATACGAGAGAGAAAGAAAGGAGGGACGGCAGTGCAGTTGCAGTGTGAGTTAATGAATGAATGAAGATGGATCAGTCGATCAGACGAAAGTACCACAACCATCATTTAGTAATTATGTCTGTTAGACCATGTGGATTATTATAAATAAAGTAATAATGAATAAATAATATTTGGATTGCTTTGGATTTTGCGTTTGTAAAAGTTTTGGTCGATCGTGGTCGAAGGTTTCAAGATCAAGTGGTTTTAGTCTACTCCGAGTGGTTTTGGTCTTCTCCGAGTGGTTTTTATCTTTTCTAAGTATTTTTTGGTTGCTCCGAGTAGTTTTGGACTAGTCCGATCGGTTCCACGAGGCATCGGACAACTTTCAAGTAGCAACGGAGCATCGGACAACTTTCGAGTTGCATCAGAACATCGGACAACACTCGAGTGGCATCAAAGTGGCAAGGCATTCGAGTAGCTCTAGAGCATCAGACGGCTTTCGAGTTGTATTGGAACATCAGACGGCACTTGAATGGCAAACTTCGACCACGGCGGCTTTCGATCACGACAGACTTCAACCATGTTGGTTACAACCAGGTTCACTCAGAATCGTTTATGACCACGTTCTACTTCGATCATGTCTTGTTTCGACCGTGGAACATCGACTACGGCAGAATGACCATACCTGGTCGAAGATGGTAAGTTACAGTAAATGGTCGATAGTCGTAGATTTTACTGGTCGGTACTTGATAGTCGTAAACTTTACTGGTCAGTACTCAATACTCGATAGTCGTAGATTTTACTGGTCGTACTCGATAGTCGGAGATTATTCAGGTCGATAGTCGAAGGCTTTCCGGTCAATGGTCGTAGACTTCGTAGTGTTGCTATCATAGTCGTATACTTCACAGTCTTGTCGTCATAGTCGTAGACTTTGCGGACTGCTATCGTTGTCTTTGGGTTTAGTCAGAGGCTTTGCGATGGATTGTCGTAGGCTTCACGGTCGGTACTTGTAGACATCATTGCCGGTTCAAGTGCTTCATTCTTGTAATCTTCGAGTACCTCGATTACTCGTGTTAAGCCAGTGGTTAGCTGGTCGTTGCGTGGTTGTCATTGCTACAGTACCGGGTAGGTACTCGGTGATCAGTGAACAGTGTTCGGAAGGACAGTACTTGAAGGTTTCGGTACTCGGAAGATGGGAGTACTCGGTAGTTGGAAGGACTTGGATCTCTGTCGCAATGCTTGTTATTTCCGAGTGTTTTTGGTGGAGTGATAGTATTTTCCGAGTACTTGTGGTTTTCAAGTACTCGTTGAGCTAGCGATCGTAATGAGTTGTCTAGAGTTGTTTTATGGAAAGTGATGGAATGTGTGGTCGTAAATGACTTGGTTGATAGTCGTGGATGGTTTTGTTCTTGTCTATGGATGGACTAGGGTGGTGTGAGTGTGTGTGCTGATGACGATCAAGTTGTTGAGAACTTGTGCCAGAGAAAGTTTCTTTGGTCTTTGCATATGCAGGTACGCGTGGAGACGATCATGGTTGGTGACGAGGAGAACCGGGACTAGAAGGGGGTAAGCTGAGATCCAGGCGGTCAGGATGTCACACAAGGTGGTCGGACTCATGCTAGAGCATGTGGAGATCGAATGTGGATGATGTGTAGAGGCGTGGAGATAGTTACAGTCGGTGAAGAGGAGGACCGAGACTAGGAGGGGGTAATCTGAGGTCCAAGTGGTCAAGGATGTCACGAGGTGATCAGGCTCACGCTGGAGCATGTGATGATGCGTAGAGAAGCTACAGGAGGTGTGGTTCTGGAGGCTTCGATATGGGAGTTGATAGTGCGTGATAGAGATACAGGAGGTGCTATCCTAGAGGCTTTTGTCATGTGTTGAGTTAGGAGTTGTGGATGGAGTACATAACTTGGAAGAGGTAGAGTTTGGTTAAAATCCGTGTTCGGAAGGGTTTCGGGTCACTTGGTTTTCGGAAGAGATTAGGTATTGCGTTCGTATTTAAGTCAGACATGATTGGGGCGTTAGGCTATAAAAGCAGGGAGATAGTAAGGGCTAATGTAACCAATTTTTGAGAGCTTTCGTTGAGAGAGCTTTTAAGGGTGCCGTGAGGGTGTTTTGTAGCTAAGAATATGATACAGATATAATAGATCAGATCTATTTCAAGAAAAGTTAGCCAGCATCGACGGTGTGTTTTCTGAGCATCGTTTTCTTGTGTTTTCATGTTGTTTTCGTTCGAGTGATCGAAGTGTTTGATTGGCTGAAGTCTTCGAGTGAAGGGAGATCTCGACTACGTGTAAAAGTGTCAAAAAATAGAGACAATCATTCACCCATTTGATTATGTCATACGATTCTACAATGTCTATCTCTGCTTGCAGTGCAGATACAGTGCAAGTTACATTGTTTATTATTGGGAGCCATATTAGTGGAAATTTGTCCCCCCGCGTACGTTAGAGTTTTTAGTTCACGTAGAGTTCCGCTATCATCTATTTCTTTTAAGGAAGAAACGGGATTGTCACACTTCTAAAGATGCTCGATTATGGACTCGGGAAACATAATGGTTCAGCGTGCATATGATTTAGAGTGCAATAGAGTGCATCATGGATACATATTTGCTTGAAAGGTTCTACAAATCTTGCAATTGCTTAGGACTTGGATTCTACTGTTAGCACAACAGTATACTCCGTTCTGTGGTTTTGAACTCCGTTCTAATTTCGTGTTTTGGTGAGTTCTTTGTTAGTAGGCTAATATAATCTTTCTAGTTTTTAGTAGCTAGTGGAGTAAAGGTTTTAAATTACAGTCTGAGAGGTTGAAATTGGAGGTATCATTCATCTCTTCTCTGATTGCCATATTGGGTCCTATAGACGTTCTTTGTTTCTTTGGGAAATATTATACTTTGATACCCCTTCTTATGCGCACTAGCTTCCAAATTGGATCAGAATATGAGATACGGCATAAACATGCACGGTATCAAGAAGTAAGAGGATGAATCTCGTAGAGAGAATCAAAATAACGACGTTGAAACACTTATGAAGAGATAAAAGATTTGATGAAACCGCTTGCAAATTTTTTAAGTATAATCTCAAAAGAGTATAAGGGATTGTTGCCCTCTCATAACCCTATTAAATATTTTAGGGTGCTTGAATTCTTGCTCTCTACTAGAATGTAGTGCTAAAGAATAACCTAGACTCAAATTCTCTAGCACCTCTACCTTTAGATGAGTAGCTTCTTTGCTTTGTTGCTTAGGTTCTCGATGACTACCCCTCATAGCTTTATATAGCCCATCTTACTCTCCTCTAAAGTGAAGTATGAATCTTACTCCAAAAAAATAGGAATTTTAATTCAAGTAGTATTTACCTATAACTTCTTAAAGCTATAGTACTTATATCTTTTTAATATCTTTTGCTTTAAGAATTTTAATATCTTTTTAAAACGAAGTCTACTAATCGATTGTAGTACACACTGTAGTGACTTCAGTTATATCGGCTAAAATTATACATGATGTCTCTTTCTACAAGTTTCTCTACAAACTGTTACTATTCATAAGCTGTTAGGCCATGTGAGTGGTTGTAAATAAAGTGGTGATGAATAATTGACATTTGGATTGTTTTAGATTTTGCGTCTGTGAAAGTTTCGGTCGATCGCAGTCGAAGGTTTCAAGTTCGAGTGGTTTTTGTTTTGTCCAAGTGGTTTTGCTCTGCTCTGAGTGGCTTCAGTCGGCTCCGAGTGGTTTTGGTCGTTCCGAGTGGTCTGCTTGAGTTCAACTGGTTTTAGTTTCGTCCGAGTGGTTTTGCTTTGCTTCGAGTGGTTTTGGTCTGCTCCGACTGCTTTCGGACGGGTCTGAGTGACATCAGGAGATTGGGCGACGTTCAGTACCATTGGAGTATCGGACGGTGTCTGAGTAACACCGAAGGTTCGGACAAGTCTGGGTAACATCAGAGCATCGGACGGTAATCGAGTGGAACCGGAGTATCGGACAACTTTTGAGTAGCGATGGAGGATCGGACGGTGTTCGAGTGCCACCAGATGATCGTATGGCTTCTGAGTGGCACAGATGCATCGGACGGCGTTCGAGTACCACCGGAAGATCGGACAGCCTTCGAGCGGTGTGATCAAAGATTCAAAGCATGGACTGGTCAAAGCTACATGTTTTTTGTACGAGCGAAGCTACAGTGATCTAGTCAAAACTGTACGGTCGAAAGAACAATACTCGGAGGAGAACAGTGATTCAGCTGGTACATGGAAGAGTATTGTATTAGAGCTCGGCTTTAGACCATGTCCAACTTTGACCACGGCCGACTTCAGCCGTGTCTGAATGACCATGGCATTTTGACTACGTCTAGCTTCGACCACGGCAACTCGACTACAACATTCCGACCGTGACAGACTTCGACCACGTCTGGCTTTGACCACGTTTGACTTCAATCAAGACAAAATGACACTGCAAGTAATCGTAGCTATAACACTTTTCATGATCGTAGCTACAATACTTTTTTATGGTCGTAGCTATAGTACCTGGTCGGTACTCGTTAGTCGTAGACTTTGTGCTCGATAGTTGTAGATTTTACTGGTCGATAGTTGAAGGCTTTACAGTCAATGGTCGTAGACTTTACGGACTGCTGTCATAGTCACAGACTTTGTAGTCTGTTGTCGTTGTCTTCGGTAGTCGAAGGCTTCGTGATCGGTTGCCGTAGGCTTCACGGTCGGTACTCGTATACTTCATGGTCGGTACGAGTCCTTCAATTCTTATGATCTTCGAATACCTTGAGTACTCATGTTGGGCCAGTGGTTAGCTGGTCAGTGCGTGGTGGTTGGTGATTGATGGTCGTTGCGATAGTACCAAGTAGGTACTCGGTATCGGTGAACAGTGTTCGGAGGAATAGTACTCGCCGGTTTCGGTACTCAGAAGATATGAGTACTCGGTAATCGGAAGGACTTAGTACTCGATGGTCGTGGTTTTCGCGATCATGGTCAACAGAGGTGTAGCGATCGGTAGTCGTAGCGGTTAGTACTCGATAGTTAGTACTCGGTGGCTCTATAGTTAGTAGCGATGCAGATGTTATTCCCGAGTGTTTTTGGCGGAATGATAATATTTTTCATGTACCTGCGGTTTTCGAGTACTCGTTGAGCTAGCGGCCTTATTGAGTTGTATAGAGCTGATTTGCGGTAAATGATGGAATGTGTTGTCGTGAACGACCTGGTTGATGGTCATGGATGGTTTTGTTCTTGTCTATGGATGGACAAGGGTGGTGTGAGTGTGTGTACTGATGACAGTCAAGTTGTGGAGAACTTGTGCCTGGAGAAAGTTTCTTTACTCTTTGTATGTGCAGGTGAGCGTGGAGACAATCATGGTCGGTGACAAGGAGGGCCGGGACTAGGAGGGGATAATCTGAGGTTCAGGCAGTCGGGATGTCACTTGAGGTGGTCGGGCTAATGCTGGAGCACGTGGAGATCGAAGGTCGATGATGTGTGGAGGCGTGGAGATGGTTACGGTCGGTGATGAGGAGGACCGAAACTAGAAGGGGGTAATCTGAGGTCCAGGCTGTCGAGATGTCACGCGAGATGATCGGGCTCACGCTAGAGCACGTGATGATGCATGGTGAAACTACAGGAGGTGCGGTTTTGGATGCTTCGACACGGGAGTTGGTGATGCGTGATGGAGATACATGAGTTGCGTCCTAGAGGCTTCATCACGTGGTGAGGTTGAAGACTTTATAGAAGCAGTCTGTAACGGGAAGATTTAGAAATATAGTAAAACCCATGTTAGGAAGGGTTTCGAGTCTCTTACTTGAGAAAGAGATAGAGTTGTGTGTTCGTGTTTGAGACAGACACGGTTTGGATGTTAGCCTATAAAAGTAGGCAGTGGCTATGGGCTAACGTGTGTGGGTTTGGAGACGGCTTTCATCCAGAAAGTTTTTAGGGGCGCCGTGAAGGCACCCTGTAACCACATCCATGATACAGAAATAATAGATTAGATCTCTCCCAAGAAAAGTTTGCTGGCATCGGCGACGTGTTTTTTTAGCATCGTTTTTCTTCTATCTCCGGCGTGTACTCGTTCGAGCGAACGAAGTATTCGAGCGGCTAAAGTCTTCGAGCGGAGAGAGATTATGACTACATGTGTCGGCGGTCGTAGCGAGCGATTGAAGGAAACGGTTGGACGATCGAAGCGTTCATCGAGCACGTGCGAGCGAACCAACATCTTACGGTCGTAATCTACATCCGGTAATTTAATTTGTTTTCTTCTGCTTTTAGTTTTGGTTGCAGATGTCAAAAAGCGGAAGCAATCATTCATCACCCTCTGATTGTGCCATACGATGCTGCATAAGACAAAGTCAAAAACCAAAACCAAAAACTAACATGAACAGCCCCTCTCCAAGCCGAGCCTTCCGATCCCCAATCTCCTCTGATTTCCCAACCTAATCCTCCCAGTTTCCCAATCAACTGCTCTAAATCGATCTAGGATTGTAACACCTAGCATGCGGTGGCTCTCACAAGGGTCTCGCCACTCGCATGCTTCTGAAGTCAGCGCCGCTCATCGGAGATGGAGGGAGAGGCACACAACCTTCAAGCACATCATAGGTTAAACATTCGAGTGAAATCATAAAATGTTTTAGTTGAATGTTGTATATCATTTCTGTAACTAAATTACTAATCTCCAATCGCCCACAAGAAACTTGTCATGTGCGTGCGCATCCACTCTTCAATTAATATGCCCCGCTCTAATTGGCTCATGACTTAAGCTTCTGGCTGTGGTTTTTGGCTTAAGCTAAAATTATATTGTAGCAACCGTTAATTTTTTCTGAGAAAAAAATAGAAAAAATTATTATATCGTCACAGATAATGCAAAAGAATAAGACAAAAAAACTAAAAAAGCCAAAAATACCAAAAAGTAGAAGTGGACACGTTCCAAGTGACTTCTGGCTTAAATAAACTAAAGACCAAAATAAGCCAGAGACTAGGCCGTTTGGAGCGTAACAAGGAACATAGGTCCGTTCATATTGGTTACAGTTTATGACTTTTGGCTACGACTAATGATTTTTGGATGAAAATAAATAGTAATACCTGAAAGAAGTGGTTTTTAAAAGGAGTGAACGAGCGATGAGAAAAGTAGTACAGATATGCATGTGTGAGACGGGAGCTAGAGGAGTGTGAGTATGTGATGTACCCATGACCCAGCCTCATCTCCGGAGCAAAGTGCTTATATTATATTCTAATTTTTCCAAACAGAAATAAGAAAGATGTCAATACGAACACAGGCATAGTTGCATGAGATTTGCCGCGATGCAGGTGGGCATTTGCGACTACAGCATTCCTTGCGTGTGCGGTTGCCGAGCTAACTCGCCAGAGTTGACCCGCTTTCGACGGGGGCTTCCTGTTTCCAGTGCCGCCGCCGCCGCCGCCGCCTCTTCCCACCGCTAGGTACTGGCTCGCACGGCCAACCTTTGCAAGCGGCATTGTGCAGCAGCGTAACGCCTCGCCGACTCACGTACATTCTTGCATGTTTCACCCACCTATACTCCGGTCCGGCCAGAGGAGACCACCTCTCTTGGCTATGTATAACAAATTAGCAGCGATTACACAGCAAGCACGCCCTCCACCACTAATGGCGCGTCCACCACCTTGCTGCTCTCCACCTTCCCCTTGCCGCCGGCCACCATCTCCGTCTCCTGTACCTCCATTATCATCCCGTCCTCCAAAAACTCCTTCTTGTACTTGTACCTCGTCGCCACCCACACGAACAGCGCCATGTTGACCACCGAGAGGAGCAGCAGGAACACGTAGTAGTAGTCGAGGTGCGAGTCGTTCAGGTTGTCGCCGATCCAGCTCTTGCTCCTCCCCGATGATCTCCTCGTGGCCCGGTCGATGAGCGTCACGAGCAGGCTGTTCAGGAAGTTGCCCACGCCGAGGCCGCTCGTGAAGAAGGTGGTGCCCAGGCTCTGCATCCCCTCCGGCGACTGGTCGTAGAAGAACTCGAGGATGCCGACGGAGTTGAACACGTCGCCGACGCCCAGGAGCACGTACTGCGGCAGCATCCAGAAGATGCTCATCGGCACCGTGTCGTGGGGGCCGTGGACGGACCGCTCCCTGATCACGCGCATTCGCTGGAGCTCCACGAGGTAGGCGCAGGCCACGACCAGCACCTGGAGCGCGCAGCCGATGCCCAGGCGCTGCAGGAGGGTGATGCCGCGGGGGTTGCCGGTGCGCCGGCGGACGAGCGGCACCAGCAGGCGGTCGTAGATCGGGATGGACAGCAGCATGGAGATCGTGATGAAGCTGCCAAGGGACGCCGCCGGCATACGGACGCCGCCGTGGCCGAGAGATCGGTCCAGCGTGGTGCCCTGCTTCACGAACAGGGTGTTCACCTGCGCCCAGATGGTGCAGGGTACCAGCGTCGCCAGCCACACCACGATCATGCCGGCGATCAGCTTCACCTCCTCCACCTCGGTCACCGTGCACGGAACCCCGCTCGCCTCCGCCGACGACGGCCTCAGAGCCGCCTTGTCCAAGAACCTGAACGCCGGCGTGTGGTGCAGCCGCCGCTTCCCGGTCGCTGCGTACCACGCCGTGTCGTGCTCGTGCAGCTCGCCGGGATCACCGGGCAGCTGACGTCTCCGGTTCGCGAACGCCGCCCTGAACACCCTGCCGACCAGCCTCGCCGGGCCGGCGGCCGTGCTTCGTCTGAGTGGCTTGTGCCGGTAGAACGGCGTGCCGACGTAGAACAGCAGGAGGGACAGGGCGAGGCCGACGGTGGGGATGGTGTATCCGACGACCCAGCCGACGTTCTCCTGCACGTAAACGAGGACGAGCACGGCGACGAGGCCTCCGGTGAAGGAGCTGAACATCCACCAGTTGAAGAAGGAGGCCTTGGTCTTGCGCTCCCGCGCGTCGAAGTCGTCGAACTGGTCCGCGCCGAACGTCGAGATGTTGGGCTTGGTGCCGCCCGCGCCGATGGCCATGGTGTAGAGCGCCGCGTAGAAGAAGGTGATCTGCTGCCGCGTCGCCGGGGCGCAGCCGCCGTCCGGGGTGCAGTGCGGATGGAAGGGCTTGAGGGAGACGGCCAAGGTTATAAGAACCATGCCCTGCGACCATTTCGTCAGCAGTGACAATAAGCCGTATATAATTGGTTTCGATTTTGCTATGGCAAAGACGACTGAAATTTTTTTATCTCTTAATCACTTGAAGTTGTACTCTCAATCAACTAAAATTGAGTGAATGAATTATTTGAATGAATCAATCAATAAAGTTCACCGGATGCTAGTCGGTAAGGTTACGGTTACAAGGTTGACATACAAGTACACACCCCAAACGAGTTATTGACCAAAATGACCGTATTTGATGTAGGATTAAGAAAAATGATACTCTCGTAGTTGCAATTACAAAATAATAGTTCTGCCATAAGGTCACCGTACGGTATTACCTCAGGCTGACATATGACGGAGTGCCGCACGGTGACCATACGGCATTAGCTTGCCACGTGTCAGGCCGTGGCTAATGCCGCACGGTGACTGTGCGGCACTCCGTCATGTATCGGTCGGAGGTTAATGTCGTATAGTGACCGTGCGGCAAAGGTGCAATTTTTGCAATTGCAGCTATGAGAGTGCTATTTTTGCTAATTCCATATCAAATACGATCATTTCGACCAAAAACTCCCACCAAAAACAATGTACTCGTATGTACATAAAAGATAAATAATAGGATTTAAACCCTGATAAGTGGTGTCGTACACTTACAACTTCAACGTTTTACCCGTAGTAGCTTCCATCGGTACTCTAAGTTACATTGAGTACAAAATGCAGCATATATTTTAATACATGATTACTACACAGCCACACAGAAATAGCTACTAAGATGAACTATAGTTTTTTAAGTATAATGCACATGCACGTACGCTCAAAATCTAAATAGCGGACGATGAACCAAAAGAAAACCCAAACGGACAGTACTACAATACTACTGATCCCAACAAATCGACCATCGATTAGTTTATTTCTTGCGGTGGAAACGTATCAAATACGAAGTGAATAGTAGTGAAATCACATTAGTATTTGTCTTTTTTAAAGGAATGTAAATACAAATTTGAATATACTCAAATACAAATACAAATCGAATACCATAATAAATACGAATTTAAATCGAATTAATATCTACTCAATTCGATTCGATCTAGGTATACTCATAATTTGAATATACTCAATTTGACGAGTTACCTCCATTTAGAGATGGCATCAGAATCAAAGAAGAACTCAGTGATAAATCTAGCTATATGAGCATCGATCATCGTGACGGGCTATTTGTTTGAAGGAAATAACCAGGTGAAATTATGAAACTTGGCATGTACATCTATTTCTAAATTATTCATATTAAGAATACTCTCTAACTTATGCTTGCTTGCTTTTCTGATGTGTTTGTGTTTCTATTATACTTCATTCTATAAAAAGAATACCTTCTTTTCTTATGATATATTAAAAGACAGATTTATTCATGAATGATGCAGTAGTATATATTGTTGTGTGATAGTTCAATACAAAGACATGCTAGTTCTGTTGAAATGTCTATCTATTAATGCATACAACATAGCATATCACAGATGGTTTTGTTACTAGAACCGTTTGTGATAGAATACCACAAACGATTTGTTGCTAGAACCAACCATCTATGATATAAACTCATACCACTGACTTGTTTGTCGGATATCCGATCGGATAGTATCTGATTTACCGCTTACCGATGTCATTCGGTCGGATTTTAGCTCTCCCGTTTTTGCTACTGTATATGTTAACAACTATCCGGTACCGATCGGATTAGGTACCAGATACTAAATTATCTTTCCGTATTCGGTACCGACCGGATTTGGTATCATATTGGTCAGGGTTAACCCATACCGTTTGCAACCCTAGCTCCAGGACGACCTAAAGGGGCAGTATGGTCAATTCGCATAGGAAAAAATGGTTTAATAAGCCAAAATCCACTAAAAATTTTAGAAGAATGGCATTTTGTAGGTGACACCATGGAATGTGTGGGATTTCCTCAATTACAATAAAAAGTGGCATTTCCTCGGCACCCGCACTTACGAGTTTCAAATCCTGAATTTTCTCGTTGATTTACGAACTACGAAAGAACTAGTCTATCTAGAGTAGGGTGTTTCACTCTTGTCAGATATTGCAAACTAGCTGGACCAAACATGGGTTTAGGATAACCAAGCTTGGATAGGTCGCTAGGTTGGGCTTGGGCTAGCCTTGAGTTGGGTCAGGTTCAGCCTAGGTGAGAATGAGACTTGCATCCGGTTTGAGTTGGGCTGGATATGGGTTGGACCACATGAAGTTCGGCTTGGATCTATATATCCTGGACTCCTCGTCATAATATCTACAACTGACTTCTCTTTTTATTTATCTAGAGTTTTCACATTACGTTCTTTGTTTTGTCAGGAGTTTCATAAACAATACCACTCAACAAACTAAACTAACTTATATATGTTTTTGAAATTCTATTTTACGCCCCGTTGCAACGACTGGACCTAATTATTGTACTAGTATGCTAAATCGTCCTATTCCAAGCAACTTTTAGTTTCTGACTTCTAACTTTCAGGTAAAAACTGTTGAGAATGCATTACCTTCGTAACGTGGCCTTTTTTTCTTTATATTATTCGTGGAAATGCATCAGTATATTTCATTTTTTTTCTTTTCTCATTTTCCTTTAATCTTATGTCTCATGAAAAATTAATAGCCGCTATATTGCTATTTCAGCTAAAAGTTATCAGAAAAAGTCAAATTGAACGGGACAAAAAACTAATGTCACCTAGCGATACGTGGCTAAACAGTTAACTAGAAGCTAGCAAGAACAAGAACAGGAGACACAAGATTAGAGAGACAACTCTGCTTTATTTCCCCCTATATTTAAAGTCCAACTACTGGTAGACTCCTATAAGAAATCCGTATCTGATATATGAGCCCACGTATCCTACACGGACGTGAAACTCGGCCTCTCAACATGTTAAGGGATTATATCTTCTATAACTACATGTCCATGTGTTTTTTTTCCTGTGTACTGTTTCTTTGCTGCACTCTAGCTAACTTGGCTCTATTATTTTTAGCTTATAAATTTTCCCGAATGAATAAATATGATAGTTTCTCCATCATCGTTTCGAAATGATTTATTAAGATAGCTTTTTCAAAATAGCTTATCGACATTCAGTTCGTTCAAATAAACACTCTCGTTAGAATACAATATCATCGGCTTCAGCTATAGCCTATAAACCATCCGCCACGGTAAGCAAAGACACACCCGATGTTTTGTCGGTGCGTGAATGTGTTCACGAAGGTGCGCTGCGGGAGGCCGGTGGGGCCGTCAATACGTCGCAGGTAAACCGAGCAGCCGAAACACGCAGCCAGGCAGCACACGAGCCAGCTTCCGTGCGCTACCGACAAAAGAGAGCAGCGCACGCCTCTTCTTCGCCAAGCAATTAAACGTTCTCCGCGCACCAAGCAAACGGTCGCCGCACCCTGGCCGCGCGCCAAAAGCGCCCGAAAGATTCCGAGATCCAAATGCCGCTGTAGGCTACCATGCTTCTTCCGGCGCGCTTTTTCTCCGCTCCCAAAAGGCGTGTGCCGACAACAGAGATTGGTCCTGCGTCATGTCAGGATACGCACGGGTGGTTCGACGATTTCGATTGGCCCAAGCTAATCATGATTGCCCTGAAGACCCTAACTACGTCCTGTTCTTAGTTCGCGTTCGTTGAAACAATGGTTTCCATCCTTTTCGGTTTCTAAAAACTGCTTTTTGATTTTTTACTAACTAGCTTTTAAACAAAGTATTTTTTAAGATATTCTTTACTAATTAATTGTATTATATACTGTACCGACTTTATTTATATCGGTAAAAACCACACGTGAGTTTACATTCTCTATAATCTCGCGCGAACGAACTTTAAAACCACATGGCCGCATACCCAAAGCCACAACCGCAACAAAAAAGAATAGACCCATTAATAACATGCTGAGCATTTCTTTAAGTGAAGCATGCTTGTGGTTTCGTGCAATCATATGAGCCAATTATTGAAATCAAAGTTAATGTCACCTGTCATGCTTTGACGAGGGTCTAACCTCACATGATTATTTACCGGATTAGGTAGTTAATTAGGGCCGATTTGAAATGCGGAGCCTGACTGTTCCAGTGAAATTCATATGTTCCGAGCAGTCGATAAATGGTCTACTGGATTCACATCCTTGTAATGCTCGTACTTAGATGGAACGGACAGCGTCCACGTACCATTTATGGACTGTTCGGTGATTCAATTCAGTTGGATATCAAGAAGCTTACAAACCTCTCGCGAATCTCAAGACACCCAGGGGTTCGGCCTCGATTCGATGGGTGGGCTGATCAGATCGACAACCCCAGCGGGAGTGGCGCTAGGTAGTGTGCCATATAGACATTCGATCGATCAATGCTCGAGCAGAGGATTCAACGCTAGCCCGGCCCTCTCTATCTAGCCTCCATTAGAATTTAGACGAAGCTAGAGAGATCAACTCTACATGTTACTCACCGAGAGGTAGACGAGCGAGGAGACGGTGAAGGTCCAGAAGCGGCCGAGGAAGGTGTCGGCGATGTAGGCGCCGACGATGGGCGTCATCCACACGGACCCCGTCCAGTTGTTGACGTTGCGCACCGACGACACCGTGTCCTCGTGCAGCTGCGTCGTCAGGTACACCACCAGGTTCGACGCCACGCCGTAGAAGGCCATCCGCTCGAACGCTTCATACCCTATGCACGCACGCACGCACGCACGCAGGTTAGCATATGCATGCACATCCTTGAAATCAGCTCAGGTCCAGCAAACACATGAACAAAAAGCTCAACTGAAACAGGTGACCCAATTGAATCGATCGATATATAGGTCACAGTCGACAGATCCAACGTCACTCGCGAGCGTACCTACTAGGAAGGCGCAGGCCTTCCATCGGCCAGTCCGCGAGGCGAGGACCGGCCGGCCGCGGATGTCGACGGAGCCGTCCTTGGCGAACTCTTGCTTGGTTTCCATGGGAAGCTCGATCTGGTTGGCCTGTAGTGTCGAAATGGACTTCGGCTGGAGGAAAGGGGAGAGATATATATAGTGGCGGGTGGCTTAGTGGCTACGGATGAGATATAGCGACCTATGGTGCTATGCATCTAGCTAGGTGTAGGCTAGGGCGGGTCCATGTAGGCCCATCACGGTGCATAGGACACCTGGTCTAAATCAGACTTTCCACGACATCAGCTCATATCTACAGTGGCGTGCACCAGGTAGCAAATGACCAATGACCTCGGCTCACCCAGTCCAGCCAAGCCAGTAGCAAGGACTTGCACAGCCCAGCCACCCACGCCAGCAGAAGCTCGCATAGCCTAGAAGGGAGGCAGAGCATCCATCCAGGCACCCGGACGTGGTCGGTAGCCTTGCCCCTAGGCCTTTGCGACTTTGTGTATCCTCTAGCCTAAATTTGGTATTTAGGATTTACCTCAATTGCAAAGTTGTAGATCTTATCGAAACCTTTCAAACGAGCATATATAAGTCATATAAAACTTTGTTATTTCATCTTTTGAGAGTAGTTGTTTACATTATACCGATATATATATCGCAATTATGTGTCATAGATGGTTTGTGGTTTAAATTGTCTATAATAATTATGTATCATAGATGGGTTGTGGCTCAAACCATCTGTGATAATTATGTTCTTGACCGCTGGGCCTGTCAATCCTCTCCAACCCAATCCTAGCTAATAGAAATCCACCAACCTCTACCCCACGGATCGTAGCTCCACCTCTCCGTCTTCGCGCCAAAATTTTTTGCACTCCCGCCTCTCCCTCCCCTATAAATACTCACCCAAACCCAACCTCCTCGCCTTCCCGTACGAAGCAGACGACGTGCAATTTCTACGAGAGGCAAGGCACCGCAGAAGTAACAGGCATGGCTACCAAGGCGGCGCGCAAGTCTATGGGAGGCAAGATGCCACAAAAGCAGCTGGCTACCAAGGCGACGCTCAAGTCGGCATCAGCGACGGTGGGTGTCAAGGACATCTAGCTCGCACGCTGCATCAGGGGCGAGAGGGCCTAGGCATAGATGCCTCATCGGCGCGATTGAGCTTCTACTGTCTACTAGGATCTCTATTTTTTTCTGTTCTTGCCATGTTTAAGTGTTAGGTTCATAGGATTAGAATATGTGTTCTTTTCATGTTCTTGCTATGTTAGCTAGATAGGTAACCTACTCATTATCTTGTAATATTGCAATGGTGCATTCTAATCTTAATGGAAATGAAATGTTCTGCTATATTTGCTTGTTCTCAGATGGCATAGTTAACATTTCCTAAGACTAACCGAAAAATAGAAAAATTTAGGTATAGAATGAACTATCACAGATGGTTTTGTAGTATAAACCGTCTATGAAGGATTATTACATACGGCTCAAACAAAAAATCGTCTGTAATACTCATACATCATAGACGGTTCTATCTACCAATCGTCTATGATGGGAAAGTATCACAGACAGTTTTATACCAACCATCTGTGAAACTCGTCCATCACAGATGTTTGGTAGCTAAAACCATCTGTGATGTATAAGTATCACAGACGATTTTTGGTTCGAGCTATTTGTGATAGTGTTCTTCATAGATAGTTCTAGTTACAAACCGTCTGTGTTGTGAGATTATCACAGACGGCTTACAAACTATCTGTGATAACCTTCAATTATTATAGATACATAAATTCAGATGGTTTAGAAAACCGTCTGTGATGACAGTTTCGAACCGTCTATGATGACCCTTTTTGTAGTAATGGTATTTCTATCTTACGAAGTGCCTTTTGAATGTATGGTTGGAATTTTTGTGGTGAAACATTGGTTATAAGGTATATATTGTCATATATTGCCTTTATTTTTTATCTACATATGTCCATATACGTATTGGCCCTTGCTTTTTGTTAGAAACTACTATAATTTGTGTACTTTGCTTGTATGATGCATATGTCGACTTGTTCGCAACATATTATCTATGATTAAGGTTGCCTAAGCTAGAAATTTGTCTTGTGTCTATAGACACCAATAGAAACGGTGACATCTGGTCATTTTTGTTCTAGATTCGTCAGTATGTACATAAGTCCTGTGGCGACAAGCTGATGGATTCGTGGGGTCTGATTTCTCTTCGGATTCAGCGACTTGAATTCACTCTAGTCTTAGACAACTGATGCACGTGGAGATGTCCTAGCGAATTTGCTTTTGGTGCAGACTCAACAAGAAGGACTTATCGTTGATTTGATGACATTTTTTTACCAGACTCCCTGAGCTCATCTTGATGCCGCATGATAGCCACCCTCGATGCAGTGCGATAGCCACCCCGGGAGTTGATATTGCTCCTTTCGGGGGCAGCGGCTAGGATTTCAAACCTAGAGCTTTGATACCATTTGTTATAAAACGCACGTACAACAAGTATAGATGATCAAAAGAACATGAGATATAGATTTTATGTGGAAAATTCTTGCGGAAAAAACCACAGACATACGAAGGCGGAATTTACTACATGAGAAAATATTTACAATGAGGTTCTTGATCTTCCTAAGGATTACAGGGGTATATTTATAATGTTTTCAAAAAAACTTCAGGTAGGAGTAGAACTCCATGTTGAAAATGGAAACAATCCGAATAGGATTCTGAATGCACTTTAACGTATAGGATCTATTAACTCGCCTATATATGGTCTAGAACTGCTACCGGCACAATAGTCTTGATGATGATTGAATAAATCCTTAATACGGCTTTAATATTTAATTAAGACCCAAAAACCCTATGGTCATAAGCCTCCAGAGGCTGCTTCCCGAGTACCCTGATCGGAGATCCACTGTGTAAGCTACCTAACCAAATGACCGCTTGGAGATTCTATGAACTTGTACCTGGGCCCGCTTCCAGGAGATTCCTTTCGTGCGATGGGTATAACACGCGCTTTATCCACCTGAAACAGCACGATGCTTTGGCCCTGAGTCTCTGACAAACGATCACCATGCAGTTGTTCACCATGTTTGTCTCCCACTAACAATAACCGTCGATCGGGCGTCCTCTCTCTGATAACAACTACCTCTTCGATCGGACACGCTGTTCCATGAGGCGTCTCCCTAAGCGGATAACTGGCATCCCTTCAATGGTATTTAAGGGTTGATGTGAAAAGACAATCAAAAGAAGGACAGGGAATTCAGAGTAAAGTAGATCATGCAAGTTATAGTCTTCCAACTAGTGGGAAGAATATAAAGATTAGGGTTAGTGTTATACCTTTGTAAAGATATCTTGTAATTAGTTCATAGTAATTAAAAAGTATCTTCATTCACTCTCAAGAAATTCAATCATCTATCTTATATTATTTTCATAAGATCGATGATTCGACAAGTCTAGTAAGTCTCAAACATTGTAATGCCTACGGCTATGTCAATGTGAAATGATACATACACGAATAAGTCAGAGGATGAAAGACAAGTGAGCACGCCATACAGACTTCGACAAAAAAATATTGTGGCCAGCTGGCTTACTTATCAACAGCCTCGGCCACGACTGATAAGTGTGGCTCCGACTGTTTGCCCCCCATGACCTTGCCTCCTGAGTGGTTGCTCACGCATCGACATGCCACATCATCTTTATAAGTGCCATACAGGAGTGCCACCAAACCATGAGTTGCTGTCCCTGCATGGGCAGCCCATGGATACCAAAAAGAACGGCGCATAAACCTCATCATCATATCATTGGAGAGGGGATTCTTAGGATTGAAACACGCTCCAATGGATTCGGAAAACTCCATCACTAACATATTGCTTATTTTGAACGTTGACATGGTCTCTTTTGACTACTAATTTATATTATAATATATTTTAAAAATAGCAAAAACTATATATTATGAAGGTATGTCATAACGAATATTAATAGTAAATTCGTGTGGTGAATCTAGATACCTTCTTTTATATAATGACAGTCAAAACGAAGAATATTTGACTGCAAGCGTTCTGCGACGACTTATATTTAGTCACAGACGGAATATATATATTTTGTGGATGATAGCATAATTAATTGGTAAGGGGAGAATGAAGTATCTTCCATGTACTTCAGCATTACTGGCACCAAAAACCTGCGAAGAAAGTACATTTACTTTCAGCGCTTGTCTTCCATATGATGTCGTGATTGTAGATGTTGAAAGAGCAATTCAGTGCAAACTTGTGTCAATTATGTGTGTAAGCTTGCAAAATAATTCTAAATTTTGGTTTTTGCTAGATATGCCCCCAAGTAGTTATGTGCAATTTATAAGAACCTTTGGTCCTCTGGCAATGGTTCTATAGCAAATGATCTCGAGCTGTTGTTTTCGTAAAATTCGGACAGTCAAGATATAATCCTAGCTAGTGCATAGTATTATTGCAGGCTATGTAAATTTAGGACTCTTTTACGGTACCTTCAAATCAGTATGAGTCGTCCAATGTTTTTATCTAATATACCAGATTAGTCAGGATTAAGATATACTCAACTTCCCTTGATATACTATCGTACAAGTTCCAGAGGGGTAAACTTATAATTGCCTAATTGAGATTGAAATATACATGCGTGGGTGGACTAGTAAATTCCGCCATCGGTTGCTCCTAAAAATCGGGATGGCTAAATTTATAGAGAAAAGTCTATTTTATCATTAATAAATCAATGATCAAATTTAATTTCTACTACCATCTCCTTACTACTAGTAGAAGTTACTATAAAAATTCCTATATTTTCGAAAGGGCTAAAAGTCCTATCTTTTAGCTTTTTTGTGTAGTCTTATTTCTGTAGCGTCTTTTAGTTTCTTAAAATTCGGACGGTCAAGACATAATCCTAGCAATAATAACAGCTCACTGATATCTCCCGAGTTGGAGGGTAGTGTTGGTTGCAGGTTGCTGCAGGGCGATCGAGCCATACGCATGGCCCATGCACGCATCACTACCACTGCGTTGCAGCTGGCCGTGGCAGGCTGGTCGGCCGAGTGCGTCGGCCTATCGGGATGCCCCGACAGGGACACCTCGAGAGTCAAGACGGGCTGCGAGCTTTCGGCAGCGTCTGACCCTAGCCACGGGGCCGGACCCGGCGGCCAATGGACGCGAGCCCAGCCGGCGAGCACGCGTACCATACATACTATGCATGTGTAATATGAACATATGAATATGTGTAGGCCAAGAAGTCACGTGAGTAAGATCATAGATAGTTACTACTAGACGCCTAGTATAACGAAGGAAAAGTTAGAGTAGCCTGGTCTAACGTCGTGCGCGTCGACGTTGTGAAAATAGTCGATGTCCAATATCCTTGGCCACCAATCGTCTTCTCCAGCAATCCCTCATATTCCGCACATTACGTTGCAATTGTCCTCAATCAGCGTAGCAGAGACCACAGCAACACCTCTACGGTATCTACATGTCCAAGGGTGAAATGACATATGCTGGTGTGCTAACACCAGTATGCACGGCAAGGCCTTAGGAAGGATATGGCTAGAGTTTAGATGGGCGGTGCGATCTACTACCAAAAGCCCACGTCTCTTCTTATAAAGAGCACCTTTAGTGGAACCCTACACTAGAGGCCTATTAAGGTGCGACGCCCATATGAACGGATCATATCTAAACCAGTTTATTCAGTCCATTAAGTATACGACCCGGTAGGTTCATGTGTACTGGGTTGCGATCCGAAAACCTCTTTCCAATCCACAAGTGGGTAGCGGTCCCTAGTAGGACATAGTGACCTCTGAACACACATAGATATCATATTGGATGGACCTATAGAGTGCTCATTTGCTTATCTTTTGCCTCACGATACTAGATCGAACTCAAGACGAGATGTGTGCCATCATATGATAGCTCGATTCTTCACTTGATCTTGTAGTGGATTACTTAGTTGTAGTTGACTCAACCAAAATCGGCATAGCCATGCACTTCCCTAATCCAACCACATCGAGGGGTCTAAAGATATCTCTTCTGTTAAAAAGGATGGGAAAATTTCACCTTGATCACTCATATTTCTCCGTATATTTTATAGTAAACTCGAAAGATATCTTATGACTACCCATTTACGGAGTAGCGTTTGACAATCTCTAAGTAAACTATTATATATGTAGAAAACTATGACAACCTCAGGTCTAAAGACCCCACATACACTATGTATGAGATCAACTAATAACACTTGAGAATATAACAATTCTCATAGTGTCTTAAGGTGGGTCAATCTAAAACTAAGTTATCTAACATATGTCCTCATATTGATTTGATATCTCATATCCATAATCCGTGAAATGTGATTATTAATCAATACATGTGATGATTTATAAATCATAAGTACCCCACATAATGATATAAGATCAGGGATGTTTCGAATAACATTATGAACATAAATAGTGAATTCCATGAACAAGCCACATACTTGCCCATCAATGTGAATGATAGTTCGATTCATTCAAGGGATAAAACAATGTATTATTCAAAAGTTCACAAACATGGAAGCAATATAATATCTCTTTAATTGCCTCTAGGGCATATCACTAACAATCTTCCACTTGTACTAGAGTCAATCATACAAGTATCTAATACTCATAGCCCTTATATGTGCCTCATGCTTGGGTTGTGGGAGAGGTTTTATCAACGGATCAACAATATTCAAATCTATGTGCACTTTACATATATTCGCATCACCTCTTTTAACAATATCACGATTTTTGATGTAATCTAGGCTCCTTAGCTTGTGTAATGATTCAATTATTATTACAATAAAGATTCATCAGACTAGAAGCACTAAAAACCACACCTAGCTTAGAAATAAACTTTCTATCTAAATTGCTTCCTTTGCAGCCTCAAAAGCCACAATATATTCAGTCTTCATTGTAGAATCAACAACCGTCCCTTATTTGAAACTTTTCTAGCTCATGGCTCCTCTATTAAGATAAAATAGAAACCTAGATGTGGTGATTATTAATCAATACATGTGATGATTTATAAATCATAAGTATCCCACATAATGATATAAGATCAGGGATGTTTCGAATAACATTATAAACATAAATAGTGAGTTCCATGAACAAGCCACATACTTGCCCATCAATGTGAATGATAGTTCGATTCATTCAAGGGATAAAACAATGTATTATTCAAAAGTTCACAAACATGGAAGCAATATAATATCTCTTTAATTGCCTCTAGGGCATATCACTAACAATCTTCCACTTGTACTAGAGTCAATCATACAAGTATCTAATACTCATAGCTCTTATATGTGCCTCATGCTTGGGTTGTGGGAGAGGTTTTATCAACGGATCAACAATATTCAAATCTATGTGCATGCACTTTACATATATTCACATCACCTCTTTTAACAATCTCACGACTTTTGATGTAATCTAGGCTCCTTAGCTTGTGTAACGATTCAATTATTATTACAATAAAGATTCATCAGACTAGAAGCACTAAAAACCACACCTATCTCAGAAATAAACTTTCTATCTAAATTGCTTCCTTTGCAGCCTCGAAAGCCACAATATATTCAGTCTTCATTGTAGAATCAACAACCGTCCCTTATTTGAAACTTTTCTAGCTCATGGCTCCTCCATTAAGATAAAATAGAAACCTAGACTCGATCGAAAATCATCTTTGTTGCTTTGAAATCTAGCATTGGTATAACCGTTTACAACAAGCATTTCCTCACCTCATTCTTAAGTGACTTTCACATGGATCTAAATGATATCTGCTTGTAACACTTAGAGTATACGACACATCTGAGCATGTACAAAGCATGGCATACATGATAGATTCAATTGTAGAAGCATATTGAATTTTACTCATTCGGTCTTGCTCATTAGGTGTCAAACGACACTGACTCTTGCTAAGACTAATGCCATGTGATATGGGCAAAAAAACCCTTCTTGGAATCCTACATGTTGAAATACTTCAACACCCTGTTAATATACGTATCTTGGCTTAATCCAATTAGCCTTTTAGATCTATCCCTATATATCCTTATGCTCAAAATATATGTTGTATCTCCTAAGCCTTTCATAGAAAAACTATTTATTAATAAAATTTAATAGATTAAAGTATAGGAATGTCATTATCGATCAATAACATGTCATCCACATATAAGATCAGAAAAATAAGTGTGCACCCACTAATCCTTTTGTAAACACAAGGTTCTTTATTTTTTCTGAGACCAAACCCTTTGACTACTTTATCAAAACGAATATTCTAATTCTAAGAAGCTTGCTTCAATCCATAAATGAATTTCTGAAGCTTGCATATTTTCCTAGCATTCTGTTGATCAACAAAACTGTTAGGTTGTGTCATGTACACACCTAGACTTTGGTTTTCATTCAGGAAAGCCATTGACATCATCTGTCATATCTCATAATCGAAATATGTAGGAATTGCTAGAATGATTTGGATAGACTTTAGAATAGCGATAGGCGAGAAGGTCTCATTGTAGTCAACACCTTAAATTTGTTTGAAACCCTTTTGGCACCAATCATGTTTTATGAATGTTAACATTTTCATCCATATTTATCTTTTTCTTAAAAACCCACTTGCAGTCAATAGTTTTAACACCATCGGGTGAATCAACCAAGTTCCAACTTGACTGCCATACATGAATTATCTTAGATCTCATGGCTCCAAGCCACTTCTCATAGTTTGGACCTATCATTGCTTCCTCACAAGTCTTAGACTCATTGTTATCTAACAATAAAATATCACACCTATACCTTATAAGCAATCGATATGGCCTTTTAGACCTACGTGGGGCTTGCTCCTCTTCTACAATTCTACAATAATTTGTTCATCCTGTAGAGGTTTAGTATGAACTAAATTTTTTTTAGATATTTCCTGAATTTCTTCGAGTTGCACCATGCTCTCACTAACTCCTTTTGAAACAAACTCTTTCTCCAAAAAGATACTATTTTGGGCAATAAATACTTTGTTTTCATCCCGCTTATGAAAATAATATCCTTTAGTTTTCTTAGGATACCCCATAAAGAAGCATTATCTTACTTAGGCGTGACCTTATCAAATGTCAAACGTTTTACATATGCCTATCAACCCCATATTCTGAGAAAAGACAATACAGGGCACTTACCAATCTATATCTCTTATGGTGTCTTCTCTATCGCTTTTGATGGAACCATGTTTAATGTGAAAGCAACTATTTTCTAGAGTGTATCCTAGAGGACAATGGAAGATCAGATTAGCTCACCATTAACAGAACAATGTCCAAAAAGTCTAGTTCCATCGTTCAAACACTCCATTCCATTGAGGTGTTCCCTGTGGAGTTAGCTGTTGAACAATTTCACATTATTTTAGATGTTCATCAAACTCATGACTCAAGTATTCACCTTCATGATCTAATCGTAGCCTATGCCCCATTAAATAGATGTAATTATATCTACTAAAGCCATCAGTAAAAGTTATGAAGTATTGAAATCACATCTGGCCGTTGAGCTTATTGGTCCGCATACATCCGTATGTACAAGAGCCAATAAGTCATTTGCACTCCCACCTAAACCTGTGAAAGGCGTCTTTGTCATTTTTCCAAGTAAACAAGATTCACATGTATCAAATTATTCAAAATCAAATGAATTTAGAAGACCATCTTTATAGAGGTTCATCATACGCTTGTCATTTATATGACCTAGATGACAATGCCAAATAAAAGTGAGATTCAAATTAGTAAGTTGAAGCCTCTTCGCATTAATGTTATAGATGGCATATCTTCAAGATTCAAAATATATAATCTATTTACCAATGGAGCATGACCATAAACCATATCATTGAAATAAATTAAACAATAGTTGTTCTTTATTCTGAACTTACAACCTTCTGTTTCTAAACGTGAAACAAAAAAATGATGTTTTTGCTTAAGTCAGGAACATGATAACAATTATTCAATTTCAAAACTAATCTTGAATGTAAAAATAATGGTAAAGTGCCAACGGCCAACGCAACAACTTTTGCTCTATTGCCCACGCGAAGATCAACCTCACCTCTCACCAAACTTCTACTCCTTATCAGCTCCTACATCAAATTGAAAAATAGTAACCAATCTGGTATCAAATACCCAAGAACAAGTAGGAGCAGTAGTAAGATTAATTTCTATAACATTTATTCCTGAACGGGAAGTCTTACTTATTCTTTTTTTAGCTCTGCCAAGTATTTTTTATAATTCATCTTCCAATACCGAGACTCATGACATTGGTAGCATTTAGTGTTGGTCTTAGGGGCTAGTTTGAGCTTATTGAGCTTGGTTTTGAGACTCGTGATCTCATCTTAAGCTTTGCCTTCGCTCTTTCCTTTGCTCCAGGCCTTACCCTTCTTCTTGTTGGTAGCAGTTTTTTGACCATCATCATATGATTGGATCTCTTTTTTATGCTCTCCTCGGCACCCTAAAGCATGCCATGCAATTCGATCAATGACTTCTCCATGTCATTCCTATGGAGGTTCAAGATGACTCGCTCAAAATTCGTAGAGAGTGATCGAAGAATCACATCAGTAGCCAATACTTGGCTAAGGGGAAACTAAGCTTTTTCCAAGCGTTCAATGTGGCTAATCATTTTGATCACATGGGTTTTGATTCGTTGGTTGGTTTTAATTGTTGTGATATGTGAGAACACATCTAGAGCATCTTGGCTGTTCTTAACCAACAAGCAAGTTGCTCCTCAAGATTTTGATATTTACTCGATTTTGGTGCAATCTTGCATGTTTTGAGAAATAGTTGGGACTTTAGCCAGGACCATCTTGATTCTTGGGTGGAATAGATTCCTGAGATCCTTCGAAAGGTGTGTGTAAAGGTTGATATCATTTTATCATAGATTTTAAAGTTCACACCAAAAGTGGTTTGAAATCGGGTTGATTTTCTATTCTACGAACAGAGGAGTAGTCAGGCCGCTCCTAGGCCCGATCAGACTGCAAGTGTGTGGTCGGTCAGACTGGCTAGGTGCAGAGCTAAGCTCTTTGTCATTTCGGGTTGTAGCTTGGTTGTAGGCGGTAAAATATGATCTTCTTAGCTCTCTATCTTTGAAGTGAATGATTTCTAGTACTTGAAGAAAATTTAAAAATACACCATTTACGTTCCTCTATTGTTATCGTCGGTCCTCCGTCATTATGTTTTCCTTGGTAGCTCGGTCAATCCTAATACATAACTGCTTGAACTAATCATGTGGTCAACCGGACGAGAAAGATCCAAACAGTAGTACGTAGCACACGTGGTGGTATTCGCAATGTGGGAAATAGGCGGTGGTCAGTGGGCCTATCATCACACCGAGGCCAGTGCAACAAGGCCGAAACGCTGAGGAAATGGATCGGCCGCGGCCCGCGGGCGCGTGATCGAAGGTAGCGGGCAGATCAAGGCCACAGAGCCCCGTTATTTTTTGCACTGCTAGTTAGGCACATCGGGGCCATGCAAGTTTATGTAGTAGATATTGCACTAGTTTGAAATGATATCCAGGGTAAATATCACGTGAGAACGTATTAAATGTTGCGTATGCGTGAAAATTAGGTATAAAAGTTCCATTTTTTTTAAAAAAAATACCATTGATAGGGGAGGGTATGTTCCATATCTCTACAAACTTTCATGATCAAACCCAACTGCATTTGCAAGTTATATAAAAAAAATGCAAATACTTATGGAGTGTTTGGTTGGTTGGATGAAGTTAAATGGATAAGATGGCCTCTGTACCGTGTGATTTAGTCATTTTTGGTGAAAGGAATAGTTCAACCTCTAGAGAGGATATTTCTCATATTTGTATGCCACCATTCAGGATGTGATGGTTCAATTCAAACAACAAATCACATTAAGGAATATTCATCCAGAACCATCCCATATATGTACCATTAGGGGTGAAGACAGATCGGATAGTTTCCGACCGATCTGGACAATTTTCGAATACGGAATGTTTCGGCTCAGATTTTTCTCGAATAGTCTCGGATCGGAAACAAACACGTATTTTTTTTCAGAAACGAATACAAATACGGTAGCACAATATCCATCAAATACGAATACGGACTCGGACTATCCAAGGATGACGGAATCCGGATATCCGGTCCAACAACAAGTCCTTTGCTCGGCACCTTCGCCACCGTCCTTGGTAGCGGGGTGTCGCCGCACATCACCTGCTCCAGCGTCGCAAGCCTGCACCTCCCCTTTGCCATTCCGAACACCACCGTCGGTGACACCGTCATTTCTATGACCTCCCACCGCTCCGCTGCCTCCACCAATCCCCTTAGCCTAGCCTACGCCTTCATCGTCACCACCGGCGGTGACACCGTCATGTCTATGACCTCCCACCGCTCCGCTACCTCCACCAACCCCTTAGCCCAGCCTGCGCCTTCGTCATCACCACTACACTGCCATGAGGACATCAGAAGAAAGCGAACTTGCCGTCAAAGAAATTACCGGAGTCTTGGAAGCCTTCCCCACGGTGGGCGCCAACTATCGATGTTCTAATATCGATCTTACGTATGATTTGTTTGGATTCAAGGAAAATCTAGAAAACTCGGTGTGTGAACATGCATAGTAGAGACACGAGATTTTTTTGCACAGGTTCGGGCCTTCTCCTAGAAGAATAATAACCCTACGTCCTATGTGGCTATTGCTTAGAGAAAGAATTACACCTAAGCATAATGCGAAATGCCTAGCACTATCTCCTGCTTCAATGTGTTTCGATCCCACTCTTCCCTGACGTCAACCTTTATATAGCCGACAAAATGGTGGCCGTTGTCTCGTGCTAAAAGACGCCTCAATGCTTCGGATGATAACCGTTTGACAGAAGTTACTATCAGAGAGATGTAGTAGACCGTTCGTCGTACGACAGTTGTTGTCAAAGAGAGAGATCATGTGTGGTTATTAGGAATGAGTACACATTCTAACCGCCTTGCCAGACGATCCCACGATGAAGCAGGTCGTCGTAAACAAGCTGGTGGGAATATGCTGGTTGCAGTAAGATCTACCACCACGAGGTGGTCTTATGATATCTTACAACTATGTGATCGTAGAAAGATTTACATCTGAGTTGTCGTAGGAAGACTTACGACCAATAGGTAGTCGAAGTAAGAGTTACGACCAAGAGGTAGTTATAGTAAAACTTAAGACTGAGTGATCGTAAGAAGACTTATGATCAATAGGTAGTCGTAGTAAGACTTACGACCAAGAGGTAGTCGTAGTAAGACTTATGACTGAGTGGTCGTAGGAAGACTTATGATCAATAGGTAGTCGTAGTAAGACTTGCTACTACCTTGGAAAATCTCTCCCTTATATTTAAGGGTTTACTTGAAGAATATAATATCGTAATAATTAGAGGATTATTGTATCATCGTCAACTATATACACACATATACATTCACCTAGGGATTGGAACCTTTAGTCCTTTCTATGCTACAATTGTTGAATTTACTGGAAATCATGTAAATGATTATGTCTTGTCAGATGAAAGGTTCAAGGATTGCATACAAGCTTTTGTTGGAATTCTTGGACAAAATTGGAATGCAGTTTGAATTTGATGATTATGTTGCGTCAGCATGGGACAACGAAGCATTCAATGTACACTTTTTTTTTTGGATTGTTCCAGCTAGCTGCATTGGTAATACCGTGAAGATTTGAATTTCAAATTAGGCTGCCAGGTGGTTTTCTTTTTGGTGTTCTACGGTGCCCATAGATAGAGGTGCAAACGGATCGGATTCGGACGGATATTATTGTTACCATATCCTAACCCATATTTTTTTTCGGATTCGGTACCAATCGGATTCGGTACCAATCAGATTCGGTGCCGGATCGGTCGGGATTAACCCGAGCCGTTTGCACCCCTACTTGTTTGTAAGGAATGCATGCAGTACAACAAATGGAGTAGGAGGACGTACTGTCAAGAACTTGATGTTACTACTTAATAGCTGATGTGGAAGATTTTATTTTACCATTGCAAAAGAAAATAAAACGTCAAATAGTAGCACTAACCTGAAATCAAACTTGAAGATGTATCAGATTCGGGACGGATATTGCTGTTACCATATCCTAACCCATATTTTTTCTCTGAATTCGGTACAATCGGATTCGGTGCCGGATCGATCGGGATTAACCCGACCCGTTTGCATCCCTACCCATAGATTTGGGGGGGTTTGCTGCTGTACAATTCATTTAGCTTGGAACTTTTTTCCTTTGATGAAAGGCGCTTGGAGCTTCTCTCGTTGTAAAGTCGCAGAACATGCAATGAAAACCAATAGTTGTACTGTAACATCAAATTAATTGACCTCTAGAGTGCAATCATACCTCCGTCTCGTAGTAACATTGTGAAATGAATAATGCTAGACAGGCCAGCAAAACTTAGGTGAGAATCTCGAGAACGAGAAAGCCTTTTAGTTTTACTGCAGAGTGCAGAGGCAGGGGGAAGCAAGCAGCTTTTTGGTGCGAGGAGCAGGGTAGCTGCATGCAGCGACGAGAGCGCTTTTGATGCATCGCAGTGCTGCTGCTGCTGCTGCAACATATACATCGGCAATGGAGACAGGCATGCCCGGGTGGGGCACCTAGCTAAGTGTCGTTCTTTTCGACTGTGGTTTTTGATTTTTAGTTAAAATTTTTGAATTTTAGCTATTTGCGATAGAGATTACGGAGAGAGATACCCTCTTACGATTTTAGTTGATATCGATGTTAAATTTTTAACGTGTACTATAATTAATTTGTAGATCCTGTTGAAAAAATATTCCATTGTTAGGCTTGTGCGTGCAGCAGCCGAGCCAACCAAATATATAGGGAACGCGTGCAGCGCGTAGGAAGCAACGACGGCAACTTGGGTTCGCTTGGGCAACGAGACGGGGAAAGACATGGGACAGGAGCTTGGGTTCGCTCTGTTGGCTTCAAAAATAGGTCAAACAAAATAGTACAGAACGCGACTTGAGAGCTTTAGCAGACAAGGATTTCTGCCGATTCGGTGAACTCAATTCTATTAGGGATTTTAGTTGGGTGGGCTTTTGTGCCTACGCGTCTCTGACTCGGCTTTAGCAGTCCATTACACGTTATGCTAACCGCTCAACTGAGGCTTCGTATTTACCGTGCGTTGAAACAAAATTCATTAAATATATAGAGAATCGTAATATAGAATAGAGTTGCTCTGATCGGTTAGAAAATAGAGAATAGTGAAAAGTTAAGAGAATAGAGCAATTAGAAGAGAATGGACATACAACCATCAACTCGTTTTTTTTAATAGTAATGATTTTTTCGCAATCGACTTCTTTCTATCTTTCTTTCCTTTTCTTAAGAGAAACCTTCGTTCTTTCTTGAACACCAAGTTGATTTGGCTGCAAATGCCAGATAGCCCATTTTATATTTGGGCCATTATGGGTCAACCCATGGGCCTACATGGGGGACTGACAAGATTCACATACGAACAAAGTCAGATGCATGGGAGGATGATGGCGGGAAGCCTTGCATGGAGCACGTTGATATATATGAGTGATTCGGCTAATATATTGACATTTTCGTTAGACGATCGCTAGCTAGCTAGTGCACACATACAAGGCCCGAATTGTTGCAAGAAGATAACAGCTAGCTCGATCTCAGCAAGAGAAAAAAAACCCAAAAAAAAACATAAAGGAAAAAAAAAGGATAGTAGCTTAGAGTTTTGATGGTTTTGTGCTCCTACTACCACTGACTCGATTAAGGTCAAACTCGATCTCCCTGGTTTCCAGGAAAGCTCTTGATGGCTTGCATCACCGCTTGCTCCACTGCATGAGAATCGATCACTCCCTGATCATATCCATCCTGTAACATTGATGATTAATGCGACATGTAAACTGAAAAGAACTTGCAATCGCACGACTTATAATCTCTTCAGAATTCAGATACGATGTTTGAAGGACAGAGGATAAATCATATTATATATGTTTGTAGCTATGTGTCAATATATCTTGCCTCTCCTCCTACTGCTTCGAGTCGAAATGAACTGGAGCAGGAAGCCCTAGCCTCAAGCACGGTGAGGCCCAGCTCATCGAAGGCTTCAAGAATAGTGGCGAGCAGTCCAGGGCTGCTCTTGTTCATGAACACGTTGATGAGGAAGCCCTTCTCTAGTACCTGAACACTCACCTGATTAACATATATATATATATATGTATACATATATATGCAATACACAAATGTCTGCAGTTAGCGAGTTGTGTAATGTTTCGATGAGAATTAACGACCTATCAGCGCGATGTTCTAACTTCTAACCAGTGGTGAGAGTTCTTCGCGAATATTGCCGTTTTGCGCACACGCTATTTCTTGATTCAGCCTCACAATCTTCTGCTTCAGATCTTTGATGTACGTTGATGCATCAGCGATGATAGACATTTTATTTACCTGCATGACACATACGTGTAGAAATATAACCTCAGTTTTCTAGCTGAATGGAAAATATATATGTTGCAATAGACTGGTTAATTAAAAGACATGGCTCCTAACCATATAGAACACATCTCCAAGTTGAATCATTACTTCATTAGCTACTACATAATTAGTTTGTGTATCGCCCATTCTTTTCATGCTTGGGGGACATTATTAGAACATGTTCTTGCGTGGGCTTGATTTAAGGAGGTTATCGAAAGCTTTCTTTCTAAATTATCTGTTGTATGTATTTTTCATAGATGGAATGAAATGAAGAACTGAAAAGTAATATTTGCTACTGTCTTCAACATTAATGATGACACGCTGTCCCATTGTTAAAGAGTTAACAATTAACAACCGAAAGTTATATGTGGTTGTTAATACTAATAACAATGGAGCCTTTAACGATGGCTAACGACCACAATTAACTTTTAATGACCACATGTCCCGTCGTTAATAACGGTTTTCCTTGTAGTGATGGCAGCTTATAGCAAACTAATTAACTAAAAGCACTAGCTATGTTATATGGAAAAATGGAGAAAAATTGTATGCAGTGCGTAGCTTGATTGTCCATCTAACAATAGATAGGATGGGAGCCTATCGACTGAAGGCAAAATAAGCTTATGCGATGAAGAACATGGAAGAGCTAGCACAGAATGACTTAGCCCGGATAAGATGTTGGTACTTACCGCATGAGAATGAGTAAGAGTGCGGAGAATCTGCAGCTTCTCATGCAAGCTCGCTCTCTTCTGCTGCCTGGAAACCATCTCTCTCTCTCTCTCTCTCTCTCTCTCTCTCTCTCTCTCTCTCTCCCTGAGCTGAGCTCTGCTATGGTGAGGAGAGGTATTTAAAGACTTTGCGCAACACAGGAGCCTCCTGACATGAGACACGTTTAATATATACTTGTTAAACATTGGAGTCTTTTATGATCTGGTAAATACATTGGAATCAACAGTCACAATATTTACTAACATTGACTTAATAGATAGATATCAAAACAAAAATCGAAACGTCTTAAAGGGGTGCATCTAGTGTCTGTAGGAACTAATGCCTAAATGTCCAAAATAAAGAAAATAATACCTAACGGTTTAGTGTATATTAACCTATCCGTTCCTAATTTATTTGCAGCGTATAGCGAATTTTGATTAAACACAGAAAAAATGATAGCCTGATTGCAACGAGTGAAAGCGTCACCGTTGTTCGTCCACATCATGCAAACTCTCAGTCTGCAAGGCTCTTATTCCATAACCAAATGGGGTTCACACAAATACTAGCAAGAGTACAAAGGAATGTACTTGATCCTCACATGACTCCTGATCGAGCCAGAGTAAAAACAAAACATCAAATTCCTTCCCCATTCTTTCCCCTTAAACAAATGGCTCATACATTCTCCATCCATGCATTATATACATAACTATACTTAATACATCAATCAATATGCCATGGCCAAAACATATGACATGAGTAGGGAGCCACTGCACCACAGCACCTGCGTTGATCACTTTATACATGCACATATAGCTCCCACTTTCCAACCCTCTCCAGCTTCCATATATTGCCACGTCAGCACGCACCGATCATCATTCATGAGCACAAAGCCAACCGTGAATGTTTTTTTACTCACAAGTTCATATGCTGAGGTTTTCTTTCCTCGCGTGGACGCCTTCAAATAAGATTGAGCTAATGGAAATTAGGGGCTTTTAATTAGGTCGTGTTAACCAGCAGCATATTAATTAATTGGAGAAGCTAAGACATGCATGCCCTAGCAAGTTAAAAACACAGTCTGCTCATATTATGGAATAGAGAAATTTGCACGCTTTCTCATTTCATTCACACGGAGCTGGATGAGAAGAAACTCTCATGTCCAGTTTTACAGTAGAGATGAAACTAAGAAAGAACCCTCGACTATAATCCCAAAAGAACCAGATTTCGTAAACAACGTAGAGGAAGGATGAAATGAAAGTACCACCGAGGCAATCGAGTTTGTTTTGGTAGATATGCGCGCGCTAGCTCTGTCATAAGCACAAAACTATAGTATTATATGTATTTTCCAGTTGGATATGCCGGCACGGCCAGGCAGGAAGGCATGCCTGCCTGCATACATGGGAGAGCATGCACAAGCGTATATCAGCTAGCATGCACGCGCATATATACAAGGAAGGGTTCACAAGCGTACGTGCTCTGGGGAATAAGGCTCTCCACCGGGCGTCTCGTGACACGCAGCTTTGGCGCGTTGCCCTCCAAATACAACCGGGCTCTCGTGATCTCTCCCCCTCAGCTCAGCTGGCGCCCCGTCGCTGGCTTGGCTTGCATGCGCGCGCGCGTCCGATCTCGAGCCGGCCGCGCGCGGGCGGGCTCTAGCTCTCAGCTTTGGTTCTCGCTGCTCGTTGCGCTGCAGCTGCGCGCGCCCGTGTCGCCGGGGGCGAGCACGGCCAACCGGGATCCGCCACGTGGGCTGTCTCCTCTCCGCGCTATGCGTGCAGGCGTTCTAGCTAGCTGCCCGATCAGCCCTGCGTACCAACCTGGTCACGTGTGTACATCTGCGCGCATGCATCCACCGCTCGCGCAGATATGCATGCATGCACGCGCCAACAACGACGAAGCTAGCTGCTGTGTGCTGCTGCTGCTGCGTCGTCGATCTCTCTCATCCCCACAATCATTCCCAGCTAGTGTACAAACTTTGTCATGAGCTAGCGTGCATATGTATGTATGTATGTATACGCTGCATGCTGTTCATGTCGTCTTTTCCATGAGCTAGCTTGCGTATGTATGTATGTATGTATGTATGTATGTATGTATGTATGTATGTATGTATGTATGTATACGCTGCATGCTGTTCATGTCGTCTTTACCACCGCCCTTCCACCACCTCCACTGTGCCAACCAGTGTTGTGCCTACGAGGCCCACCTCCTGGGATAGGACTAGAGGCACTACTACAAAGAAGAACATACTGAACGTCTCATCACAAATGGTTTTTAGAATTCATTAGTGCTGTAATTATCACACACGGTTTTCCAAACGTGTCCGTCTATATTACTAGCGATGGTTAGAACCGTCTATGATACATAATTATCACAGACGATTCTCTTGTTAAGGACTGTCTACGAATTATTACAGACGGTTCAGATTAAAAACCGTCTGTGACAACTGCAATTATCACACACTGTTTTTAATAAGAACCGTCTGTGAAAATTCACAAACACTTTCAACCAAAAACCATCTGTTATAACTGTAGACATCACATATAGTTTTTAATCCTAACCGTTTATGATAATTCATAGATGGTTCTTAACAAGAACTATCTGTGATATCTGACATATCCCAGACGGTTACTTTTAAAAACCGTTTGTGATAATATTCTTCTATATATATAGGGACGGAAACCTAACTCATTATACTTTTGTGCATACTTAGGTTTTTCAACATACCCACACGCCTTCTCAGCTCCCCACTTCTCCATCTCCGGCGCCGCCACCTCCTTCTCGGCTCCCCGTTGCGTGGTAATCTGTGTAGCTCGTTGTATGCATTTAGGATCTGCAGCCGACACTAATACATTTGCTATCCTTCTCTATTCTTATTGCACTTTCTCACTTGAGTATATTGCTGCAGTTTGAAAGAATTGATTGGGAATAATATATTGTGAAACAAGAAAAACCCAAGTTTCACTTTTGCTAATCGGCCAAGCTCAATGTGTGGATCACGTGCATGCCCACATTGATTTCTAATGCATTTTCATACTTATGTGAGTACCATGACATGTATGAATGGTTGATATGTGCATGAGTGTGATGCTATATTTTCATATGTGATCCAATTTAATAAACTGCAATGTACCAGTAATTCATTTGGGATTCCTTTGCTAATAAAAGGCCGGTAAAAATGGAATATTTAACATGTATAGAGAATACTAGTTGAAAAATAAAATGCTACATGAATGTTACTACTATTCATAAACTAGAAACATAGGATTGGCCCAAACATTAGTATGCATAGAGTTTTCTTTATGTCAAGCATATCCTTAAAGTTATGACATTTCTAATATCCACTTGAATATAATTCTAGATGCTTATCACTCTATGATCAAGGTTCTGTAAACATAGTTGATTAATTAGTTCTAAGTATAGAAGCATACTAGTGTGATTCGATGTGCTATGCTTAGATTGTAGCATGCTCCGATGACCAGACCAAAGGAGCTACTAAGCGAGAGGGCTGACACATATCGAAAATGCTTGGCATTGGAATGACCATCATGGATGTCCTTTGAGATCAGAGAACGACTTCTCTTTTGACACTGAGGCAGTAAACTACACAACATAAAGTCACAACTAACAACTTACTTGTTCTTGATTTAGATGAATGATGCCCACATATTTCGTGGTAACACTAACATAGTCTTGCACACCCCACAATTTAAATGAGCTAGAGACAAAGTTAGATCCCATATCACACTTGACAGCTAAAACTATATCAGTTGGAGTAATAGTTATTTTAAAACACCTATCCAATGAGATCTTGTAGCAATAATATATGTCAAGATGAGAAAAAGAGAACCAATTATCTACAAATTCTTCTAGAAAATAGTCAGGTTGCTCATGTCAGTATTTCTCAATAACTATAAGAGGAACATTAAAGTATTGTACACTTGGGCTTCAAAGGGCATGAAGCAAATCACACACTCCAGTGTGTCAGGTTCTATGAAATAGGTCATGACTGATGTCTCTTCATTCTCATCATGCTGCATGTTAGGTTTGGTTATTGTCTTAGGCGTACTTTGCCGCCTTCTTCTATCCATCGGCTTCGAGTACGCCTAAGACAGCAACTAAACTATTTTCTAGAAGAATTGGTGGAAAATTGCTCCTCTTTTTCTCATCTTGGCATTTATTATTGCTATAACATCTCATTGGAAGGATATTTTAAGACAACTAGTACTTCGACTGACAGAGTTTTAGCTGTCAAGTGTGATACGAGATCTGACTTTGTCTTTATCTCAATGAAATTATGAGGTGTGCAAGACTATATTAGTGTTACCATGATATATGTGGGAATCATTAATCTAAATCAAGAACAAGTTGTGAGCTGTGACTTTATGTTATTTAGCTTATGACTTTACTCCTCTTAGAGACAGGGCATGACAATCAACTCTAGTACATTTGATCTTAATGTTTGACGCGAGAAATCACTCACGGATTTCTGGCCTCAAGGTTACAGGATGCGGGCGTGCCAGTGTACTAAAGTACATAAAAAATAGATAAACACAACAAAACGATAGGGAAAACATGTATTTTATTCATTCATTTGAGAAGAACAAAATTACAGATCCCTTTATCTATATGTATGCGCTCCGTAGCCTATGTTGAATAGCAGATCTGACATAGAAGATATGGTGTCCTGGTTCCCAGGGCCCCGGAAGGCCCTTGGTTAATTACATCCGTAGGATAAACCCATAAAATACATTCGATTAAGCCGCGCATTGGTTATCGTCTTCAGTCTTTGCTTTATGTTCTCCATGCTAGGGATGAATGATTGATGAAGGTATGTGTGTTGGCATTATCTATAGCCTCGTCAGTCTATGGGGCCATTGATAGGGTGGTTGTCACATTTGACTGTGCCTGTCTCTATCGTTTGACATCATCGGTATCAAATGGTCACAACGGAGGTGGTCTGAAGTATGCATGATTAACATCTAGGATGACCAATCTAACAACAATGGTGACTAGAATCAGTGTCGTAGGAATAGCCTGAGCGAAAGAATTAGTAGAGCAGGCCACAATGGTCAAGTATCAATGTGATCGACAGCCATCGAAAATCGTCCATGATTAAGATTCATCAGAGTCAAAACTCACCAAGAAACATCTGTGGTTGAAATCCACCACGGTCAAAATCCATCGGGAGATGCCCATGGTCGAAATCCATGGTGGTTGAAACCCATCAGAAGAGCTTAGTGGTCGAGCATCACTGTGATTGAATTCGTCAGGAAATCTCTGTGGTCGAAAGTCACATAGTCGAAACCCATTGGGAAACATTCGTGGTCGTAGTAACCATATATATATATATATATATATATATATATATATATATATATATATATATATATATATATATATATATATATATATATATATATATATATATATATATATATATATATATATATATATATATATATATATATATATATATATATATATATATATATATATATATATATATATATATATATATATATATATATATATATATATATATATATATATATATATATATATATATATATATATATATATATATATATATATATATATATATATATATATATATATGTATATATATATATGTATATATATATATATATATATATATATATATGTATGTATATATGTATGTATATATGTATATATATATATGTATGTATATATGTATGTATATATGTATATATGTATGTATGTATGTATATATGTATGTATATATGTATACATGTATGTATGTATATATATATATGTATATATGTATATATATGTATATACATACACACACTATTCAGTGCCGAAGTGTGGAATAAGCACGCGCCCCCCTAGCGACGCGACCCGAACCCAATCAGCAAATCACAATTGTACCAACCCCTTTCAGTCAGCCCCACGTACGGTTGGCAGTCGTGTTGTTGGTAGACTGGAAACGTTACTTGCGGTTACGCATAAAGTTATCATTTATATGCAATAAAGTTACCATCCGTAGGGTAAAGTTATCATCCACACGGTACATTTATTGTCTCCTGCACAACAAGTTATCATATACAATACACAAAGTTACTTAGAGTTATCACGTGTATCGAAAATAATATTATGAATGGTAACTATCAAAATAGGAGGTAGTAACTTCCTGTAATAAGGTTCAGTAACTACCAGTTTTCAAGATCACATGTGGTAAAAGGAACGTTGCGCCATCCTCCGTGAAGTTCAGACAATGCGTTCATGATGCAATTATGGGGTACTTTGTTTGTTTGCAGCATATCGATGTACTGCATAATCGACGGATCCTTGTTTTTGTGTCCTGGCATGAACGTGACCATGGATGGTGTTGCGCTGAGCACATGTTTGTGTTCTAGTACTACCCTCTCGATGACATATGAGCTTTCCTTCTTCTCCCTCTTCAGCTTAATGAAGGCTTTGCTCCCTGTTCTCTTTGTTGTTCTATCTCTTTCACATTCCTTTCCAGGCACATAAAACTTGCCTTTTCCCTCCCGGCTATAGCATATCTTCCTAACTGTTGTTTTCATTATGCTCTTTCTTACTCCAAAACCGGCGTGCCTTGCGTACTCATGGTAGAAATTGTATGTGTCTTCATATGTATCAAATCATTGCGACAACTATGGTATCATGCAAGCCGGCATGCTAGGGTCTTGAATGGTTTATAGTAAGGTGGATGTACAGGTGGTATTGTTGGTAACTTATATATATTTGAACAGTAACTTCAGACTTACATGTGTGTATGACCTTGTCTGACCTGGAGTTACCATGTCGTCTGCAGCAATAGACGGTGGTGGCGTTATAACCAATGTATGCATTAATGGATCTCACCTTTCCTGCGGACTGTCGACTTTGCTATCATGTGCCATGGTGGGAGTACTCACCGTGATTGGAGTCGGGTCTATTACTATGGATGATGCTATTACTTCCTGAGTCGTCTCTCCTAACGGCCCTTCTTTATCCTCATTCGACATCTCTTGTTGCTCAGTTACCACCGGAGCACTTGCATCTTCATCGGCCATTATTTCTCCCAAAGCCATTCGTCAGGTCAGTGGAAGTAACTCTATCTTTCTTTGGTGCGACCTTTCAAATTAGAAATCTGGACGGATCACAATGAGATGTAATCAGTAGTTCTAAGAGAAAGAAACGCGCCTCAATTAACCCACAATACGAAATCCCAAAATTATGAGCATGAAAATCTGGACGGATCGCAACGAAATTGCATCGTTGTATAGAGGATGGTAACTCCACCGGTAGTCGATCATAACTTATTATTACATGAGTGATAACTTTATGTATATCGGAAGATACCTTTTTCTGTTAGTACTTTTCTGCGCACCACAAAGTTACTTGCGTTTGTTAGTGAAGTTACTTCTAAATACATGTATAGTTATTGTCAATAGTAAGCTTAAATGTTGTCAGTAACTCAACATAAATATGACAATAACTTCATTCACAAATGCCAGTAACTTTTCAGCTCGCCGCAAAAAATTGTTAGACTAAAATTGGTGGCGATTAATGTTTCACGAGATGTAACTTGAAGAGGGCAAGCTAATAACGTTTTACATATTAGAAAAACTTCAGTTACACATGAATCACGGTGAGCTAATAACTCCTGCTTTGTCTGGTGGTAACTTTTACAATGCAATGCTAGGAAAGTTACTGCCGATCCCGTTACGCACAAACCGCTGATGCAAGCCAGTTCACGCGCGCGTTGCGACCAGTGCGTACCGTGCGTGCACGCAGCCGACCACTGGGGCGGCGGGCGGCGCCTGGGCCCCCAAAACCCAGGGGCCCCCTACATTGTATATGCATTTGATAATTGTTTCCATAGTGCATTTGATAATTGTTTCCACGCGTATTCTGAAGATTGGAGATTGTGAGGTTTCTAAGTTCTGACGAATAATGATTGGTATGCGATCAGTTTATCTTAGGGTGCTGTAGCGGTAGATTGGATAAAAAATGTTGTGATGTTTTCTGTGAACTAAAATGTTTCAGATTGTTTTGCTGGATGAAGAGGGTGAAGATGACAAAGTACTGTGGTAGGGGCTCTTTTTAATCGGTTGTCTTTGGAATGAACATCAATTAAATGCAGAATGAGGTGCATGATCAAACTTGCTATTTGCTTATAGCCTAAATCAGAACGTAGTTCTTGAAGCATCAAGTGAATGTGTGAACTCTCAAATCAAGGTTATGCACTTATGCTATTTCAAACCATTAATTGTATTTCGCCAATCTGAGCATGTTAGCTGTTTTCAGTTTAGTTAACATGCGAGTCCATGCATGGTTCTGGGTATCAGAGTTGCTTGTCACTGCAGACATTATTTCTCATTGTTCTAGAGAAATAATGTTGAGCATGTTCTGAGCATTATGCTATTTATTATGCCTGTGACTGTGGCATCAGCTGAAAGAAGCTTTTCAAAGTTGAAATTGTTGAAGAATCATTTAAGGTCAACAATGTCTCAAGAGAGGTTAAACGGTTTGGCAACTTTATGTATTGAGAAGAAATTATTGGATGAGATTGATATCAATACCATCATCAATGACTTCGCATCTAGAAATGTCAGAAGAAATTTTTAAGGTAATATCTATAAACTCTATAATATGAATTTTTCTTTAATACATAACGTATTTTAAGTGTTTGTTGGTAAAATTAGATATATATATATATATATGTAGATTTATATTTAGATATTTATACTAGGGCCTCTATTCCTAGTTTCGCCCCGGACCCCTAAAATCCCAGGACCGGCCCTGCGTGCACGCACTGTATAGCGCGTCCGTGTATGTGTGTAGTTAGGTTACATGGGCCTCATAGGCTGAGAAAAAGAGTTAGACACTAATATATACAAGACTTTTAATAGGAGCTCCTTACCTTTTTTTTCACGTTGTCGCTGTGACCATCTAGTGGCATCGTCGTGGAACTCATCACTGGCGTCGCTCTCTTTGCGCTCATTCCTGTACCATTGTGGAGACTCCCTCTTGCTCGCGTTGTCCTCAATTTATGTTCTTTCACTCCCGCACCAACGCCATTGCATGGCTGAGGCTGCCCACTGCTCAACGCTGCTGTACAGCCGCCTCCGTCCACCATTTGGGCATGTATTATTAATGTTGCTTAGAGTCTTGCGTAGTACAATTTTATACTCACAATTGCTTGTTAAATACTATCAGAGCAACTAGAAGAAGAAACTCTCTGTTGGTTACTTTTATACCGTGGATTTTGGTGAGGATGTTGACACTGAGTTCTAGGGTTTAAACTCATATGGGCCGTTAGCTTTTGCTTATCGTTTATTTCTACTGCAAGTATTTTTATGTAAACTATTTAGCCGATTGGTCTTTTTGTGTAAAGCTTGGTCGTATAGATCTATGTATGACTATTTAATATTATGTGCTACTCTGTTTTAATTTCTCGTGTATTGATGTGATGCAACGATGTAATATATGTATACTACCTACTGATTATGGGACTAGTACGATAAACATATATGATTTGGAATTAATTTTCCGGTCCGACATTAGTCATAGAAAATTTCTATAGATTATGTGGATAGAATAAAGTAATTTAATAAATATAAGTATCATATCTCGTTTGCAATCATCTTATTCAAACATACTTTTGGTTTACTTAAGTTTTAAAGTCGGGATTTGTATGAGTTCTTGACACTTAAAAACATCTTTATGGCTCATTTGGAATGCGAGAATTTTCACGATTTCTGTGAGAATTGAACTATCTCCTATGGAGCTCCTACGTTCCAAACAGACCCTTAATATGTAGCCTTTGTGGATGCCTAAGTTCAGCTAATTAGCTATCTAAGAAGTATAATTTTCTAAAATATTGCATGTGTTCATAAAATGGTCTTTTATTTCTGTTTCACCCTAGGCCCACCAAATTCCAGGACCGGCCCTGGCCCCTACTAACTCCAACCATCGTGTTTGCTCCCATTGCCCTCCTCTGAGCCCGCACAGCTGCCACCCCTGCTAAAATCTAAGGCCACGGACCTATAGTGAACTGAAAACCTAAACTCGTTGGGAGTTTATTGCCGTAGTTGCCACTGACATTATTGTAAGTCAGATGGAAACCAAGCTAATTTTGTTGAAGCAAACAATTCTGAGCTGCTGCCTGCTGGCACATTTGGACAGTAAGAAACATGGTTATCCTGAAGGCATTCAGCCTACGTTGAAAGGATGGAAGCATTCTTGCCCTGGTTATCCTTCTCCTCTAAATATTCCCTCCCTATCTAATTATCTGTTTAATAATATATACGGAAGGGTGTTCTCTTCCTTTCTTTGCTAAAGAAACATTGTTTTCAATGCTCTTGTTTTGTACCTTATATATAGGCAAGCACATATCTTAAAATTTTCAAAATTTTAATTTGAGCTTAGTAAATTTTCTTTGCTGCAGTGTTGCCTACTCTTTGAGGAAAAAAGAAAAAATGCATATAAACTTTTAAGATAGCTAAATTTAAATGTTTTCTCTAAATTCTGGGAAATGGGTAATGTTAATTTTATTCTAGAAGAAAACGCACACATCGCAAATAAACTGAGAGAACACAGAAGAATTTCTGAATTTCTCTATTCTCGTATTTGCTCCCCCCTTTTCATTACTTCTGTTCTTGCAAAACTGGCTGCAAGCTTTCTCAATATATAGGCTAAGACTCTCCTACTAGCATACGTATTCGGACTTCAAGTTAGACACAACTTCAACTTAAGTTACACACGGAGACGGACTCTACTACGTCTTAAACTCTATGTCAAGATTATTTATAGCAATCTCCCCCTTAATCTTGACTTGACATACCTCCCCCTTAATCTTGACTTGACATACTCTAGTTTTAGTCTCAATGCATTATGAACTACCATCCATGCCTCCACATGAAGCGTTCTACATACAAGCTACATGTAGCGATTCAACTCAACTGGTACGGGTTCATCCAAATGCAAAGATTCTAACACATTGAGACAGTCGTACTCAACTACGACTTACTAAACTCATATTTGACACAGAATAGTGACACATCTCCTCAACATTCCGATTTCTTTCCACCTTACTTGAGTTTAGACGGCAACACATCTTCTCAACATCCCTGACTCAACTCATCATCAGAACACTGTTGATTCATCATCGCTGAACGCTTCATCGTCTCGGAGATGGACGGACGGAGACTTCGCTTTTCCACTGTCGCCGCACGGACGAAAGTACCAAAGGACAAAATGCTTGGCGCCTGCCTCTTGCTGCTTCGGAACGCGCCAGAACCGAAGGACCAAGCGAAGACGTACATGCTGTCCTCTGCGCTTCAGAGACGGCGAAACGCGATGGGAGAACACGACGGAATAGGGGGTGTCGAAACTGCGTGCGATACCTCAGGAGCGATGCGCGAGATGCGCTGAAATGAAATCGCTAAGACGATTTTTTTTAGCGACTCGGTTCTCGCCTGATCACCTAGGCTCTGATACCACTTATTAGATCGTAAGGGCCTTCTCACCTCAAAAGCTAGCCAATAAGGTGAGAGACTCCCTCCACTTTTAAGTTAGGTCCTTTGCCCTTACACAACCAATGTAGGACTATTCCAACAGATAATGTATATAGTAGAATTATAGAAAGGAACACTTGTTAATGTAATAACCCTTTTTGAATAAAACTTTCAAAATAACCCCTATTTATTCCAAAATTGGCCCGTGCTTTTGCCACACTGCTACATCATATCATTAGGTGGGAGGGTGGGTTATTTGTTTAATATTATTAAAAGGGTCAAATAAAAAATTATATAGAAAGCAGGTAGCAAAAAATTAGAAATAATGCTACATCATACTTTCCTTCACCCCCTTCTTATTGCTCGAATTAATTTACCCAGCCATATGATTGCAAATTAATAAAGGCAACTTGGATTTGAGTGTAAAGGAAAAAGTTGTTCTAATAAAGAAGTATCAGTTTATATATCTCTCACTGATTGACGTAGCATGCAGCTGGATCGACTGGACAGCGATAGGTGATAAACTGATAACCTAGAAAAAAGAACTATGCGATTGATAAGTGATAAATTGTTGTATAGTTTAGAACACGTCTTAGGCATGTAATTATTTTACAGATGCTCTAATTAAATAGGAAGCTCCCCTCCATTCGAATGGATTCTCTCGGGACATCCAAGCGGAAAAGCAGGGGCATAAAATGGGGAAAAAAAAGGGATGGACAGGCCAAAAGATGACTCACGAGAACATACCGATCGAACAAGCGGTCACCCTCCAAATATTCCCTCACGTGCTCACGTACTCTACTAAAACTTTACCATCTTTATATATACGTCCGATTGTTGGAAAATATCTCAATGGACAAAAATCTGGCAGTAATTTTCCTCGGAAATTGCTATTTTGCACAAGCCCATACCCTAATTGAGCTGATAGGGTTCAATGGAGAATTAATTTATAAGTGCAGTTGGAATAAAGAAAAAAATAGTGTTATTTTCATAAAGGAGCCTTACTAATGCATTTTATGACTTGATACTAGAGTCTATATATTTGTTGTGATATTTTAGTAAGGCTGTGTTTAACTTGGAAGTTGCCAATTTAAAAGAATGTGTATATGCGATACAGGATGTTTTGGAATATTTATGGCTCAACGAAAAATAATGTACTTCAAAATTGAGGAAAGTATGTTTGGAGCAAAGGGATACATTTCTTGTTCCTGTTTACTTTATATGTTTTGTTCATTGCCATAAGTGGTTTCTTGGTGTTGTGGATGGTTCTTTTACTTTCTAGAGAAAAGAAGATTGTTATTTTGCGCATTTGAGTTATTTGACCCTTTGGTTTATGTTATTCTTAATTGTTTCTTATTTATATGGAGTGTCGAATGATTTCTTAGTGAATTAATTTTTTCAGAGTGGTTCTGGAATGCGTATTGCCTATCTGAAATTCGAATGATTCTTCGTAAACTCCTTGTTATTTTCCGAATGGATTCTTTTGAAAGAGGTTGATTTAAGGAGTATGGTGTGTTTATCCTTATGTTAAAAAAGGATGTGTCCTGCAAAATAAGGGGATCGAATATGAGAGAAAGGGAAGAGCTTCTGGCGCTGTTGAGTTAGGGCATTTGTGCCATGGAAAGCAAGTGTGGCATTTTGGTTTTTCGGATTGTGGTTTGGATTTCGTTTTCCTAAGGTGGGTTTGTGCCCAAGAAAAAATTGTTTGGTGAGTTGCAGTTGTTGTGAGTGGATTGGGTTGTCATAGAAGTTCAAAGCTGGTGAGCATATAATAATCCACTAATTATTAGTCGTAAGTCTTACTGTGACTACTCTTTGGTTGTAAGTCTCTCTACGACCATATAGTCGTAAGTCTTACTACGACTACTCCTTGATTGTAAGTCTATCTACGACCACATAGTCGTAAGTATTACTGTGACTACTCCTTGGTCGTAAGTCTCTCTATGACCACATAGTTGTAAGTCTTACTGTGACTACTCCTTGGTCGTAAGTCTCTTTGCGACCACATAGTCGTAAGTCTTACTGTGACTCTCTATGACCACATAGTTGTAAGTCTTACTGTGACTACTCCTTGGTCGTAAGTCTCTTTGCGACCACATAGTCGTAAGTCTTACTGTGACTATTCCTTGGTTGTAAGTCTATCTACAGCCACATAGTCCTAAGTCTTACTACGACTACTCCTTGGTCGTAAGTCTCTCTACGACCACATAGTCATAAGTCTAACTTCGAATACTCCTTGGTCGTAAGTCTCTATACGATCACATAGTCGTAAGTCTTACTGCGACTACTCCTTGATCATAAGTCTAGTCTACAACCACATAGTCGTAAGCCTTACTGCAACTACTTCTTCATCGTAAGTCTGTCTATAACCATATAGTTGTAAGTTCTACTGCGACTACTCCTTGGTTGTAAGTCTTTCTTCGACCATATAGTCCTATGTCTTACTGCGACTACTCATTGGTCGTAAGTCTTTCTACAACCATGTACTCGTAAGAGCACGTTTATCATGGACATATTTATCGGTGCCACATTTATAAATACAAAAGCATAGTTTCTTGCTAGCTAGCACGAGCGGTAGAAGTCTACTGTATGATCTACAGTACCTTTTTCTACGTGAATGAACAGTACCCCCTGAGCTGATTATCACGATGCCATAATTGACAGCATTGAATATCTTACTGAAGAAAAAAAATAAAACCTTTAGAAGAGATTGAAAGGAACAAAAAAAAGGTGCGAGCTAAGTTCTTTCAAGTCAATGAGTAATTATGGAAAACTATCCTGCCTATTGGAACTAGAAGCAATCGGTTTGGTAAATGGTCTCCAACTTGGGAAGGACCCTATCGTATCCATTGACTAGTTTCTCGGAATTCATACATTTCGGAGGCGCTGGAAGGGACAGTATTACCAAAGGCAATCAATGGAATAAAGTACTTGAAGAAATAACATCCAAGCGTCTAGATTAATGCTTATGAAAGAGCATTGGCTATTAGCTTAAAGACTTGATCCATTGCTTAAAATTGCATCGGCTAGAAATCAATAATGAAGGGCCGGTTGTAATTGATATGAAAGAGCATTGGCTATTAGCCGTTCAGAAGCCGATTAGAGGATCATCTTTAGAACTTCAAATATGCAAGTACATCCTATGATTACTTTTCAGGCTGACCCTTTTGAGATTATGGCCGAAAAGCAAGGAAAGTTTAAAAATGTAGAATCCAGCAAATGGAAAACTTCTTCTATTAATATTGACCAAATGGCAGCTGATATTTGTTTTCTTCTAAATGGCTATCTATCTCTAGTATCCAAGGAGAATCTTTAGTTTGGCCTTTTGGCTCTCATAAGTTGTCAATGCTTTGCTAAGTTGAGTGTGAAGGTATCCTAGGGCACTACGCTCGAGGGTCCCTAGTTGATGCTCTAGCGATTCCACTCCCCTTAGAGGGTTTGGCTTCCAAAAGCGGCTTTTGGCTTTTGCTACAGTACCTAACTTTTAAATGGAGTATTTTCTCAAAGTGAGATCTACAAGTTAATTGTAGTACACGTTAAAAGCCTAACATCTGTATCAACCAAAATTGCAAGCGAATATCTCTCTCCGCAATCTCTGTCGCAAACAGCCAAAATTCAAAAATTTCAGTTAAAAGCCATAAACCGCAGCCCAAAAGAACAGGTAGTGGCATTTATGATTTGGTGAAGGAGAGCTGCCCGCTCGCGATGTCACTGATGGAGCAACGTGTTAACTTGATAAAGTTGAACTATGGAGAAATTAAACGAGTCAGATTGGGCAAAACTGCTCCCAATCGTTCTTCGATCGCCGCTACACGCTCCGTCCTCCAGGTTGGTGATTCTGCCAATCAGGACACTAATCCAAGGTTATCTCTGAAGATCCAGATTGACTCATCAGCTTGGTCTGTTGCATGCTAAGCTTGGGGGAGGTGGCTCCTCAAGGCAGCAAGCTCGGTGGAATTCTTCTGTTGAGCGGCAGTGATGGCCATGGCAATGTTGCCATGAAGAGGATCAAACAAAGAGCCACCATCATGCTTAATTCTTTGAGACCGCTCGTTTGGGCTTTAGTTTTTGTTTCTAACTTCTAATTTTTTATTTTTATTTTTTATTTTTTTAGAGTTTTATCTTTTCTTTTTTCGTATTTCTCCGTATTATCTGTTATGGGTAAATATGTTTTTTCTATTTCTAATTTTTTTAAATTTAATTACATCAAAAAACTACCAGCAGTTACAGTGTAAAGTAAATCAACACAGTGTCAAACAGTAAAAAATAAGTCATAAAAGATAAAAAAGCCCAAACCCAAATGAGCAGGGCACGATATTAGCCTGTATCTTTGTGAAATCTTAAAGGTTTGAAAAATTGGCCAACATGTTCTACTGATTGTCATTTTTGCAAAGGTGTCAACCTACACAAAAATACGGGGGCATATGCTGTCGCCTAATTTTAGCAGGTGAAATAGTTGGCCACGTCAACATGGAAATTAGGGAAAAGTCAAGAAAACCAAGTCAACGTGAAGAATCCAAAAGCGCTAAAATCAGGGAAAAGATTGCTTTCTGACTGTCGTCCTCGTGGTCTACGACTTAGTGGTCATAGAGGCTTTTACGACTTGATGGTCGGTAGAGGCTCTTACAACTTGGTGGTCGGTAGAGGCCTTTACGACTTGGTGGTCGACAGAGGTTTCTACGACTTGGTGGTTGGCAGATGCTTTTACAACTTGGTGGTCGGCAGGAGTTCTCACGATTTGATGGTCATAGCTTCTACTGTTGGTGATCGATAGTCGTAGTTCTGCCTGGTCGTGATTGATGGTCGTAGGCTATGGTGCTTGGTAGTCGTAAAGCCTGGTGATCGAAGTTGCAGCCTGGTGATCGAAGTCGTAGCCTGGTGATCGATGGTCGTAGCTTACTGCCTGGTCATGATTGGCAGTTGTAAGCTGTGTTGTTGGTAGTCGTAAACCGTAGCGATCGATAGTCGTAGCCGATATAAGTGGTGGTCGTAGCAATCGTTGCGATGGTCGTAGCATCTGTTTTTTGGTCGTAGTGACCTGTGTGATAGTCGTAACGACTTGCTGAGTGGTCGTAGACATCTGTTAGGACTTCATGGGCTACGAATACCTCTGTCTTGTGCATCAGAGTAGTCGTAAATTGCATTAGACCAATTGGTTTGCTGAGATTGTTCTCTGGAATTCATTCTGATTGTGCTAATGTATGATCTTTATGTATGGTGTGGTTCTACATGATGGTTTGCTTGTTAGTGTTGGTTGCAGGACTTTGGAGCTAGGTCATTGTAACGCCCTAGGGTCCAAACCGGCTTAGACCTAACCTCATTCTGGATAGGCCACGCACACGTAGCAACCCGTTTGCGCTTTCGTCCTCGCTTCACGCAAAACGGTTAACCGGGGGTGCTACCATGAAACTCATAGGCTTATATGTAAAGGCTTCTCAAGGTAAGCTAGTAAGGTAGGACTAACCCAGAAATTCATATACACACACGGGCCAACATGGACCGGGGTGTTACATACACCCCCCTCAAAGGACCCGATGTTCTCGTCGGACCAACATACCCACACTGGGGCAAATGATAAGGATCTCCCCTCTTGGCACATGTCCGTGCGTTCAGTGCCAGCACATATGCTGTGTGTCCACTCCGGGCCCACACGCACCATGCGCCATATGCCCGTGCCCCTGACCCGCACGTGCCCATATAACCGTAAGAGTCGGTTCTGATACCATTTGTAACGCCCTAGGGTCCAAACCGATTTAGGCCTAACCCCATTCTGGATAGACCACGCACACGTAGCAACCCGCTTGTGCTTTCGTCCTCGCTTCGCATAAAACGATTAACCTGGGTGCTACCATTAGAACTCCTAGGTTTATATGTGAAGGCTTCTCAAGGTAAGCTAGTAAATAGGACTAGCCCAGAAATTGACTTCTAATGGTCAATTTACTCTTGAAGTCGTGTTCCCAATTGATTAACACACACCACAATTCCCCTCATCCCTTGCTTTGGGAAATAAGAATACCACTGAAAATTAAGATCTTCTTGTGGTATTTGTCTAAGGGTGTCATCCTTACTAAGCATAATTTGTGTAAGAGAAAGTGGAAGAAAGATGATAAATGATGCAGGTTTTGTGCTAATTCTGAAAGCACCCAACATCTGTTCTTTCATTGTCCCACTGCTCGTTTCATTTGGCAAGTTGTTGCTGCTGCTTTTGGTTTTCCTATTCCTGGTAGAATAGAACATGTGCTTGGTCGTCGGTTAAATGGGTATAGGAAATCTGAAAAAAGATTAATGGATGCTGGAATTGCAGTAGTATGCTGGTCCATTTGGAAGACCAGAAATGTGGCCTGTTTTGAGAGAAAATGGTCTTGGTCTGTGTTGCAGAAACAGGGCGAAAAAAGAGTTGGTTTTTCTAGGAGCAAGCAGGATTCTGAAGGTGGCGCTTGAGGTCTTCCACAGGACGCGAGGATGGGGCAACGATTTTGGAGCCATTTGCCAACCCAATGTTTGATTCTGTGTTTTTACTGTCTCAAAAGCTGTTGGTGGTGTAGTCCCTTTTTGTGGTAGCTCGAACCTTTTAAATTTGCTTTAGTTCTGGTGCGGTATGGTGTGCTGTAAGTGGAACTTTGGTTATTTGTTCTCTCTGAAAATGGAAGCTGGAGATGTAAGGTTCTATCTTCTTAATCCAAAAAAAAAAAAAGAGGTAGACGCAAGAGTCCCTAGTGCTTAGCCTGAGTTTGATGTCGGGTTATCTTAAAAGCAAAATTGGGGTGATGTTGTCACTTGTGGAATTGTGGGTGCAAAGGCTGCTATTAGTCCTGTTCTTTTCAGCTTCTAAAAGCTGCTTTTCAGCTTTTCTACAGTAATTAACTTCTAAATAGAGTATTTTTTTTCAAGATAGTGTCTACTAGTTAATTGTAGTACATACTTTACTGACTTTATTTATATCAGCAAAAACCACACGTGAATTTCTGTTACTCTATAATCTCTTGTACAAACAGCACAAAAGTCACAAGCCGCAGCCAAAAGCCACAAACCGCAGCCAAAAAGAACAGACCCATTATTGCCCCATTTGGCCGAGCTCGGTTTCTCCTTTTTTTGGCTTTGAAGCCTGACTTCAAAAAAAGTTAGGAAATCCTGACTTTAAATTTATGGTTCAGTTTGAGATAAGCTTCTCGTCTTCTTTGTGGCCCGGCTTCGAATCCTACACGTTTAGCCGAGAAAACGACTTCAAAGCCCAATAAAGTGAAGCTGAAACCTAACCAAATAGGGCCTAAGATGGACACAACCTGTGCTGTTAAGATGGTGCAAAGTCTCCTATGTTTTGATGGTGCAAAGTCTCCCATGTTTGAACTTTACGCCAATGGCTAGCGAATGTTTTTTAAAAAATAATCTAATTTTTATTCAAAATTACGAAAATATATCTACACAAATTTTTTTTTACAGGTATGGGCTCTAGTCATCCAACCGTTTGGCGGTTAGAACCTATCCCCCAATGATCGCACGATAGGAATGCAGTCGATGGGCTGTTGGGCAACAGGATCCAGTCGCAGAATGGTTGGACGACTGCAACCTGTCACTGAACTGTTAGGCGACTGCAAGTCAAGTCGCTTGACCGATCAGCGACTGCCACCTCCGCCCATTTTTTGCGCAATTGGCACCCCTGACAACACATGGGTTAAATGATAATTGTTGTAGGTAGGTGATATTTACCAAAATTTGTTCGTGATTTGTATTTTGGGGGATGGCAGACAATGTTGGATGATCTATTTGTGATTTTCGTAGATTCTGAATGGTATAAAATCTGTTAGATTCGCAGTAACCATTTGTGATCGTTGTATGTTATTGTAGTGCAAGAAATTTTTAGAATTTTTTTCTAAGGATGATTAAGGCAGCAACAATTGGTAAGTACAAAAGTAAGTGATATAGTGATGCAACCGGGAATTCATACATGGAGAAGAACTTGTTTTTTTCATGATGTTTGATGTCTTGGTACGTGAAAAATTGAATACGAAAAGACGAGGAGATATGATGTTGCGAATTAAAATAGACTTCATAATAAGCTAGGAATAACACGGTGCAAGGGTTTGTTTACGTGCATAAAAATAACATCCTGCACGACACAACAAACTGAAGTACGTGTACGATACATATGCGCTTTTTTGAAATGGAAATCAATTCGACCTTCGAGGAATTAGTGCGGAATGACTCGACCTACTGCGTAGACTGGGTCATTTTTCCTTCCTTGTGGGCTCGACGTTAAACTCCTCGGTGGTCTCTTTCGCCTTGGCGCTATTTTCCTCTTTTTTTCACGCTCCCTGTGCGTGCACGCGTCGAGATAAGCTTTCATCTCCTGACTTATACGCTCGGTTTGCTCGTCATTGCGGCACTGCTCCTTTTGGATCTCACAGGCCTTTTTGACATTCCACTCATCGAAGTCGAGAATCCACTGGTCATGTGGGTGGATCTCTAGGTCCATCCACTTGTGGCAGCCACATAGCGGTTCTGGGGACTGCGGTAGATGGGAGAGGTTATTAGTGTGTACTTTGAAAGAAAAATAGTAGGGGGAATACACTGCTGGCTCTTATCGGCTACCGATAGCTGCTCGTGTCCCGACGACGATCGGGATAGTCACAGGAATAGTTTGCACAACCCCACTAACACATGAGTAGACCGAGCCGCTGCTTGGACTTGAAAAACTTGCATGGGTCCCTACACCAACAGAGGAGTGGCGTCTCCCTCTTGGGTAGTGTTCCAGCGAATGCTCGGTTGAAACGTTTAGTATGGGGTTGCTGCTACGGGGGACGTCATTGTGGGGAGGTTCCCTCCTGGCACGCTCCGCTTGTTCGCCGCGGGCCGCCACAGCCGTTGCTTGTTCGTCATGGGTCAAATCGCATCGCACAACATGAAATTACTATTATACTGTAATTTATATTTTTATGACCGTTCGCCTATCTTAAACTACTATAATACCCTCATAGCATAACTGCTCCTCATTCGCACCGCCACCGCTATCTATCCTCCGCTCCAATACGTATCAACTCCCTATCTGCTCTCACGCACACCGACGTCGCTCTTCTCTCGCTGCTCGAGCTCTCTCCTACTGTAAATTACTTCTAATGGGTTTCGACAATTTACATGGCATAATGTTTTAAATGCCAATATGCCAGTTCTAACGGTACACGTGTATTTTTAATGTTCTAATGACATTACATTCGTTCGTAATAAATCGTAAATGTTATCTAATAATGTTTTTGCGCGAAGCGAACTGTTTACTTCGTACAAATATATTGACTAAATTTTCTACGACTACAATTATTTGCGGATGCTAATTTTGTATAAAATATTAACTAATTTTTTTACAACTAGAATTTTCTACGGATGCTAAACCCTACAATTATAATTTTCTACGGATGCTAGATTTCTATAACTATATTGACTAAAATTTTTACAACTATAATATTTACTAAATTTTCTATAACTATAATTTTCTTCGGATGCTAATTTTTCATCACTATGTTGATTAAATTTTTTACATCTATTTACTTCATAGCAAAATTCTACAACTATAATTTCTTCGGATTCTAATTTTACACTAAACAAACTATTTATTTCATACAAATATATTGACTAAAACATAAAAAAATATTTACCTCACAGAAGTAGCAGAACCTCTCCTCTTCCTCTCCACTTCTCTCATTTCCTTTCTTCTCTTCTGTTCTCCTCTTCTTCTTTCTTTCTCCTCTCCTTGCGTGCGCACTATACTGGAATCAACCGCTCGACCGAGGGCTTGACCAAGCGGTCGAATATATATCATGTCCAGTCACTGAACGGTCAGACAGCTACACTGCAATCACCTAACGATTGGATGACAGCATCCTGCAATTATGTCACCCAACAACCCACCGACTGCATTTATGTCGCGCGGCCGTTAGGCGACGGGTTCCAGTCATCTAACGATTGGACGACTGAAGTCCATTCCCCTAAAAAAAATTTGTCCGAGTATATTTCTGTAATTTTAAATAAAAATGGATTGTTTTTTTTAAAAAATCAATGGCTAGCTTTGTAGCTTTTTTGGTTGCCAGAACTCGTATTGTGGCACAGGCTAGCAACGTTAGCTGAAACTCAAAAAACTGACATTCTATGCACAAAAGTTTGACAACACCTTTTGAATCAGAGTACATATGTCAAAAACCATTTCTGCCTTTCTCGATCGTATGCTAGTACGTAAGAAGCGCTGCTTGAAAAGTTACAATAAGTAAAAAAAATGTTGATAGAAGGAACGAACGCCAATAGTAGGAGCAAATTATATGCATTTAGCGCAGCCGCACAGCAGGCACAAACTAGCTCATTCGCTGGCTTGGTCATCAGCTCCTGCTCCTGCTGCTGGGGCAGCGGCAACATCATCCTCATCGAAAGCCTCAAAGCTGAGGCTGAGAGTTTGCAGTTTGAAACCAGCTCCCTGGATGGCTTCCACCAGGTTTGAGGCCACGCCGGTGGCTTGCACTGCTGTCTCCTTTGTTAACTGCAGTCGCAGAAGCAAAAACGTACATCAAAAATATCACTACATCACATTAAGAAAGAAAATTACACAAACAGAACATAGCAATTAAAACCCAATTCGCTTTAATTGTCATCATGACTCATGAGGCTGGAAATGGAATGAATTATTTGCAGCAGAGATTACAGCGCAGAACCGAGTCTGTAGTATATTTACAGAGTTCCCACTTGACCATGTATAATGGAGTAGTTTGTGGTAGATCAATTTACTTGCAATTACCGTCCTGGTAATCCCAGAGTTGTCTGGGAAATACTGTATAGTAGCCATAAATTGGGGGTTAAATGCCCTTTTAAATGGAATATTGTTGTCTATGCTTATGTCATAAAAATGAAAGACAATAGTCTGAGAACAAATACAAAAAATGAAATGGGGCAAATGGCAACAGGTAAAGTGCCGGGAACCAGAACTGGCCAGTTCAGGCCTCTTGGCTTAGGTCGTGAAATTTTTGAACTGCTGATGTCTTAATTCCTAATGATAATTAGGTCAACAAATCAGTTCCATTCACAATTTCACTTAGTGGTTAACTTCCACTGTGATATATCCCGTTTTTCAATCTACATGAAAATAGCAAGTTTCAGATGTTGCTTGTATCAGTGCTCAGCGCCACAAAGAGATTTCTTTGGATGAAGAAAATATTGTGTTTCTTGAAGATGCGCTCAATCGATGGTCAGATGTTTCAAATTTTCTATAAAATTGTTGATTTGGTTGTGTCTGGCTCCTGCATTACCTTTTTTCTGTCATGTTCTGTAGATTATTAAAGCAATTCAGTTTGTGTTAAGTTTTAGATGTTTCACCCAGTCTTAACTAAAGCAATGCAGTTTATATAGCAATATATGAAAACCAATGTTTTGATAGCTTGGAAAAACTTGAAAGAACACATCATTTTGGTAAAAACTAGAAGTTTGTCAGCAAATCAACATAAAAAATTACAAGATCCCAACCATCTGGGGAATTTTCAATGTTGATCTGGTTCTCAAAACAAAACGGGTTTCAAGCTTTCACCAAATAATGGTTTTAACTAGATATGTCCGTAACATGAAAATATCTGATTCTTGCAAATGCCCAAGTTAAACAACAAATAGGTGCTTAAAAAACATCAAATAATCCCTGCAAATTGGTGTCCAGTGTGGTAAAAAAAATTCATATTCAGTTATGTGAGGTTTATTTTTGCTGTGTTTTCTTCATGTTGTCTTGAGCATGGAACCACTGCAAAGGGGCTTGTCTTCTCCTTACCACATTGTAAGTAACAACAGCGTTTTGTTTCTATAGTGTTGTAATAATTATTAGTCTATAGGCTTGTTCTTTTTGGCTTTGGCTTATGCCTTTTAGTTGTGGCTTATAGTTTTCGAGCTGTTCGTGCGAGAGTACGGAGTAACAGAAACTTGTGTATGGTTTTAGCTGATATAAATAAAGTACGGAGTAACAAAAACTCGCGTGCGGTTTTAGCTGATATAAATGAAGTCACTACAATGTGTACTACAATTAACTTGTAGACCCTACTATAAAAAGACACTCTATTTGAAAACTAGTTACTGTAGAAAAAGCGAAAAATAGCTTTTAAAAGCTGAAAATAAGAGGTCCTATAACGTTGTGTATAAAATTATACTCCTCCCAGTCTCCTGATCTCATGATTATATATGCTGGTTTCATTTGTGAGCAATATAGCCTGGATTAGAGATCTTTCCTGGAGAGTATTGTCTGAAACTACCTGTTGAATTGCTTTCAGTGTTGATTGAAATTTTAGAGATATACTCTTTAATAACGAAATTCATTCAGGGGCTACAAGTAGGAGACAACCATCGGACAATGATACCCTCTCTGCTTTCAACTTGAGTTGATCTTCTACAGCCAAATACTACAATTTTCAGGAAAAAAATGTGTTTCCTCAATATATCAAACTATACCTCCACATGTCATAGTTGCATTCATGGTTGCGGAATTGTGATAATAGTTTGAGCTTGTGACTGCATACAGATGTGCAATGCAAAACAAATATATACATACGTGCACACTGACTACTACGAGCAGTTGAGGAGCGTTAATTGAAAGTTGAGGGGAAAAAAACAATCAGTGCTAACTTACCACAACACTCCCGATGCCTTCTTCGATGAGCACCTCCAGGTCGCTGACCCCCTCCACTGCCTACAATTCACCCACACACATTTATTTGTTCCTCCTTCAATTGACGATTGATTTACTGGTAGTTCTTAATTTTCCATTCCAATTTGCAAGAAACTAGTAAATGGTACGAGTAGGAGTATGCAGCCAGGAGGTATGAGGAGAAGTAGCGAACCTCGAGAGCCTGGGTGATGATGGGAATGGCCCTCTCTTCCATGGTGCCTTCCGCCTTGAAGTAGAGGATGAGGGAATCGGTGGTGTAGGCGGCGTCGGCGGCGGGCGTGGCCACCTCCGCGCTGTCCGCGCGCACCACCTCCAGGCGGCCGCTTCTCCTCCTCCTCCTCCTCCTCAGAGCCACAGCTCCGACGGCGTCGCAGGAGAGCTGCAGAACGGAGGCGCGGCGAGGGATGAGGGGCACCGCAGCGGCGGCGTAGGGGAGGAGGTGGGTGGAGGACGACATAAGCATCTTCTCCTACTTCCGTCAATGGCTCTTCCTCCTCTTATCCTTGACCGCTTCACTCCAAGCTAAGCTTTCTTGCTCGTGCGAAGTGCCGTTTTCGTTTCGGATAGGGTGTGGGAGTTTGGAATTTGGACCTCTAGTAGCTAGCTAGGGATTGGAGGCCCAACCCAACCCTTTAATTACTCTACTGTTCTTTTTTACTTATTAGCTTGGTAGAATTCGTACCGTTATTATTAAAAAATACTTCCATAGTATTATAATTTTATTAATATATTTTAGTGTAAATTTATAAAAACTAGTGGTCAAAATTATATCTTGAAGACCGTAAAAACCAAAAATATAAAGTAAAAAAGAATGGGAGGAGTATGTATGTGCCCTCGGCTACGGCCAGCAACTGTGAGCGAGGAATTTTATGGAGAGCTGTGCGAAAATTTCACTGAAATTTTACATAAATTTTATTGAAAATAGTTTAATTCTGATAGAAATTAGGAAAAATTTTGGCGTTCCAAACGAGAGCTAACCAGTTGAATGCTTTCCCGTAAGTTCAACAAGTAAAACTGAAAAATACGGCATCAGTACACAGATCCTACTTCCAAATACCACCAACCAAAGCAGTACAACAGAATTTTTGACATTTTTGGTATATTTTGAACCCGTATTTGTATAGTCACGCGAAAATGATAAAAATAGTACTTCTGCCGAAATTTTTGGCACTTTTAGAATATTTTAAACCCGTATTTGCAAAAATAGTCGTAGTTGCGCGTAAATGGCAAAAATGACACTTCTGTTGTCCGGTCACCGGATAGTAGTGGCATGGAGCTGACACGTGGGCCTGCCGCTTGGCCACCGTGTGGCTACTGACCAAACAGTAAAGAAGGAGACTAGCTAGAGAGAGTCAATGATAGAAGAGAGTGCCCGTGTATGAAATGAGTGGATCCCCTTTCTCATACCCCTCTTGGGGGTTTGTATATATGAATGGGGTAGAATGGTATTTCCCATCCTACCTCTTGATAATTACAAAAGATGAGGGTATATTAGTACATTCCTCTACACTATTGGGCCTATTGCATATTGGGTCAGTTGCAAAGCCTCGCCACGGGGATTGGGCCACACCTACAACACCTGCCTTAATTAGTCGATGACTTAAGTGATCGAGTAGCTATGGTCGGACGTGGTCGATGGCTAAAGTGGTTGAATAGCCGTGCTCCGACAGCTAGAGTGGTCGAATGGTCAAGGCGGTCGAATGGCCGTGGTCGGACGGCTGAAGTGATCGAATAGCCGTGGTTGTCGAATGGCTGTGGTCAGATGACTGAAGTGGTCGAATGGCCGTGGTTGGACGGCTGAAGTGGTCGAATGAATGAGGTTATCGAATCTATATTAGTTGGAAATACAGTAGCTGATCGATAAGTTTTAGGTGGTCGAAAACTACAGAATGCAAAGAGTGGCCGGGACTCGAGAGTGATCTGGAGCGGTCGGAGTGGTTGTGGTCGTGAACAACCATGGTTGAATACGGCAGTGGTCGGGATAACATGGTCGGTGGTCAAAGGCTGGGAAAGCGGCTGCGATCGGAACTACTAATTAAGGTAGGTAACTAAGCCAACTTAATTATCTGCCATCTGGTGGTAGGGCGGCATGCAGGGAGCCAAACGGTGGCCGGCTGGCAGGCTCACGTGTCAGGTCCACGCTGCCGACGGCAGAAATGTCGTTTTTGCTATTTCCGTGCGACTATAGCTATTTTTGCAAATATAGGTTTAAAACGTGCCAAAAACTCCTTCTGCCTCTTGGTCACCGGACGACAGCGGCGTGGAGCTGACATTTGGGCCTGCCGCCCGGCCACCTTGCGGCTCCCTGCCTATCGCTCTGCCACCAGACGATAGGTAATTAAGCCAGCTTAATTACATGCCTTAATTAGTCGATGGCTAAAGTGGTCGAGTAACCGTTGTCGGACGTGGTCGATAGCTGAAGTGGTCGAATAGCTGTGGTCAGACGGCTGGAGTGGTTGAATGGTCAAGGTGGTCGAATAGCTGTGGTCAGACGGTTGAAGTGGTCGAATGGCCGAGGTGGTCAAATGGCCGTAGTTTGACGGTTGAAGTGATTAAATGGACGAGGTGGTCGAATCTACAGTAGTCGGAGATACAGTGGTTGGTTGATAGGCTTTAGGTGGTCAAAAGCTACAGAGTGCAAAGAGTGGTCGGGACTCGAGAGTGATCGGGAGCGGTCGGAGTGGCTGTGGTCGTGAATGACCGTGGTCGAATATGGCAGTGGCCAGGATAACGTGGTCAGCGGTTGAAGGTTGGGAAAACAGCTATGATTGAAACTACTAATTAAGACAGGTAATTAAAACCGGTTTAATTACCTGCCGTCTGGTGGTAGGGCGGCAAGCAGATAGTTGCACGATGACTAGGTGGTAGGTCCACATGTCAGCTCCATGCTGTTGTCGCTCGGTGACCGAGCGACAGAAGTACCATTTTTATCATCTTTATGAAACTACGACTATTTTTATAAATATAAATTTAAAACAAACCAAAACTACCAAAAACTAAAAACTAGGAGAGTGGTTCTCCGCGCAACACCCTCGCGTCCTTTGATGCTCACAGTAAAGGCAACGGACTTTCTGCCATACCTACAAAAATCATAGCACGTCATATATGCTATAAAATATTATAGCATTGAATGGTAGTGACAAAAAATTATTCACGTGAAGATAAATTTCTTGGGTAACTTTTGCATAAAAATAATGGGAGCAGAAATAATACAGGGAAGCAAGGACCGAAGCATATGCGTGGTGGTGCTCATTTGAGTTTTTAAATCTCAGCTTATAGTTTATTTTACGTTATAGTGGTTTTTTGCACTGTAAACACTAATAGTTTTTTCAGCATAAACAAATTTTAAAAATAAAAAAATAATATCATCATAGACAAAAAATAAATGAAAAAAATACAAAACACAAAAATCAGAAAAAGTTGAAATTAAAAAGGTAAAAACTAGAAGCTAGGAGGTGTAGCTCTAATGAGCAGGGTTAGTTTTTCTTTGTTTTTGAAAAATGGGTACCCGAATGAATACATCAGTGAGATTACATATACTGCTGCTGCTTGCCATAAAGCAATCTGTTATCACATTAATATATCTTAGTTGAAACATCGAATTTATCTGGACGCTGGGAGAAGGTTACTTAGACCAAGCAGTTAGTAATCCCTAGATAGATTGTGGGATCGCGAAATTGATACCAGAAAAACGGAGGCCTATCTACTTGACAAAAATATTAACACGGAAATCGCGAAGGCAAAACGAGAGCATACCTGCGTCTGGACGTGGCACACTCACAGGGCAGCACAACCCCCAAGTTACCCTTTTCGGTGCAATCGCTGCTAGCGCTACATTCAGCAAAGAAGAGCATTGGAGCAGCACCAGCAGACATGGAGCCTTTGCAAGTGGCCAGAAAGTTGACACGGGAGTGATGATATCTGTAAAGAGCACAAAGAATCGTGTTAAAAATATTTATGGTTTATATATGCTGAACAATTGATAGTCGTGTTAAATTGAAATTTGAATTTGAAAGAGTTTGAAAGTTTTTAGTCTTGTTAGTGCTTGGCGCTTTGATTGGCCAAACGGGCGGTCTCACCAGCGGGATCGGCCACCAGTTGGTTGCCAGACTGACCCTCTGCACATTTCGATTTTGAGCGCTTTGATCCTTCTCGATTTAATTCAAAATCTTTGAGTGTGGCAGTACCAATGTTTAGGATGCAGTAGGACCGGGGTTCGATCATACCTGCTTCTAATAAGTGGTACTTATTTTCCAGAGAGGTGCATATTTGGTGCACAACCCGAGCGGTTAGACCGGCCATGGGGTGATCCGACTGGGGGCAGCTACCTGACCAACCGTCCAATGGCGATCAGATCGACTTTGACTAAAGATAACTAAGAGGGCTTGGATATTTATGAAAATTGGGCATGAGTTGAGTTTTAAAGTCCTTGATCATTGCATTTATGGTGTACAAAGCATATTTAGACTAGCGTGAATCAAATTGTGAAGAACTTGTGCCCAGAAATTAATTCTTGATTTTTGATATGTAGTAAGCTTGTAGGCAACCATGGTCAGTAACGTGGACTGGGACTAGGCTTGGGGATGAGCTGAGGTGTTGTCAAGGAAGCCGAATATGATGGTTAAGCTCAAGCAAGGCAAAAGGAAGACTAGGGATGTTGAAGAGAAGATTTGAGTAATAGTTCATCAAATGGTATGGTGGATACAAGTGAGGCGTAGACAGGGAGAACTGACACGAAGAGACTTGCCGATGCGTGAGCCATTAGTGAACCTACACATTACAGACATGAAAATTGCTTGCAAAGGAGGGGATGACCATAGATTAGGCTCGACGAAGAAGTGAGGTCCATGGTCAAATCAAGGGTGTTTTAGCGGAAAAGCTAAAATACTGAAAATGGCGATGAGACTAAAATCACGGTGCTTGGAGGGCATTGGGAGAGCAGTTTAAGTTAAGGAGATGCTAGGAAGGCTAAGTGGATCAGAAGTTTGCTCCTTAACGGGTTCGCGCTTATGCGTTTTAAGAAGTGTGCATAAATCATGTATGAGTGTAAAACACGGTGCGTGATGTGACCATGCCACAAACATATACGACCATAACTCCCAAGATTGAATAAAAGGTTAATTCATTACTTCAGCTTCTATTTGTTTTAAATGAGAATATGATACTAGCTAATGATGAAAATGCATATTTGTGAAGCTATACAAGGAGGAGCGTATCAACACTATGCGCTCGTGGTTGGGGTCCACCTAAAGGGAAGCCGATCTACATATCAAGGCCAAGTCAACGCCTTTCCCAACTCTCTTTCAAGGTCACCACATCACTTTTGTCCAAGTCAAAGCTAGAGTTCAAGTTGGACACGTTCTGTAATCTAATTCGGCTTTCAGAGACAGCATCGACTTCAAACATGCATAGAATTCGCATACAGACTCTGTTTGAGGTGTATGAGTACATCATAGAAAGTTTATCTCATCCTCTTTCCAACAGATCCAGCCCTACCTCCAAATGCCTTCCGAGCGTGCCGCAATCACCAAAATAAGTCAGGGTTGATTCTGAAACTGAGTCAAAAGGTGCCGCGCTACCTCCATTTGGGCCCATGGGCCTTGTACCTCCTAGGGTTGCATGCCCACCTCCTTGGCCGCCGCCCCTACCCCTCTTTCTTTTATAAATAGTCCTAGGACCTTATTCTCCCTCAGGTTTTATCCTACCTTGTACCTCCTAAGGTTGCATGCCTTGCTGTAACATCCCAAAATTTTAAATTTGAAAATATTAAACTTTTGAATTATTTTTGCCGTGTATTCTATTTGAATTTGGATTTTTATAGTGTTTCTTAAAACTTTGGTTGAGGTTCTGATAATTAAAGAAAACTCATGAAAAACAAAACAAACATTAGTAGTGCTATAAAAGAAAATATGCAAATAATAGAAATTCAAATTCAAATTCCAAAATTTCCAAAGCTTCTCATTCTTTTTCCATTCTTCCCTCTCCTACAAGTGGGGCCCACCTTTTCCTCTTTTCTCCCTATCTCCTTTTCTTTTCCTCCCGATCTCTCTAGCCGTTGGGCCCTCTCCCGCCTCAAGATTTTCTTTCTTTTCCTCTTCCTCCTTTCTCCTCGCCTTTGCTCCTTGTGGCCGCTACGGCTCCGTCACCCCTTTCTCTCTCTCTCGTTGGTCTCGCCTCGCTCGGTCCTCAAGGCGTGCATGCATGATTGTCGCACTCAATCCCCCGAATCCTACCACGCCGCTGCTGCTCGCCACCGCAATCCCGCCGATCGTTGCCTCGCGCGCCATGCCTGCGCCTCCGTCGTGATCGGCCATCACTTCCCGAGCGTGCATCCGCCTCCCTCTCCGCCTTTAGGTAGCCCCGAGCTCGCGCCATCTCTCTCTTTCTCGCCTCTGCAGCGATTCTCCTTCCGTGGCAAGCATGCGCCCACTCCACCGCCGCCGCTGCCTCAAGCTCCCTCAGGCGCTGGAAGCTCGCCCGAGCGGTCACACAGACCGCCGGGTCCCAAGGCCCCGCCGCTCCGCCGCCGACATTGCCACCGAAATGACCACACGGCCACCCTCCTGCTGCCGCCCTCTTCCGCCGCTTATAAAAGCCGCTCGCCTCCCATTGCTCTCCCACGCCTCCTCTTCCTCTCCCGCCAGTAATTGAGCCTTAGAAGCCCAAAATCACCCCGCCGTGCTTCTTCCCCAACTCCCATGACACCTCGCCGACCCCGCCCACCCGAGCTCAACCCCGCCCTACACCACCTCCGAGCCTCACCACCATTTCCGCCTCCCGAGCTCCCGACCATCGCGACATCGCCGGCGCCAGGCGACCTGCTCTCTCCGCCGCCTCCAACTCCGGCGAGATCGCCGCCGCCCGTCACCCGCGCGCATCGCCATCAACTCCTCGACTTCCTCGCACCTGTGCACCTCGGCGTCACTCGGCCGACTTCCCGCCGGAGTGCCGCTGCACCGAAACCCGAACGACTCCGCCGCCTCGCTCGCCGACCGCTTCTCCGCCGTCCACGGTAACTCCCGCGTGCTCCAGCGCCTTCCCGCTCTCCTTCGTTCATTTCCATCGGCCGCCGCCGCCACCGAAGCTCGCCGTCAACCACCGAACGTCGGCGAAGTTTTCCTACCGATCGCCGACCGGTCGTAGCCTTCTGCCGTGATCGAGACCTCCACAGTAGCCGTGGTCGAAGACCGACCACCTACAATGTGGTCGAAACCGGCCGCCCACAGCGTGGTCGAGGACCGACCGCGTATACCGTGGTCGGAGCCGACCTTCCACAACGTGGTCGAATCCGACCACCCGTAGCATGGTCGAATCCGGTTTTCCGCAACGTGGTCGCCGGCCGACTGTGTACAACGTGGTCGAAGCCGACCACGTAGTTGTTACGATCACGTTTAATTTTCGTAGTCGTAGCTCCCCACGACCACATAGTGATACTACCGATCACTATTCACCATGGTCGAAGCCCCCCCTCCGACCATTCACAACGTGGTTACAGCACTTCCGACAATGATCACCGCTTCACAGCGTGGTCGAAGCGCTTACGACCACTCTGCCGGTCTTGCAACCACACATAACATGGTCGAAGCACTTTCCGACCACGTTCACTCCTTCACATCGTGGTCGAAATATTTTCTGACCACTCTATGCCTTTACGACCACTCATGATCGAAATCGACCACCCACAACGTGGTCGGTGGTCGGTCGCAAACAATGTGGTCGAAGCCACGACCACGCAGTGGCTAGGACCACGTTGTCGTTTATTTGAATCGCCGGGTCCCACGTGTCGATTTAATATTTTGGGAATTAAGCGAACCGAAAGCATTCAAATGGGCATAACTTACTCATTTTAAGTCCAAATTGAATGAAACAAATTTCTAAATTCGTCTAAATTCAAGATCTGTCCAATGGAACCAAAATTATAATGTTTGAAGCTCATCTAAATTTAGAAAATAATTTAGAGTAGCTAATACAATTTAAATTGGATGCAAAATAGATTATGGGGTAATTAAAATGGAATTAGTTGTCATAAAAGATTAATGTGCCCTTAGTGTGTGTTTTAAATCAAAATTAGTTAAAAGCATTGATAAAGAAAATGACTTTTGGTTAAATGTCCAAATTTAGTGTAGGTACCTTTAATTGTAACATAGAATATATGCATATAACATTTAACACACTGTCAATAAATCCTGAGGAATAATTTAGAATTGAAAAATAACGTTAAGCCTAATAATAATCATAAATCCAAATAACAAAGTTAAATTGATTCCATTTGGATTTATGTGGATCTTTTGAGTTATTTGCTTTTATTCGTGTTCAGTCGTTTAGCACGTAATTAGCAATTGAGTCCCAAGAATCAAGAAATCAAGCGTAATCAAGAGCAATCAAGATAAAGACCGAAGCTCCGAAGAAGCATTGTGTGAGCTCAAGACCATGTAAACCGCGCCAAAGTAGTCAATACTTTGATCATGTTGAACCTATATTTTCTGCAAATTACTTTTGTTTAAATTATCAAATTGCATGCTGTTATTTTATGTACAAATACATGCTCAATTCAAGATTCTAGTTATATGCCCATTGTTGCCTTGATTAATATTACACCCCCTTGTTGAATATTTGAATGTGTGAACCTTGTCGCCCTAGAAAAATTACGATAGTAACCTTTTGAAAATAAGTCCGTAATTTATACGCCATGCGTAGTGTTGCATATGTATTCATGGGCGTGAAAACGCCCAAGCATCGCTTTTAATCATGAGAAAATTTGGTTGGGCAGTCATGGTGGGAATGACTGGAGAAATGTTTGGAACTATTATTTTATGCTCCCAAAAACCCCAACTTGCTTGAATATCTGGGCGAATGGTTCGTTGGTGTGTGTGTGAAAGGTGCAGTGGAGGCACAAAGTGGATTGTGGTAGAATCGCCCAGATACCGCTAAGGACTGAATCTTGTCATGATCTCCCACGAAACAAAGGCAACCACAAGTCTCGTAAAGTACAACTTGGCTAAGTAGTTGTATCGAAACTCCGGACTCATCTCACCGGTAGTGGATTGAAGTGGATAAGCAAGGGCAAGGGAGGCCTAAAGGGACACCAAGGGAGGTGAAGTTTTCCACTGTTCTAAGCGCTATGGAAGTGGAGCCCTACTGCGTTAGTAATCGTGGAGAACATCCCGTGCATAGATGGGACCCACCGCAAGTGGGAGAAGCCCATAAGGTGAGATGATAAAAGGAACTAGATACTCGAACAACACCGTGATGGTCCGCTCAACCACATGACTAAGGAATCGTGTGGGGCAAAGAGTTGATTGTCTCTTGTGGTGAAAGTGTACAAACTCGCAGAGTCAAAACTATTCGAATAGCCGTGCCCACGGTCAAGGGCGGACATGGGAAACTTAACCGATATAGTTCTATTTCAAAAACTTTGTGGGTGGGAATGGAAAGTGAAGGGCGGTGCAAGGCCACGGTTTGTGTTGTCTGGGTGTCGCCCCGGTGGTAAGTTAAGCTGCTATAATCAAGGATTAAGCATATGGTGCAGATGCCATGTAACGGTGGATGGAATCAATCGCCATCGTTATTGCATTCTCATATATATTACGCTTTGTTCAAACCGCTAAGTCTCGGAGGTTTTCTATGTATTATATTTCAAAAGCTAAACGATGATAAAGCTTCTTTTACAAAGTAAAGTGATAGGAAGATAAATAGAGTCGTAGGAAGAGTGGATGACTGTTGTGGTAAATACATAACGATGATTGGTGGATTCATGCCGATTATAAAAAGAGAATATTAGAGAGGGTTTAGGAGAAATAAATCGGTGGAGTCTACATGAATGGAAGGGTTAGAAAGATGATTTAAATGATTTTTGGAAGATTAGAGTGTGCAAAAGAAATTGTTGGATTACGACACTAATATAAATTCTTGAGAGATGTTAGTAATAATGTTATTGTTAGGATTTGATTAAAATACTGGAAGGATGAATTGAATTTTTGGGTATATCGGAGGAATAATAATAATTACCGGAGTATAATCTGGATCAATGATTTTGGAGAATTAGAAGAGTGTAAAGGTAATTGTTGGATTTAATGGGATTAACAGGAATTGATCTAGATAGATGATTTGAATTTGAGGAAATTTGGAGATATGATGATTGAAGCATGAACTAGATTAATGTTATTCTTGGTGCGTAAGTATTGATGAATTAGTTAGAGATAAATAATGAAAATAAGGATGATTATGGAAAGAGCAATTTATGGCTTTGGATCATTAGCAGAAAGGATTGATTTGTTATAAAGTTCGATATGAATGATGTCGGTGGATTAAAAGTAATCCTATTAGAGAATCATTGGAATTCGTAAGTAGGAGTTGGTGAATATTGATTACAAGATTGGTCTAGTATGAATTCGAATACAAAAGATATGGGTGGATTCAAAGTGAATATGTAGAAAGGGTTTGATCGGTGGATTAGCTAAATGATGTCACTCGATGTTTGGAGTCTTAGACGACATTTGGTAAGAAAATTGTGTCTTTGGGGAATTAAGTCAATTATGGCATTGGGGAGTGAGTCAATTTGGCAATCGCGTGGGAAGTTTTCGTAGCGTAATAACACTATAGTTTAAAAATAACAATGCTACCAAAAGCGATTTCGGCAAATAAAACAACCCGAGCCTTTCCTTTGATAAGCCATGCATTCTATATATCTCGATTCTGTATTGGCTCATGAGCACGGTGGTTAGTGTGCTCACACCGCCTCACAACAAATCCGTAATCAAGAATCGATCACTACGCATCAGCAATACTTGGGTCTTGAAGGCAAAGAAGGTGAAGACGTCAAGGGCTAGGTCGCGAACCTCCTGCTGGTCGCCTGTGGGCATGTCCCAAGGTCCCACTGTGTGCTTCGTTCTTCCGCCGCAATTTATCGATTTCGCCTAATCGCCCATGTGTAAGTTTACTATTTTATTTATGCTTCCGCATGGTATGTATTTGATATTCATTTTCAGAATCGTGAGCACTATCTATCGATCCGTGGAATAGTGCATTAAATCACAGGGGATTCCAGATATTAAAATCTGGGGCCCTACACTTGCGTTGGATTTGCAAATCGCCCCCAAGCCATCCCTTCACCCTTCTCTCTCTGACCCATCGCGCACCTCCGCCCCCCTCCCCTGCCGCCGCCGCCCTACCCTCCTCCCCAATCGCCGCTTGTCGCTCCGCCTTCCTCCTCCGACCACCACGCCGCCCGTCCCTCCTCCTCGATCCGGCCACTCCACCCTCCTCCCCGACCGCTATTGGCGCCCGCCCTCCTTCCTCGAGCCGCCCCCACCGCGCCTCCTCCCGGTTTCAACCACATTGGTCGACCATGCCGGTTTTGACCACGCTGGTTCGACCATGTTGGTCGACTGCTGGGTGCAGGCACCGATGGCGGCTTGAGGAAGGAGGGGCGGGGCGGCGGCTTCGGGAGGAGGGTGGGGCGCTAGCGGCAGATCGGGGAGGAGGCAGGCGGCAAAGCGGCTCATGGAGAGGAGGGCGGGCGGCGGCGCGATCGGGGAGGAGGGGTGGTTTTGTGAAAAGTGACACACGTTGATATGGGACGTTGGATTAAGATCGGACAACCGACATGAGCTAAGTGTATGTGTGCATTGGGATGGCTGAGTGCACTGGATACGCTGCCTAGAAACATGGCATCGGATTGCAGCAGTGGAGCGCCACGGATAGGTTCATGGTTGGGGCGGCAATTTCTGCCGTGGGGGTGGGGCAGGGTGATCTCCGTAGGGGAACAAGTATGGCCTCGCTACGCTAGCGGGTAAGGACATGGATCATCCTCCTCCGTGGGCTCCATAGGACCCGATAACAATAAAAACATTTTTTGTAATAGATTGTAGTTTTTAATATAAGAGATTATATTTTTTCTTATATATTAGACTAAAACTGAAATATATATATATATATATATATATATATATTAGAATGTATATTTTAAAAATATATTTAAATAGTTATAAATTAATAAAATAAAGTTACATTATTATTTTAAAAACTTATTTAGTCTATTTTAATCTCTACGGATATCCCGTAAAAATCAGGTCCCCATAGAGACTAAAGATAAGGAGCTATCTTCTCCGGTAGGCCTAGTAGGGCCGTGCTAGTTGGGTCAGGACGGAGCCAGGCCTTCCCACTATCCCTGCTCCATTGCCATCCCTGTTCATGGTGGTGCAGTGCAGGGCCGTCCCAATATGGACAACACGTCAGTGCACACGACCACATGAGTGGGTATCGTCGGCTGGGACTTGGCGGGTCGGCTTTAGGTCGAGGCGCACAGGTGGAATCAATGGTTCACGGTGAGCATAGGAGATTTGGGATGTATCAAACAGTATCGGGCTTTCCAACTGTAGCCTCCTGCTCCTTGAGTCCTTGCGTCGTAGCCACGAATTGTTGTAGATTGAATGCTATGCGGTAGCACGAACTCCCTCCGGTTTCGAAAGAGTATATTTTTAGTCATCAATACGGTTCCTAAAGCGCAAATCTAATCACTAATTTTCATTGGCAAGTCCACGGGGATTAGTTCACTCGGGTGGTGCGGCAATAGATGGTTACGGTATAGTGCAAGCGACGACAATAGCCGAGACTGGGCCAGCAATGTCACAAGCAGAGTTGGAGATGGCGTCAATTCAAAGCTGTTCGAATATGGTAACAATCTAGGAAAGAGATAAGTATAAGGAAAGGCTTGTTATTAGTATTGATATGATATTATTGGATTAGGCAATCTATATTAAGAGGAGTGCTTTTAGTATTAGTATGATATAGTTTCCTTTTGTTAGAAAGGCTTCTAGTATATTAAGGGATAGTTGCTATTTGTGAAAGGCAAGAAAGGAATCAAGTTACTTCAAGTGTTGGCCGAATTAGAGCCTTGACCGCAAGGGTCAAGGGCGATTCTTGCTTATTTACCTAGTTCTTCCTTCTAGTCCATATCATCTTTGGTATCAGAGCTGACATCCTGCGACCTGCCACCGATCTCCATGGATGAAACCAAGGCCATCGCCGACCTTAGCAAACAAATGGCGCAACTTCTTCAAATCGTGTCCTGCGACCTGCCACCGATCTCCATGGATGAAACCAAGGCCATCGCCGACCTTAGCAAACAAATGGCGCAACTTCTTCAAATCGTGACCACACAACAGGAGAAGTTGAATGAAATCGATAAGCACTTGGGCCCTAGCCCTAGCCGTCAGCCACCGAGAGTTCCACTAGATGACGCAGGCTTCAAGGAAAGCATGAGTACAGCTCCGGGTGACGGTGAGGTCAGCTGGGGAGTGCCCCGCATCCATAAACTCACTTTTTTTATGTTAGACGGCAAAGAAGACCCCCTACCATGGCTCAATCGTTGCGATCAATTCTTTCGAGGGCAACATACGATGGAGGAGGAGAAAGTCTGGCTTGCATCCTATCACATGATGGGGTCGACACAACAATGGTATTGCCACCTAGAGTGAAGCCAAGGTGTCCAGACCTGGCCTTTCTTCGTTGAGCATGTCAATCTTCGGTTTAGGCCTCCTATACGCAACAATCCTCTTGGCGAGCTCATTCAGCTCCAGCGCATGGGGATAGTGGAAGAATATCAAGAGCGATTCCTCTCGCTCTTGTGTCGATGTGATGACATGACCGAGAAACAACAAGTGCGAATTTTCACTAGTGGTCTCCGTAATCCTCTCAAGACGGATGTCGAGCTTCAAAATTTGTCCACATTGGAGATTGCTATGAGTCTCGCATGGGCTTATGAAGGGTGACTGAATATTGGGGAGGACGAGGAGGGCAAGTCGGTTTATTGGCCGTTGGAGCCTAGCCAATTATTCAGCTCCAACCGTGGCACTTTTGGCAGTGTGGCCACAACACAAAAGGGCCTTCCTACAGGTTTTCCAGCAGCACCACCTCTGCCCAGGCCAATCGCAGTAGCTGTAGACCCGGCCACTAAGGTGCGAAATTCTCGATTCCGCTGTTTGACCGGGGAGGAGATGGTAGAGCATCGTATGAAAGGGTTATGCTTCAATTACCCGGAGAAGTTTTCAAAGGATCATGCTAGTAAATGCTCTATGAAAGGAATATATTTGTTGGAATTGGAGGAAGAGGAGGACTGCAATGCCTTATCTGATGGTGATGTTGGAATATCCTTCTATGCCCTCATGGGAATTCACAGCGACAAGACCATGCAGTTGGCGGTAGAAGTCCATGGGGCAGACTTGCGGACGCTCATTGACTCGGGCTCCACTCATAAATTTTTGGCGAAGGAGGTAGCACGTTGTCTTGGCCTCATACTAGCAGTAGGCCGAATGATCAAGGTGGCTGTGACGAATGGTGAACGAGTCATCAACATAGATATTATCACCGGCGCCACTGTCAAGATTGGTGATGAGGAATTTTCCCTTAATCTCTATGTCATCCCTCTTGTTGGGTTCGACATGGTATTAGGAGTTCCATGGCTTTGGACTCTTAGTCCGAGTGTGTGGGATTTTGAGTACCTCACTATGTCCTTTTGGTACTCCGGCCACACAGTTGCCTGGACCCGCTTGGAGACTAATGCGACTCATGTCCACACCTTGCTGATAGAACCATGCGACTTCATGACAACTCTCTTAGAGGAGTTTGCTGATGTTTTTGAGGAGCCACGAGGACTTCCACCACAACGCCATTATGATCATCACATTCACCTCCGTGTAGATTCTGAGCCGGTGGCCGTTCATCCTTACAGCTACCCCTAGTTGTTGAAGGATGAGATCGAGCGCCAATGCGAGGACATGCTGAAATAGAGTATCATTCGGGACAACACATCGGCCTTCTCTTCACCGGTGTTGTTGGTTTGCACCCCTCACCAAATTGCTTAAAAAGGAAGCTTTCACATGGACTTCGGTGGCAGACGCTGCATTCCACGCGCTCAAAGCAGCCTTGACAGCTGGGCCGGTTCTCCAACTGCCATATTTTGGTGCGCCATTCTTGGTCAATTGTGATGCATCCGGCACGGGCTTTGGTGTCGTCCTCCATCAAGGGGCTAGACCGATTGCCTTCTTCAGCAGTGCCATTGCACCCCATCACATAAAGCTCGTCGCCTATGAACATGAATTGATCTGCCTCATCAAAGCGGTGCGACATTGGCGGCCGTATATTTGGGGACGTTCATTCACTGTCATGACGGATCATTATAGCCTTAAGTATACATTGGATCAATGCCACTTCACCATGTTGTAATCTCCTGGACTTCTTCTGTGCATGGATCTGAGAGGGGAGAGAAAGAGGGAGTAGGGGATGCATACCGTCGGATGAAGAAGAGGATGGGTTGGACATCGCGTGTTCGTCAGCGGCGATCTGCGCAAAGGCAGCGACGGTCGGGGAAGAGGTGGACGGTCGTCGACGGCGATGCTCCGGCGAGGTCGACGGCGATGCTCCGGCGAGGTCGACGGCGACGAGCTTCCCGTCGCAGATCAAGGCCCTCGGATCGGTGCTGGGAATATTGGTGGGGGTGGCGGCTGCGATCAATCTCATGAATAGAGCCCGGCCCCCACCTCTATTTATAGCGCTTGTGACAGGGCCCATCACCAAAGTGGGTGGCGCCCCGATCGTATGCTGGTCAAGGGTCCGATTAGTGCGTTGGGCTAATCGGGAGAGATCATTCTAACATTCTCCCCTTGATCTCCTCTCATACTTTATCTTTAATTACTTTTGTTTTACACATTCCATCACGATTAGTGCATAGAACATGTCTCATCGTCACGGTCAATCGCCGATAGATTCAATGACTACAATACACCTCTCTGTTCTGAAATAGTTACTTTAATCTTTTGGGCCATCTTTTAGTCCAGAATCACAGGCTTTCCCTTAAACCCATGCCGGCTATATGTTCTCTGAACACATTGGGTGGTAAGCCTTTAGTAAGCGGATCCGCTAACATCTTTGCGGTACTTATATGCTCAAGACTTATAATTTGATCCCGAACTTTATCTTTCACAACATAATACTTTATGTCAATGTGTTTGGCAACACCACTTGACTTATTGTTGTGGGCATACATTATCGGGTTCATTATCGCAGACAACTTAAGTGGTCTATTGATGTCGCCAACCACTTTTAAACCGGGTATGAACTTAAGCCGTTCACCCGCCTCGTAGCCTCATAACATGCTACAAACTCGGCATACATTGTGGACGATGTAGTGACGGTTTGCTTTGAGCTTTTCCACGATATAGCTCCTCCTGCGAGAGTGAATACATATCCGGATGTAGACTTTCTATCATCTCCCGTAAAATCAGAATATGTATACCCCACTATATGGAGTGTATCTGATTTTCTGTATGTCATCATGAGGCCTTTTGTGCCTTGCAAATAACACAAGACTTTCTTTATCAATTTCCAATGTTCTATTCCGTGATTGCTCGAATCGCCAAGTAACCCGGTAACAAACGCTAAGTCGTATGCGACACACTTGAGCATACCGCAAGCTTCCGACACCAAGCATATGGAACCGCTTTCATTTGATCGATCTCATATCGTTCCCGGGCATTGAAAATCCCCATATCGTCGCGCCTTGACTATAGGTGCGGTGAAGGACTACATTTATGCATACCAAATTTCTTTAATACTCTCTATGTATGCCTTTTGTGACAGTCCCAATACCCCTTGTTTTATCCCTTGAATTTCGATCCCTAGAACGAACGAAGCTTCACCAAGATCTTTCATTTCAAAGTTTGAGGACAAAACTTCTTTGTCTCCAAGAGTGCATCGACATCACTACTAGCTCGTAGGATATCATCCACATACAGGATTAGGAAGATAAACTTCCCATCTTTAAACTTTGCATAAACACGCTTGTCCTCTACATTCTCTTTAAACCCAAATTTTCTTATTGTCTTGTCAAACTTCAAGTACCACCGTCTTGAAGCTTGCTTTAACCCATAAATCGATTTCTTTAGGCGGCATCCCATTCTTTCATTTCCTTCCACAACAAAACCTTTCGGTTGTGCCATGTAAACATTCTCCTCCAAATCCCCATTAAGAAATGCCGTCTTTACATCCATTTGATGTAACTCTAAATCATAATGTGCAACTAATGCCATTATGATTTCGAAGAATCTTTACATGAGACTGGAGAAAAAGTCTCATTGTAATCAATCCCTTCTCTTTGCGTAAAGTCTTTTGCCACAAGTCGCGCTTTGTATCTTTCTACATTCCCTTGGGAGTCAAGCTTTGTCTTGTAGACCCATTTACAGCCTACTGTTTTGGCTCCTTTAGGAATAATTTCTAAGTCCCAGACTTTATTAGCCTTCATGGACCTCATTTCCTCTTCCATGGCCTCAAGCCATTTTAAGGAATTTTCGCTCATGGCTTCTTCAAATGAGGTGGGATCATCCTCCATTTGAAATTCCTCTCAGATGATAAATCGATAATCATCGAAATGGCGATCTTCTTACTCTTTGAGACCTCCTGGCCTCCACATTTGGTACATCTTCGCTTGAGGTCTGTTGCTCCCCTCATCCGTGGCAATTGGTTCTATATGATCCTGAAGAACAGGTTCTTCATTCTCATTTATTGTTGCCACAGGAGGAACAATAACAGGTGCTGGCACCACAGTATCTTGTACCGTCGGTGTAGCGACAGCAGGTAGTGCGAAGAATGGCTCTTGAATCATCGGAGTGGGCGCATACGCCCGCTTCTCTTCAAGGTCAAACTTTCGAGCTACCATGCTCCCCCTCATCATTTCATCCTCTAAGAAGACAGCGTGTCTCGTTTCTACAAACTTTGTATATCCGTTCGACAAGAGAAACGAAAGCCTTTTGACTTTCGTGGTAGCCAATGAAATGGCAACTCATCGCTTTGGGATCAAGTTTCCCAAGGTTTGGGTTAAATACTTTAGCCTCAGCAGACTCCCCACACACGTAAGTGGTTTAGTGAAGGAACTCTTCCTGTCCACAACTCGTACGGTGTTTTGGGCACCGACTTACTAGGCACTTTGTTGAGGATATGAATGGCGCTTTCAACGCCCATCCATAAACTCAACGGCAGGTGGATTAGCTCATCATGATTCGCACCATATCCATCAGGGTACGGTTGCGTCTTTCAGCTACTCCATTTTGCTGAGGTTCGCCCGGTGTAGAATACTGGGCCACTATTCCATTTTCCTGTAAAAACCTTGCAAAAGGTCCAGGAACTTGTCCATATGGGGTATGTCGATCGTAGTACTCCCACCACGATCGATCGGACTATCTTAATCTTTAAATCGTGTTGGTTTTCAACTTCACCTTAAATATCTTGAATTTATCCAAGGCTTCATTTCTTTCTTTGATTGGATAAATATATCCATAACGGGAGTAATCATCCGTGAATGTTATGAACGAGTCATATCCATCCACACTTTTCACGTAAAAAGGACCACAAATGTCTCGTGTGAACAATTTGCGTAACTCACGTGCTTCTTTTAGCGTCTTTCTTAATTTTCTTTACAAATTTTCCTTTAATGCATTCTCTGCATTGTTCTAAGTCTGAGAACTCTAATGGAGGAAGAATACCATTCTTAACTAGTCTTTCTATTCTCCCCCTCGAAATATGGCCTAAACGACAAGTGCCATAATTTCGACGACGCATCTAGAGTTCTCTTCGCTTTCTGCTTACATTCAGAGACGAGGATTCATTTATGAACGTAATAATGTTCTCACTTTTCTTTGACATAATCATCTTCAAGAAATCGGGACAATCTTTCTTGTAGTGTCCCGTCTTCTTGCAGTGAAGACACTGATCTTTCTCCACTGTGAAATTATTCTGCTGAGGTGAAAACAAAGACTTTTCCTTGTTCTTTGAGGAGAAGTTACTGTTGAAGTTCTTTTTCTTGTTATCCTTCACATAGTTGATAGAACCACCATGTGAGGATTTAAAACTTTCCTCCTCTTGCACACACATAGCTATGCACTTTTCTAAGTCCCATTTCTGTCGCATATTGTAGTTGACAACAAAAGTGTCAAACTCTTTCAAGAAAGAAGCAAAAACAAATGAATAAGGAACTCATCCTTGAGAGCCAAATCCATTGGTTTAAGCTTGGATGCCAAGTTACTCATCCTTAGTATGTGCTCTCTTATGCCACTGCCACCACCAGAGTACCTTTCTGTCACAAGCTGCTTAATCAGCTGTGTAGCATAAGTCTTTGAAGAGCCAGTAAACTGACTCTTTATTTTATCAAGGTACTCTGTGACAATGTCACACTCTGCGATTGAGCCCACAATTGCAGGCTCAATCGTGTTCTTTATCACAACCAAACATTTCTTGTTGGCTGTGACCCATTTTTTATGATCAAGATCATATGACATCTTTATGGGAGCAAAGTCCTCTCGTATATAGTGAGAACATTTATAACAACAATAATAACAACAATCGCAAGTCTTGATTTCAACGTTGGTTAAAATTAAAACATACAATGTTTACGCATTAAATCTACATCACCGTTGGGCGTAAATAGAAATAATGCATAAAATCATCAATTAAAATTATAATACTTTTAACACAAAATTATATGCCCTATTTTAACGTTGGTCAAAAATACGACATACAATTTTATTTATACATTAAATCTACATCACCGTTGGGCAGAAATAGAAATAATGCATAAAACCTTCAATTAAAGAATTATAATAATGTTATTATCAACGTTGGTCAGAAAATAACAATATCATAATTAACTGTAAATTTTATCTGTTTTTCCAAAATTAAATTCTCCGTTGGTTCGAATTTAATAATGAAAATTAATCAATCATTAACTTTGCAATGAAAGCGTAAATTATTCAAAATAATTCAATCTCGTAAACATTATTATCGTATGCATCTAATCTCGGAAATTAATTAACACGTTGGTGCAAAATTTAAATGAAATTAGATACGTTAATTAGCTCTTTGATCAGAGATCAAACTTTTGACCATGCAAAATCCTTTGACCGGTCAAGCGAGACACAGCACATGTGCCAAGGAAGTGGTTGAGCCAGACACAGCACATGCGCCAGGGAAGTGGTTGAGCCTCTTTTTACCGGTCAAACAAAATGTCTCCACCATTCAATGCCCTGCGCGTTTTCAGCCAGAGGAAAAAAACTCTCCACCACTCATTGTCGAGAAAAGAATCGACTCATCCGCAAAAAACGGATCGGGGAACGGCAGCCACAAGCGGGCACAACGCGAGCGGCGGGCGTCCGGCGGCTGGGCGACCAGCGGCGGAAGGCGCGGCTCGCGGCGACGCGCGGAACGGCGCAGCAAGGCGGCGGCGGGGAGGCGAACGGCCTCACGGACGGCGGCCCGAGCGGCATGCATGAGGCTCGCTGCGCAGCAGCCGGCGGCAAGAAGGCACGGCGCCAAGGCGCAGCAGCCGCAGCAGCAGCAGTGCGGCGAAGCAGCGGCAAGATGGCGCGAGCGCAGCGGCGAGCGCGAGCGAGGGCGACAAGGCGCAGCAGCGGCGGCCCCCAAGCGGGCGGAGACCCGAGGCGGCGGCGCCGCAGACAATGGCCCGGCTGCGCTAGCGAAGACGGATGTGGCGCCGCGAGGCTACCGGATTGGAGCGAAAGCGCAGCGCGGCGGCGTGGGCGGCGGCTATCTGCGGCGCGCAGATCGGCAGGCGCAACGCGACTAGCGACAAGCCGGCGGCCTCGGTAGGCTCGATACCATTGTTGTAATCTCCGGACTTCTTACGTGCATGGATCCGAGAGGAGAGAAAGAGGAGTAGGGGATGCATACCGTCGGATGAAGAAGAGGATGGGTTGGACATCGCGTGTTCGTCGTGGCGATCCGCGCAAGGCGCGACGGTCGGGAAGAGGTGGACGGTCGTCGACGGCGATGTTCGGCGAGGTCGACGGCGATGCTCCGGCGAGGTCGACGGCGACGAGCTTCCCGTCGCAGACTGCGCGTCCTCAGATCGGTCTGGGAATATTGGTGGGGGGGTGGCGGCTGCGATCAATCTCATGAATAGAGCCCCGCCCCCACCTCTATTTATAGCGCAGCATGACAGGGCCCATCACCAAAGTGGTGGCGCCCGATCGTATGCTGGGTCAGGGTCCGATTAGCCGTTGGGCTAATCGGGGAGAGATCATTCTAACACACCATACCTCAACGCACATGGGTGAGTAAATTATTTAAATTATTTAGATATGACTTCAACGTGAAATTCCGGCCGGGACGACAGAATGCGGTGGCTGATGCTCTCTACCGGCGCGAGGAACCGGCAGCAACACTCTGCGTTACATCCGTTGTTGCTTGCTTCTCCGCTTCCGCAGTAGCCAAAGCAGCCACGGGCACGCAATTTTGTGCGTTCAGTTCTTAGCTGGGTATATATTTCCTTAATTTTTTGTTTCGCGTTGGGACAAGCATGGAAGCAACGACGTTCAAAGGTTTGGAGCTTGTGTATGCCACTGCCGAAGCTGCGCCATGCAGCTAGCTATATATGTCTCAGTTTGCTTGGATTTCTTCTTCTAGTCTCTGATTAGGACAAGAAGCTAGGCAACTCCCTTTGTTCTTCTTCCATACGTGTTTGGATGCAGCACCCACGCAGCTTGACATGCCAATTCATCATGAGGACCGGCCCCTTTCTTGGGCATTGCATCACCGTAGACACTCCACAATACCCGTTCGTCGGCAGCTTAATTACGCGGTTATGGCACGTAGCAAAGGTTGGATTGGGATTGGATTGCTTCAACTTAGCCGTCAGGCCGTCGATCGCATGATGTTGGCCGTCGACCGGCCGCAATGCAAGCACGCACGACGACGGCCACGCCTCGCAGTTATTAGCATTGTCTCGCATCAAGTAATTAAGAGATTAATCCAACATTTACCATGCAAAAGCTAGAGATGTAAAACACATCTATATATGAACCATTAAATAGACGTGCGTGTAAACCCACATGTGAGCTTGGTTATGTGTGTGATGAGTGTTTGATACTTTGAATTGATAGAAATCGGAATTTGAATCAAGTCTGAACTTAGTTTGCAAAACTGGGGTTTTCCCTTGAGTTCCCGGCCGGTGAGGCCGGACAGGTCTAGGTTTACAGCAAGGTTCTGAAAATTCCTGGGTGAGGCCAAACATGTTTGCGATTTTCGAAGAGTTTTGGACAATTCATAGATGCGGGCAAACATGTATCGAATACCCAATTCATAGTGACAACAAGGTTTCTAGCCTCTTGGAACCTACGTGGTGACTACAATTAAGGCTTTTTAGCATTTGGGATTACATAGAAGCACTCGTCCCATTTTAATTATATAATATAAGTTTAGTGTGAGAGCTACTTCAGTACGATGCATGTGGGCCCATTGGGCGTTGCCGTGGCTTTTCCAAAGTATATATATTTTTTATTTGTGGTGTAAACAGTTAGCTGAAAGCGTCCTGTCTAGAAATGTAAAAGGAAAAATTTTGCTGGAATTAGTAAAGATTCCAATAGCTAACAAGGTTCTTTAGGGCAGCATGACAACCACAAATTGGCCAGTAACCTTGTCCTTTTAAATTATGCAAATAATAATTCATTACTTTGATTGATTAATCTTATGATAAAATAGATGGTACTTTCGTTCCCACTACCTTGCCTTTATTAGTGATCAAATTATCCCCTCTGATCTAAACTTGCCAAAACGAATCCATCGCTTTACTTGCAAGAATAGTGCCATGTTAGTCATATTACTAGACGAGATGGGGAAATATCTGTTTTCTGACATTGGATAGAACTCCTAATGTCATGATATCCTAGGATCACTCGACGCAACGCGTACAAGACTAGAAGTGGTCGCTTCACTTTCAGGGGTGTTCTTTTTGGCTGCGGCTTATGGTTTTTCATTGAAAATTTTGAATTTTGGATGTTTACGGTACAGAATACAGAGAGACCGATACTCACTTACGATTTTGGCTGGTACAGATGTTGAGCTTTTAACGTGTACTACGTTTAACTTGTAGACCCTGTCTTAAAAAAATACTCCGTTTAAAAATTAGATACTGTAACAAAAATTAAAAGCCGTCCGGTTTGCAGAGTGCTGAACAGGCCCTTACGAAAGTTGCAGCCGGTACAGATGCGAGTGGTAGGCAGCCACACGAGTAGCCATCACAAATCTTTATGCTTTAGCTTCCCAATCATGCTTCAGTGCCGGTTCCAGTGGCTGGAAAAACACTGCGTCCTTCAGGGCGAGGACGCATGGCCCCTCCAATAGCGAAAAGCAGAGGCGTTCCGAGGCCGTGATAGAATGGTTGACAATTTTTCTGGCAGTTGCACGTTTGCTTGCGTTGCTATCGTGCTACTGCTCATGTCCTTTGTAGCTTCGCACTGCAAACTACCGACAATCCTACGACGATCGACGAGGCGTCACATTTTTTTTTTGTAACATGTGATTATCAATGGCTTTCCTATTAACTATCCTATTATCTTGGTTTTCTTCCCATTTTTTTGGTGCTTCCTAAGCCTCCAACAACCTTCCATATCAATGATTTGGGTAATTTCCACTAATATCTTGCCGAAAACCGGTCATACGGCTCGTGGCCGGTATGGTGGGCTGCCGCTGGTAACCGGCCGGATACCACTGGAAATTGAACCCTGTTCCCACTTACAGGAGCTCGTGCAGGTCCCGGTCCCAGGGATCAGTCCAAATCGGCAAAAATGTGTAGTAAAGTTTCCTAATTCAGCTTGCCTCACAAGCAATATTTAAATGCAGTAATTGCCGCAGCCTGTAGCTATCCAATCCAATCCAGCATGACTCACTTCCAAATGTGTATACAGAGCTGGGAGTTGAGCCGTATTTTTTTGTCAGTCTGAAGCACGACCGGCCCGATCCAACACGTGGCGGGCCGTGCCGGTACGGCACAAACGGTGAGTCGAACCGGGCCGGGCCTAGAAACCCAACCCACCGGCCGCACGGCATGGCATGGCGAATCGTGTCGTGCTCGGTGGCGGCGGCACAGAGGCACGGCAGGGCAGCCGGAGCCGAGGGCGGCATCATGAGTCGATGGAAGCCAGAGGGGGTGAGGTCGCGACGTTGCCTCCGCCGGTATCGGGCCGGCACCTTTGCCCGCCGCCGGGGGGGGGAGGGAGGAGGCTGGGAGGAGGGGCTCCGCCGTGTCAGGGTGGGGAGGGAGGCTGAGGAGGAGGGACGCCGCCACACCGGGGTGGGAGGAGGCCAAGGAGGAGGGGTGCCGCGACTGGGATATGGGAGGGAAGGGAGGAGGCGGCTGGGAGGAGGCCGGAGGGGCATCGGGTAGGGGAGAGAGGCCGGGAGGAGGGGCGCGAGGTGGGAGGGAGGGTCGATGGGAGGGGTGCCGTGCTGTGGTGGGAGGATGGGAGGAGGCGGGCAAGCGGCGGTCGGCGGAGGCACGGAGCGTGTGTGCGGTTGGTGCGGACTACGCGAGGCGAGAGACAGAGACAGAGAGAGGGAGTGTGGCGGACTGCGTGAGGTGAGACTGAGATAGAGAGAGAGACTAAGGGGGAGCCGAGTAGCCGAACGCCCGAACGGATTGATGGAATCGCGGAGGACGAATAAAGTTGGGAGAGTACCGAATAAAGTTGAGAGAGTACCGTTTAGACTTTATCAGAGAGGTAAAGTTTAAGCACAATGGTCAGAGAATAAAGCGAGCGTGTGGTCGCGTGGAGTAAAAAGTTGCACCCAACAGTCAGAAAAATAACGTTCGAGCACAACGATCGAGTCTTCGGGAGAGTAACGTTCAGAAGATCCATGTCTATAAATTCACCTCTCTTCTTTCATTACTTCACAAGCATTTAATTTCTCATTCCTTCAATATCCCTCTATACTTCTCATTTCATCCCTTTACACTCCCTATTTATTCACCATCCAAATAATATGCTACCAAGGAGCTGGAGCACCAAGGAGCTCCCGAGCAGTATGCAGAGAAGTCGTAGCACGAAAAGGGCAGCAAGACGCCTTAGTGTAAGCTCTCATTGTTGCTCCCCTAGTCCTCCTCTGGCTCCGACTCCCGTTGATGCTCGTCGGCTCTCACCAAGTATGGGAGACTACGACATGGATGACCATCATATGGACAGTACGGAGGGCTACGAGGAGTACCAGGGTGGTTCGGAGCCAACGGGGACTCCAGAATTTTCTCCCCCATCCACGAACGCCAACATTGGCGGGTCTGGACGACAGGCGAATTGCTGGAAGCACATGACCTGGAGCCAAAAATACAAGACGGCAAAACAGCGGAGATCGCAACATGTAATTATTGCAATGCTAAATTAACTGCTCGTACATCTGTAGGTACAGGGCACTTGAACCGGTACTACAAAGCATGCTTACGCAAGATGGTGGCATAGGGCCGAGGCAGAGGAGGAGGAGTACAAACGTAGCTAAACTTCGAGGCTGATGGCTCTGTAAGTATTTGGGTATATAACCCGCTTTCCGCCCGTGAGGAAATTTCTAGATCTATTGTTTCAGAAGGTCAACCGATTAAGATGGGTCAAAGTAGCGCATTCGAAAGAATGATCCAACGCTGCTTTTGCCCACAGTACCAACATGTTAGTAGGAGAACTACTACATCTGATATTTTACGGATGTATCAAAAGGAACTAGTAGAGCTAAAAGAACTTTTTCAACAAATTTAGTTTTCTTTTGTTATAACCTCAGATATTTAGACATCATCACACTAGAGAAGTGCATACCTTAGTGTTGTAGCTCATTATTTAAATGATAATTATAAGCTAAACAAAAGAGTCATAGATTTAAAGTAATAAATGAATCACACACGGGAGAGCCCATTGCCGAGCATATACTATACGTCCTTGATGATTTTAAGATAGATAATAAAATTGTTTCTATAACTCTTGATAACGCATCGGCAAACACAACTGTTATGAGCATCCTCACCCCAAGATTGCAAACATATATTGGTGGTTATGTCCTCCACCAGAGATGTGTATGCCACATCTTGAATCTTATTGTTCAAGATGGTATGCAAGCAATTAGTGCATATTTGAACAGTATCTGTGATGCTATTCGTTACCTCACAAGTTCCCCACAAGTGGTAGCTAGGTTCACAGAGTACTGCGTAGCCAATGGGAAAGAGCCAAGAAGATTTGGTCATGACATGAAGGTACTGTTAATTTAGCATTGGAGGATCCTCTTTTAGGCCATGCCGTCGTAGCAATGGAGAAAAAAATTATTAAATATTTTGGTTCTATTTCACACTTGTATTGCTTTGCTATCATTTTCGATCTTACAAAAAAGTTGGCAGGTTTACAGGTTGGCATGGAAAGAATATGTGAATGTCTTGGCCTTGATTATTCGGAAGCTTTCGCACATGTCAAAGAAGAGCTTTTTCGTATTTTCTGTATGTATCATGATAAGTTTGGCAACAGCGGAAGATCGGAGGCCTCACAACAGACGCAACAAGGAAAGACAAGCTTGACATCACACTCATGGAAGAAGCTAAAGGGCAACTCTACTTCTTCGTCCTCTCAGTCTCAGGCGGCCTCCAAGTGAAATTCTGTCTCAGAGTTGGACCACTGTTTGGAGCATGATTTTGTAAATATTGATCCTGATCTTACTGGTGGAGGCAAAGTAGACTTGCTCGAGTGGTGGAAGAACAACAAACGGATATTTCCTGTGTTGTTACATTTCGCACGAGATGTTCTCCTCGTGCCAGTGTCCACCGTCTCTTCAGAAGCGACGTTCAGCACGGTAGGATGAATAATCAAAGAGAGAAGATCACCGCTTACGCCCAGGATAGTGGAGGCAATCACATGCGCCAAAGGAAGGGAATTAGCCAAAGAGCGGCAACAACATCAACTGGAGGATCCTGAAATCGTACAAGCGTATGCTGAACTCGAAGGCATGAACGACCTAGGCATTGATAAGTAGATACTATGTACGCATGTTGTTATAGTTAGTATGTACATATATTGTTACTGTACTCTTTTCCTTACTCGAGGAATCCTACTCTGGGGCGTAAGGTTTTTAACGAGGTAATAACATTGTATTTTTAAAATATCAAAGAAATTATACTTTTTTTCTGAAATATTTACGTCATTGTGTGTCTATATTTTTATGCAACTAATTAAATTTTAACTAGTTTTTAACGAGGCGGGTACGAGAGAAAGGAAGATAACGACTGTCGCCACCATCGTCGCCGCTGCCTTTTGTCGTGTATAGTTACTTTGGGCTGGGCTTGGACTGGCACGACATGAACGCTGGCACGGCGGGCTTTGGACTGTGCTTGGGCTTGGCCGGAGACGAGGTGGGCCAGCACGGCATGACACGGTGAGATGACTGGGACGAGCCGGCACGGCACGAAGTGACACGAAGCACGATAGACTCAGGCTGTGCTAACACGGCACGGCCTAACTCCTAGCTCTATGTGTATATATACTGGTAGATATGCGTAGCGCTATGTCCATGGTCCGTGTAACTCAAGCCCCATTTGGAGCCCAAACTAGGAGCAAGAGCAGAGATGGAGAGCTCGCCGAGATCTCAAGTCAAGCCTCTTGATCAAGAAGCCCAAACGAAGACAGGCAGAAAGCAAGGAGGATGGATCACTCTCCCCTTCATAGCAGGTGCATGCTCTCTCTCTCTCTCTCTCTCTCTCTACACATGTAACATATGTATGCTATGTTTGTACGTGTTAAAGGGAGTATGATGGGGCTGGGGCTGGCCATCAACGGGACGACGAGCAACCTGCTGGTGTACCTGCTCAAGGTGTACAACGTGGAGAGCATCGACGCCGCGCAGATCACCAACATCGTCCGCGGCACGCTCAACCTCGTCCCCGTCGCCGGCGCCATCGTCTCCGACTCATACTTCGGCTGCTTCCCCGTCATCCTCGCCGGCACCGCCATCAACGTCCTGGTCCGTCGGTGCCGCCTGCCTGCTTGATAGCTCCATACTTAGTTTGCTCTCTGTTCCAAACGATACCAACCTACTAATCCACTATGGTCTTGATAACTGATTAGTTAGAGGAGCTAATTTTGACCTTCAGTTGTCTCGTCTTTTCCTGATAGATGCAATGTCCTCGTTAGAAGGCTGGAAAATCGGAAACACAGTATGACGATACCGTTTTTGGATATAATAAGAGAAAATTAGGAAAAAGTATACTATCCCCAGCTTCTTTTTCTCTTGCCTACTCCCTCTCTCTCTTGATCTCGCACGACGGTCGATGAAGATGGCACTGTTGCTACCGCCGAGGGGTTCACTGCACCCCAGTTATAGAGGGAGGCCGAGCTGACGATGGCCCGACGGTCAGCGGTGGGCGGTGCCAGAGGGCGGGTCGACAAGGCGAGGGCTAAGAAAATGTTAGATTGGAGGGGGTGGCGGTAGGGGCGGGGAAACAGCGGTGTCACGAGGCAACGAACTCACAGCCTGCTGCAGGGGGGCGGAGGTGGAGGAGGAGGTGTGCGGAGCTATGACCTGCGCGGCGGCGACAGCAACGGAGGATGGAGGCAGCAGAGGTGAGAAAAAGGGATGAGGAGGGAGAGGGAGAGGGAGGGGGAGGAGGAGGGGAGGGCAGTCGAAGGAGTAGGAGCTATACCGTTGGAATAAATTTTGACGGTATAGCATCTCATAGTACTTCTCATCCGATAAATATTTCTGGATCTATCTAAAACAGTTTTTGTGGGGACATTGAAATCAATTATGCCAGATATAATGTAGAAGCCCTATAGCTGACCATTCCCTTCTAGAGGTAGATGTTTCCTAGCAAGTTTAATTTGACGACAGTTCCATTCTTTCGTATAAAAACCATACTTATAATTCCGTTCCATTCTGGCCGGAATGGCTTGCCCTAGCAAGCAAAACGGCACAGTAGATCATCTATCCTGTACTGGCCTGGATACCGGTCAATTCTGATTAATACTGGGCCATTTCGGTACCGGCCATGTTTGGGTATTTGATTTTGGAAATTTGTAGGATTTGTCGTTCCATCTGTTCTGGTACCAGGCATAATTAAAATAACTCCTTATTTTTATGCTATGGTTATGTATTTAAAGTTAGATTTTAAGTGAAACCATGTGTGCATATAATATACTAGCCTCGTAGGCGCGGCGCAACGCCGCGCCAGCCACTGTACGTACCAAAATAAAAGAGGCGATAATTCGTGAGGAGTAAAAAAAACCGGGGCAAAATATGTATTTTCGGAAAAGTTAAAGGGTTTGTACGTAAAAAACGAGGGCCTGTAAAAAAAATCGGGGGCAAAAACGTATTTTCGGGAAAAATAAGGGTTTTTTGAAAAAAAAACAAAGGACCTGTACGTAAGAAAACGGGACCCGTGCGTAATTTCGGAAACCGCGGGGGGCTATCCTGCAAAACAGAGGGACAAAAAAATCCAGGGACCTTTTCGCGAGAACCAGGGACCTGTACGCAATTTTGGGAAAACACAGGAAATGACCTCCCCCGATCGTACGGGTTTCGGTGTACATGTTGCTGCTGGCGTCACATGAAGCGGGGATGTGGCCTCGTCCCGCGCGCGCATTTCCCCGGCTTGTAATGAGTTCTTATATATATATATACACATACTTATGAATAAATATATATCATTATATTAAAATTTTAAAATCTGAAACGGTACACTAAAATAGACTGATACCGGTGCATTCCATACTAAAAAGTAAACCGGAATAGTCTCCGGAATGAAATTGACAACTTCGATAGAAACAACGAGAGAACCGTTTAGCTCTTACTATTTGATGTGCAGCACAATTATTCAACTGCTTCGTTCATGTAACAAAGGCCATATAAATGAGGAAAACATTTCACGTGTAGTTCTCCCGTTGCGATCTCTCCATAAAACACCCATATGCATTATGGACATGGCCACTTCACATTGATGCGATGAAATTGACAACTATCAACTCTGTTTCATCCAACAATCTACATGCATATGCTCATTTCACATCCAAAAACAAAGGAATTATTACCAGTAATTTTACATGAACCCTTTTTTTCCCTGTGAACATCTGATCTTTTTTTTTCCGCTAATTTCTTGTGTGCACCCAATGCCCAGTCCTTCGTGCTGTTCACGCTCTCCGCGGCGCTCCCGTCCCTCCAGCCGCCACACTGCACGGTGCCGTCGGCCGCGTGCCAGCACGGATCCCCCAGACAGCTCTCCGTGCTGTACGCCGCGGTGTGCCTTCTCGCCATCGGCACCGGCGGGACGCGTTACAACATCGCGACGATGGGTGCGGACCAGTTCGGCAGCGCGCGCGACCAGGACTCCTTCTTCAACTGGTACTTCGTCTTCCTCTACGCCTCCTTCATCGTCGGCGAAACGGCCATCGTCTACATCCAGGACGGCGTCTCCTGGGCCCTGGGCTTCGGCGTCTGCCTCGCGGCGACGGTGTTCAGCCTCGTCATGCTTCTCCTCGGCGTGCGGTACTACCGAATGCCCGCGCCCAAGGGCAGCCCCTACACCGAGCTCGCCCGCGTCGTCGTGGCCGCCGTGCGCAAGGCTCGCGTCGACGTCGGCGCGCTTGGTCGAGTGCAGTACTACGTGGGAGACGGCGCCGTCGCGGACTCCGCCAGCGACGGCGCTCCAAGTAAAAGGTTAAGGTAGGCTGCATTCCTGTCGTTCCAAAATCCAAACGCGGCCTTATTATGTCAGAAGTGTAATGGTAAATGTATTGTTCTTGTCATCATGCAGATTTCTTAATCGTGCCGCCATGATCACTGAAAGCGACAGCTCCAGGGATGCATCAGATCGCCGTCGTTCTACCGGCTGGCGGCTGTGCACGGTGCAGCAAGTCGAGGACCTCAAGTCCCTCCTCGGCGTCTTCCCGCTGTGGTCGTCCGGCATACTCATCAGCGTGTCGATCGGCGTGATGATCGGGCTGATCATTCTGCAGGCCCTCGCCATGGACCGCTCGCTCGGCCCGCGGTTCAAGATCCCAGCGGGGTCCATCACCGTCATCTCGCTCGTCGCGTTCATCGCGGCCACCCCTGTCCTCGACCGCGGCGTCTTCCCTCTCTGGCGCAGAATCACCGGCGCGCAGCCGTCCCCGCTGCAGCGCGTGGGGCTAGGCCACGTGGTGAACGTCGCGGGCATGGTGGCCGCGGCGCTGGTGGAGCGCCGGCGGCTGGGCGTCGTGCGCGCGCACAACGGCGCCCACGAGGCGCCCGGGTGGGTGGCGCCCATGTCCGTTCTGTGGCTGCTGTTCCCGCTGGGGGTCGTCGGCGTCGGGGAGGCGCTGCACTTCCCGGGGCAGATGGCGTTCTACTACCTGGAGTTCCCCAAGACGCTGCGGAGCCTGGCGACGGCTATGGCGCCGCTACTCATCGCTATGGGCTTCTACCTGAGCACGGTGTTCGTCGATGTGGTGAGGCGGGTCACCGCGTGGCTGCCGGGGAACATAAACCAGGGGAGAATGGACAACGTGTACTGGGCCGTGGCGCTGGCCGGGACGATCAATTTCGGCTACTTCCTGGTTTGTGTTAGCCGGTACAAGTACCGAAATTGATCGAAAACGCCAAGGTTTGAGGAATGTCCAAGTTCGTCTATGTGCACACCAAGTCTTTCTAGATCAGTTCTAGTCCGAGAGTGCCAAGAATCAAGTTGTGGTTGAGAGGATACCACAGTTTGGATCAAAATTTAGCAAAGTTAGAAAAATCAACATAGGCAGATTATCCAGGTCAGGCGTACCATCTCTCCAAAGAGGTTGTTTTCTATATTTCTAGAAATTTACATAGAGGCGGATAATCCGGGTCAACCCATACTATTGAGGCGTACCATTAGTCCAAAGAGGGTTTTTTTTCGTGCCCATGGTATATTACTGTGAGGTGTATCGTCTAACTGAGGGTGTACCATTGAGGCAGATGATCTGGGTTGAGGCGTATCATTGAGGTGTATCATCTCTCTAGAGATGATGTTTCTGGATAAGTTGAGAGGTGGATGATATGGCCCGAGGCGTACCATTGGTCCAGAAAGATTCAATTTGAATGAAGCATTGAGGTGGATGATCTGGGTTAAGATGTATCATTGACTCATACCATTGTTCCATAGAGGTTCCATGAAATGATTTCACTAAGGCAGATGATACGATCGAGGCGGATGATTTGGCTTAGGTGGATTATGTGGGTGGAGGCATATGATCTGGGTTGGCTTAATGGCTAATTTTTGAACCATTGGAGGTATGAAAAATTGAATCGAGGAGGATGATCCAGGTCGAAGCAGCTTATTCGGGTCTACAGACACTTTTCAGAAAATGTCTCAAATGACTATTTTTTTATTAGATAGGCTATATAAGTGGACCATGGACATTCAAGATGTGACTTTCTTGACTCAAATACAGTGGCTTGCATATGGATGAGTTGGAGGGCACTCAAGAGCTTTAGGTTGAGATTTTGAGAGTGTGAGAGAGTAGATTAGACCTTAGTGTGCATCACTCATAGTTGCTTGACCTTGCGGGGTTCAAGTAACGTCCTTAGACTTATTTTTCTTGGAATTTGGTTATTCCTAGATGGCTTGGAGATGTGCTCTTAGTGACCTTCTAAGGAGGAGCTTATAGAACTTACCAGTAGGTTTGTGAAGGTTTGGAGTCCACCTACCTAGAGAGGACTACTATGAGTTGATTGTTTGGATCCTTGAGAAGATTCAAGTAGGATTTATACTATTACAATAGCACTCTAACGAGGATTTGGGAGATCGGTGAATCTCCAAGACCTCGGTAAAAATTCGATTGTCTCTTGTCACTTTTTTGTTTTCGTGCTTAAATTCTTTTTCTTTCAATTCCAATATTACTAGACTTGTATAGGATTGAACTTAGGTTGCAAAGCTTCACTAGCATATTTAGAAATTAATTGAATACACTAGCAAACCATAGGCACTTAGGTTGGAACTAGTTTCTAGGTGGCTCTAAATTTATTAAATTTGGCCTAGTTTGAAAAAGATACCCAATTCATCCCTCCTCTCTTGGGCATCCGATCCACTTTAGCAACGGCCAACATTAAGTAATAATTTGATAGAAGTAGAAGATAACTATGTGGTACAATATTGCATTGGAAAGGGTAGCAACCAAGATGGATCGATCAAGAATTGGGTTTACGGCTAGCGGTTGAAGTAGAAAATCTACAGCGGCTTGAAGAGATCGAAGACACATGGTTTGGTGGGGCAACCAGGGTGTGAGGAAAGATAAGTTCAAGGTAGGTCGTCCGTGGTGTATCGGTGTATATGTGAGCAAGATACTCTAATACTATGTAAACTAATAAGATAATTTACCGCACACATAATCAATATGTTGTTTGAGATTAAATTAGAGGTATATGTGTATGCATACATTTTAGAAAAGAGTAACTAATGGACGAAAAATGTGGGCATGCAGCTATATGATCCATGTATAATTAAGAGTGGTTACATTTCTAACAACCCCAACAACTTATTATGCTCAATGATTTTCTTTATCAAAGTCTATACTTCAATTATGTTCCTCAAGTTGTATTTTCCTTAAAGCTTCTATTGTCATTACAATGTTTATGACGTCTTAAAATTTTAAATATCCTACAAGATAAGTAAATATATTCTCAAACATCTAAAGTACATTATTTGATAATACAAACTTTCAAACAAATCTAGTCATGCAAATGTACGGGCCATCCTACTAGTTTTTGAATAAAACAAGGAAAGAACAAAATGCATAATCATGATAAGCAAAAGTAATCATCTATCATAAATAAGACATTGTTTCTTGACAAAATTTACAGCTTTTTCATTATACCCAGGAAACATAAGCATAATGCCTACCTCATTCTTAATTGAATGCCAGAGCTCGTGGCCAATTTTTTTAATAAAAACTCTAAATAGACGAGGAAAAATGAGAAAGAGAAAATGGGTGTTTCAATCCGTCTGCAGGATATCTGGAAGCAGAAGGCAAAACTGGCTAGGTAACTTCGATAAAGATTGCAGAAGCACACATACAAATCTGTCTCTCACATTAGCAACCAAATGTAAGCAGCTATTATAAGTTAATAGTACGATAGAGAAGGGGAAGAATAGTACGAAGCAATCCAACTCCAAACTTCCACGGGCACACTAATTAACTCTGTAGCTTTCCTGGAAATCCTGTACGAAGAACGACATGCGAAAAATAGCACATGTTTGAGCGTGCTTGCACCTAGTTTTCGCTGCCAAACTTTGACAATTGACATTGATCCTATCCTGATTGGAACTGAAGTGGGCAGAGCAGGAGATGTGTCCTGGGAACCAAGGACTTGATCCCTGAATTCCTGGCGCAATCCTGCTCCTAGGTTTAGCCATGTTGTGATGTAGAGACAGGTACATGTTCCTTTCGCGCAACGCGGAACGGCGCACGCGCGTCACATTGGGTGCTCTCTGAATCTGAGAGTTTTGGTGGATGATTTTGTCAGTCCATTATTTACAAGAACTGAAAATCAAGTTCAATTCTTCCTTGTGGACTTCCACAACATCAAGAATCTTTGTAGGGGGTGAGCTTCTCCACACAATGGAAAGAAACTCTCCAAATCCATCCTGTCCCATTCTTGATTCTTTCACACACAAGGATTATATAAAAAAGATAAAGGATGCAGATCTTACCTTCCTAAAGGGAGATCACAAAGATTTGGTGAGGTTTGCCTGGCCACTTTAGCACAAGCAGATGTGCCCAAGGCACTGCACTATGCATCATTTGTGTTCTCTAGATCTAGAAGCAACTCAGCAACCTTGCTGGGAATGAGCTCACAGCATCAGGTATATGCTGCAGTTTGTGCAGCATGATTTGCTGCAGTAAAAGGATGCAGAAGGATTAAGGCCACACAGTGAATTGACAGACATGCAGGAGGACCACTGTCTGAAGGCTTTGGCAATCCATTTCTACTACATTATGTAGAGAGGACCACTGAGGCATTAGGTGCTAGATCCAGAGTAATTAGCATGTCACCAAACATAGGGTTAATAGTGCCATCCATTATTCCCTAGTAGCCCACCATTTTGGTCCAGGTTATCAACACATGAAATTCAAAAGGCAAGGCACAGGAAGAGATCCCAGGTTGATAATATCATTAGCTCACCAATAAATTATGAAGTCAATTGTACAGGATATATACAAATGAGTGCTTTCATGCTCTTTAAAAGAAGACTAAGAGGTTCTTTCTAAGAACTTAGGGTTAATAGTAGCACTGATTTTATACTTTTGAAAGCGAAACTATACATATCGTAAGGTACATACGTGATTACTCGTAGGCCGGCGAATGGCACAGGAGGCATTTAACTCCTTGTTTACTTTGGGAGTTGTACATGTACACCTATAGAAATATGTTTCTAGTGCTTCTGCTGCCCGATTGAGCTGTGCTCGCATCATGGCCTAATCTTGCACAGTTCAAATCCAGGTAGCTGGTGCCCATGGCTTTGCGCCTCCGCTTCGCCTTGTGCCCAAAACTACAGCAAATCAACAATGTTGTGAGCCCATTTCTTTAACAAAGATAAAAGGAACAATGCATGCCATGGGCATGATCCCAAGATCAAATTAAACTCCTGTTCTTCTCCAATGTTATTTTCAGGAAGGACAGCAACAACACTAGGATTGTTCCTTTCGTAACTGTTGTTTGTAGAAATGCAATAGGATATGTAGTGCGTTGATGTCAGCTGGTTGATGCTGACAAGGATGATGAGACTCCCAAACTGAGCCAGTCGAACAGAAGAGCACGGTGGCATGTCAATCACAAGCTCGAGGATAATTGCGTGCAAGAGCTATCGTTCCGACCAGTTAGGGGTGAAAACGGATCGAATTCGATCGGATATTGCTTATTCCATATCCTATCCTATATTTTTTCTCGGATTCAGAGTCAAATACGAATAGTGCCGGATACGAATACGAATCCAGATAGTATCGGTCACAGATACGGAACGAATACGGAGCGGATGCGAATACGATAACGAATATTTCGTCGGATATTACGTAGGAATACAAAAGGCATATATAGACGGGTAGAAAATGTAATGTAATAAATTAGTTGAAAAAACTATCAAACCCCACATGCAAACATACAGTTTTTTGTGGAACACTTTGGGGTGATCAGCAAGTTTATGTATATATAGACTGGTAGAAAATTTAATGTAATCTAATGTAACAAAAAACATATATAGATTGGTACAAAAGGCATATACAAAAGGCTTCTCCAACTGGACAATACCACCAAAGAGTAATTGTGATGGATCCGACTATCCGAATCCGAGAATCCGACTATCCGAATCCGGATATCCGAAAAATATATCCGGGTATTATCCGATAAAATCCCGGATAGTATCCGTATCCGTCGGATAGTTATTTTCCGAATCCGAATCTGTATCCGATAATTATCCGACATAACTATCCGAATCCGACTCCGAATCCGATAATTATCCGACATAACTATCCGAATTCGATCCGACTCGGATTCGGCGGTCGGTCGGTCGGAAAATATCCGATCCGTTTTCACCCCTACGACCAGTGTATTCCGGTGAGTGCCTGTATTTTCGCTGCGAAAACGACGTTAATTACGGCGTTCGAGAGTTGCCCGACGAATCAGAAATTGGTCGCATCAAGAACAGGTACTTAGGAATCACTGAATTCTTGAGATAAGGAAGTTACTTAGGACACCTTAAAACAACCGGTATTTCACTTTGCAGGGAAAACAAATACGAACACAGAGATGCAATAGACATAATCAAGCAAACCTCCTCCAGCTATAAGCATGAATCTCTGCAAGCTGAACACCACTGACAAGCGAAACCGGCTTGCGATAGAGGTATATATATTCAGACAGTTTGTGCTCGGTGGAGAAGACGGGCACATGAAGAACCATCCATCCAGGTATGGCGCCATTGGATGGTAATGCACGTGCCCTGCTTCTCCACCGTGCACAGGCACCATCTCTCTTCCTCTCTAACCTCCATTGCCCGGAGGAGCCAAGAAAGCGAGTTCGACATATGCACTGAATACCTTCTGAGCTCCCCAGATCCCATCCTCTGACTCCTTGTATTTATAGAGCAGGGGGCCGGTTTACTCCCGTGGGTGCTACTGTAGGGAGGCACGCACTCGCTCTCTCTCTTTTGTCAATCGGACCTTAAGAGTCTAACCGGATTTTACTACTTAGACCATAGGACTAAGTGGACTAGGCACTAAAATTTATGGGCTGTATTTGTGCAAGCCCTTAAGTAACAACTTTATAGGTGGTATTGAGTCATCTCTCTAAAAAAACTAGTTCAATAAGTAGAAACTCTCTCACACTTATAAGTTATATTTCTTCCTTTTCCACAACCCAGGTGAAACTAAACTTAACATTCTCTCCTCACACATTGGTTGTGACATGTTAGACGCTTGGGCTCTAATACCAATTGTTAGGGAATTTGCTCAGGGTCTAGACGAGCAATGAACTTCTAACTTCTAGATCATGCACGTAAATACAAGTAAACACAGATTAATTTCTTCTTTTTGCGACGTGATGCTCCGTCTACGTTCTTTTCATTTTCTTATACAGAGAAGCAACATATAAGACTTGGAACCAATGACATACCATGCTAAGAGTCCGACATGAATACATCTTGACTTTCTTTTTCACAACTACTCTAAATCCTAAATGGATTATGACTCCTGACTTTTTACGACTACGACTGCTACAATACTTTTACACAACTACGACTGCTACAGTACTTTTACGATTATGACTTGACTTACGGCTGCTATAGTGCTTTTATGACTACGACTTGACTTACGACTACTATAGTACTTTTATTGGTCGTAGGTTGCCGTGATCGTAGACATACTCTGATTATAAAGTCGATCAGACTTGAAGATAACTATATTAAACTCTATCATCTCTCTCTGGTGACATGAACTAGCAGCTGCTTTGTACAGTAGTAGGTGTATACGTACACATGGCCAGCTGGGCAGTATAGCTACAAGAGCTGCTGTGCAATAACTAATTGGCAAGCATGCTGTGGTCCAATCTGTGAAGGCAGTAAGTGCTCTTGCATCTGCAATTTCAAATAACAGCCAACTAGCAGGACTTCCAAATGACATCTTCGAAGCCATGCAGTTAGACTTTGTAAAATTTTAACCATCAATGTTTTTATAACTATCTAGATTAAATGTATGAAAATTATATCGCTATATTTTTAATGTTAATTATAGTTTCATTAAGCTATTCTGAAAAGTAATGGCCGAATTCATATCTGGGAAACCGTAAAAAATCAACAACATCATTTAGAAAAGCAAGATTTAGAATAATGGTATAGATTTAGAGGTTAGAATTAAACCCGCACATATATAGTCTCCCATTCGCTAACTTTGGCATGTCCGGCAGCTAAAAGAGGCTTTCGGCAATATAATTTGGCCATACGCCTGATTGACATTTTTTTTGTATGATCCTCTCATTCGCTGCAGGACACATCCACACGTGGAAGATATAAAACCATTATCTACCTTCACTAGCTTGATTAATCTATATATATATATATATCCACCTGCGTGCTCTCGTCCCGATCTGCGCTTGATCGTTCAAATGATAATAATAATAATAATAATAATAATATGCTTGATGGAACTAACGTGAGCACGCACGAACCTCGTAGGATCGTTAGCAGAAATTGACTTCTAATCCAAGTACGTTGCATCGCGCATGTGACGTGCTTCAGTTAGTAGGTTTGCGATGCGTGTGAAAAATATATAATGACCATATGCAATTATATTACTACGTATGGCAAACTTTTGAGAATCATATGGCGGAGAGAGAGAGAGAGCGCGCGCTCTGTTGAATTGGTACCTAACAAGAGGTCCATGGCTGCTACTACATGGACCGCCTGGTCTGAGCTGCCCATTGTTAGATTATCGAATACGAATATTTTTGAATACGAATTTTTGTTTACCATATTCATATTTTTTTGGATACGAATATCGGATAAAACAAATTATTCGTTACCGTTTTTTCACCCCTAGTTGAGGTGGTAGAATGGAGCGCGAAAAGGAAAGAGCGGTATAATGGTGTTTTTAGTTGACTTTCTTGACGGATAGCATTGGACGGTGGTGGCAGAAACAAACAACACCCTAATGGACAAGTGGAAAATTTGAAACTGTGTATTTTTCTAGTGGCGTAACAAAGAATATATTTCACTTAATAGAACAAAAGGTTCTGCTGAAAATATAGTTTGAGGCTACATTTTGAGACCCGGCTGAGAACAGTACATACATAATACCACACTTGGTCTTGTTCCAATCGACTTTAGTTTGTAGCTATGATTGTTAGCTTTTGACTAGAATTGTACTATAGCGACTATTAACTCTTTTGAGTCATTTAATTGAAAAATAAAAAAATAAGAAACAATAAAAAATATTGTTATATCTTTACGGATAATATAAAGAAACAAGAAAAACGGAAAATGCCGAAAAACAAAAAAGACAAAGAAAAAACCAATATATCTTAGATGACTTCTGAAAACCAAAAATTAGAAAGCGAAGCCACTTAGAACGGCGCTTAAGCCTACATTGATCTTCTCGAGTGAGTAAGGACCAAGTGCCACCTACGAGCCTGACCAGTTAGTTGCCACTACGGATTTGACTTGAGAGGGTCACTAACTCCGGAGATAGCATCATAAGTACCGTTAACATTATATAAAGGCCAGAGAAGTACAAGTCGTCTGCATTCTCTAGCTAGCTGTCCATATTTTTCATTAAAAAAATGTGTGAAGCAAGCTATGATGACCTATGACTCATGGGCATAAAACAAAGCATCATATATGGTACGCAGTAGATGCTAGAAAACCAAGAATTGATGAGATGCATATAGACTAGAATGATTCGATAAGGTGGAAATCCAAATGCCATTAGCTCCTTGAAATGTTCCGTCTTTATGTAAACAAAAAGGAGGAGAGCAATCCGACAAAATCCCTAGCATCAAGGAGGGGTCTTGAGGGTACCAGGCTCGCGTCCTGTCCGTTCCAAAGGCACGGCAAAAGGGGGCGTTGGATACTGCACCAGACGCTTAGGATCAATTTTGATGAAATTTTGACGATTTTAAGTTTACCGTGAGATAACATGATTTTATCTTCTACCTTGGTATTGACCATCCAGATCTGACCCGTCAGCTTGGATTGATAGAGTGGTACTCCCCTGCCCTGACCCCGGAAAGGTCGGAATTTTTTTGTATAAATAATCTATTTTTTTATTCGAAATTACGAGGGATAAATAAGAGCCAATGTAGACCATAGGGAGAGAGGGGATAGGTGAGGAGGAAGGAGGTAGGAAGGGCATTTTCTCCTAGATGTATAGATAAACCGAGGAGGGACATTTTGTATTTTTGTTGTTGTATGCATTTATTGATTTTGTTGCGGCCTTTTTCTCTAATGTTGCACAATTGTTGTAGCATCTTCTCAATTTGTTGCAGGTTTTTGGTTGTTGCATTTTTATTATAAAAATATTGCAAACGTTGTATGATAATGCTACACATATTTTAGGCTTTTTTGTTGCATATGTTGTACGATAATATTGCAATCGTTGCCGTAAAATGTTTCAGGAAAAGCGTACGATGCTAGTGTCGGATTGGACTTCTAGACGCTAGCTACTCCCTACATATAATTCGAAGGCATCATTTGTCAAAAGCAAATCACATAGAGACATTACGTTTAAAATGCCTTTTACATGTCTTTTCACCTCTTTTTTTGTTTGTTTCAAAGGACTAAGAAAAGGTTTGAATACTTTTCAAAACAAATCGCTACCAGATTTTTTCCCCTTACAGATCATGTACCCACCGTCATTAGATATAGATCACCGTAGGATACGTACGATCAATTTGGTCACTAATATATATGAAGGTATTCAGATTGACTGCATAAAAATAATTAATGATATTGCATTTGTCTTGAAAAATATTTTCCTTATATACACCCTCCGTTTTTTTACTTGGTGTTTTAGGCTTTTAACGGTCTTCAACATGCAACTTTGATCGTTACTTTTTATAAATTTACACTAAGATATACTAATAAAATTATAATATTATAAACGTATTTTAACTACAAATATAATGATATAATTTTCGTATGGCCAATCTAGATAGTTTTAAATCTATTGATGATCAAACTTTCTAAAATTTGACTGCACAAATTCTAAAAAGTTAAGTAAAAAAAGAACAAAGCGAGTGTAATTTTTGTTAATTTTACTAGCACATTATGATTAAAAAACGTATTCAAAGTCTTGCCTGGAGGTGGTGATCGGTAGTGAAAAACGAAGGCCGTATTACGTGATCTTTCCGATCTGCTTCAAGATTCACACACGCTGACCTAGCTCTAGGCTGGAGGTGACGGCCTTTCTTAACACTGATAATAATAATTTGTTGTCGAAAGAACGAAAACTTTATCTTCATGGAGTGTATGAAAATCTTTCCTCATGCGATGCAGCAGCTCAAATGGCGGCTTTATTTCAGCAGTGAAATGAAGTAGTGAGAGGACGGGGGAAAAGAGATAATGGAGGAGAGGCTGACAGGTGCCCCCTCCCTCCCCAAACATTTAAAAAAAAACACGAAGTCGTATTGCTCACAATACATCATGAGTGCTGATATTAGTTTCTCAACCAATGATAAGTTCAACAGAAACTCTCTAAGCTATTCAGTCTCAACAGTAGTTGTGTCAAGTAAAGTTTTGTTTCTATAGTTGACATCGTCAATATGATCTGTTTGTAAGACCTCAATAAAACTTCAGCACAAGTTAAAGTAAACACATAGCCACTTATAGCTTTGATCTCATTCGCATCAAAGATCCAATTAGAATCACTATATCCTTCTAATGCAGAAAGGTATCTAGTATAATAAATTCTAAAAGATATTGTGCCTTTCAAGTAACACAACACTATTTCAAGTGCCTCCCAGTATTCATCCCCTGGATTGGACGTAAAACGACTTAATTTGCTCACAACAAATAAAATGATAGGTCTTGCAGCTTTTACTAATATCTCAATCGATCTTTTTCTAGCCTTTAGTTTTTTCGAAGCTTAATGTTCGTACTATAGGACGTTGGAGAAACTTTTGCAGTTTTCAAAATTGAACTGGCTCAATATTTTCCAGCATAATAAGATTGGTTGAAAGTTATCACATCCTCGTTCTTGATCAATTTAACATTCAGAATGACATCTGCCTCTCTCAAGTCTTTCATATCAAAGCATCGAGATAAGAAAGATTTGACCTCGTCAATTACGACAGTATTTGTTCCAAATATAAGTATGTCATCCATATACAAACACAAGATCACTCCTTAACCCCTACCATAACAGTAATATACATATTTATTAGCTTCATTCATAACAAATCCAGCGGATGTCAAAGTTTTGTCAAACTTCTCGTGCCATTATTTAGGTGCTTGTTTTAGGCCATACAAGAACTTTAATAATTTGCATACCTTATTTTTCTATCAAAAAACCATAAAACCATCTAGTTGATTCATATAGATTTTTTGCCTCTAACTCTCCATTAATCAAAGCTATCTTCACGTCCAATTTGATGAACATGTAGACCATAGAAAGATGATAGCGCAACGAGCACTCTAATGGTGGTTAGTCTGGCGATAGGAGAATAAGTATCAAAGAAATTTTATTCCTCTATTTGGGTGTAACCCTTAGCCACAAGTCTTGCTTTGTACTTCTCAATAGTACCAGCAAGTCTTAGTTTGTTTTTAAAGACCCACTTATATCCTACAGGTTTACACCTGATAGAACGATCAGTGATCTTCCAAGTCACATTAGCCATGATACAGTCCATCTCGCTATGGACCACCTCTTTCCAATAATCAGCATCAGAAGATGCATGTCTTGGAGAGAGTCTTTGGCACATCATCCACGAGGTATACAATAAAGTCGTCACCAAAGGTTTTATCAACCCTCTGTCTCTTGCTCGTGCGAGCAGCCTATGCGACTAGATTGTTATCCTCATAGGAGATATCACATATTGGCTCAAAAACGGTGGGAAGTTCAGAAGTTTAATTATTCTCACTTTCAATTCGAGGAGTGGCAAGAGCTCCACCTTATAAATTGGTCTCCTCCACTTTGCCTTAGTAATATGGTACTAAACCATACATACTTTGAAATTATAGAAAATGGGCATCACTCAAATGAGCATATTTCTAATAGAAGACATTGTCTAATTCCTCAAGACATAACAGAGAGACTATTGGGAAGGCCATGGGTGGCGCATGGCCGGCAAAGGGTGCAAATGGAGAAGATAATTTTCGTTTGACCGACCGATCAGTCAAAGACATTTAGGGCAAATACAGAAGGGAGAAATGGATATCCATCACTATTCTTGTCTGACTCTGGCTGGGAAAAAATACGGATAAGATAGGGATAAGTGATATTTATCCATATACTCTGATTGCACCCCTACTGTCTAACGTATACTCTGATTGCACCCCTACTGTCTAATGGCATATGTATGGATATAGGGATGCAAATGGGGCGAATAATTTCTATCCAAATAACTAACCGTAGTTTTTTTGGAGCGAATATGGAAAGGAGAAATAGATATCCAACATTATTGTGTCATACTCCGACTGCGAGTAAAAAATGCGGATAGGATACGAGATATGTGATATTCGTCCGTATACTTTGATGGCACCTCTACTGCCTAATGTCATGTGTAAGGGTATAAGGGGTGCAAACCGGGTGGATAATTTCTGTCCAAAAAATTGAGCTAAGTTTTTTGAGTGAATATGAAGAGAGAAATAGATATTCAGCACTATTTGTGTCCAATTACAACTTAAAGAAAAAATACAAAATAAGATCCAAAATAAGTTATATTCGTCCGTGTCCGCTTTCACCTCTACTAATACCCCCAACATAAATCCTTCCCCTCGCTCTACTCTTCAATCGTGTCAAACTTTCAATTACAGCCATTGGATGGCGTGGATTGATGGCTGGAATGCATAGATGGCAGGACCAACTCTCAATTACCACCGTTAGACTTAATTGATCGGATGGTCAGAAGTAAACTGGGGACATGAAGTGGATAAACCTAGCAAATAATCAACTCGTGCTTTTTATATTAGTATAGAAATGATATTTGTTTGGATTTTTTATCTCAAAAAAGCCCTATGATATTTCACGTGTCTTTCTTGTGAACTACCGTAAGTCGTTTGTCCTACATATTCTATTGGTCCCCACTAAATCCACTACCTAAAAGCTAGCCTGTGGCCAGATGACTACGTGCAGATGAGTTCCTAACTCACTAAGGTTCAAGTCCTAGACTTTATTCTAGTGTCTAACAATTTTATAAGCATGTGTGTTCAATGAGAAAGCATGTGCTCACGCTTCGTGAGGACTTGAGCAACTTCATCCGGAAGGGGCTTGCAGGTGTGTGTACATATATGGTGTGAGTTGATTATGTGCACCTTATACTCTAAAAAAATCCATTAACAGTAATTAGTGCTAATTTTCTCGTGTCTAACGTAGCCACTTCATCTGTATTGTTTTCAACCTTAGAACGAGTATTGAGAGATATAGATCGGACGTGAATGGCTCATTTGATTTGTCCTAGTGGCACGATAAATTCCAACGAATCCCGAAGCAGAGCGAACCACGGTTGAGGAGCCGCGGGAACACCACTTGACGAACAACACCCATGCGGGGAGCCCAACGGACAAGGGAGATGAAGATTTCAAGAGCAGTTGCAGCGCAGAGGGTTGGTGAACCTGCTTTGTATCGCACACACCATCTTAACTTACGGCCCTTGCCCCCCTTCAAAATAACCCTAAAAAGAACACCAGTAACATTTTTTTCCTCATATGAAGTATGGTTGATTCAAGAGTCATGAACTTCATCTCAGCTTACTGAATCGTGATCGAACAGCTACATTCGACACTAATTGGATGTATTGATTTGAATTTATTATTTGCTGCACCGAAAAGCTCCAATAGTGCAAGACCAAAGTTATGTCCCTTTAGAGATCATATGCAGGTACAACGTTATGCCTGAGAGATTTCCATTGGAACGTCACTATGAGCAGCACTTTGGTGGAGGTTCTTTCTCAGGCTCATCGTCGACAATCAAAATGCCCTTCTTTGGATGAGCTGGTGACAAGCCATCTGCGCTGTTTTTTCTTTTCTCTAATAACCCTGCATATCAACGGTGATAAAGTAAATAGAAATTTACCAAAAACACAACTTGAGAGCTTGAAAGCAAACCACCAATCAATGGGCCTGTTCTTTTGGGCTTTTGAAATCAGCTTTTGGCTTTTGCTACAATACCTAACTTTCAAACGAAATATTTTCTCAAGATGGGGTCTACAAGTTAAACGATCTACACGTTAAAAGCCCAACATCTGTACCAACCAAAATCGCAAGTAAGTATCTGTCTTTCCGTAATCTGTACCGTAAACAGCCAAAATTCAAAATTTTCAACCAAAAACCATAAGCCGCAGCCGAAAAGAACAGGCCCAATGAAAGTTACATGACTTTCCAACCCCCAAAAGAAAGTAACAGTTCCGTGTTTATCAGAAAAAAAAATTGTATGATTCCAATGCCCAATGTACAAGCATCAATAAGAAATTGTTGGTTTTATGAAGAAACTGTTTAATTCTCCGGCAAGAAGTCCAGAAGACCAGTAGGATCAAGCAAGACATGCATATCAAACCGCGATATAAGTAAAAAACATTCCAGTGGACAAAGTGCATAACTGAAAAAACATACCTTGATATAGATACTCAGTATACAATGGCAAAAATGTGAAGCTCAATAATAATAAAGAGCCAATATAAAACAAAACTCACGCTTTGCTATATCACTGAAGACATCATCGATTCCAGTCCCTGCTTTGGCAGATGTAACAAAGAGAGTTGCCCCAATACTGTCTGCATAGCTGCAGATGCACTAATTACAATTACTTAAATGTAATAATTCTAGAACAGACTATATTAGAACTAAAGAAGACCACCTAAAAATCAGTATTACAAATTTGAGAATAGCGAGAGTGCTATTGCGGTATTGCCAATTGTCATATGTTGCAACTATACTCACAAATAGGGCTATAAAAAAAGCTCGAGGTTCGCGAGCTGCTCGAGCTCAGCTCGCTCTAGGCTCGATTCGAGCTCGGCTCGAACTATAAATGAGCCAAGCTCGGGCTTGACTTTGAGCTCACGAGCTTCAATGAGCCAAACTCGAATAGCTCGTTAGTGCTCGATTCGAGCTTGAATATTGATACATGTTAACTTTTACCGAGCTTAGTCGAGACAAGCTCGAGCTCGAGCTTTTTTTATTATTGAAAATTAGTGTACGTTAAATTGTTTTGACTGTTATCGAGCTTACTCAAATCGAGCTCAAAGCCCACTCGAGCTAGGCCCGAGCCGAGCTCGAGTCTAGGTCCAGATTCGGACCCTAACTCAAGCTCGCTCGAGCATCTACCGAGCTCAAACTTGGGAGGCCAGGCTCGCTCGAGCTCGGCTCGTTTACAGCCCTACTTACAAATCTGAATTGTTTAACCACTACATATAGTACACCGCAATGTTTTTTTTTACTTAAAGGACAAATCCTTGAGTGTTCATTGTACACAGTACATTGTGTGGTAGATAAGCAAACTGAATAGCAACAGTGCCAATGTACTGGAACTACATAAAGCATTTCTGCAGTGCTCATTTTCTTTCTTTCTTTTTTACTCGAGTACCAAGAACTTGTATTGTAGACAAGCAAATTAAAGAAGGTGAAACTCTAAACTATTAGCCTCAAAACCTGAACCCTGAAATTTTATTGCCAGAGAACCTATTTGCGGAGTTCCATGGAAAAGAAATAGCAACTCCACAAATAGATATTTATACTGGCTCTGGCTTGTGATGACATAATTAGTTCAGAGTTGGGCTGGAATCAGGCTAAAAATATCTATAAATATTGGTCACATGCTTAATTATAACAAAGAGGAATACCTTGTCGCATCTTGAGTGTCTATGTTCTTCAATCTAACCAGATCACCTTTATTTGCCGCAACAGCCATAACAATATCCTTATTTGCCATTTGTTTAAGCTCTTTCACCCACTTTGTGACGCGAACAAAAGTATCACTATCTGTGATGTCATATACTAATAGAGCAGCTGCAATGGTGAAAAGGAGATGGTGAGGAAAAAAGATCAGTATTGAATTATTGATCCACATATTTATATTTTCTGATCAAAATGAGTAACAAGAGGAATGCACCATCTGCATCACGATAGTATATGGGACCTAGCGCGTGAAACTTCTCTTGTCCAGCTGTGTCCTGTGAACCAAGAAATAGTAATTACTGAAAAAGTTGCTGATGAGACTCAAAAGTAAATATTATCAAGTGCCAACAGTAACACAGCGATGCCTTATTATATTCTATAAAAGAGGCAGTAACTGGTAACTATAATATTTCTGTTGATGGCACAAATAAACTAAGGACAAAGGTTTCTGATTTCAGAATTCTGACAAACATTTCAGATATCTGTGCAGGATACCCTGGAGCTATGCATAGAATTTTGACAGTAAAAATCTCAGTCAGAACTCAGAATTACTCTGTAGCATGCTTGCTAAATTCTCTAAAAAAGAAATCGCACGTAGTGTACATAAAAGTGAAGGTCCAATCAATTAATTGTGTATAATATCAACGTGTTTAATTTTTATATGTAAACATAGATCCACAATCATTCCCACTGCCACGAAAATTGTGGCTCAAACGGTTTACCTTGCTAACACTAAAAGTTTTGCATGACCAGAAATAACCATGGTTACCAACTTTCCAATAAAGAATTATTTCATGACATAAAACTAATAGTTGGTCAAGAAATGCACACATAAAAAAGCAGAAGCTTTATTAGTCATGAATCATATCTAAACCCAATATGATATTGAACTCACATTCCTCATACACTTAATAAAAAAAGTAGCCAAATTAGGCTGCAGTCCAGAGGAGTCAGTGAGTCACAAAATATGGTACAGATTACCCCCCCTCCCACGACAAAATTAAGAAACAATTTTCTTTACAAAAGTGTGCAACTGAAACTAATGCATATCAAAGAGATGACAACGCACCCATATAGAGAGCGTAATAGGCACACCTTCAACAACAAGGCGCTTTGTCAAATAAGAAGCTTGAACCGTTGCTTCCTGTTTGTCTGAGAAGACATTATTCACATAACGCAGCACAAGAGATGTTTTCCCTACTCGCCCTGTAACAAGGGAAAATAGCATAACAGTATTAAAGGTTGTTAATTTGTGTGAAAAAACTGGAAACCTATTCAACTGCACAGCCATAGATAAATTTGCATATAATCGAGTACCTGAACTAGGGCCAGTTTATTCTAACTTAAAGCTCAGGCTTGTCACTAAGATAAGTTTAAGGGCCACATGGTCAACCAATATATTAGCAGACAGCTTAAACACCTCTTCCATAGAAAAGCAGAAATCAGTGAGAGTAGCTCACAGCCTCACAGTCACAGGGCTTATGGGTTTGCAAGGGCTTATAGGCTAAGCCTAATAAGTCCGCCTACAGGGTAAACCCCAATAAGGAAAACATGCCAACATGACAATAACACTGCTTGTTTGTCTAGTAACGCCAATAAATCACTAAGAGTCTATAGCTCCATGCTCCCATCATTTTTTAGCCCAAACCAGTGACCATCCTGATAATATCATATTATCATGCTACCCTTGCTAGTCTCATCCGGATTACCATGCCCATCCGTAATCCGCGCCCACTTGCCGACAAATATACCAAAACGAGGCTTGCAATGTTCTTCCTTCGAAACCCCTTTCCAAAGTAGTACACAAATTTATCAGAAAATCACCCGCATGATTCCATCATTTAATCATAAAAGTCCATCTCCTAATCTCACTGTCCCCACCATTGCTGCTAGCACTGATCCTCTTTCTATTACATAAGAACACCATCTGTCTGTTTATTTCACTCTTTATCAAACCATCCATGGGGTAAGACGTAAACCCTAGATTATCAATAGCACGCACTAAAAGAGGGGGAAAACATAGACGGGACAAGCGAGATTCTCCCAAACATCGCAGTGATCGCTGATGTGCGCTAAAATCAACAGGAGGATCGTAATTCGGCACAAATGCTCACGGTTCTGCTATAAGTGCAAGGATCGGAGGATCGGAGGGGGACCGGGCCGTACCGTCGCCAAGGAGGACGAGCTTGAAAGAGAGGCTGGGAGGCCTCGAGCCCATCGGCGGCGAGAGGTGGAGGCCTCGAGGAGGATCTAGATTCTAGAAGCTTCCAGAAACCCCCAGATCGTCTTGCTTGCTTGGGAAGGGTGCTTGCTTCTTTTGCGTGTGCGCCCGAGATTGGATGGAGACGGGAGGAGACCTCTCTCTCTCTCTCCTTCTTTGTTGTTGAGACGGCGACGAGGCTTTTCCGCGACGGGAGAGATGGGGGAATCGTAGAGAACAGATGCAGCCTTGCACGTATGCAGGCCAGGTCGCCCAAAACGGGTACGCGCTAATTCCAGGCCCAAAAGGTCCTCCTCTGCTTTCTTTTAAACTTGCTGTTTATGCCTTTTAATTTTTGCTATTTTTTAATTGGTATTAGAGAAATAATTTCACCTCTTTATTAATGGGGCCCACTCTATAAAAAACATCTGCTTACATATCAGAAAGTGCAATTACACTCGCATAGGACCATTGCACCCTCCACTTTTACTCATAAGGTAGCTATCCTTAATGAGCATTCTCGTCATTTGTATAGGCCCAAGAACCTATAAATACCTCATATTTCCCTCATTTGGAGGAGAGAGCTCTCTTGAGCTCGCATAAGCAATAAAGAAACATATTCAAACTAGTGAGCCCTTGAGGACTCCCTCCCTAGAGGTAACCCCCGTGGGCTCACTGATAGGAGTAGGGTGGTGCTCTCGGACCCCCTCGAACCTGTGTAAATTTTCGTATCATTTTTACTATCGTGGACTTGACCCGTCAGACGGCCGACGTCCACCTCTTCACTCATGTTTGGGTTTTCACACCTACAACATTGATGCTGTGATTTAGCTTGCTATAAAATATGAGAACACATCCAAGATCACCTAAATTATCTAGAACTCATGAGCAAGAGTAGTTTCTCTCTTTTGTCTGGTTTTGGTACAACCTTCCTTCAAATAAAAAAGTCACAATTTTGGCAGTAATTCTCTCAATTGTTGATTGAAATAGGTTCATAACATTCTAGATAAGATGTATGCCAAGTTTCAAGTCTTTCGCATCATCGAATCAAAAATTAGATGGATTCTTGGTTTTAAAATCGTGTTGATTTTATTGTTTACCGAGCTGATTTACTATTCACCAAACTGACCGCCCCTAACTAGAGGTCTGACCAGTGGGTCTTTGAATTTCTGGAGTTTTGCCTTCTTTGGCTTAGAGCTTTAGTGAATTTATAAATTTGTGTTTCCGTTATATGTTATTGTTGATAGTTAGAAGAAAAAAAATTAAAGAGCTATTCACTTCCTCTAACTCACAATACTTAATTTACAGTTCCGGTGGTGGGCAAGTTGTTGATACCACACTACAACCTTCGCCTAGAGAGCATGGAATGAAGTCACCTTGCCAAGCTGGGTCTCACCTTTCAATTGCAGCCGTCACTGACGCTGACTCTGTTCCAGTGACAAATTACTCGCCGTGTCGAGGCGAGGAGTTGCCATTGCTGGAGCTGAAGGAGGAGGGTAGCTCTTCTTCTTCTGGAGAAATGAGGCCACCTGCGCCGCCATCGATGCCGGAAGCACAACGTGGTCGGGTACGAATTCAATGGTGGCAGGTAGTAGTTACCGTAGTTGCCATGCATCCTGCAGCGGTGCAGCTCCCTTGCAGTGCACAGAACAACACACTACAGGCTACAGACAGTTCAGAAAATATGCAACTTTTTTTTTCTTTTTCTTTCCCTCAACTCGTCCTTTTTCATATTGCATTTCCATGGCTTGTTCAATTCTTGAAAAGTGATGTGTTCAGATTTTTTAGATTTGTATTGATGAACAAAGAGACTCTTTCAGGAGTAAATTAAGTTCTACATCTCAAATTGTTTTCCTTTCAAACACACACGTTAGACTCTTCAACCCAGAGACCAGAGTTTTACTGTTACGTGACACAATTATCATGACAACACCCGGAACATGCAGGATCAGATGGCAAGCACGAGGGCGGGGAGGTTCTTGCGAGCCCGGTCCGGCAGCCGGCTCTGCCACACCTGCTGAGAGCACGGGGCCGCCGCCGCCGACGCCTCCTCCGCGGCGCCGCCGCCGAACCTGGTCACGACGAGCGCGGTGTTGCAGTACTCGCGCACCTCGGTGACGCGCCCGCTGGGGCCCACCGTCCACGCGTGCACCCAGTACAGCGCCCCCGTCGCGTCGGTGCCCTCGGCCAGGACGGTCGGCCCGAAGGCGTCGACGGCGCGGATCTTGAACGGGAGGCCCAGCGAGCCGGCGCCTCCGGTGAGCAGGCGCATGAGCACCAGGTGCTGGCAGGCGCGCGGGCCGTGGAACCGCCAGTCCACGTCCGGGTTCAGCAGCCGGCGCACGGTGTCCGCGTCGCCGCGCTCCAGCGCGCGGTACAGCTCCTCCACCACCGCCTTGCTGCTGCCGATCACCGCCTCGTCGCCCCTGCCGCTGTCGTGGCATGGGCCGGCATCGCCGCCCGCGTCTCCCTTGTTGCTTGCCAGCTTAGAGGAAGAGAGGGAACTGGCTGAGTGTGAGAGACTTGGAGGGAGAAGAGGCTGGCGACTCCTTATATAGAGGAGTTTGGGTTGTGTTATGTTGCTACTTGCAAGTCATCATGTGAGTCCAATTTCCAAAAGCATGCATGGTGTTTCTTGTCTGGCTTAAGCAAGTGTGGTAATGCGATTAGGTTATGTATATGCACATATTTTGCTGGTACAAGCTAGTTATTCATCCACATTTTTGCGAAGGAACCTTTTCCTTTTCGAAACTACTTGGCCAAGGAACTTTGGCAAATGGATAAAAAGCAAAGTTTTGTGGTTTTCAGCTATATAATGCTTGAAAGCTGAAAATATATTGGTCGGAATGTCCGTGTATTGCAACGGATAAAAAGAATCAGGAGGAGGGGCTCAAGAGATAAGATGCCGTATGTTTTAGATGGAGATAGGGTTCGTTTAGAGTTTGTTTGAGGAAGCAATTTTATCTGGTTTTTCTTTTTCTCTGGTATTTTTGTAGAGTTTTTTGAAAGTTGGTGGGAGGGTGGACATGGACGGCATCAGTACTCATTCCGTCATTCGCCAACTTTTAAATAGTATATATAAAGATAATTACATATATTTTTATACCCGGTTAATTGCAATGCCGTATCTATATATGTCTCAGAAAACTAGCCGTGAACAAATATTGAAAAGACCATCAAGAATATGCCAAATCCCTAAAAAAAGAATATGCCAACATATTTTCTATTGATTCTCGACACACTCAACGCTGAGCTTCAAGTTGGACCGAGGCTAAACTATGATATATACAAAACGGTTTCCACTATGGATCCGGCTATGAACCAGTACATTCAACATATGTTCCATTTTCTTGTGCTCCTATGCAATCCTTCGAAGAATAAGGCATTCCAGTCCAAAATACCGACAGAAACTCATTCCAACTTGCCTATCTAATCTAGTCAAACAGTAATTTAGATTAACAAGATTTGTTGTCAAATACAAAATTTAGATTAAGCTAACGCAATTAGAGTAAAATTAGTTGACTCGGTTATTTTAACCAAAAATCACCCGGGGCAACACCAATTGGTGAAGGCAGGCACTGTTTGGTGATCAACATTGATCCGAAAAGCTAATCTTCACTGTCAGTTAGCCTGTAACCCACTACTGCTTCTGCATCCTCGCAGCATTGGTCAGTTTTCTCCATCATATTCATAAATATGGGTAAGTGCACTATTTAATTCGTATTTGATCTGTTTCCACCGTAACAATCGGAGGAAAGGAAAAAGGAAAGCTAACATCATACGTGCATGCATGGCCCAAACAAAGAAATTCAGGGTCAATGTGTGGTCTATCTGCCTGGACTAAACAAAGCAAAGGTTAGTGTATGGATTAAAGAAACATGTCAAGAGATATTCCTGTTCTTTATTGCAGTTGCGAGTTTGCGTTGTTAATCTAAAGGGGATTTTTAAGCGATCTATGGTAGAGGTAAGCTTGCCTGCATGCGTGATCTTTCGTCCAAGTTTATCTCTGAAAATGTGTGAGGGTTTGTCAAGGTCTGAAGCAAGCGTGTGGTGTGGGTGTGGCCTGAAATTCTGCCATGGAATGTGGTTGTAAGTTGTAACTGAGGCTGAATGCAGGGGATCCATATGGATTTCTTTTTGTTGGTCCATGTGGATCACTGCAGGGCATCGACGTGTATCTATTTGTTGTTTGTTTAATTTGGAAGAGTCAGCCAACAAAGAAGAAAATGGACCTGATCAGCAATTCGATAAATTGTGCTAGATGTGCACATTATATTCTGATCTTCAGACGATAAGCACCCAATGCTTATTCGATAAGGGAATCCCAATGGAAAAAAAGCAAGAGAATTAATGTTGGTAAAGTGCTAGCAAGCTCTACAGAATCATGTATGGCATCAAGCATCTGTTCCCCCAAATTGGTAGCAACGATAGCCCATAGGACAGACAAGTCTCCTAGGTGAGAAGCAACCTATCTGTTGCAAAAACATTTGAGACTGTTTTCTAGCTCTGTAGAACGATTAGTGTAGTGAAATGGACAGCCTGAGGATGCAGCAAATTAAGCATCACTGGTGATGTCGCTATCCTGCTTACTAGTAGGAGAATAAGCATACCTGATTTTATCTTTTCTTTTTGTACAGATTTTATGCCGAAATATTAGCGTCTCTCTGACGTCACACACCTTAGCTTATACCAGAATCAAATCTCTTGCTCGAAAATGCCTGCATTGGAATGAGTGACCTTGGTGCATGCTGTGAGCGAAAGTGTGAATAACAAAAGGTAGATTAGCTTGAGTAGTAATCATTCAGGTACAATATATAGTTGCGTGCATTCAGGTACGCAGATTAGCTTGAGTAGTAATCATCATTACGTAGCCAATTACTTTCACTTAAATATGTGTCCTGGCTTAAGTATCCATCATGCATCCATCCTGGCGGCATCATTACGTCTCCATAGCACTGTCTATGAGAAGAGTATATATTAAATTCCAATATCTTTTAATCTTGTAGTCAGTTTATCAACTTTATAAAAGACTAGACCAAAAATCTAAATGGACATATAAAATTTAGTTTGACCTATAAAACGTATGCTATGGATATTCAATTCATCCTAATGAGGTTTCTTCTGGTATTTATGTGTCTGATCCTTAAAAAAAGATGATGTTTGGTGTGAGACATAACTCTCACATCTCTCCTCCTTGATATATTTCTATATCGAATTTTTGTTTATGTAACTGACTAAGTAAAGCTATAAATATTAGCTGATGTGGATTATTGGGAATGCCCTGACTGATCAATCGAAGGGTGATCAGAAACCACAACAAAATATTGCGAACTTTAATGGCATGTACAAAAGGTCTCCATCTCCGAGGTGGACAAGCACGCCGAGCGATGACACATTCACACTGACATGCTAACTCATGATTCGGTGCACTACTACACCAAGGTTGCTCCATGTACCAGTAAGTAATGCCCCAGGCACGCATGACCACTGATTACTGATTGCTGTAGATCGATATATGCAGCAGTGGCGGGGTCAGGATCAAAATTTAAGAGGGCTAATAGAATTTACTAATCAGTTTGCTAAATACCGAGTTATCGGTCTACGGTAACATGCTGCATTATCGGTGAGAGATAGAAAAACGCTACTGTGGCTATTACAGTCTATCTTGAAAACTATGATATACGTCATATTTTGCCAAAGGAGAGTAACGGTGCTAACTCCACGGTGTGGAGGAGAAAACGACGGCCATCACGCCGCGTACTCGAAACTCATACTCGACCCTTGTAGAGTTGTAGACTTGTAGATACGAGGAGAGAAGCTACACGCCAAAAGCGAAGATGTCATTGTGGTTTATAATCACTGCTACAAATATAATCTTCTTCATCATGTAAATGCTTTTAAACCCGACAAAATCATTTATATAACTAGCGTGAAGCTGTGGAAGGTAAAGGAGGTACCCACGACCGACGGACAGTAGAGGGCTGACGTCTCACCTAACCCACTGCTGGTCCGCCCCTATATGCAGGCCTGTCAATCACATTAATTTGGAATCCAGTTAGCTAGCCGGCTCAGGTGTATAGTTACACACCTGCACCTAATTAAAATTGTAAATTCAGGACTAATTAATTTGGCCTAACCCTTGGATATATTCGTGTTCCACGGAGCTCTGCACGTATGTAAGCTGTCTCCTAGCAAAACGGTCCGCTCCTACTTCTTGGTTTATCACCAGAAAAAAGAGTGAAAAATCCTTATATGCCATTAATTAAATACTGCCTGATCTAGTGATATGTCATCGAGTAATGAGCTCCTCCTAGTATGCCGTTGCTTTCTAAAGCTTTGCCCGTTTATGCCATTGTTGACTATTTTTGAAAAAAATTGTTCCTACCACACAAAATATGTGTAATATCGTTTGTCATCGAAAATCCGTTCATTTCATTTTTGTCATTCTTCCTTCAGTATGTATTTAGTTTTTGCACCCCGTCCAATTTTTCGTCAAGACAACGTGGTTTGGCCATTAAGAAATATGCGAAAATATCATAAAAATAAAAAGAGAAAATATCAGAAAAATACAAAAAAATAAGGAAACACTTCTGAACAAAAAAATTAAAATTGCACAAAAGTTTTACATCAGGGAATTTTAACAATGTTCTATAAAAGTTGAGGAAAATTAAAATGTTTTCCTTAGTGTAAATCTTTTGGGAAATTTTCTTTGTGTAATTTCTAAAAAAAAGCAAGATTGTTCAAAATTTATCCTTAATGTTTTCCTATATATTTTTGATATTTTTTATTTTGGTGGGATGTTACAACTTGGAAAGATTTGAAAAAACTTATGAGAGAAGAATTTGTGTCATCCGATTGGTACAAACCAAAATCTGAAATCAAGTCCTCTCTTGGGAGGAATCTTGAGAAGAAGGTGATATCATATTCCAAAATTAAGTTCAATCTTAAGGTGCCACGTCTTGAGCTTGAGAAGAAGGTCGGGTATGGGATTTTCCTTCGGTCAAGGTGCTATGTAGTTTTGCCCCATTGCTATATGCGGCACATGAGGAGATCATGGCTAATGATAATTCCGCCATTGCTAGCCCACAGTCCATGAAGGATGATGCGATGCATTAAAACCCATGTGAAGATAAGTACCACATAGCCAAATCGAGTGAAAGGGTTAAAAGATTGAGTTGTGTGCTTCCACCAAATGTGATATTGAGAGCAGCCAAATTGAGAGTGACAGATACACCAAATAAAATGAGTGAAGTAGATGATAGTAATTGAAGGACCATGTGAGAAGGTCCTAGTGTATGATGAACCATTGCAATTTAGGAGATTTGAATTTTTTATTAGCGGTGTTGCTAGTCGGTCAGGGGGAGGTCGGTCAAACCGACAGTGTGCCACTGGTCCGACTAGTTGGTACAACTATTGACCTCCCGAGGGTTAGTTGTCTGTTGTGCTCCCTGGTGCCTTACGAGCGATTCGTAGTGACAATGGCACGGAGTTCAAGAACACCTACTTTGAAAGCTTCTATGATGAGTCAAGTGTAAAGTATTTGTTCTCGTCTCCGCACATCCCTCAGCAAAATGGTGTTGTGGAGAGGAAGAATCGTACTTTGGTCGAGATGGCTAGGACGATGCTAAATGAGTATGCTACACCTAGAAAATTTTGGGTGAGGCTATAGCCACCACGTGCCATGTTTCAAATAGAATTTTTCTGCGGGCACACTTGCATCACACTTCTTTTGAGTTGAGGTATGGGTGAAAGCTGAGTGTCTCACATTTTTGTGTTTTTTGGTTGCAAGTGTTTTATTTTGAAATATGAGAACATAGATAAGTCCGAGTCATGCTCATCTGATGATATCTTTCTGATTACTCGACTTCTTCGTGGAGTTATAGGGTTTGGAACTGCGAGTCTAGTAGGATTATAGAGATCTATGGGGTTACCTTCAATGAGGCTAGTCCTAGCACTAGGCCCGACATCTCATATCCAATTATACAGTTTGAAACCTTCTTTGTAGATGATGAGGATGGTAGAGATAAAGGTTCTTTACCTGATCCAGTCCCATCTACCCATGAGGTGGCTGTCTCTACTACTACACCTCAGGGTGATCAGCACTTATCTTCTAGCTTTTCTGGAGCTTGTGGCTCTACTCTTACCTCTACAGCTCATGAGGTAGATGCCACTTCTTCTTCTCATCCAGGACCTCCCAGACACATTCAACATCGGCACCCTCCTGAGCAGATCATCGGTGATCTCCTTGAGTGTATCATTCGTTCAAAATCTGGCTTATCTCACTTCTATCTACACTCTGCCTTTGTCGCCACTCTTGAGCCCAAGAATATTTGTCATGCATTATCTGATCAGTCTTAAGTCAATGCCATGCATGAGAGTTAGAGAATTTTGAGAGGAACAATGTTTGGCTGCTTGTTGAGCCCCCTAGTGGTCATAATGTCATAAGAACCAAGTATGTTTTCAAGAACAAGTAGAGTGAGGATGGGGTAATCATTCAAAATAAGGCTAGACTGGTAGCTTAGGGTCTCTCCCAGGTTAACAGTTTAGATTTTGAGGAGACCTTCGCCCCTGTAGCTAGACTAGAGGCCATTAGGATTTTGCTTGCATTTGCAGCGTCTAAGGGCTTCAAGCTGTACCAGATGGATGTCAAGAGTGGCTTCCTCAATGGGTATATTGAGAAAAAAGGTCTATGTTAGAAAACCTCCATATTTCAAGAAACCCAAATACCCAAATCATGTCTTTAAGTGTTTCAAAGCCTTGTATGAACTTAAACAAGCCCCTAGAGCTTGGTATGAGAGGCTTAAGCCCTATCTGCTGAGTCATGGGTTTGAGATGGATAAGGTAGATAAGGCCTTATTCATTCGTAGGCATGGCAATGATCTTCTGCTCATCCAGATATATGTGGATGACATTATCTTTGGTTGCTCTTCTCATGCTCTTGATTTCTAGTTTTCTGATGTCATAAGCATAGACTTTGAGATGAGCATGATGGACGAGTTGAGCATTTTCCTCAGCTTCCAGATCAAGCAAACTCGGGAGGGTACCTTCGTGCATCAAGGCAAGTTGTAAGATCGAGGAGGCCGACTAGAGAGGGGGTGAATAGTCATTTATAAAAAATCTCTTCTCTAATAGAATATAATGTGGAAACTTAAATCAAATTGGTTTTACCACAAGCAAAGCCTAAATCAATCAGGTTCACCTAAGTGCACCAACAACCTAAGTCTATGTCAAAGGTTTGCAATTCTAGGATGACAAGCAATTAATTTAATTCTATGAATGTAAATTGCTTGAAAGTAAAATGAGCACATGAAAATAAAACCACAAAGACATAGTATCTTTTTACTGTGGTGTTGGAGACTTGCCAGTCTACCCTAGTCTACGTTGAGGTTAGCCCAAACGAATTGGACCGGCTCCATGAATTAAGCCGAAACACCTCAATCCATTAGTGGTAGCTCTTTCCTGCTCCGGGTAGGTAAGCTCTAACATTCACAACTTCACCGGGTCTTCTCACAATCTTCTTTGAGAAGATCACCACTTACGACGTCTCCAACACCGTCTAGAAGTCGGCAAAATCTAAGAGTAATAAGTCAATCATCTCGCTTGACACTCACCATGTGCTATTAGTGATATGCCCTAGAGGCAATCATGGAGATGATTGTATCACTTCTATGTTTATGAATGTTTGAATAAAATGTTATTTTGTCTCTTGAATAAATATCTTTTATATTGATCAACAAGTATGTGACTTGTTCGTGAAACTCTTTATTCATGTTTTGATGTTATTCTAAATTATCTCTGATCTTATATCATTATGTGGGACGATTATAATTTATAGATCAGCACATGTATTGATTGATGATCATATTTCACGGATCATGGATATGAGATATCAAATCAATAATGTGGACTCATGTTAGAGAACATGATGACCCATCATGAGACACTGTGAGAATTGTTATATTCTTAAGTGTCATCAGTTGGTTTCAAACATAGTGCATGTAGGATCCTTAAACCTGAGGTCGCCATTGTTTCCTACATGTGTAATAGTTTGCTTAGGGGTTACCAAACACTACTCCGTAACTGGGTGGTAATAAAGGTAGCTTTCGGGTTTGCTATAAAACATGGGGAGAAATATGAGCGATCAAGATAGCATTTGCCCCTCCTATATAACAGGAGAGATATCTATGTGCCCCTCGATGTGGATAGATTAAGAAAGTGCATGGCCATGCCAAATGTGGTTGATGAGTCAATCACAACTGAGTAATCCACTACATGTTCGAGTGAAGAATCGAGCTATCATAGGATGTCACGTTTCTCGCCTTGAGTTCGATCTGGTATCATGAGGCAAAGGGATCGGTACATAAGTACTATATAGGTTCGTCCGATATGATCTTTATGTGTGTTTAGGAGTCATTATGTCCTGCTAGGGATCGCTACTAACTTATGGGCTGGAAAGGAGTTTTCGGCCCATGGCCAAATACACATGAACCTACAGGGTCACACACTTAATGGGCTGGAATGATAAGGGGTCGGATGATAGTTTCCGAGTAGGATTCGATCTCTACTCGTATCAGATATGGATCCGATTGGAGGCTATATAAGGAGAGGTGCGGGGGCTGAGGGAGGTATCCCAAAAACACACCCGTCGAAACCCTAGCCGCCACCTCTCGTATCCCCTGCCGTGCACACTGGTGCTAGCACATAGACTCACGGTGCTCCATCCCTAGACGTGTGGACTTGGTGAGGCTGCTGCTGACTACGGCTACCGATCAGGACGATCACGAGGAGGAGACGGTTGGACGGAGGACATTCGACTACCACCGCAACACCGACGCGCTTTTCGTTGAATCGATTGCTTCAACCCTACTTCCGCGGCACTGTGCGTCTAGTGGTAATGATCTATGATCTCTTACTCGCATGGCTTCTTGGTTTACGTGGTAGAAAGATTTTAATCTGCGCTAGTGTAGCCTACCCGTATCCCAACACGTGCAATGAATACACAAGCTCAAATAGACAATAAGTCCAACTCTAGATGCAACACATGCACTCTAGATCACTCTCTTTGCTCACAAGGTACAACACATGTACAATTGAGAGGAGAGGATCACACTAGCTTAAGAGAGTTCAGCAACCATATCTCCAACCGGCCACAAAGGGGTATTTATACCTCACACAAGAAAACTAGCCGTTGGAGCCAAATCCCTGAAAAATCAATACACTCTTGATTATAGGGTTTGATCAAACATTGCCCCACAAGAATATGTAGTTTTAATCTATTGTGTCATTTCATTGTTCTTGCAATTTCCTTTGGTTATTGCAAGAGCACATCTACTTCTTTGCGTAGTGAGTAGACAAGAATCAAATTTTGTTGTTGGGCGAATTCAAATGTCGCAGGTTTCGATTAGCCATACCGTTATTGATGGCATCATCGTTCGTCAGATTTCACAGATTCTCATTAGCAGCCACACCTTACCAATATCTTTGATCGTACATTATGAAGATTAAGAACCACCGTGTTACTACTTCTACATTTTTCTCAAAAACCAACTGTTTTTCTAGTGTAATACAAATAATTGTCGACAGTTAGAATAAATTAGCGACAAAATACTGCCGACAAGCTGATGCCTGTGCCTGTGCTTATTTTAGTGGGATCTGATTTTAATCAATGGCCATCTCTCCTCCCTTTGCTTGTGCCTGTGCTTATTTTAGTGGTAGCCGTCGACTCCTCGTCAGCACAAGCATTTACCTTCTCGATGCTTGAAGTCGACGCCAGCTCGTCGCAGGGGTCGTCGATTCGGCTAGGACAAATGTTTTGGAGTGTGGGGATGACTGGTGTGGACCATCTACGGGAGGGATTAAGGGCAAAATGGTCATTATGGTCAAAATCTAACAGGCCAATGACACCAGGAATAGGAACCAACGGCGGGCTCTAGCAATGGCATAACGGCAAGCACAAAGGTACAGCCAACGGCTATCTATATTATCTCTTTATATTATCTATAAATAATACTAAAGGTAACTAATATAATAAATTATCTTTTTATATATCCCTATAGACAGCTTCTCTATAACACAATTTATCTTATTTGTCTTGTTACAATCAACTGCTATGTGAGAGACGGCTTAATTCTGTGTACTCATCCTCTTTCCTCCATGTCATCCTATATCTTATATGATAAATGCTTATAGACAGTTGATATCACACCATTATATATGCTCTAATAGGCAAAGTTTTTGAAAAGCAAGGAGCAGCTCATTAATTATTCGATTGCAGATCATTGAATCAAGGACATATAAGTAATTTTCTAAAATAAACTATTTCCACCATTAATTTGGAGGATTCGAAGCTATTGTTCTCTCAAGATATTTTGGACAAATAGTATTCTATGTTTGATGCGTTAGACATTAATTGGTTGGTACTTAGGTACATTGATTTAGCATTCGTGGGCGACAGTTTCCAAATGACTAACGTAACCAAAACATCACATCATCAAATCAAGGTGATTTGATGTATCGTGCTAGCCATAGTCAATGCCAACCTCTTTGCAGGTACATACTGATAGGAAATTAGGATTAAATATGAATGATTGCATGTCCTTGGAATCTTCCAACCATATCATGTTTCTGTTAAGCACTTTAGGCAATAATATTTCATTTCAGCTAGCTAGCTAGTGCAAGCGCGCGTGCCACTTCCAGCCACAAATGTTTTTTTTATCATGAATACAATGAGTACGCACTCACACATATATAATCTTTTACATACACGCACTCAAATCACTGAATGGATGTGTCTAATATACACGATAAAATAGAGTGGAGACTTTAAAACCTTATAGAGTGTAGGCACATATCTTGATCACTAAAGGCATCCATATACATATGTATTTTAAAAGACACTGTTTATATAAATAATACATAAAGAGTACTATTCTAATAAATAGTAATCTTTGGAAATAAAGCAACCTAGGTTCAAGTCCAAATAGAGGGGCCACACGCTGACAGCCTCACCATTCGAGCATGGCTCGGTCCTCCCAGCCACAGATGTTGGGAAGGAAACCAGTTGGTATATCTTTGATCATTCTCTGGGTTTATTTGATATGGCTGCGGCTTATAGCTTGTGACTTTTGGCTGAAATTTTTTGAATTTTAGCTGTTGCGATAGAAATTACGGAAAGAAATACTCCTTGCGATTTTGGTTGGCACAGATGTTGGGCTTTTAACGTATACTACAATTAACTTGTAGATCTCGTCTTGATAAAATACTCCGTTTGAAAGTTAAGTACTATAACAAAAACCAAAAACCGCCTTCAGAAGCCGTTAAAAAACAGGCCCTCTAGCTAATCTCTACGTAGTACTAGTACTGATTCACAACATATCTCTTATTTTTCCTCTAAAAAACATCTCTCTTATTTTTTAAAGAAAATGTTGATTCACAAACAAAATGATGATCCGGGAAAATGTGTGTAATATGCAGCAAATGTAGCCGACAAAATTATTACAGATAACACAAATCTCACATACGTGGGGAATGATAAATCACCTTCAATTAGTCATCATCCATGAATTGATATACAACCAACATGAGTGCTTATGTGCATTTTGATAAACGGTCTACACACTGCTTTTACACGCATGTTCCAGTTCACTCTTATACCATAAGAAATCGCGAATAGGCGCACAGAAGAATCCCTATACAGCAAACACACACACGCACCGTCCAATTGGCCAGGCCGCGCGCGATCGCAATCGTTGGATGTGGGATGGGAGATTTCGCCCAAATCCATGAAGAATTTCAACTGTGGGGACCAAATATGAAATAAGTTTCGGTCTTGTTTTTCTTTTCGGTTTTTAGATAGTTTTTAATTTTAATCTCTATCAGCTGATACTATTTATTAAACTAATCATCTATAACTAACAGTTATTACTCACAATATAAAAGAATGGGCCCTTCCAATATTGAGTATGGTGCGGCCAGTAGCGGTGGGGCACCGACGAAGCGGAAGCTTTCACAATTGCAGGTTAGGACGGAAGAAAGTACTTGAGAGGTTACGGGAGTGGAACCGCAATACATGCAAGGCAACAGTCTCTTGACAGGTGGAGTTAACAACTATTGTAGTCTTGCTATAATAGAGAGTACATGGTATCTCTTTCTTTTTAAATGAGGTAGAGTTCAAAAGAGCTGGAGATAGGAGAAAGAGAGCTCGTTTATAAAATAAGTGGATTTTCTTTCTCTTAACCCTCTTAGAAGTTTATATAATGAATAAACTAGCATGGAAAATTCTCATCCTAACCTTTTGATAATTACAAAAGGTGGTAGTATATTGGTATATTCCTCTATACTATTGGGCCTATTTCATATTTGGCCAGTTGCAAGGGTCAGTCATGGGTGGTTGGGCCACCCTACAACAATACTCCCTCGACAGCAAACGTGGAGGTTCCGATAGGCGAGCTGACGTGATCAACTATCCCAGTCCCCCGTCCCCCGCTAGCAAGCACGAAGGTCCCGATGGGCGAGCTGATCTAATTGGTACCTCCAGCCCCTGACGGTGTGGATGCTGTAAATCTGCCGGCGCCGAGTTCTTTCGCTCGGCTTGGACTTGAGCGGTGCATAGGCACGTGCAAGGAAGTCCCACACCAAGGGCACGGTCGTGTCATCGATGTCCTATTTCCAACGTGGACGGCACATGAAGGCGGAGTCGTGGGGTAGGCCGCCCCTCCGAGGCGATGCCTACGAGGAGGGTGGTGAAGTCCCACGACGCAGCCGAAGGCGTCCCGTGGAGATGGAGCTTTCGAGGCGGAGTCGTAGGTCGGGCCGCCCCTCCGAGGCTATGCCAACGAGGAGGGTGGCGAAGACGGTCGTCGATGAAGGCACAAGGACGAGGTGGTCAGTCGGGCGACGACGAAGTCGACGGACTCTCGACCACGGAGTGGACCGCGGAGCGGTCAGACGAAGTTAGGACCACGAGGCGGTCGGAGGAAGTGTCTAGGACTACAAGGTGGTCGAATGAAGTCACGACGATGAGGTGTTAGACGAAAGTCGACGAAGTCAGAGGCTCAACAAAGACTTGAAGCGTGTGTGCTAGGCCACGCGAGGTCTAGCAGAGGCGATGTCCATGTGAAGTTCGGCGGGGATCGTGCTAAGTTCGTCGAAGAGCGGGCAGAATTCGTTGGAGGCCGAGTCAAGTCCGCGGGAGGCAGGCGTCGATAATGACATGACCACGAGGAGTTGATTGAGGGTCGACAAAGTCACGACCACGAGGTGGTCGAACGAGCATCGGTGAAGGTTCAACCCCGAGAGGTCGGATGACATCACCGAAGGTGCGATAGGTGTTGACGAAGTTGGCGGCGGGGCGAAGGCTTCGGAGTGCGTGCACTCATTCCCCACGCTTCGGACTGGCGTCGATGAAGTCTCGACCGCAAGGAGATCATAGTTATCGACGAAGAGCTAGCCATGACGTGGTCGTAGATGAAGCCTTAAGCGTGTACGACCACGGAATGGTCGAACGAACGTCTATGACCACGAGGGAGGTCGGACGAGTTGTGCGAAGTCGTGATCACGAAGTAGTCATCCGACAATCGAAGCTGATGTATTGGTGCCATGATGGAGACAACGAGAGGCGCCGCCCCACCTATGCTGGTGCGATGGGATAGTCTCTGATAGCATCCAACACGGTAGACCGCCGCTGGTAGCATAACTCTTTTTTTGAAAACCAGCAGAAGCTAGGTGATCTAGGGTGCTCGCGACACGAGCTCTCCAATTGTAGCCCTCTCTAGCGCATTCCCTTGCACAGCTTCTTGCGCGAGTCCCTATAGATGGCGCCAACTGTTGTAGCCTTGCTACAACAGGGACTACAGGGTACCCCTTTCTCCATGGGAGGTAGAGCTAGAGAGAGAGTGCTTGTGTGTAAAATAAGTGGACCACCCTTTCTCATACCCTTCTTAGGGTTTATATACATGAATGAGGTACCCTTTTGATAATTACAAAGGGTAAGGATACATTGGTACATTCCTTTATACTATTTAGCCTATTACATATTGGGTCAGTTGAAATGTCCAGTCACAGAATTGAGCCACTCCTACAACAACAACCTTATACATACCCTCACAAAAAAAAAACAGCCTTGTATATGAACAGAGGCACACCATTAACAAATAATTAAGAGGCTCCTTCTGTGGTCTTTCGGGTTGCTCCAATCTTTTAACACAGCTAAGCAACTAGCTAGGCGCCTCTGCAACAACAAAAAAAATAAAATAAAACCACAGTTCTACTCCTATCTTAGGACTGCTCACGGGCCGAGACACCGCGCGCGCGAGCCCACACCACACGCATGCATGAGTGCAGGGCCCACCTGCTGCCTGCCATGCGGGCCAGTGCGCGAGGGGTCGGCCACGGATCAGATGGCGAGCACGAGGCCGGGCAGCGACCTCTCCACGTCCCCGGCGAACCCCTGCTGGCTCTGCCAGCACACGGCAGCGCCCCCGCCGCGCCGTAGCTTCCCTCCTGCGCCGCCGCCTCCGACCTCCCGGACGGTGACGGACGTGTTGAAGTACTCGCGGAAGCGCGTGATGCGGCCGCCCTCGACGGCCCAGGCGTGGACCCAGTACGCGCGGGGGCCCTCCCACCCTTCCGCCACCACCCACCGCCCGTCGCGCCCCACGGCCGCCACCCGCCGCGGCGCGAACACGAAGTCTCCGCCGGCTGCCTCTCCGGTCAGGCGCCGGCGCATGTGCTCGCACCGCCGCGGCCCGTGGAACCACCAGTCCACGTCCTCCGCCAGCAGGCCGGCCGCCGCCGCGCCGTCGCCCGCCGCCAGCGCCGCGTACAGCGACTCCACCAGACTCTCGTTCGCCCCTCTCGCCTCCTCCATGTCCATGGGCATCACCGTGTGGAAAGATGTACACCTCTATGCGAGTGCGTATGCTTGTATATATATATATATACCGTAGGCTAGCTCGAAGATCTCTTGTCTGAGCTAATTTATAGGGGTTTGGGGAAGGGGAGAGGAGGTGGGGCCCACATGTCCATGGATGGAGTAGGTGACGTAGTGAGTAGGAAGGAAGGATGGGGCTTGTGAATTAGGTTTGGAAGTTGGCGGGAGTGAGGCTTCCAGGTGGAGCGTGGGAGAGACTGAGGTTCACCCGGGAAAGTATGGATTTGGAATGACCGTTATACCCTTTCCATTTGTGAAGCACTGGAGCTAAGATAGCTACCTTGCTTAGCCCTGTACCAAGCACCAAGTGGCACTCTTCCAGCTAGCTTGGCATGATGGCATCCGGCCGTAATGCGAACTGCAAGTATCACAATTCTGAGTCTCGTGTAGCACATGTTGTGGCATAGTAATATTTCAAGGAAAAAACTTCGGCGATTGTAGTAGCATGTTTACTTGGACTCGCTGCCACTTCTGCGCTGAGTCTTCTCTGGCGCTGGTGGCAGCGGAAAATTTAATCATTTGCCACTCTTATGAGTAGAGTGGCAACAGATTTGTCACCCTGATCCACTTTCAGTAACTCAGGCGGACACACATGTAAGTGACAGAGTTAATTGGCCAATCTTAAGAGTGGCAAAAAGTTGAAATCCCCGGTGGCAGCAGCAGGCCGCGAGGTTAGGATTCAGGATCTACTGCGCTAGTCACGGAATCGAAGGAGAGGCCGACTGCAACGGCGGTATGATGCCGCTGCAAGGAGAAGTCGATGTGATATCTACAATAATGGTGGTGTGAAGCCGCTACAAAAAGACGGTGGTGCAAAGCCATTGGGGAATGTGCACGAACGGTGGTGTGAAGCCACTGGGTGACGATTCTGTGTGAAACCGATGGTGATGGTGTGAGACCATTGTCGTAAGAAAAATCGACGTGGAGCCAATGGAGACCACTGGTGTGATGGCATGGTAGTCAGTGTGAAGCCGATGCAAGGTGAGTTGATGCGACATCGACAATGGTACAATGAGTCACGAAAGGCACCCGCGGAGGAGGCATCGATTGGCAGTGAAAGGCCGTAGACAATGATGTCTTACTTGCACTAGATGCCATGAGTGGCTGTGTGAGGCTACTGCAAGATGAAGATGAGTATGAATAGTGGTGCGAGGCTATTGCGAGACATGCGGGAGGAGATCGACGTTGTGAAGGCATTGTCCACAAGAGAATGAGAATGTCGCTGCGTATGGCAACATTACTACAGAAAGGGTTATCACAGACGGTTCAAAATCGTCATCACAGATGATTCCTGAATCGTTTAAATTCATGTGTCTATGATAATATGTGGTTATCACAAACGGTTCTCAAACCGTCTGTGATAAGTTACAACACACACGATTTTGCAGATATCATAGATGGTTCTTAAGCATAGCCGTCTGTGATATATAAAATACTACAGTCGGCTAATACCAAAAACCGTCTGTGATATATCATATATCACAGACGATTTGTTGTTATAAACCATCTATGATAGTTATTTTAATAACTAAATTATTTTCTGCTTTTCAGCTAGCCTCAGAAAATGTTAGCCATGCCCTCTGAAAACAAATAAACAGAACACACATATAGCACAATATAGCACACGACAATCATTACATACATATCACAAATGAATTAAAGATTCGAGAGGCGGTTTAGTCTTCTTTGGTTGGGCCTTAGCGCCTCGTTTGCGATACATCTTCAGCGTTGTCTCCACGGGAGCCGATGCGATGGACTTGTGAAGTAGAGCTTGAGGTGGAGTCATAGAGGGTTTTGTTTGACAGGCATGGTCGTGTGGAGATCATGGCACGGAAGGGTCCAAGATAATGTCCCTCTTGGGCCATTGGGCGAATGTGCGGACGGCATCCCCTAATATCACGATTTCTCTGTTTGGGGGCCTCTCCAGCGGGACGGCTCTGAAAACATCATTAATCCTGTCCACCTGGACCTTCGCGAAATCATTCCCTAGCTGGGCACCATGCACTAACGTCCCTAGGAGGCATAGATACGCCAACCCCTGCCCAGTGTCAACAAGAATGGAAGCCAACAACCCAAATTCTAATGATGCACGACTTAGCCTCCTACATAACAATACACGATGAGCTGAGGCGTCCACCAGGTCTATCTATGTAGTATTCTAGACATGTACATTACCTAGATGTCATCGATAGATAAGTGAGCCTCGCTATGTTCAGAAAGTGGCGTGGACGCGTAGCTACTCCGACGTTGAGGAGGACTGGGTACCGCAATAACTGAGGTGGCTTGCGACTGGTTGCGGACTTCTCTCAATTCTTTCCTCAATGATTCTATCTCTCCTTGAAGTGACATAGTTATGTTCTCAAGTTTTGCATCAAAGTCATATTTCATACATTCCTCGCGCTCAGCCTTGCATCTCTTCCTACTCCTATATGCCTCAGAGTTGTTTGGGAATCCATGCCTCCAAGATACATAAACCCCGTAGACCTCACGTGCGACCTGGGTGCTCTTTGTTTCCTAGGACCGTTGATAGTATATCCCACTCCCTGACTGCTTCGAAGGAACCCTCGAAAGATTCGGTAGTCAATGTTTGCTGCAAGAGGCAGTCATGTTATTTTACACCCCATGATGTTATGGACCTATTAACAATTAGATAGTTTAATATATCTTACGAGACGTTGGGACGCTTTCTCGTCTGCGGGATTTTTGAAAGAGACGATGCTTGAAGACATGATTGATGACCTCGTTTTTAACCAGTTTCGGGCGCACTCAATTGTGATCCCAGCAAATGGTGGAGAGGCCTCCGATTAGATTGCGAGCTCATCGTCCATCCTCCATTGCGGAATTTTACCCACGTACCCAGCAGTGCCAAGTCTGTGGGGGTGAGTGTTTTGTGCCTAGAGAGCCTTGTGTGCCGTACTTTTCTTTTGACATTCGGTCGTCGTCTTCATCCGCACAAAGGCCTCCCATGTTTCCAGCGACACGAAATGATACAGCATGAAGGGTGTGCGATCCTTGGTCACGTACTTCATGACAAGTGTGCTCTTGAAGGACTTCCACGCTTTTCCTATCGCGAGGAGTGCCTGTCGGCGCACGAGTTCCTGGACTTCTGCTGGGATCTCGAACATGTTTGAAATTTCCATCCACAGCGCACTTTTCTCGTCTTTTGTCAAACCTTTCAAACTTGCTACAGTGATACGGACCTGTTGCCTTCTAAGTATCCCGCAGGTAGCTTGAAATGCTACCACTGCTTTCTTTGGTTACAGAGGGACCCCATCTGGAGAGACCTCCGTGATGGTCATTCGACTCTCTAGCCTTTTCGATACTACTCTGCCATGCCTTACCCAGGTATTCAGGGTGTCAGTCTCATTCAGCGACGTCGATGACGACGACGATGCTGTCATCTCTTTTATAGGAAAAACTAATTATAGTGAGTTGTGAGCATAAACATTGGCACATGGTTGATCTTACAATAAATTAGAACATTCGGCGATGTTTATTATTACTACAAGATCTCTTTTCAATATGAACAATAAAGCACCGTACATATGAGCTTGAAAAGGACTGAAACAAATTAATTTGGTTCAACTCTTTTGAAACTCAAGTGTATAGTGTTGTAATATTCCTCTTGTACAACAACTACTCCGACTCCCAGTGTTTCATAACCTTTGTTTTACTTGAACCAGCAGCCCACCCATAGAAGGAGTGGAGAGTCGGAGGAGAGGACATGTATTTCTCAACAAGTAAAAGATGAACAATAAAGCACCGTACACATGAGCTTGAAAAAGGTTTAAGCAAATTAATTTGCTTCCACCCTTTTGAAAATCTAGTGTATAGTGATGTAATGTTCCTCTTATACAACTACTACTCCGATTTACAGTGTTTTATGCCTTTTTTTTACTTGAACCAGCAGCCCACCCGTAAAAGTAAGAAGAATCAGAGGAGAAGAGACAAGAACGTAGTGGAAGCCGAAGGAGAGCGTGGACCACCGGACACCTAGAAGACCGACTGCTAGGATGACATGAAGGCGACATTTTCGGCAATGACAAAGGACCACCATCCATATCTTGATCTGCGTGAAGACCACACTGAGACTACCCCTAGCAACCTTACCACATTCAGCCCGACACAAGTAGGCCCACCTTCCCTCTCACATTCATTTTTCCATTCCTTTTTGGGTTCCACATAAAAAAGACACTAACAGATATGGATGGATGTAACACACATAAGCTAAAAAAATGGTATTTGAGATCCATACTATCGGGAGGAGAGATCTCATGAACACACACATTAACAGATATGGATAGATCTATCACACATGAGGTAAAAAGTGGGATTTAGAATCCATACCTTCGGGAGGAGAGGCGACGGGAAGGAGAGAGCTCATGAATACCCATTAACAGATATGGACGGATCTACCACACATAGGTAAAAAGTGAGATTTAGGATCCATACCTTCGGAAGGAGAGGCAGCGTCGGGACAAGAGGCGACGGGAAGGAGAGGTGGCATCAGGGGGAGAGGCGACGGGACCACCACGCCAGGTGAGGAAGAAGAAGATGGAGACGGAGGGTTCTCTGGCGGTGGCGATGAAGGTTGGGAGACAAGGAGACGGAGGGGGTGTGCGAGTGAAAGGAGTAAGAGCGCAAAACCTAGCAAAAGAATTACTTATAGAAGAACTATCACAGACGGTTCTATTAAATAATCGTTTATGATATTAATATCACATATGGTTCTATGATGTAACCGTCTGTGATGTTAACCGTCTATGATATTAATATCACAGATGGTTCTATGATGTAACCGTTTGTGATGTATAGCACATCACAGATGATTCTATTATGGAACAGGCTGTGATGTTATACATATCACAGATGGTTATATTATAGAACCGTCTATGATATTATATATTATCACAAACAGTTCATATTAATAACCGTCTATGAAATATTACAGAAAATTATTAATAAGTATCGTCTGTGATAGTAGGGTATCATAGACGGTATATGAAGCGCGCTTGTAAAATCGTCTGTAATAATTATAACACAGATTATTCGAGAAAACCGTATGTGATGATGCGTCCAGTATAGGCTTTTTTATAGTAGTGCAAGAGGTTACGGATGATTCATCTTGAGAGTTCATATGACAAAATTAAGGAAGAAAATGTTGGGATTAATCTTGCATGTCATGTACAAGTGCACTTGTGCACCTTACGTTTACTAGTTTGCATGTAGTTGCGTGAGTCGTTAGGGCATTTCTAATAGTTTATCTCTTAGATTGTCTCTAAGATTTTCATGTTATCTAAAGACAGTACTAGAGATAATCTTTTCAATAACATATCTATTGAGTTGTCTCTAAGGGAGCACATAAGTTTTTAATTCTTGCATGTACATTTAAAATGTGATGATCAACACTAAACTGTATCAAACTGTATCTTTATGGCTGTTTGTGTTATTATGTTGGCCTCAACATTGACCGGGCCAAGGCTGCTTATTATTCCAGAAGCAAACAAATTTCTCATAAATCATGATGATAATGATGATGATTAGCTCCCGCCATTTTTCATGAATCAAACCAAAATCTGTTTCAGGTTGGCCAACAAAGTTTATTTCCTGGAAAGAAGCCAAAATTACTCAACATCCACGGGCTTTCAGCCCCCAAGCCCCCAGAGTTCATCACACACATAAAAATTATAGTGTGCCCAATTTTGAAATAGTAACCGTGCACCAAAATCTGCTATAACAAAATGCCTCAAGATACGAATATCCTAAGTGCCTAACATTCACGGACGAACCAAGAGTAGCTAGCTGATCATCGGGCATGTTTGGCAACGGCTGCGGCTTATGGCTTTTAGCTGAAATTTTTGAATTTTAACTGTTTACGGTACAGATTACGAAGAGAGAGATACTCACTTGTGATTTTGGATAGTACAGATGTTGAGAGAGATACTCACTTGCGATTTTGGATGGTACAGATGTTAGGCTTTTAACGTGTATATCGTTTAACTTGTAGACGCTGTCTTGAGAAAATACTCCGTTTGAAAGTTAGATACTGTAGCAAAAGCCAAAACCCGACAGATTCAGAGAAAAAGAACAGGCCCGATATCATCATCCATGCTTCCTTCGACCCCATCATCTCCAGCTTCTCCTCAAATGAATGTGCCCCCAAGCATGCAGCACCCTATTGCAAATGAATGTGACAAGCATGAAGCTCTGAAGGACTGAAGAGTATTAAACAAAATCTCATGATAGCAAGAGATGACAGTATACTAAATGAAGTAATCATTCACCGCTCACTGGCGAGTTTCAACAGGCAGAAAAACAATGCTGCCCATGAGTAACATGTCACATTCAAACGATGTAACCACTACAACAATGTTGCCCAGGATTTTTGGATTTCAGATGGTATTGTTTTCCATCAGGCATCAGTTCTAAAGAGACTAGTTTCCACACGCCAGTTCATGATGGATCAACAGAACCAACAAGATTCAACAAATTACCATATGATAAAAATCAAGACTAAGATTAATATGGAACCAAGAAAGCTGGTGTGAAAAGATTGCGGATTGTCCAAAATAACAGGTACAGTTCTTGATATGAGGCCCATATCATATAAAAATTCCATTGCACAAGAACTCGTTTTCCATCTGCCAAAACATTGAGTTTACGTCTTGAAATTCTAAATTCAATTTGACAAAATGCAATGGGCAGACATAAGTGCTTAAGATGCAAAACCTTTGGTCTGATGTTGCACTGCTTGAATCAAGTATCCCCTTTTTATTGTGCACTGAACTAAGGCAAATCAGAGCAATTGATTCTTCTTTTATACACCACCACATGCAAATGCAGATCGCAAGCTTCTAATCTGATCTTTAAATCCGTGATCACAAAGTAGGGAAAGAGATGGATCAAGCAACATTAAGCTGATGGATTTGATTATTTGAAGCTGAGGGGTGCAGACAAGGGGATGGGAGGATCGTACCATCTCAGGCCTGACGAAGATGGTCTTGCCGAGCACGATGATGGATCCAGACTCGTCGAGCGCGTGCGCGACGGAGGGGCCGGCGTCCGGCCCGGCAGCGTCGCAGCAGAGCCGGAGGAATTCAACGTACGGCACGGCGCCCGCGCCGGGCGCTCGCCGCCTTCCATTGCTTTGCTCCGCACCGGATCTGGGCTCGCTCCACAAAAACAAGTGACGAACGCTCTCCAACAACAAAATGCGTCGTCCCTAGCGTCTTGTTTCTTGTGCAATGACGGTCGCGTCGGGAGAGGACGACCTCCTCGTCTCTCTCCTCTCTCTCTCTCTCATCCACTCAGCCATAAACCTTAGATAGCACTGCTAACCAACGACATACACTGTTGAGATGTCCTTAGTAGTTCAGTTGGACTATATATACTGATTCTATATTCTATAGAGTCGTGCCATGAGAATCGGCATGTAGTAGCTAGCATGCTGCATGTAGGAGCGAGAGGACATGCCTTCGTTGGTGTGTTGTGCCGCAAGAAGCGAAGCTATTGCTTTGGTTGTTAGTAGGCATACAAACGGAGTGGATATTTTTCGATCCATTGTCTGTCTGTTTTAATTCAGATACAATTCGGAGCATATTTTCGAATATTCGAAGGTTTTGCCGGATACGGAAACGGAGTCGGATAATTTTTATCGGATACGGAAACGGATTCGAAAACAACATTATCCGACGGATATGGAGCTATCCGAGTATTTTTCTGGATAGTTATCCGATAACTATTCGGTAAATGCCGAAGGCCAATCCAGACTAGCGACTTAGCGAGCGGGAGCGACCGAGCAACGACGATGCCCAGTTAACCTAACCCTAGCTTGCGACTACTACTAGCGACCGAAAAAATCAGATCGAGCGGCTTTGGCTTCGTCTACTCCTCCTCCGCCCTTCGCCGCCTTTGGTCCTCCTCCCACACCGTCGTCCGCCCATCTCTCCTCCCCCACTGACCTACGTCGGCCGCCTCTCCGCCCCATAAACCGGCGCGCCGCGCCCGCCTCTCCGCCCCAGAGGCCGCGCCGCCGCCGCCCTCTCCGCCCCATAGACCGATGCCGCCGCCCGCCCTCCTCGCCCACAGGCAGGCGCCGCCGCCCGCCTCCGCCCCCACTGGACTAGCGCCGCGCCCCGCTTCATAGATGGCGGCGCCATCGCCTGCCTCTCTCCCCACAGAGGCAGGCAGGCATCGCCGCCGCTGCTGCGCCTTCTTGGCTTCTTCTCCAATCCTCTGGCCACATCCGGTGAGACAAAGGTGAGCACCCAAGGCTGGCCTTCTCCGATGCGGCTATGTCCCGTGTCCAGTTGAGGAGATCAGGATTCAGGACTCGGGAGGGCATCCAAGTTTATGAAAAATATTGTCTTCAAAGAATTTGAAGTAGCTGCTCTGTTAAGACCTTTGTTACCTTCACTATAGTCTGGTTGCATTTTTTAACAAATAGTTCTTTCTAGAGCTGTGTTTCATTCTACAACAAAACTATATAATGAGAACTCAATCATGAATGTCAGTTTAGTGAACACAACATTGATTCTAAACAAGTACCAGAGCTGGATGGAATTATGATATAGCAGCATTTGGATGGTGGTATCCTCAAAACAGTTACAGCATATTGTATGTGCTTCAGGATATTGTACTTGAAGCCTAGTGCTACTTTATGCAAAACACTATCTTCATTCTTGTAATCATTATTTTGTGTGAAATAAGGCTTTCTTTTGGTTGATACCGTGCTTGAATCTCACTTCTACATCACAACATCAACATTTCAGAATCTGAAAGCATCTTAACATACCAAACATCCTTGTTTCTTTTCAGGGTCGCATCAATATTTATTGGAACTGGAGAACACATTGATGAGTTTGAAGTTTTTGATGTGAAACCATTTGTCAGTCGTCTGTTAGGTCAGTGAAAATATTAGGTGTGCTATGTTATCTTTGTGTTCCCTTTGGTTAACCTTACTTTGTGTAACCACTGTAATATGGAACACAGACTAACTTCAAATTATTTATGTGCTCTCGCTTGTTTCTCTAATTTTGTGTGTGGTTTCTATTCAATCCATGGGTGACATGGATCTTGTGGTATCATCCCTTTTGGGGTTTTCATCGGATATTTCATATCTCTGGTGGTCTTTTTCTTTGGGTGAAGCCAGCTCGTGGGAGGGACAGGACAGGACAGCAGTCATCAAGCCCTTTCGTGATTGTTGATTCTCTTATCTTGTTGCTTCCGCCTGAAATTGGTGAACTAAAGAAATTGACACACTTGTAAGTTTATTTTTAGAATGCATGGAGTTTATATGGATTAATAATGATTCACTTTTTGTGCCTCTAACAGTTACAAAAAATTCTTTAGGTATTTGAGCTTCAAGAACTTCAAAGGTGAAATTCCTGTGGAGCTTGCAAACCTACCAGAACTGCGCTATCTGTATCTTCATGATAACCGTTTTACCGGGCCGATCCCCCCTGAACTTGGAACTCTCAAGAACCTCCGTCACCTGTAAACATCCGTCCCAACTCCTTCTCTGTCAAGTTCACAGGAAAAAAATTATCTATAGTAGCAAATTTAGGTCCTTATACTGCAACATATTTACTGTCCCCAGTTATCAGAAGAGGAACAAAGAAAGGCAAAGGCAATAGGTAAGTATTGTATCTATTACTCCTGCCACTCAAATGCTCATTGAGTCATTGTCCAAAAAAAAGGCTGAAAATCCTCTGTTACTTCATTTCCAGTGGCCGTTTTTTTTTTGTCATTATCATGCCATGACATCTGCCAAGGTGCTTACTGTATTAATAAAGCCCCTTCTACACATTTTTACTACTATAGTATGTTCCCAAACCGTTTAAAATCTAGATACAGTAGCAAAAAGCCAAAAAGCCAAAGCCAGTCTTCCCGAACCCACCCTTTGTTTAGGATAGTAAGTTCTTGACATTCTTGTTTCTGATCTTGGTTGATCTTTATCCATTTGGACATTTATATAAGAACTTGGTCAGAGTTATTTTGATTTTGAGTGGAAATAGTTTTTCATAATCTCAACTACTCAATCAACATCAGTGAACTTATTTTTGAAGATGGGTTGGAAAAAAGTTTGGTCCAGTTTGTATGGTTGTAGATGTAACAATCAAAATTCCTGGAGTAAACATTTGTATATATTGATGTACTGAATATTTGTATTGTCACTGAGACCAAGTAATAAAAGTACACCCTTGCAGTGAGAATATTATGTGAAAATGTTATGCCGTTTGGATCTTCCCATCAAGCTATCCTAGCTCACTGTACTCTGACTTTCCGATGCTATTGCACTCAATCATTTCCTATAAATCCGTGATTTAATGTGTAATACTTTCTGGTTACATTTGTTTTTTCCTTCTAGAAAAGGATCTGCATTTGGAGGAGGATGAGCAACTTGCAAGAGCTATTCAAGAAAGTTTGAATGTTGAATCACCCCCTCGTGCTCGAGAAAATGGCAGTGCCAACGGTGGCAATACATATCAACCATTGTCATTTATGTTTTCTTCTGGATTCAGGTTCATTTTCATTGCTCTCACTTAAGTATGCTTACGTACTTTATTTGGACATGCTGTTTTGAGTTGACTGATGTGAAAGAAGTACAGTATGTTTTGAACAATACAATCTGCATGCTAGAGTTAAAAAATAGCACATGTTATTTTATTCTTTCTAGTGCACATGGGATGTTAACTTTGGCAATTAATTCCCTGGATATCACATTTTGTTTAAGTGCTTCACACATATATCGTAGTGGGGGAATGTGTCTTGGATGAGAACTTATATGGCATCTTTTCAATTTGTGTTTGCATATCCACTAAAGAAGTCAAAGGCAGTCTCCCATGAGTAATGTACTTAACTACTTAGCTATGGACAATTCATACTTCTGAACCATGTGGCATGTAGCTAGTTAGCTACTACTTATTTAACTAGCATCTACCATTTACTTACTACTTTGCTAACTAGAATTTACTAGTTACTTAATTTATCTATATCATCATGTGAAATTTGCTTTCGCGTATTATCCGACTAAATATTCGTGACCGAGACTAACCGTATTCGGAGTGGCATGTATCGCTCCGTATTCGTGACTGAGAATATCTGCATTCGTATTTGTATCCGGCACTATCCGTGTTCGACTTCGACTTCGACAAAAAATATGGAAAAGGATACAGGATGAATAATATCTGTCTATATCCGCTCCGTTTGCACCCCTACCTGCACGTGCCCCGAAGGCACCGTCACCGCCGAGCCCCCTGCCGTGAAAATGATAAGAACATTGGATAGAGTGTAGAAAAAGATGATGTCTTTTGTTTCTATTGTCTCGTAATTCAAATTAACTTAATTCTGGTATGTTTTATATGATCTAAATTTTCATTGGCATTCATAATTTTCTATTATATCACTAATTTTGATATGTTTTATACACAGGTGACTTATCGCTACTTCGCACTCATGGCACTTTCTGTTATCGAGATACCTACTTTCTATTACTCTATTTTTCATTATTTGTCTCCATCCAATTTATAATTTCTATATGAATTTGAAATTTTATAAGAGTAAAAGGCTAATTTTATGTCAACTTAGTTTAGACCTATAAATAGTTCAGCTCACTCTTAATTTTATTCCTGACTTTGCCACTGTACACAACACATACTGTTTCCTCTTATCACCCTACATATACAAATGACCATGAAGCTGCCTATCGTCAAGGGTAAATGTGATGTAGCCCTGTAGCCTATAGATAGCCTAATTTATCAATACACTTAACTCCTTGCTCGATTCGATTTCAACTTCTGACTTTTGATTTTTAATTTGTTATTCCTTTTTTTTGACTTTTTGGTTTTTGGGCTTTTTCATTTTTTTTCTTTTTTCTGTATTCATTTGTATTATCGGTGATGGTCTAACCTATTTTTCTATTTTTTTTTATTTTTTAAATTTAATTACGCTAAAATATTATTAGTAACTATAGTGTAAAATAAATTAGCTACAGTAAAAAAGCCATAAATCAATTTATATAAGCCGAGTTGAACGGAATTCTTTCAAAGGATCACTGTCATCTCCGTGACTTTGCTTGTCTGATCGATCAACTGCATTAATTTTTTAGAGTCAGCAAGATAACATTAAAAATTCCTGATCATTCATGTGCATCGATGACGCTGATCTATCTGCTGATGTACTGATAAACTATTGGGGGTGGCCTAGAGAACAAGAAATCTGGAAGGAAACTTGGGAAGCAAGAGTTGTTAAGTTGGTCTTCTAGAACGACAACGCAGACTCAGAAAATGGCAGGACTCAGAGGATGCCATTTACTTTTCTGGCTTTCTCCTGAGGTAGTATAAGCTGACGTTTCGCTCTCTTTGTAGGTTGTACTGTTAGTATTTGTTAGTGCCATTTAACTGATTATCCTGTGGCATATGACAGTTATATATATCTTTCAGAAAAAGGAGATGCCACTGAGTAGTTGATTCATAAAAATAAAAAAAATCAATCATGCACGTTCACTGCCAGAAATCAAATGTTTCGTGATGGTCTCAAGTTTTCCTAACGGTTTTTGACCGTCACGAAAGATCTCAGAGATCTGGTAGCGATAGGGTTAAATATTGTCAAACTCACTGTGAGAGCAAAGGTTAACAAGCCATATATAGGTCATGAAACAGGTGAGACCTAGATGATACTTTTTATTGGTTACTAGTTAGAGATCCGTGCGTTGCAATAGAGTCATAAAAAAAATGAGACGGAACTTCAAATATTTGAGAGCAAGTGACAGAGAGAAGGGTGACCAGAATGCACGAGAAGATGGGAAAAGTGGAGGGGGTGGACGGTTGTATCCTAAGAGAGAGACGAATGGTCCAGATCAAATTGAATGGCTGAGAAGAGAGGAGTGAGGACGGACCAACCATCAACTCTTTCTTTTATAATAGTAAAGATATCATAGTTATCCCTAATCCTCCCTAATACTCAACTGAGAAGGTGAAGGGAATCCCAGAAACCCACAAATAAAGCCACCTAGCGTGTAATTAGTGGGACTATAACTACGGCTATTGCCTGAAAAACGTGGGTGCCATACCGGTTGGCAACATATATAGTGTATATTATCCGTTTATCTTTTACACATAATCTCCTTTTAATAATTTCCCCATTAGTTAGTTAACGACCCTTTGTTAGCTTGACCAGATAGTGCCCATAGAAATTCAGAATCAAACGTTTGCAATGACGTCCAATGGAGCCATGCATCTGTTTAGTTGGCAACTGTTGTTTCAATTCATATCAACACTTTCTAAAGGAGTTCTTAGAGAATTGCTACCTACTATAGTATGGACAATTGTTATCTATGGGTCTGTTCTTTTCCTCCGAAGCTAGCGGCTTTTGACTTTTGCTACAGTACCTAACTTTCAAACGGAGTATTTTTTTCAAGATAGGGTCTACAGGTTAAACGATCTACACGTTAAAAGCCCAACATCTGTACCTGTCAAAATTGCAAGCGAGTATTTGTTTTTCCGTAATCTGTACCGTAAACAGCAAAAATTCAAAAATTTCAACCAAAAGCCATAAGCCGCAACCGAAAAGAACAGGCCCTATAATATCTTATCTTTTTATATGTTTCTATATGTAGCTTCTCCAAAACATAACATATCTTATTTATTGTGTTACAGTCGACTGTTGCACGAGACACGACTCAATTCTCTATGGTCTCTCTTTTCTCTATATCATCTTATATCCTATGTAGTAAAACTTATAGATAGCGAATATCACGTCACTGCACAAGACCTAACCTACCATGCATGTGCTCGTTGATGTGCAGGTAGAATCAATCTAATAAATTTAATCAACTGGGTCGCTTGATTCATCCTTCATGTAGTCAAGTCTTGCACGTTTAGATTACCCAAGCACCTCCCAAATGGCTTGCACGTTGCCTTAACCAAAGCACCTCCCACAAGGCAACTTTGCGAAGATACTTTATGCAGATAGAATTAGTACATCTTTAATTACTTATTATGTATACAAAGATTATTATATATATGAAGGCTATAAAGATTTCGACACTTCATTAACATTAATATGCAGGTTTGTCTTATCTATATAGCTTAGTTATCTTTCTCATGGTACTTTTTCCTGACCAAACAATTGAATGCGAAGCAATTATGCCATTGGTACAGCCAGCCTATATGTAGTACAGATCATTTGTTTGTGCTAATGAACTTCCTGTCAGTTGTTTAATTTACCGAAACATGAACACCATTACTTGTCACACCCTGTTTAATTAGTTCAATAGTTGGTCCCTTCCATGTGAATTTTTTTTTCTCCCAACTCTCTTTGGATTCCTTAATTAGCCCCCCTTATCTTCTGCTAGTGCATGGATCAAATAACAAATACTGATCAATGGTAAGCTTCCATGTGGAACTTTGAATTCAAAGACCGAAAAAAAAAAGGAATCTCACATAAACTATACATTTGATTGCCTTGTGAGATTTCACTTTCGTGTCAATTCTAAGACTGTCGTGAATCTCTGAGACATCGGCCAAGTAAAGAATAGTAGCATGATGTGATCGTGCGTGCGTGCGTGCGTGCGAGCGAGCTTGATTTGTTGCCAAATGCTTGGACTTCAACTATGTTTGAAAGTAAGTATTGAATTCAATTCCAGCAAACACCAACAGATAAAAAAAAGTCCATGTTTGGTCTTTTCTTGTCAATTATTTGCATGTATTCTGCTGGCTGAACTGATGTCTCAATTGAGCATGAGTAGAAGAATTGATGAAGCAAGCAGAGATTAGGTCTGTTCTTTTTTGCTGTGACTTATGGCTTTTAACTGTGGCTTGTATTTTTTAGGCTATTTGTGCGAGATATTACAGAGTAACAGAAACTTACGTGTGGTTGTTGTTAATATAAATGAAGTCGGTACAGTATGTACTATAATTAACTAATAGACCTTATCTTAAAAAGATATTCCGTTTAAAAGTTAGTTACTGTGAAAAAATTGAAAAGCAGCTTTTAGAAGCCGAAAAGAATAGGGTCTGAAATGCCAGTGATGTAAACAGTAAGTTACCAACTTGAGAGCCTGCTGCTGTTCTTGTTCATCACAAACACTTGCACAATCTTATTTTTTAGAACAGTACACTTGTGCAAACTGTACCATAAGAACTAACTAAGGTGGTGATCATTTTGGCCTTGCACTCTCAAGCAAATTACAAAAGTGTTGCTCCGTTCTATTATTGTATATATGAAATTAAAGTCCGGTGTTGGAATGCGCCATACGAAGAAAAAAATAGTTTGGATGTATGCCTCTCTCTTTTCTTCTAAAAGCTGCTTTCTAAGGTAAAGTGATTTTCTACTGTAACTAGTTTTTAAACGAAGTGTCTTTTTAAGATGTAATCTACAAATCGATTATAGTATACACTACAATAACTTAATTTATATCGGTCAAAATTACATATAAGCCTCTATCTCCTTATATTTTCTCTTATAAATAATCAAAAGCTATAATCGATAACCAAAAATTATAAACACGGTCTAAAAGGAATGCAGCTTTCCTGTTTATTTCTTCTTGTCCCTCTCGTGTTTTCGTCGATGTGGCAAACATCCAAAGCATTCTCACTGTCCTTCTCGTGTTTTTCTACTGCTCTAAATCTTTACCATGTGATAAGAATATGAGAAAGACAGATAAGAAGGGGACAGAAAAGCTACGTTCGTCTAGAAGAACATGATATCTGTCTCCATCTGGAATGAAGAGGAGGAAAAAGATGGCAATGCGTAGGGAAGCATATGCCTATGCCGGAGCAACCAGCTGTCGCAGTAGCGGAGGCTTATCTATCCGGCCAGGCAAGCTCATGGCCCAGGCCACTTGTTTGACACGAAACCTACCTAAAAAATATCTCGTTAATTGCCCCCTCGAGAAAAGGGAAATCTCGGTTAGTTTATTAATTCATGGACCTAGAACTTCTCCGCAGCCGCGAAAGGTCAGAGGTGTGGCGAGTGGTGGCCTGGTGGGGCTGTCTGGACAACGGCCGCCCGATTTTTATCGCTGCAACAGTACAAGTTTGCGCCAGCTGCCATAGATATTCACCGCTATATATTTCACCCACGACTTAAAAAGGTCTGCACATGTAGGTGTTCGATGTTCCTACGTACCAAAGTAAAAAATATGATAATTCGTGAGGAGTTTTTTAAAAAAAATCGAAGGTACATATGTAATTTCGAAAAAGGTAAAGGTCTTTTCGCAAAAAAACGAGGACCTGTACGTAAACAAACGAGGACCCGTGCGCAATTTCAAAAACCGCGGGGGCTATCCTGCAAAGTAGAGGGGCCAAAAAAATTGGCAGGGACCTTTTCGTGAGAACCAAGGACCTGTACGTAATTTCGGGAAAACGCGGAGACTTTTTCGCAAAACACCACCCGATGCATGGAATTCGGTGACCACGCGTGCCGTGAGGCTGGAGGGTGACGTGGCCCCGCTCCGCATGTGGAGACTCCCCCGGGAGTAATAGGGGTTTGATATATGGCGAGAGTTAAATAATTTATTAAATATATTTTAATATTTAATTAAAGTCTTAAGACTCGTCTGGTCATAAACTTTTAAAGATTATTGTCTAAGTATTTTTTTTATTAGAGGCCCACTGTATATTCACTCTGACTAGGTGCCACTCGGAGATTTTACAAATTGGTATGAAGGTCCATCTCCATACAACTCCTCCTGTGAGGTGGATAAAACACGTGTTTTATCTTAACCACACGATAACATGGCCTTACATCTCTAACAACAACCACTTTATAGTTGTCTCATGATTCTCTCCCACTAAAAATAACCAAAGATCAGTTGTTGTCAGGTTTCTATCGCCGAATTGATAAGGTGCCTACTCACGCAAGTAATCGACACCCCTTCAACACTATATAAGATTTGACCAGAGAAAACACAAAAAACTCACGCAAGATTTGTGTATATATGTGTGTATATATATGAGTATATATATATATATATATATATATATATATATATATATATATATATATATGTGTGTGTGTGTGTGTGTGTGTGTGTGTGTGTGTACAGCGTGCGTGTATATACATATATGTATATACATATGAGTATATGTGTGTGTTGTGTGTGTATGTATATGTGTATGTGTATGTGTGTATACCTCATGCCCATCCCAGCTCTAGCTGCCACTGATTGCATAGGTGGATCCGCTGCAACTGATAACTATAGATTCCGCAAGAGAGAGAGGTACTCACGGAACAATCAACTGTTTAGATCGGAGATGGAATGTATGACAACCAATTTACTCAGGTACATACTCACTATCGATTTTGGTTGATCAGTCAGTCACCCTATTCGCGGAGGCGTGTCCTGCCTGACCTCCTTATTGGGATATGAGTATGCTACGCTAGCGCAGATTAAAAATTTTTACCGCGTAAACCAGGAAGCCATACAAGTAAGAGAACATAAATCGTTATCACTAGACACGCAGTGCAGCGGAAGTAGAGTTGATATGGCCAGTTCAGTGTCGCACGCATCGATATAGTGGAAATAGTCGATTGTCCTCTAGCCTACCGTCTCCTCCTCATCATCATCCCGATCAACACCGCAGTTATATTAGTGCCTCTACCGAGGTCCATAAATCAGCATGATGCGCAAACCATGAAAAACTTATGCATGCATTACATACACAATGGACCATACTACTAGGAAGCCATGTGAGTAACATCATAGATCGTTTTCACTAGATACGTAGAACAACGAAAGTAGAGTTTAAGCGGTCGGTTCAATGTAGCACGCGTCGGTGTAGTGGAAGTAGTCGATCGTCCTCTGGCTAACCGTCCCCTCGTGAACATCCTAATCAGCACCGCAGTCGCAACAGCGTCCCTACCGAGGTCCACATATCCAGGGATGGAACGTCGTGTGTCGGTGTGCTAGCCCAGTGCACACAGCAAGGGTTTTGAGAGCTGATGGCTAGGGTTTCGATGGGTGTATCTCGGGATTCCCTCTTAGCCTCACGCCTCTCTTAATATATAGTATCCAATTAGATTCTTATCCAATACGATTACATGTCGTATCCAATTCGGAAAGCCTCTAACTGAATCTTTATTCAATACGAGTAGATATCGTATCTTACTCGAAGTGCCTCCAAACGAATCCAATACAAGTAGAGATTGTATCCTACTTAGAGTCTATCATACAAACTCTTATTGTTCTAATCCGTTAAGTGTGGGACCCTATAGGTTTTCGTATATTTGGCCATGGGTCAAGAACTCCTTTCTAGTCCATAAGTCGGTAGCAGTACCTAGCAGGACATAATGACTCTCAAATATACATAAAGATCATATCAGATGAATCTACATAGTACTTACTTACTGATCCTTTTACCTCACGATATCAGCTCAAACTCAAGGCAAGAAATGTGTGATAGTTCGATCATTTACTCAAACCTGTAGTGGATTACTCAGTCTGTGATTGACTCCTCAACCACATTCAACATGATCATATACTTTCTTAATCCAACCACATCAAGGGATCCAAAGATACCTCTCCTGTTATATAGGAGTGGCAAATTCTATCTAGATCACTCACATTTCTCCACATGTTTCATAGTAAATCTAAAAGCTACATTTATGACCACCCAATTACAGAGTAGTGTTTGGTAACCCCTAAGTAAATTATTACGCATGTAGAAAACTATAACGATCTTAGATCTAAGAATCCTACGTAAACTATGTATAAGACAAACTGACGACACTTAAGATATAACAATTCCCATAGTGTTTCATGGTAAATTAATCCAACACTATATTCTCTAACATGTGTGCACATTATTGATTTGGTATTTTTATATCTATGATTCGTGAAACATGATTATCAGTCAATACATATACTGATCTATAAATTATAATTGTCTTACATAATGATATAAAATCAAGGATAATTTAGAATAATATCAAAACATAAATAAATAGTTCTACAAACAAGTCACATACTTGTTGATCAATATGAAAGATATTTATTGAAGGGATAAAATAACATATTATTTAAAATATTATAAATATAGAAGTGATACAATCATCTCCATGATCACATCTAAGGTATATCACTAACACTCCTAAGCTCGAGCTTCGTGAAAGGTTGAGTCAAACTCAGGTGAATCTGAGTTGAAGCGTGGCTCAGCTCAAGCTCGAGTAGGTTTGAACTCAACTCGAGTAAACTCGATAACAGTCAACAATTCAATATGCACTAATTTTCAATGATGAAAAAAGCTCTAACTCGAGTAAGTTCGTTAAAGGCTAACATGCTGCAATATCCAATGAGCGAGAATGGAAAAATTGTAACAACTCATAACATAATAGCTATATGTCTTAAAAGAAACAAATATAAAAGGAAAAGACGTAGGTGTGCAGGTGGATTGGGAAATTTAACAAACCATGACATGCTATTCAAATTTGATTTGTTGAAACTCGTGAGCTCGGGATTAACCTTAAGCTCAACTCGTTTAAGGCCTCACTCTAAATAACTTTAGCTTCTGATTTAATTTTTACTTTTGACTTATTTAAATTAAAAATTACTTAAAATACATCAGCTTCTATGTTAAATTCTTTAGGTGGTCCCCGGAGCTCGAGCCCAGCTCGAAGGTGTAGAACGATCAGAGCTGCATTGGGATGGGAGGCAAGCTAGCGAGTAGGGCGTCGGATTCGTTGCGTGCCGCCGCGTGCGTCGCCGTCTCCCGGCTGGATACGCTGCTTCCACTTGCGGCTGCTGCTTTCGTGTGGGCGGCGGGCCCCGCTGTCTGGGAGACGAAGAAGAGACAACATGACATGGCGTGTCAGCCCGGCACCGCCGTGGATCGATGTGATGTCATGTGTGACGACATCGCCCGCTCATGGTGAATTGAAGCAGAAAGATCTTCCCGAGCCAGGCAGGCTTGCCGCCCACGGAGGATGAGACACGTCACTGGCTGTCGCTTTTTACTGTGGCGCAGATGAGACACGTCTGTGTGATCGATCTCAACACAGAGATGAAAAAGAGCTAAAGCTAGAACTTACATCAACCATATTTTAAAAGGGTTAGGCTTGATTTTATTTTATCAATGGACAAATTAAGGTTGCTACATGGCTTTTCAGCAGATGTGTATATGAAGTGAAGGGAGCACTTAGATGTCAAGAGTCGTCGTGCTTACTACGTAATTAGCCTACCACACGGTTGTTGAACATGCCCTGATTAATATGAAGAGAAAATCTAAAGACCACTTGGAAGCTCAATCTTGCCCTAATGCTAAGAAAGAAATTAAAAATGCCTCTAGCTAGCTACTAGTGATAATAAAGTCCAAATGAGGATCAGTACTCCTGACATGCACTTCATTTGGACACAATTTGATTAACGCATTTAATTAATCAGAACCAGACTTCGTCATTTGTTCCAGTCTGCCCAAATCAAGCGCACGACAGAATAGTTTACGGTTAGCAGGTTAGCCGCCTATCAACTCAATAATAAGACAATAAGTCAGGTGCGATCCACCCAAAAAAAATTGAATACAATGAGAGGGCTCCAAATCGCTTGATCGAACTCAACCGGTCACCCGCCAAACACACTTATATAGCATCCACATACTATTGATATATGCAGCAGCACAAATTCACTCCACTGCTTACAACCAACACTATTATAAAAGAGATTAAACTAGACGCTTATATCATAGACAGTTTCCAAGAACCATCTGTACTGCAAGTATCACAGACGGTTTACACGAATAACCGTCTGTGAATATACGAACCGTCTGTGATAATATAAGACATCACAGACGATTTATACGAATAACCGTCTATGGTATTTTCATAGACGGTTATTTATACGAACCGTCTGTTATAATATAAGACATCACATACGGTTCTTACCAAGAACCGTCTGTGAATTCTCACAGACTCACAGACGATTCTTAATAACAACCGTCTGTGATAATGACAGACATCACAGTCGGTTTTTTATTTAAACCGTTGTATTAAAAACCATCTGTGATAATGAGGTTATCACAGATGGTTTGTATCTAAAACCATCTGTAATATGTTTCCCACCTCATAATCCCCCAAAATTTCATAATCTCTTGTCTGAGTCTGAGTAGCATTCAGTTTTCAGACATCTTTAGTAAAATAGGCATAACATTTGTATACAGTGTCCGTTTTCGATGTTTTTGTACTCATTGGAAAGATAACGACGAGTCCAATTCAAAACAACAATCATCTTGCGTTGGTCGCCATCTAAGAACCTCAAAATAGACCATCTTTAGCCCCAAATTTGCGTTTTAAGTTTTTGTTTTTGGTAAAAAATTTTATCTTCCCTTCAGAATTTAGGTTTGACCTCAACTGCAAAGTTGTAGATCTCGTCAAAATCTTTCAAACGAGTATATAAGACATATAAAATTTTGATATTTTTATATTTTCAGACTTGCTATTTATATTGTACCGATATATTGTCTTTGAGATTAACTGTTATCATAGACAGTTTTTGTTATGAACCATCTGTGATATCTCTATCATAGACAACTTGTAATCCTAACCATCTGTGATATCCCGCCACATCATTGATCCGTGGCATATCCCTTAAGATCCCGATCTCACCTGTCCATTCTCTCCGCATCGAACAGCGGGCACCGTTCTTCTCCCCACCTCTCGCCCCTTATTAACCCCATCTCCCTACTCGAAGAACCAATACCACCAGTACTACAACTCGTTTGTGCACAGCAAGGGTGGGAAGGGGTTCGGGAAAGGTGACTAAAATTTCGCTTGAAGCAAGATGGAAACGAAGAAGACAATGACAAATCTGCACTATTCTAAGTCGTCGATATAGAAACTGTTGATTTTGTCATCGAAGCTGAAAATGGTGTTCGTTGCCTTTTTGTTTCTGCTACTTGAAAAATTTTTCGCATCATTCGTTTTAGATTGTAGTTTAATGAACGATGTGTAAGTCTAGCTTGTATTAATCTAAAGTTTCTTGTAGTGTAAATATTTTTCTAAATTTGTAGCCGTAAAGCTTATCTTTGTAAAATTATATGCAGTGCTATAGATAACCTACTCAATATCTTGTAATGTTGGATTCTAATCTTAATGGAAATAGAATATGTTGCTGTGTTTGTTGCTGTATTTGCTTATTTTTAAATGATATAGTTAATATTTTCTGAGACTAGCCGAAAAATAGAAAAAAATTAGGTATATAATGAACTATCACATACGATTTTGTGATATAAACCGTCTGTGAACAATTATCACAGGCGGCTCGAATCAGAAACCGTCTGTGATGGAGAAATATCACAGACGTTTCTATCTACCAATCGTCTATGATGTGTGAGTATCACAGACGGTTGGTAACTAGAACCGTCTATGATAGTGTTCTTCACAGACAGTTCTAGTTATAAACTATCTGTGATGTATTTATCACAGACGGCTTACAAACTGTCTATGATAACCTCTGATTATCACTGACACATAAATTCAGATGGTTCAAAAAACCGTTTGTGATGACAGTTTTGAACCGTCTGTGATAATTCTTTTTGTAGTAGTCAATAAATAGATAAGAAAAACACAACACAATCAGACAAAATAGCAGTAATAATATACATAGAAAAGAAAGAGGGAATATCTGATGCATATTAATCTTAATATCGGTGTTTTGTAAACTCGGACTTCGGTGTTGCGTCATTTGAAGGGGACCTATAATCAAATGGCTCGGGTTGGGTGAAAAAAAGTGATTATTACATGGATGGTTGTTTTTTCTTTTTATTTTTAGTCACTTTTTTATACTATAATTTTAGATGATCGAGAGTGTAACTTCAAGTAGAAGAAATTTAGTACGCTGCAACTTTATGTGACTTAGAGTGCAACTTCAGGTGACTGAGAGATAAAAATTTCTGTCGACTGTGCAATAGTAAAACCGTTTTTATTATAGTAATTAACTTTAAGCAGCCTATTTTTTTAAGATGAAATCTATAAATAGATTATAATATACCGTACCGAGTTCAGTTATACCGATCAAAATTACATGTAACTATTATATATATATATATATATTATTTTTTATAAATAAAGAGAATTCAAAAATTGTAAGTCAAAAGGACCCAGCGGCGCAAGCTAGCTTGAGCAAAGCCGTGGGGACACGCTACGCTATCGCCCGGTCGGGCCCACACGGCCTCTCCTTACCGGAACCTACGAGCCGCCTGGGTTGACCCGTCAAACGCACGAGCTTTGACCGGAAACCCCTCGCGTCAAACCCCCTCGCCCTTCGCGGAAGCACCCCAAAACCCGCACGTTCACGTGCGAGCTCCACCCCCGCTGACATCCCTGCCCCACCGCATCTACCCCACGTGTCAGTTACTATCTCAATTTAATATTCGACCATGCGGATGCCGCTGGTAGGCGCTTTACCCCCTCGTTGGCGCCAGTCACTGCGGCCGCTACTTAAGGCGCCGCCAAGCAACCGCTCCTGTCCTCCCTTCACGCACCCCAAAACCCTCTCTTTCCTCTGCTCTCGCTGCGTCGATCGCCATGGCGTCCTCGACGACGAGCTTGGACCACGGGGTCTTCACGTTCACGCCGCCGTCGTTCATCACGTCCTTCACCGACCTGCTCTCCGGTGGGAGCGGCGACATGCTCGCCGGCGTTGCTGGTGTGTCGGCCAGGGGCGCCGGGGTGCCCAAGTTCAAGTCCGCGCAGCCGCCCAGCCTGCCCATCTCGCCGCCGCTGGTGTCGCCGTCGTCATACTTCGCTATCCCGGCCGGCCTCAGCCCCGCCGAGCTGCTCGACTCCCCCGTCCTCCTCACCTCCTCTAATGTGCGTTTCACCCTCCTATTTGTTGCTTCTGTGTAATTTTGCTTGCTTGGTTGCTGATTCGACCTGTTCCATGTGTGTGCTTCAGATCTTGGCGTCTCCGACCACCGGAGCGATCCCGGCGCAGAGGTACGACTGGAAGGCGACCGCCGATCTCATCACCTCTCAGCAAGAGGAGAGCCGAGGCGGCTTCGCCGACTTCTCCTTCCACACGATCAACTCCAACGCCGCCGAACAAACAACTTCTTTCCCTTCCTTCAAGGTTGGTTCATACATACACACACAGTTCGATCCATTTAATTAGCTCAATCTAGCTGTTACAGCAGTAGTAGCTCACCACAAGAGTGGTACATGCTTGTGTTGTGCAGGAGCAGCAGGTAGTGGAAGTGAGCAAGAGCGTCTCCGTGAACAACAAGAGCGGCGGCGGCAACAAGCTGGAGGACGGGTACAACTGGAGGAAGTACGGGCAGAAGCAGGTGAAGGGGAGCGAGAACCCGCGGAGCTACTACAAGTGCACCTACCACAGCTGCTCCATGAAGAAGAAGGTCGAGCGCTCCCTCGCCGACGGCCGCATCACGCAGATTGTCTACAAGGGCGCGCACAACCACCCCAAGCCGCTCTCCACTCGCCGCAACTCCTCCGGAGGCGCCGCCGCTGGATGCGGGGCGGTCGCCGCGGAGGATCATCCTAATGGCCAGCTCTCGGCGGCCGGCGCCGGCCCGGAGTACTCCGTAGCGACGCCCGAGAACTCCTCCGTCACGTTCGGCGACGACGACGCCGACAACGGGTCGCAGCGGAGCGACGGCAACGAGCCCGAAGCCAAGCGCTGGTGAGTGACCAGCGATTGAACAGTATGATTGCGCGCGATTCAATTGTTTCCTTGTGATCTTGGTGTGCTGATGAATGGTTGTGTGTGTGATTGGTTCCAGGAAAGAGGATGCTGACAATGAGGGCAGCTCCGGCGGCGCCGGCGCCGGCGGCAAGCCGGTGCGCGAGCCGAGGCTGGTGGTGCAGACGCTGAGCGACATCGACATACTCGACGACGGCTTCCGGTGGAGAAAGTACGGCCAGAAGGTCGTCAAGGGCAATCCCAACCCAAGGTAAGAACTACTTCGATTGTTCGATCGGCCAAGAACTCGTCGAATTAATAAGATAAACTCCTTTCTGCGTACATGTGAATCTGTTCGATCTTGTGTTCTTACTTCGATTGTGATGTTGCAGGAGCTACTACAAGTGCACGACGGTGGGTTGCCCGGTGCGGAAGCACGTGGAGCGGGCGTCGCACGACCCGCGCGCGGTGATCACCACCTACGAGGGCAAGCACAACCACGACGTCCCTGTCGGCCGCGGCGGCAGCCGCCCGCTGCCGACGACGACGTCCTCCGACGCCACGGCGGCCATCCGGCCGTCGGCCGTCGGCGCCGGCCAGGGCCTCTACACCCTGGAGATGCTCTCCAACCCCAGTGGGTACGGCGGCTACGCGGCGGCCGGCGGCGCGTTCCAGCGCACCAAGGACGAGCCCCGGGACGACCTGTTCGTCGAGTCGCTCCTCTGTCAAGACTGTTAGCTAAAGCTAAGCCAGCTCCTGCTCCACACGTGGCTTTCGTGTACGTGTACGACCGTAGCGTATACGTGTACGCTCGCCTTGTATCAATACGGGCTTTTGTTGCATATACAGACACGTAGTATATACATGCAGTAGCAGGTGTTAGCTAGGAAGTGAGATCGATTTGTTGATTCGTTACATGCCAACCACTGCCACGCCCGACAAGAACACAGGCATGTGAGTGATACACGTATACGGTACACGTACGTACATGTATACGTAGCTTGTAGTGAGGTACTAGACCGAGAGGGAAGGAAGGGCCATAGTGAGAGAAGACAAGTCAATAAGACTGACGAATCTGCTGTAATATGATCAGTCACAACCATCTCCAACTTGCGATGTGATCAGATGAGTTTGTTGATTTTTTTATTGGAGATTTTTTTTTTCGTGAGACATGTGCCTCACATTTATGTGATGTGATGCTGCTCTTTTTGTTATTCTGGGTAGTTGCCAATACTTATCACATCCAACAGTACAACTCTCTCTCTCTCTCCTCTCTCTCTCTGAATTTATAGGGTTGACGTTGAGCGCAAGAGAGGCCATCAGCTCAAGTGGCAACACATGTCATAAACAACATTAGGCATGAGTTGGAATATGGTATTCAGCCAAACCAAACCAAACTTGCCGACCTAGCTAGTATGAGAAAAATAGTGTACGAATTGACCAATAGAACCAGAGCTTAATTAGTATAATCAATGTGGCAATTCAGTTTTCTGGCTGACAGGAGAGTTGGTTCTCACGAATTACACGCTTAATTAGAGGATTATTTCGAATGATTTTCTGCGGCGGGCAAATTCTCTCCAAACTAAGAAAAGTACTAGTTTTTATCGGTGAGATCGTTCGGATGTCACCAATAATAACTCGTGACATCATGGATGAACATCGTGCTGAGCTGCTACTAGTTGAATCGCTTCTTTTATACTATGACCATAGTTTTTAGCCCTATTATAAATATTTATGTGAATGAATCGAATACTAATAAATCGTTTTGAAACAGCGACGGAGAAACCATCTTGTTTATTTGAATGTAGAAAGCCACAAAATATAAGGCATATTTGATATGGCTGAGGCTTATGGCTTGTAGTTGAAATTTTTGAATTTTGTCTGTTCGCGTGAGAGAATACAGAAATAGACAGTCACGTATGGTTTTAGCCGATATAAATAAAGTCAGTATAATATATGCTACAATAAATTATTAGATCATGTCTTAAAAAGACACTTAATTTAAAAACTCATTATTATAGCGGAGCTAAAGCCAAAAGCCAGAGCTGCAGAAGCCGTTTTTGCTGAACAGATCCATAAGCCTTAAGTAAAAAGAACAGACCGTTATCTTGACCAATAAATTGACTGGATTTAGGTGGGGTCAGTGAGATGCTCGATGCTTCACCTACAAGACTGCGGCAGCCTTCCTTGCGACCATGTAATGTAATGGCGCAATAGAAGCTTCTTTTCTTCCTTTGTGCGATGGTAAAAAAAGATGCAATTTGTTCGTTAAGGCCTTATAGAAAACGAAATGAAACCTATATCAATCGAGTCAATTTTTTTCACACGACCAAGCCGCGCCGATCGTGCCGCAGCTCAAGGACGTGAGTGTGAGGTTGTTTCGTTTATAATTTTACCTTTTAGAAATTGTACTGCTAGTAATATAATGGTAGTATAACTAAATTCTAACTAATCTGAATCATTGAATCACAAAGATTGGATAACTTATATTCATTTTAAAGTACCTTAAAAGAACTATAATCGTGATTTACTTTAGTTGTGTCCCAATTTTTTCACAAAGAACAATGTTGTGTCCAAATTCATTTCAGAGCCTAATATTTTGTTACTTTACTTATTTCAAGTACACTAAACAACTCAAATTTAGGCCTGATAAAAAATTCTAGGCTATATTCCTACTGAAACTTCGTAAGGGATTTACAAAGGTTAAAATGGATTTACAAGGTTGCCATGAGCTCTCAAATTTGCTGATAAGATGCAAACTACTAGGGGTGCAAATTTGCTGATTAGATGCAAACCATGTTTTCTTTTTGTTAAATTTTCTCGTGTATACGAAAGATAGAGACACCATGTGTATTCTTTTGTGAATTAGATATTGATCAACACTTGTTTTCATCATATTTTATCAGTTAGGTTGTCTACAAAGTAATGAGATCATATTTCATCAGCCACTACTATCAGGTACTTTGTGCTTTCACATGTTGTAATACACTATGTGTTTTATTATGTCACAATTCCGTATATCGTATGGCAGTTCAAATGTTGTAGTGTCTTGCGTTGCACCGTCGTTTGTTTTTCTTATATAATGCACTCACTAGAAAAACAAAAGCTATAAGCCAATACGAATACCCCAGCTTTTTTAAGCCGCTACTATTTATCATCCACAGTGAGAAGCCATCAGCAAAAGCCAGTACGAACAGACCCTGCAGTGTTACCTGCTTTGATTTTTGTTTGTTAGTGCTGACTTAGCTAGTGCTGACTTAGCTCATTCTAAACAGATTCTGATTTTTGTCTTCTAGCTTCAAAAGCCAAAATCCGTTTCGAACGCATTAGCCTCTTAACATGACGTTTTTTTTCTTTTTTCTTTGTATTATCTATAGAGATGTAATATTGTTTTTTATTTTTTTATTTTTGTTTATTTCTCTTTAATTAAATAACTTGTCGCTAAACTGTTATTTTAGTCAAAACCATAGTTACAGCCCAAACGCTAGGTCACTTTTTAACGGTGAGTTAATTTGATGACATACTGATCTGACATTCTGGTGTAATCTAATCATGCACTGTTCGATTACTGCCAAGCTCGCTCGTGCAGTCATCGAAGTACTATTGCATCCTTTCTCTTTTACTTGTAAACACCTCCTCAAATATAAATTCAAATATACTCAAATATGAACATGAATCAAATATCTACTTAATTCGGTTAGATGCGAATATCCTATCCGTTACCACTAAGATGGGCTACTGATACTTTCCGTAGCGTAATCAGCCGCGAATTGCATCAGATGCTTACACGCTAGCAGGTAGGAACTTAATTTTCCGAACACACTTTACTTTCCAAGATGCAAACTTTCATCCATTTTTCTGTGAGGACATAGGTACATAATTTGGTATATGACAGTGTAAACACCTAAACACACAAAAGAGGCCTTATTCAATTTCTCCAAGCACGCAAGCTCGGTCCCGACTGGGAGACCAATTAAAAGAGACAAACTTAATTATATACCACCACCGTGGTGTAGAAACAATGGGCTATACAATGGTCAATGGGATGACAGATAGCTCACGCTGTACACGAAGGAAGCAGACTCATATGTACGTCTGTTTGGCCAGCTTGAAACCTGAGATGAGGGCGCATAGCGCGAGGCAGACGAACGCGAAGAATGCCATGCTGATCGAAGCTGCGGATGAGTCGGTGAATATGTTGTCCGCGCCTTCTCGCATGCGGTTCGTGTTTGGAATCGCGGCAGACAGTGCAGACATCAGAAGGTAAGCAGCCACCTGGAAGAGCAGAGAATTGTATATTTCTCAAGTCAAATTAAAGAAATGCCGGTTAGTGTTCCAAAGTCCTGCTTGATCGATTTCAGAGTTTTACACATAAATTACGCAATGCATGAGAAAGTATTTTTATGGTTTATGTGATTTACATTCTTCGGTGACAAAAGAGGAGCGAACCAAACAAAGAAACCTAAATTCTGAGCTCCATAAACATTGAAAGTTCAGACCATCATCAAGCCCCTTTCGTATATAAGCAATCAATTGGCCCTCAAGTCAAATCCTCCGAGTGTCTCTTTTCCCCAGCCCATATGCCTACTGTCAGGCTAATATTGTAAAATTTCATGTTGTTTTGCATTGACTTGGAGAAACTTGCATACGAAGTTCATGTTTTGTGGCATATATGTCGCTATCATTTATCTGATCTATAATGTAACCAATGCCGATCACTATCAAACGCTGATATCGATAATATGAATTCGGTATCTTCAAAGGGCTGATGTATTCAGACGAACGATTAGCAAGCGGATTGAAATAACGAGCCAACCGTGGAAAGAAATTGAATCAGATGCAAACCTACACATTAAGAATGTGTGTGCTGATATCAACTAGGGAGAAAACAATACTTCTTCTATTCCAGAGGTATGAATAGCTGATATTACTGACAGAGTACTGGTGCGGTATTTAGAAACCAAAACTTCAGTGCGGTGTCCAAGTATTTTTCGCTTTCCCTATTGTGCAAGTAATTGTGCTTGTGCTTTAATGTCCTACGAGACAACGCGACCACGTTCGATGCAAAATCCCAGGCACATATCCAGGCCAAATGTCAAAACAAGAACACCAACAAGAATTGCTGGAGCAAAACTCAGAACAGAGATGAATGCCGAGGTGGCAGGGACCAGGAAGAGTTGCTGCGCTGACCTGATCTCCGGCGAAGTCGACGAAGAGGGCGACCTTGCCCTGCAGGTCCTGGCCGCCGGTGAGCCGGACGCCGTGCCGCACCAGCTGCAGCGTGGTGTAGATGAACACGAGCAGCGCGATCGCGACGACGTACCTAGATAAGCCACCAACACCAAATGTTAGTTACCACACAACCACCAGTCCCACCGCGCCGGCGTGCCGTGTAGATCAAGAACCTATACGGACAAGGCAATGGCCGGAGGAGCACCTGTACTCCTCGTAGTGGTCGAACTGCCTCCAGTCGCCGTGCTCGTTGGCGGCCATGACGACGAAGGCGAGCAGGGAGAGAGCCCACGCGGCGGCCCGCAGCGCCGACCCGGTCCTGTCCAGGAGGTCCTGCAGCCTCCAGCGCCGTACCATCGCGCCCACCACGCCTGCGCTGGAGGCCTCGTCCCCTCCTCCGGCGGAGGCCTGGGCAGCGCTGTCGGTGCCTGCGCCGGCGGCCTTCTCCAGGTCGGCGGCTGGGGCGGCTCCGGAGGCGGCTGCGACGGCGGCGGTCATGGCGCCCGGTTGCAGGAGAGCGCGCGGGCTCGCGGGAAGGTGAGGTTCTTGGGGATTTGGGGCGGAGGTGGGAACGGAATTGGTTCGGTCGGAGTGGCTCTTGCAGCTCAGGAAGTTGCACAACGAAGCGAACGAGAAGTGCGCCCAGTTTTTGGCCGGCAAAGGATCTTCTGCACACCACCGTGTGTGCCTGCTTTATACTCCTACGTCCTACCTAGCGGCTAGTACTCAGAAGAAGTCATACGTCGTATAAAAATGTTGCCGTGGTTGAAGAAACAAAAAGATTGTAATGTATTAGCTAGACTATCACACGTCTTAGAATTGTGAAGCTGCTGCTGAATTCGCAGAACAATATGCTATTCTTCAATTCATTCATAAGTTATGTGATGTGTTAAGGCTGAGCTCCTTGCTTTGCTTTGAGGCTTTTGCAAGCAAAAAATATCTCATAGGGTAGGTTTTTTTTTTCGATTACTAACCTGTAATCCGGCTAGAGGCCCATATGGGACATATGGTGGGGTATATAGGGTCTATTCATATTGAATGTGGCTGATAATTTTTAGTTAAAAATAAATAATAATGGTTAAAAGAAATAGCTTTTAGAAGAAGGAGGCGAGCGATAGAGAAAGTGGGGAAGCGATGTGTGCGTGAGACAGGAGCGAGAAGAGTAGGATGCATGATGCGTCCGTAACCCCTGTCTTATCCTCGGAGCGAGACGGGAGCGAGAGGAGTTGAGAAGCCGCTTCGGGAAGTCAGGTGTCCCCGTTATTTTGGACTGCGGCTGATGGTTTTTGTATATTCTTTTCGAGATGGTAGCGGATGGCGGAGACGCTAACATTGACGACACACAGTTTTAGGCTCGGGAAGTAATTTGAAAAATCCACTTTATGAAACTGTTTAGAGAATCAGTTTTAAAAAGCTATCCCGTTTATTTTGATTTTTGAAGAAGCCAACAGGTTAAAAGAATAGAACTATTAGCTTCTGATTTCTCTAAGAGAAGTCAATGGAAATAGGCATATAAACATGTTTGATTTAGATCACCCTAACTGGCCCACGGTAGTCAAGTCGTGGGGGTTTTGAGATTTGTGTATTCTTACAAATAAAGAGGTGTTTTATTTACGAGATTGATATAAATATTATCGTTATGAGAATGACCAGTATACGCAGAGGAAACAATTTGGTCGAATCAAGACAACAGCGGCTGCAGTCTAGCTCTATTTTCAACGTTGCTTCCCTCAAACCAACATGTACTGAAACAAGCTTAGGTTCATCTTTCCCCTTAAACCTGCATTCGAATTTAACTGAAAAAATTTATGTTGAGGAATCTTGTTGAAACCCATAATGGTTTTCTTTCAAACCTAAAACATACTCAGTTTTGCTTGAAATCTCAAACATACACAATTTATGTTGAGGAATCTTGTTGAAACCCATAACGGGCTTGGTTGAAAAATGATACTTGATTTTGAAACATGGAAGTTAAAGTGTAAAACATGCCAAGCTTGAAAACTGAAACTTGGGATTCCTATCATGTTGCGGCGGCACCTTTTTCCTCTAGCAGCTTCCTATTATAAATTAGATATCTCTAGGAGTTAGGATTAACTCATACTCTATTTTTTACTTGACTTCTTAAAATTCATGTTGTTAAATCAAATTTTCTAAAGTTTGATCACCAATAAATTTAAAACTATTTAGATTAGCTATACAAAAATTATACCATTAGATTTATCGTTAAAAATATGTTTATAATATTATAATTTTATTAGTGTATCTTAGTGTAAAGTTATGAAGAGTAACAGTCAAAGTCGCATCTCGAAAACCATAAAAGTCACAAATGTTAAGTAAAAACGCATGGTGAGAATAACAAGTTAACAACTATAACTATTATTTATAAAATGGCAAATAACAATCGACTTTGCATAATCCTAGCATGCAAAATTACTAATCAATACATAATCCAGCTGCCAATCTAACCCTAACTAGGTTTTGGCCGGACTAAGCTACAAAACCACTATAAAAACAGGGTTGTAGTGAGCACAGAGGATCCCTTTGCAGCCTCCACGAGTGAGTGTGCGTCTGCGTGGACCCACATCCAACGGCCGCCAGCGCCAGCAGCTAATCCAAATTAAGGCTTTCTAGTTCCAACAAATCTCCCCTCCAACTGTCATCCAGCTCTCCACTGATCATTAATTTCCGGCGCAAGTCCAAACGCCCAAGCAAGAACAGCACATGAGACAGCTGGTACATTCCTTTGACTTCAGCTTATAACTATAACTTATAAATTTTAAACTATTTGTAAGAAAAAATACGTTATAAATGAAATCGCTACGGTTTGCTACAATCAATTTATATACTTTATCTTTAAAAGACACTCCGTTTAAAAGTTAGTTACTATAGAAAAACTAAAAACTGTTTTTGGAAGTTGAAAAGAAAAAGCCCGCTACCACAAACTGGCTTACTTGGGTCCAAAGCCAACCACACAAGACAACTCTTCTTATCCTGTTCCAATCATAGAAAAAAAACACGTATACCCCGTTTGGCTGTGAATTGAATTTAATTCATTCAACTGGATTCCAAACCTATTCTAGTTAAATATAAATTTGATTCAAACCAATTCAAAATCTAATTTTCTATTTGGATGTCATTTGGAATGCTACAAAACTACGGGGCACGCTTGCGCACCTAAGCCCTCCAATATACACAAAGTAGCTTTTCTACACGTTAATTCATCTCTAACAAATTTTAGATAATTTAATGAAAACTTTATAGTGTGAACAAAAGGCTAAAATTCTAAATACCGAACTTTTACTAAATCATTGTCTACAAGGCCGCGGAGACCACCTGTACACCTAGACCCACCAATGTGTATAAATTAGCTTCTCTAGAAATTGAATTATCTCCAATAAATTTTAGTTGATTTCATGAAAGTTTTATGGTGTGAACGAGAGATTGAAATTCTAAATGCCGAACTTTTACTTAAATTTGTTTAGTGAATTTCAGACAAATGACATGTGTAAGTTAAGAATTACTTCTACCTCTATCATACCTCTTGAAATTGATTTTAGAATCATCAATTCAATTTTGGGAGACAGCCAAACAGCTATATTCTTGGAATTGAATTTCAATTCCATAATTAAAGGGTCAATACGTGGGAGCCAAATAGGGTGTTAGCAATAACATGGATCTATCATCCGAAATACATCGCGCAAATATGCAAGCTTTGATGAGGTAATTATGTAATTGAGATGCACAACATTTGTCTTCCTAAATCGTCTAACTATGTTGCTCCCATGATCAGAGGCGGAACTAAAAGGAAAATGATCGAGATTCACTACTTCATTATATATATAACAACATACATAATTTTCAAGTAATATTGTGCTAATAGTAATGTGTCCAGTAATTTTTAGCATTAATACCTCAACATAACCGATAGTAGTGTATAATGATAAAAAAATATTAATCAAAATGCTTACCAAAATAAAGAACCACGATAAAAATATTGGTTAGTTGCGGCAAACTAAATGAACTAAGAGCGAAATCATAGATAAAGGTTGATCAGCATTGGTAAAATACATCATTCGACCTCAATGGTCTGTTAAAAGAGAACAAAATTACTTAAAGTTTTTAAGTAAAAAAACAGTAGAATGATCAATTGTAAGTTAATGCATTGCCTTTTACTATCTACGTTCTTTCAAATTCATAAAGCGACGAACCACAACATCTCTGGTAATTTTTGTCAATTATTGTTTCTCCATAGAGCAAATAAATATATTATTCAGGAAATCATCACCAATTAATTAAAAAGTTAATTAGATATTTGTATGTTCAACAGTTCAAGAATAATATAATAGAATAATACACCTAGTGGCTTACTTACTCCATATTGTGATCAAATACTATAATTTTGCCTCGGATTTGTAACGATCTATGCCAGTATTCCAAAAATTAGAATTGAAACCCTAAGTCTTAATTCTACAATTCGATAAAAATCATCACATTGAAACCCAAACTCATAAATTTATTACTTGTTCTTGAAACAATTTAGAAGAATCGAGAGAAATTTAGAGCAAAGTATATACTGATCGGATGGACTTAAGCTTCCTTTGGCCTATGAGAACATGAGGCAACAGAGACCAAGTGGTGCTGTGGCGAGATGGCAGGCAAGGGCTGCCAGTGGCCCTGATTTCTCTCATTCTCTAGGTACCGGTCGCTACTTGGCAGGGTGCGACTATGCGGCGAGCATGGTGCACATCTCTTGGCTAACCATGCGAGACGAACATGCATCGAGGGCTGCTGCAAGGGGACACACTTTAGGATGATCAAAAGGACGTTGTGGCCTGTTGCGGTCCTCTCTTAGGCTGGCTCGGCCTGCTGCAGTTGCCTCATGGGCTGAGGGAAGCGGAGTTTCCTCGTGAACTGCTTCTAGCTACAGGAAATTTAGGTTGCTAGTGCTCCCTTCGTTGGGCTTCAAGGAAGGGACTAAGTGCACTAAGTTGGGGGGATTCACACATAGGGGGCGCTCATATTGACTTCTACTAATGTCTTTTGGTTACGGCTAATAGCTTTTGACTAAAAATAAATAGTAGCTAAAAGAAGTGGCTTTTAGAAGAAAAGAGTGGATGGTGTAAAAAGTAAGAAAGAGATACGTGCGAGAGATGTGAGCAAGAGGAATGGAGTATGTGATACGCCAGTGACTCTGGAGTGAGATGGAAGCGAGAAGAGTGGAGAAGCCATTTCGAGAAGGTATGTGTTTATATTGACTTATGTATTCTCTGAGAATAAACCAATACGAGCAGATCCATGGGCTAAAGGTGCTGATCTTTGCTAAAATAATTTTGAACCAGGGTCATGTGATACCGGATTGACTACGTTGGTTCCGCCCCTGCCTATGATGCATATGTAGTAGTGGCTATCAATCTGTTTTCTGACTCGGTGCGCATGTCGTGAAATTTTGTTCTATTGTAGAGAGCTACCATTTTAACGTACTCGACAGTAGGGGTGGAAGCAGCCGGTGGCTCGAGCCAAGCTCGATGCGCTCGGGTGAGCGATGAGGCTCGGCTTGGCTCGGCTCGTTTCGAAACAAGCTACGCGAGGGGCTCGGCTCGGCTCGAAATGAGGCTCGAGCCCGCTCGCGAGCCCGAACGAGCCAAAAAGGCTCGCGGCGGATAACAGCAAAATTTCACAGAAGCTCCATTTCACAGATTGACGGCAGAATTTCACAGATTCATAGTAGATTTTCACAGCAAATTTTCACAGCAATTTCACAGCAGATTCACAGCAGAAATTTACAGCAGATTCACGGAAGACATTCACGTACGAGTAGCGATTCGATGCGGCGGCGGCAATTCAACGGCGGCAGATTCGGTTCAACATTCACAGCAGATTCACACAAGCACAACTGCACAAGTGCACAACATTCACAAATCACAACAGCAGCAGCAGTTCGGTAGCAGCAGCAGTTCAACAGCAGCAGCCAGCAGCAGCATTTCAACAACAGTCCATATATAAAGATGCAGTTCAACAGCAGCAGTTCAACTCGCGAGCCCGAACGAGCCAAAAAAGCTCGCGAGCCCTAACGAGCCAAAAGCTCATGAGCGAACGAGCCAAAAGGGCTGAGGGCGGAGCGGGACGGCAGCGCGCGCGAAGCGGCGGAGCGAGACAACCGAGCGGAGCACCCAGATCTGGCCGGCGGAGGTCGCGCGGCCGGCGGCGGCGAGCGAGCGGGCGGGCGAGGCGGAGCGCCCAGATGCGATGCGATGCTAGAAAGTAGAGGGCTCACGGCGCCTCGCCTCGCGAGCAAAATAAGCTCATGAGCCGACTGCGGCGGCTCGAGCTTGGCTCGAATTTTTTGCGAGCTATGAAGGCGGCTCGGCTCGGCTCGAAAATTTCTGAGCTTGAGCCGAGCCGGCTCGGCTCGTAACGAGCTCGGCAGCTCGCGAGCCTTGAGCTATTTTTCACCCCTACTCGACAGCAGAGACGCAAGGCAAAAAAAAAAGTGGCATGATCAGGTGTTTGATATGGTGTCATGTTAAGAATTTTTTAAATAATCTATTTTTATTTAAAATTATAGAAATATATCTGTGCAATTTTTTTTTGCAGAAGTGGGCTCCAATCGCCCAATCGTTAGATGACTGGAACCTATCGCCTAATGGCCGCGCGACACAAATACAATCGGTGGGCCGTTGGGTGATAGGATCCAGTCGCCGAACGGTCAGATGACTGTAACCTGTCGCCAAACTATTGGACGACTGCAGGTCTAGTCGCTCGATCGGTCGGTGACTACCACCTCAGCCTATTTTTTGCGCAATTGGCACCCCTGACAGCGCATGGGGGTAAATGACAATTATTGTAGGTAGGTGACATTTACCAAATTCTGTCTGTGATTTGTATTTTGTGGAAAAAAATAGCAGACAATGTTGGATGGTCCATTTGTGATTTTTGTATATTATGAATGATACAAAATCTATTTGACAATGGTGGATTGCAGCGCTGGCTGTGTGAGTAATGGTGCACCACTAAGCTGTGACTTGGAGAGAACCTCGGAGAGTGTGGGCTAAGGTCCTGTGCCCATCTCATGGTCGGTCCAATCCGCAAGGTAGCGGTACGTGTCGTCCTAGCACGGGGAGGCCCCAATCCCTCAGGGGGTGTATGACCTGCAGTGCAAATATCGTTAGTCCGTGCAGTAAAGGAATGGGAGCAAACAATTGGAGACAGGATGTACCCTCGACTAGCGCTATGGTGCTGTCAACCACATCTGCGATTTGAGCATTCTCACCGTTCAGATATACCAGAGTGGCTTACGCAAAACTATTCAAGTCAACACCGTTCAGACCTTCACGGACGGTGCTGACACCGTAATGCACTTTTAATGTAGTAGGTATCGGCATTTCTGATGTCTGCCTGCAAACATTTTCAATGTTGCTACTGGCCAAATCGCATCGCACAATATAGAACTACTGCTATATTGTAATTTATATTTCTATGACCGTTCGCCTATGTTGAACTACCACAGTACACTCATTGCATAACCCCTTCTCATTCGCACCGTCACCGCTCTCTATCCTCCGCCCCAATACGCATCAACTCCCTATTTGCTTCCATGCATACCGACGCCGCTCTTCTCTCGCTATTCGAACTCTCTTCTACTTTATATTATTTATTGTGGGTTTCGATAATTTACATATCATAATGATTTAAATGCCAATATGTCGGTTCTAAGGTACACGTGCATTCCCAATGTACTAATGCCATTGCATTCGTTCATAATAAATCGTAAATGTTATATAATATGTTTTGCATGAAGTGAACTATTTACTTCGTACAAAAATATTGACTAAAATTTCTATGACTACAATTATGTATGGATGCTAATTTACTATAGATGCTAATTTTGTATACAATATTGACTAATTTTTCTATAACTAGAATTTTCTACGGATGCTAAACCTTGCAACTATAATTTTCTATGATTGCTAGATTTCTATAACTATATTGACTAAATTTTTTTCAACTATAATATTTACTAAATTTTCTACAACCATAATTTTCTACGGATACTAATTGTTTACAACTATTTACTTTATAGTAAAGTTCTACAACTATAATTTTCTACGGATTCTAATTTTACACTAAACAAATTATTTACTTCATACAAAATATTAACTAAAACATAAAAAAAATTTACCTCGCAGAAATAGCAGAACCTGTCCTCTCTTCTCTTCTTCTTTCTTTCTCTTCTCTCCTTGCGCGCGCTATATTGAAATCAGCCTCTTGGCGGAGCGGTCGAATATATATCACATCCAGTCGCCGAACGATTGGGCGACTGGACACTACAATTGCCCAATAGTTGGGCGACAACATCCAGTAGCCCCACCGTTCGGCGACTGCAATTATGTCGCCCAACGGCCCACCGACTGCATTCGTGTCACGCGGCCGTTGGGCGACAGGTTCCAGTCGCCTAATGGTTGGATGACTGGAGTCCATTTCTGTAAAAAAAACTTTTGCGCAGGTATACCTCTATAATTGCAAATAAAAAAGAATTATTTAAAAAAAAACTCGTCATGTTGACATGGCACGAACGAGGAAAGCGTCTGTAGCGTGCGATATATCATGCAATCCCACTGAAAAGCCAACCAATTCGGACGATCGCGTTGGAAGATGCTTACCGGAACAGAAATTGGAAACAAATGAATGGCTCATGATAGGCCCTTAGATTCTTCGAAAGATGGCGTGTTTGGTTGCTTGGTTGGTTGGCGGCTAAGATGGTATACATGTTGACTTGGGATGCTGTCCCCATTTTTTTTTCTTTTCAGCATATTTTTTACCTTAATTTTTATTAGCCGATATTATTTATCAAACTTATCAGTTGTAGCCATATAAACTATGGTCCACAGTTTAAAAATATGGACAGTTGCTTGCTTCGTTAGATATGATTTAGGTTTAATATTAGCAGGGCCAGCTTAAAAAAAGACGAACTTCCCTGTATACTTTCTCGGCCAAGCCAGAGGGGAATCTTTTGCCTGTGGGCATGGCCGAGACCCTAGGCTGGGCAACCAAACGTTAGGCATGTTGCCACAGTTTATTCAGTAAATACAATATTTACAATTGGATATCAAATTTACTAAATATATGTTTGATATCGATAAATACCATATTTACTAAGATTGTTTGATTCTTGATTCTAATAATATGATCCTACAATTCTCTGACCCTAAGTAGAGACTTAATTCGGCAAAATCTTAATAATATTAATATTCTACCAAATGTTTGTAGGAACTTGATTAAAATTTTCATATGATCTTATCCAATTCTAGTGATTTATTATTGATAATTAATTGTATGTACCCTTTTAGTTGTAAAATTTCACTTTTTGTCACTTCATGGTAATTATAATTTGCGTAAAATAACAATGATATTTCCCTTCCATATTTTTGTAAACAAAAGTTCTAAAAGTATAATCTTAGAAATATAGTAATGTTGAAATACATGTCATATTTAGAAAAAAAATATTTGGTAGAATCAGGTAGAATATATTATATTCTACATTGATCCTACTATTAGTAATCCTGCTGAGGAACCTCTCATTCGATTTAGGACCGTGATTCCGATAATCTTAATATTTAGTATTTACCAATTTTTTTGAGAGGTGGTATTTACCAAATTAACTTGCAACAACAGGACGGTCTCGAATTCTGACTTGGGCTACGACGTACGGTCTCAATGCTTGACGTCACTGACTTGTCAAGGCCCGGCCCATTTGATTTTCATGGCACGGCCAGATTAAACGACCTGCTTGCTATAGGCGCAGAAGAACTGTTGTTTCAGATATTGATATCGTCTCTAAAAATAAACATAAATTGTGATTATTAATTTCTTTTAGAGTAAATTTATAAAATATAATAAAACTATACTTTTATTAGCGCTTTTTTCGAGATAAATCTATATATACCGTTTTTAGTTGTTCAATATAAATATTAAAAAAGATGTCGATAGCCAAAGTTTAAAAAGATGGATGTATTATTCAAACGCCTAGCTAAGGCGAAAAATCCACTTAAAAAAGATGAGGCGAGAAAAGGATGAAATCACTCCAGCATGCATTGCCGCACGGTTTGGATGGATTGCTCTTCAGTAGCACTCTCCAGTCTCCACAGCACGATTTGTGCTACAATACCGTGCCTATCTGGGCCTTCTTCAATTTCAGCTACTGTCCTACAAGGCTACAATACTGCACGGGATCATACTTCTCAACATGATCTCATATACTCAGGATTCTGGAATGGTCACGAAACTCAAAAAAAAAAAGTTGTAGAACCGATGCCAACAATCAGATGGAGTAAATAATTTTTGAAACTTTTCAAATCAAGCTATTCAAAATCTTCACTCAGGTGATTATGATGGTCACTAAGTTTATATCACACCAACACGGCTAAGTAAAACAAAACTAGAAATAAGAGCTAACAAAATCAACACTTTCATACATAGGCCGGTCGAATTGCTATTGAAGGGCCGATTTAACCGCTGACCGGTCACACCGGCAACTAGTCTGATTGCAGGTGTGATGCTAGCAGGATTCTCTAGATAAACCCTCCTCATGTGACCCAGCCAGCCACACTGGTGACACTCCCTCGTCCAAGAGCACTTAGTAGCACGGTGTCCACCACCGCACTTAAAGTGGATCATGCTTTGTCTAGCACTAGGCGGTAAGTTGGAGTTGCTGAAGAAGTGTGAGGTGCCAAAGAATAATACGTCGTCCATTGTCCAAGCACAGGGCGATAAACTGGAGTCGTTGAAGAAGAGTTAGGTGCCAAAGAAGAATACGTCATTGACTACTTTGACTTGGATGACAGTAGAGGGTGTTGGCCCTCCTTAAACTTCTTAGGAGCAGGCTGCTGAGAAGACCCACTCCATTCAGTAAAGCTTCTCTTGTGGTCACCACTAGAAGTACCCGAATGAGTTGTATCTCTAACTCTATACCCATGTCCTGCTCGACCACGGTGTTGAAGTCACATAGCACTGTAGCTTGCATAACATGCTAGAACATGTATTTAAATCCCTGGCGAAATCTCTTAGTCTTTAGAAAATCATTGTTCGCCATAGATGATACGAAGCGGACTAGGTTATTGAAACCAACTTCATACTCAACCACAGACATCTTCCCCTGCACAAAAGTGGATAGGGTGGCCTCCATATTCTCCATATAAGCATCTGGGTAATATTTCATCTTGCACTGCTCGATGAAGACGTCCCAAGTGACCGCACGTTGGACAGGGGTCCTAGCTGAAAGAACCCCTTCTTACCAGATGTCCACTTGACCCTTAAGTTGAAAGGTTCATCTAAAAGTCAAAAACAGTTTGGAACATGTTGGCTTAACGTATCTTTTTTCTTTTTCCTTTGCATATCTATAGAGATATAGTGGTAATTTTTTATTTTTATTTTTTAATTGAATACTTTAGAAAAACTAACAATCACTACAATGTTGTTTTAGCTAAAAGCCATATCACAAATATAATCTTATGCAACCACCACAATATTTCACATGAACTATATTAGCGCAAACAAATGTTCCCATTGCACCTCCATTCTCGCACATGGTGGCTAGTAAGATTACAGGTGTACAATCATCCACCGAAGTTTAAATTCTGACATCCATCTTTTTGCGCACGCGAATGCGCCACGGTAAAAATGCTGTTGAGTCGTGGATTAGCAATTTACCATCAGCTTTCGCGTATCTAATCGTGCGCAGCTTTCGTACGTCTAATCGTGTGCTTAAAGGGGACGAATTCGTCTGTTTGTGCGTGATGATGTGTGCATGTATACGGGTCTATTCTTTACGGTTTTTAAAAACAGATTTTAACTTTTGCTACAGCATTTAATTTTTAAATGAAGTATTTTTTAAGACGAGATTTACGAGTTAATTGTAATACACGTTAAAAGACTAATATATGTACCAGCTAAAATCGTAAATGAGCATCTCTTTCTCCATAATATCTATCGTAAACAACTAAACTTAAAAAAATTTAGCAAAAAACTATAAACCACAACTACAAAAAATATGCCCTACATCTTCCATTGTAAATCTCTTATCGTTACGTTTTTTTAATCGCAATCCGCATGCATGTATAGGACCAAATTCGAGTCCATCCATGCATGTCTAGTTGTGCCCGTGGTCCACACTAACAAAACGATCGATCGAGGAGGCGCCACTGGACCCAGCAGGAAAAAAAAAACGTGACGCGACGTGCCACGGAACCGCGAAGGAAAAGAACGATAGATTAACAGCGCGCATGGTTTGGTTTGGTCTTGTCCCTTGCGTACAAACCAACCGGATTCGAAGCGGGTCCATCCTCTCGTTGTGTTGGATCACAGATTCCGACCGGACGAGAAGGAACCCGAAGCAAATGGATGGAAATAAAGGGGGTGCTTGGCAGGGCACAAGTCGATCGACTTTTGACAGCCGCTACAGTATCTAACTTTTAAATAGAGTATTTTCTCAAAATATGGTCTACAAATTAAACGTAGTACACGTTAAAAGCTTAACATCTGTACTAGCCAAAATCGTAAGTGAGTATCGATCTCTCGTAATCAGACTGTAAATGACTAAAATTCAAAAATTTCACCAAAGCTATATAAGTCGCAAAGAAAATAGAACATGCCCAAAGGCTCTCCTTCAGCCTATCGCTTGTCGAAAAGAGTTTGGTAGTGTTTATTTGGGTTTAAAGGTTGAGTTTTATAGTTTTTTATACTGTAGCGATTAATGATATACTATAGTTGTTGACAGCTTTTTAGCGTAGCTAAATTTTAAAAAATAAATAAATAAAATTATATCATCGTAGATAATAAAAAAACAAAAGGAAAAAAGAAATGACAAAAAACAAAAAAAAACCTAAAAAAAGTGAAATTAATAAGTTAGAAGCAGAAGCTCAAATGATTTATACGTCGTTTTTTTAAAATAATTTATGAAGCAGCTTTTTAGAATCAACTTATCAGTTTATCAGTATTCGATTTCTTCGTACAAATATTTATATTACAGCTATAATCTACAAACCACAGTCCAAAGATCCCACAAAACCGGATCAGATCGGGATGACTGAAACGACCGTGGCAGGATCCGAGGCCGCTGCTAGCTTTGTGTTTGTGTTCGCGGTTGCGTTTGGGCCCAGAAAGACGGTGTCGTCTCACGTTCTTGAATCTTGATGCATCGATGGACGCTTCTCTTTTGCTTTTTCACCTTTGTTTCCATCTCCCATCTCAGCCAATTTGGATCTATGCATGTGTGTAGCTGTTTGTTTCTCGATCATTAGCTCACTTTTGATGTCTCCTCTCCTCTACCTGATGCCAATGTGAGCTTCGGTATGTACTGTTGTGTCTTTTGCCTGCACATATACTTAGCATATAACTAACACGCAGCGTTTTTTGGTCTTGTTTTTTTTTCTTTGCGTTTTTGGCTTTTAGTTTTGGCTTCTCTCAAAGGTGGAATAAACAGAACGATTTTTTTCAAGCTGCTTTGCTTCTCTAAACGGCTTTCTAAACTAAAAACCATATATATCACCGCGCGTCAGCAACTCAGCGTCCGCTGTCGTCTCGAAAAACTCAACAAAAAACCATCAAGTCAAAAAACATCACAAGCAACCAAAAAGAATAGACCCTTTGTATGCTCTGGTTAATCTCAATGCAGGGAGCCAAACAGGTCACGCGCATGTCTAGCAAGTAGAGATGCAAACGGAGCGGATACGGACGGATATTGCTCATCCTGTATCCTTTTTTATATTTTTTGTCGGAGTCAGACACGGATAGTGCCGGATACGAATGTAGATATTCTTGATCACGAATATAGAGCGAATACACGTCGTTCCGAATACGGTTAGTTTCGGTCACGAATATTTAATCGGATAATACGCAAAGCAAATTTCACATAGTGATAGAGACAAGTTAAGCAACTAGAAAATTATACCTAGCAAAGTAGCAAATAAATAATAAAGACTAGTTAAACAAATAGTAGCTAACTAACTACATGTCACATGGTTCAAAAGTACAAATTGTCCATAGCCAAGTAGTGAAATGCATCACTAGTTCATTTAACTTCATTACATTTAGCAAACGATTCTACAAGGCCTTCGTATCCTGTATCCTGTATCCGGAGAGGCCAGGTATCCAACTCTGTTTCTGTATCCGGTAACTATCCGAAAAATACCCGGATAGTTCTGTATCCGTCGGATAATACTTTTTCCGAATCCATTTCCGTATCCGATAAAAAATATCCGACTCCGTTTCTATATCCGACAAAACCTTCAGATATCCAAAAATTTACTCCAAATTATATCTGAGTTAAAACGAACAGACTGCCGATCAAAAAATATCCGTCCCATCTACATCCCTACTAGCAAGTGCCGGTACCTGGCTTCAAGCCCCGGTGAGTTAATAAGGCTTCTTCGTGTGCTTCAGCATTGATGGACTCATGCATGATGACAAGTTCACTTCACGGCTCTAGCTAGTGCGGATCGAGCACCACCGTTCTCATTATCCCGTCGGCCAAAAAAAAGGGGCACAAAAGCGTTCACGCAGGCAGTGTCTGTGCAGGTCGGTCGATCGGTGCATGGACAACAATCATGTGACGCTAGCTACTACACCTTCCTAGAGGATTTGTTTTATTTTTTTATTAAAATGATAAATAATATTTTATTAATATACGGATTCTAGCTCTATATATTAGTAAGATATCATAAAATATTTTATTAAATAATAAAAAAGATAGAAACAAATCGTCAAATCTCTCCCTTCCTGGTATGTATGTGTGTATTATGTTGCTATGTTTATTGGATTCCAGCTCACGTGCCAAGGAATTTGCTACCTACTCCCTTTGGAAGCTCATGCTGACATGCATACATATGAGAATTTGTCTACCATATCTCATTTTCGCTTACCCCCAAAAGTTATGTTACCATACGATACCCCCATGACACGCGTTAACACTTTTTTTGTGAGCTTTACTTATCGTTTGCACTTGTTTTAATGACATGAATACTTATATAAGTTATTTCAAAACTTGTTTAAATGATCTAAGTGATTTCTGTATTTGTAATACATAATTTCATTGTTGAAATATTTCTTATGAAATCATGTATTACAAGTATCAAAACCACTCAAATCATTCATATAAGTATTGAAATAATTGAAACAAGTGTTGACATCGTTGAAATAAATGATAAAAGATAATGAACACCATGAGAAATAGTGCTAGCTTGTGGCCTAAAGGTATTTATACGGCAACTTAACTTATGAGGGACAAAATAAACTAAAATGATGTGGCAGGCAAATTGAAAAAAAAAACAGTGACTTATAGAGGTGTTTATGATTTTTCCCTAAAATTAACCAGCTTTTCTCATGGCTAAGCTAAGCTAGAAATTTTATTGCCAGACAAATTGCTAGCTCCATCAAAGATTAAAAGTTCCTAGGGATTATTAATTTCTTAATTAAAAGGAACCGCCCACACGCCAGATTTTGTCCAAGATTCCTATGCATGCGAAAAGGATGCAAATTGCCATCACATTCACACCCCATGGAGGGAAAGAAAACCGGAAGGGACTGCCGGCCGGCGACGCAAATTTGGATCCAACCCGGCGACTTCGTTGAAGTCGAGGAAGATGATGAAGATATATCATGTCCACGTGTGTTTTGCAACCCAGATGGGATGGTATCCATAGCTTGGTTTCTTTTGATGAAGTTACAGTAAATCGAATCAAAGTGACTTCTGACATTGTTTCGTACTGTATTTACAAAATAGCAGTATACTAAATGATATCAAGTATAATTAATTTCAATTGTAGAAACTTGATACCACTTGTAAGCTTGTATGATATGAAATATGATTAAATCTATTTGTAAAGATTTGATACCGCTTGAGAGCATACATGTCATCAAGTGCGATGGATTCCGTTTGTAAAAACTTGATGCCATTTGTATGATCAACTTGCCATAAGGTCCATTTAATCTTCTTTTGAGGGATTGAAATCCACTTGTGAATAACAATTTTAAATTCATCTTGAATAAATAAGGTATCATTTGTAGATTACTTGTAAACCACTTGAAATAATCTTGAGAGATCTTCAATGATTTTCACTTGATGTTATTTGAAAGGGGATACCACTTGTGGTAAGATACCACTTGAAAGATTACATATGAGAAGAGAGTGATATCATTAGAAAAGATACCATTTTGTAGTGATAATTAGGAGAGATACCACTTTGTGAGGGTGGATATCATAAAAGAGACATTATGTGAAAAAGCTTGGTCAAGAGAAGATTTTGCTTGGTAAGAGGAAAAAAAGGATATTACTAGTAGGGTACTACTTGAAACATTTGAGGATACCACTCATTTTTCACTTGTAAGAGATACCACTTGAGGTAAAAAGATGATATACTTATAAAGACAAAGATAAAACTCATACCCATGGCCGTGCCCAAGGGGGTGCGGGCTGTGCGACCGTACAGGGCCCCCAATTTCTAGGGCCTCAAAAAATTAGTCCAGCAGAAGAAGGCATATGTATTCGTGTGAGGCCAGAGCGCCAGATAGGGGTGAAAATGGATCGAATATGAACGGATAATATCTCTACCATATTTATTTTCATATTTTTTTCGAATACGGATACGAATACGGATAACTCGAATACGAATATAAATACGAATAATATCGAATACAGATACGGATCGAATACGAATCGAAACGAATACGGTTACGAATATTTATCGGAACATGAAAACCCCTTAAACTATACATCCAAAATTAACGAAAATACATAAATAGTCCTCCATGATAGCAATTTAAATAAGCATAAGAATACTAGGCTTATCAGATCCGTATCCGGCCAGATATCTTGGGCTAAAATCTCGGATATCCGGTTTCGTATTATCCGGATTATCCGTATCCGTATTAGACGGATACTAGGTTTACTGTATTCGTATCCGTATCCGATAAAAAAAATCCGTATCCATATCCAATATGAGGACTATCCGAAAAAATCCGATCCGACACAACCCGTATCTGTATCCGTCCGGATCCGACGGAAACTATCCGATCCGTTTTCACCCCTAGCCCCGAGCCTAGCTCGAGTCCGCTGCGTCTCCATGACGACTTCGCGTGCGTGGCGCTTCGTATTCTCGGCTCCGAGCCCCGAGGCCCCCACGGCGTTTCGTATTCTCTCTTGTATTTGTGACTTCGTCAGTTCGTATTCGTCTCGTCTCCGCTAAGCGCCGGCTAGCCGGCTCGTCCAATGTTCATTCATCCATGGCCGTGCCGTTACTTAGAGCTTTGTACAAGGCCTCCAAATTTCACGGCACGACTCTGCTCATACCGAGGTTAAGATGAATGGAGGAGTAACTCTTGTTTGTTTCTGCCTGTTTACTACCACATTTATGATGTTATGCACCATTTTATCGCATAGAACAACCCAAAAAAACAATTAATGAAATTGTTCCTCTGTTTGTGCATAGTGCCTCTAAGGAAGTAGAGGTATTGGAGGCTTATGAAGGTACATTGGAAGATGATTATCCTCCAGACGGTGAGAGATATGCACACAGTGAGACCTTTTGTTTCTGAGAGCCTTGGAGTGATCAATTACTGCCCATGGCATTCTATTTCTCTAGAATGATATCTAGCCAGGATGTTGAAGTGGTTCCTTCAACGATATGTGTTGTATGTTTGTGGTAGCAAAGTGGACAATAACTGTTTGCTTATCTATTATGACACTGATCAACTGACATGAAAAACCTACTCTTTGATAGTTGAGAGGACTGAATTAATTTTCATTGCTTTTATTCAAGTACTTCATAGCTCTGCAAAAATGCCTTGGCCTGTACTCTGACTGACCAGTATTCTGCTAATGATGTTGAACGTTTGTGTGCATCGTACGAATCACTGAAGGAGCAATATGGTTGGTCATCTGCGGTTAAGGTACTTTGTGTTTGGTTCTGGTCTATTTGCACTGCAATTTCTTTTATTCATCGTTTGCCCCTCATGGGATAGAAGGGTATCTTTGGTTCTTTTGTGTATCAAATGTTTTAGGGAGTTCTGTCGCTGTTCTTTGACCTAAACCCTTTGTATGAATGCCCTGGCAAGGTATAGCTCAAATACTATATATGTACTACTCAATCATACAGTAGCAGTATGTCATCATATTCTGAATCTTTTCTTCTAGGCAAACATATTGGAACAACTGTTTCTTAAGCTTGAAGATTGAGCTGGGACTTCAGGATGCTTTTTGAGAAGGTAATCCTTAGCATGTGACCATTATTGTAATTGTTGTGTTCCATGCTTTTAGTCCTCTGCAGCTTTTGAGCAAAAAAGAAAAGGTTACGTTACAATTTCAATTCACCAAATTGAATGTGTGGTAAAGTGTGGTAGTGAACGAAGCATCCCCTTAATCAAAATCATCTTACAAAGATTATAAAATTGGTAGTTGAGAACAATAGCACATTTTGGTTCATGAATGCATTGGATGCTTTTGGCCGAGAAGAGATTCAGTTGAAGAAACTAGACTTGGCATGGAAAAAATATTGTCAAATTATGAAAAGTATACTTGTGGGCCTACCTTTTTTCTTATGAATTGGTGATAGCACTTCCAAACATTTCTCTGCTGTCATATTTTGCGTAAATGTTTTGTACATACCAAGGATAGACTAGCTAGTATTATGGTTGAAGGGGTTGGAGTATTTACATGTGCAAAGAATAGACTAGTATTGTCGACTTGTTTTGTGTGGATGTTTTGTACATGCCAAGAAGACCGTGGCTATACTAGAATGCTCAGAATTCTGAAATTGTATGTGTATGGTGCACTGCACATGTACTGTTGTGCTTATCAGAAATTTCATATTTCATGTTTATGTATTTTGCATCATTTGAATTTCATCTATGTGTTGCAGTTGTATTTGATTGTTGATATGACATTTTCTAAGCGGTATGATTGAGAAAATTGTATGTTTTCCAAATTCTGGTTGAATGGTGCAAACCAACTTATCCAGGAATACATCTAACTGCCGAGGGAAAACCAACTTATCTAGGGCACTTAACTGCAAGGGAAAACAGACACTCGAGGGCAGTTAACTGCCAACAATATATCTAACTGTGGGGGAAACTATAACTACTGGGAAATATCTAACTGCTAGGAAAAACCTAACTACCGGGGGAAAACAACTTATCTAGGGCAGTTAACTACCGAGAATCCACATATCTACCGAGGAATGTTTTTCTCGGCAGCACTTTACCAGGCAGGCAATAAGTGCTGAGGAAACACATTCCCGGCAGATAATTTGCTTTGCAAAGCAGTTTTCTCCGGCAGTTTGATTGCCCATAATACTATGCCATGGTGTAGTGAGTAGTGACTCCTATCAAGCCTCTTCATGCTAGTAGACTCAGGTTAGCTATCTACCATTGGTTGTGGTTACATAAGTGTATGTGTGGATAAAAACCGGCCATACAAAAATTATGCTTTGACTCTCACTCCCAAAAGTTGGATCATATCTGATCAAAGGTGCCCCGGCTCTCCACGCTGAATACACCCATCACCATACGACTCTACGCCAGCTAGTTGGTAGCAGCAAGCCTGGTACGGATTCAAACCTCTGTGCAATTGGCACTCGAGCGATTTGAACTCAGCCTCGTCGTGGTCCGGCGTCTCCGACCGAAGAGCCAAGGCGTGGGGCCCTTCTCCGAGAGGCCGTGGAAAAGACGGGGGTTTCCACAGCAAAAGGAGCCATCAGCGTCGCTGTGGGGTGGGGCCCACGCCTGCGTCGCAGCTGGAGCGGCCTTGCACTTGCAGAGAGGCTTGTGGCCCGTCGCTGCCAGTGCGAGTACACGCCTGGCACAGTGTCCTCGGGACCTCTCCTCGCTCACGTTGTTATTACGTAGCTCTCGTTTTCGTTTTGCGACGCTCCTTAACTGATCACTTCGTTGCGCGCTGCTCCCTTGGTTCGTTACACGTCTGGTACAGTGTCTCTCAGATGCCACGGTGCCTTCTCCTCACTTGCTGGTACAGAAGTATTTTGGAGCTGCTACGTGCCAAACGCGGCCTAGTCTAAACCCGTGTGGCCGTGTCTTGTGGCTGGTGGCCGTGGTAGCACTGTTCAGCCTCTGCCTGTAAGGTACACATGGGTCGCTAATCATACGTACGAATCGATAATAATCAGTTCATGAATTGATGATAACTAGCGCGCTACAAAGTTACTAATATTTCGGAATGAAGTTACCATCGGATCTAAATAAAGTTATTGCCAAACATTCACAGTGCCGAAAAGTTACTGATGTTTCTGAATTAAGTTACCATCGGTAGCGAGTACACAGTCAAACGCTTAGAGTACACAGTCGGTGGTAACTTTCCTCACAGCAGATCGTAACTTTTCTCATAGTGGGTGGTAATTTGACTTGCATGCATGTATACAGTACGAGAGAGAAGAGAATAAATGCACTTGACTTGTGATTTTCTTATCTTATTTCCATGCTAAAAAATGCAATAAATCCTTCACCAAAAAAACAATCTGTGATCTGTTTTCACCATTCTGTTTGAAATTACGAGCTTAAGAAAACAAGATTCATGTTGAATATATTTTGACGCCGTGAAAATCATGTCATATAAAATTACTATTGTGTATGAGTGAAGTTAATGCCAGTTTTATAGTGATAACTGTAATTAACTTTATGCATTACAGGTGAAACCTTGATGTACATTCAATATTAACTTTACCATAATTAACAAACGCTAGTAACTGAGCATGAGGTGGGATGGTGGAACGGTTGGTTGGTTGAGTTAGTTAAGGGCGCACGTTTATTTTAGCTTCTGCACTCTTAATTTTGAGCGACGACCACGAGAATAAGCTTCCGCGATGAGCGACTGAGATGACCGATGACCAACTGCGAGAGGTTCGTTTTTATGGCCGAGCGAAAAAGAACCTAATGCGCTCACCCCGCAAATTAAGGACTCCTTGTCAATGCGCTGCACTTCAGTCGAGGGGGGACGACATGGTAACACTGACAAATGAGGAGACGAGGGAGCGGGTGAGGGTAGACGGCACAGACATAACGACATCAGTGCGGACGAGGGAACGCGCGAGGGGGGACGACATGGTAACACGAACAAATATGGAGACGAGGGAGCGGGCGAGGGTGGACGTCACGAACATAACGACATCAGTGCGGACGAGGGAGCGCACGAGGGGGGCGACACGGACAGAATGACAATTGTGCGAAGGATGCAGTGAAAAGAAAAGATAGCAGCAACAGGCCGATATATGTGCGTAGGACTGAGTTTACGTACTGCAAAAGATGCCTAAGCAACGCATATCGCTAATTACGATTAAATTAACACGAATTAACATGGCAAATTCAGAGCACATAAAATTTACAAAAAATTACACAATTAGGTCAGCTGCGTCGGGAGGCTTCAAATAAAATTTTGTAATTTTTGAAACTCGTTTGCTATATGTAACAACTCCTATAAATATCGAAATCGTACAAATTTTTGAGCAATATTCAGAGTGGATAAAATTATCAAAAAACTACACAATGAAGTACATTGTGTTGGGAGGGTGCGCATAAAAATTAGAACAAATATGGAGTAAAATTATAAATTTAGGCAGATAATCAAGCCGACTATGCCGTTTTGTGGGGCGTCACGTGTCAACTCTGGAGTGCTGTCGTCCGGTGATCGAACGGCATGAGCGCTATTATTGTCAATACCACATGTATACAACTATTTTTATAAATATAAATTTAAAAAACGCTGTATATGGCAAAAAAAATTGAATCTTCAAATTGATCCCACAGTACGAAATTCCACTGAAATCCCTAAAATACAGAGTCGAGTGATGATTAGCAATTCCATTCATATTTACCCCACCGCCGCTAATTAAGGAACTAGACAGCTGAGATGCCACGTGTCAGCGACTAATTGGCCCTGCATGCAATATATGCAGGGTACCGTGAACGGGAGCCGGACTCAGAGCGGACGGGCGCCGGCCACCGCCACCGTCATAACGCCACGCTCCACTCCAATTTCCTCCCCCTCCCCATTCCATTTCAAATACCACGGCACCTTTTCCTTCTTCCCCCCTCCTCGCATTTCCGCAAACACTTCCATGTCTCCGACCACTACTCCGTCTCCCGCGGCGGCGACGAAGCCGTCTTCCGGCGGGGGAGGGGGCGCCAAGCGCAGCCTGATGGCGTCGCTCATGGACGCCGCGGCGCTGCTCCGCTCGGCCTCCTTCAAGGAGGACTCGTACGTGGCCGCGGCGCTCCCGGCCTCCGACCTCCGCGCACTCGCCGACCTCAGGGCGCTCCTCGCCACCCACCCGGACCCCGTCTCCATCTGGGGCGTGCCCCTCAACCCTCCGCCTTCCGGCGACGGCGCCCCCGCTGCCGACGAGCGCGCCGACGTCGTGCTCCTCAAGTTCCTCCGCGCGCGGGACTTCCGCGTCCGCGACGCGCACGCCATGCTGCTCCGCTGCGCCGCCTGGCGGGCCGAGTTCCGCGCCGACGCCGTGCTCGACGAGGACCTCGGCTTCAAGGACCTCGAGGGCGTCGTTGCCTACATGCACGGCTGGGACCGCGACGGCCACCCCGTCTGCTACAACGCCTACGGCGTCTTCAAGGACCGGGGCATGTACGACCGCGTCTTCGGCGACGGCGACCGCCTCAGCCGCTTCCTCCGCTGGCGCGTCCAGGTCATGGAGCGCGGCGTCCGCGCGCTCCAGCTCCGCCCAGGCGGCGTCAACGCCATCATTCAGGTCACCGACCTCAAGGACATGCCCAAGCGCGAGCTCCGCGCCGCATCCAACCAGATCCTCTCCCTCTTCCAGGATAACTACCCCGAGATGGTCGCCCGCAAGGTAACCTTCCCACTAGCCTTTTCTCTTCTTTCTCTGTTCTTGCCCTTTCTTCTTACACCACTGAACTTGCATTGCAGGTGTTCGTCAACGTGCCATGGTACTTCTCGGTGCTGTTCGCGATGATCTCGCCGTTCCTGACGGAGCGCACCAAGAGCAAGTTCGTCATCGCGCGCGAGGGCAACGTCGCCGAGACGCTCTTCAAGTAAGCACAGCTTGCTCTAATGGCCGCTAAAGATTTCGGGGTTTTTTCGCACTCCGGCCTTGCTTTGACACTGACGGCGGTTCTTGCTTTATTTCTTTCCTTGAGCAGGTTCATCCGGCCGGAGCTGGTGCCGGTGCAGTACGGCGGGCTCAGCCGCGCCGGCGAGCTCGAGAACGGCCCGCCCAAGCCGGCGTCCGAGTTCACTATCAAGGGCGGCGAGAAGGTCTTCCTAGAGATCGATGGCATTGAGGTATACACCCAGTGCTTTCTGCATTGCACTTCGTCTTTACATTGGGAGCTCAAATTTTCCTAATCATTTTAGGTTTTGGACCATATACAATTGCATAGTTTATATCTACTATAAGCTGAGCTTGCAATGGGCTCAAACAAAGATCTTTAAACTAGTACTCCAACTTCTACTTTGGCCTGTCCACCACCCTCTTCTGCCTGTCTCACTCTGGGTTGCCAAATTGGGGCTAAACAATTGCATCACTTCGCACGCTTTGTAAGATGTGTGATCGATATCAGACAAGAACACAAACTATGGCTTTGTTTCTTGCTTTTGCTGTGTCCTAGGTTGGCTAGCACCAGTGCTTTGTGTTTAAGTTTTTTATCATTTCATCTCTGAGTCTCGAGTTAGAGATAGGTCTGTACTACTACAGTAGCATCCATGGATGAGATGGAATCGGTGGATGGCAGATTGGCAGTGGCGCAGGTGCATGTGAGGGGCCCCCTTTGGGATTTGAAATTTGTGGTGTAGTGTGTGGACCTAGGGTCTGTTTGGATGGATGGCATCCATACATTGCCATAAAAATTGTGACAAAGTGCAATGTGCCGCATATTCTATGGCCAACAAATTATTGTCACAAGTGTGGCAACATTTAGCTAGAATAAATTATTGGCTGTAACTGTGGCAATATTTAGCTAGAAAATATGTGTATGAACGATGCATCATCCACAGTTGTCAAACCAAACAACCCCTGGTATCGACGACTTGCCAGGCACACTGCAAAAGAAGGAAACTTTGGGCTGGGCGTGCGTTCTTGCAATGCTACCAGTAAACACTGCAACAAGCGGGTATGCAACGCATGCATCGCTGTGAAACTGACACGGGCATGGCGCGCTGCCCGTTCCTCGGTTTATTTGAGTTCACGTGGGGACAGATAGAGAGAGAAATCTAGAGAGAGAGGGCAGCTCACACGCTGCAAAAGCTGGAGTTGTATGACTTACGGCTGATCACACGTGGCGTCTGCCCTGCTGCGGTAGGACCTGCCGAGGCAGGGATAGCCTTAGCTAGGCGTGGCTAAGCAGCCTAAGCTAGCTGTTCTTCACTTACTTGACACAGCTCACACACACATCTACCTGCTCGGAATGCTACTTGTGAACAAAAAAAGAGAGAGTTGCACATTTGCATATAGGTATGGTTATATTAGTTTTGCATATAGGTCTGTTTATATTGATCTTGCTTAGGTTTCGTTGATGATTTTTAGCTATGACTCAGGGCCTATTTAACACGCTGTGTCTTATGGTTTTTGGCTGAAATTTTTGAATTTTAGCTGTTTACGACAAGATTACGAAGAGATACTCGCTTACGATTTTGGTTAATACAGATGTTAGGCTTTTAACATGTACTACAATTAACTTGTAGACTCTGTCTTGAGAAAATACCTCGTTTGAAAGTTAGGTATTGTAGCAAAAGTTAAAAGTCGCTGGTTTTGGTCGAAAAGAACATACCCTCAATAGATAGTAGTAGCTGAGAGAAGTAGTTGTGGAAGCGGCTAATAAATGAGGTACTGATATGACTTATGGAATTACTTTATAATAAAATATAAAGTATATTATAATATATAAAAGTGAAAAAGTAGGTATCGATAAATAAGTAGTGGGTGATAGAATGGATATATACAACTATACAAGCCTGAGTCTATACAAACAGGCACTATGAGTTTCTTGGTCAGGTTTGAATTTTGCAACGCCTGCACTGCGCTGCACCTTTTGTCCTGACCTCGTATGCAACGCAGATGATGCGAGTATTTTACGAGATAAAAAAAAGGAAGGGAGGATAAAGTAGCTTGTGCAATGTATTGCCATGGTACACACGCAGCAGCCGCGGCAGTCCTCTTTTTGTAGCTTTACTTTTGTTTACAGACGGTGCGAGATTCCACGCACTGTCACCTCCTCAGTCTTCAGCTGTGCAGCGAAGTGAAAGTGAAAAAAGTGGTTGCACTCAAAACACAAATTAGCAGGGTAAATAAGTAAAAGCCTTCGCTAATCTTTGCGCCTGAAGTGGCTATTGGGCTTAAAGTTGCTTCGAGCATTTAGTTTCTAACTTCTTAGTCTCCTCTTTTTCTAGCTTTTTAATTTTTTGAGCTTTTTTCTTTGTGTTGTTTGTGTTAATATAAACTTTTTATTTTTAAAATTTAATTACACCGAAAAAGTTTATAGCAGTTACACTAAAAAAATCTCAGACAGTACCAAAAAAGCTATAAGCTGCTTAAACAGTGCCAAAAAACTATTAAGCTAAAAGCTCAAATGAGCACTACGAAAAAAGACAAAAACCGAAATGGGCACCAAAATCGCATCCTAATTTCCATCTCTCTGTCGCTAAGAGCCAAAGCGAAATAGCAGGCCCAAAGTTAGCGGTGCAGCGCAACACTACACACGCTGCGGCAGTGCTCTTTTCTAGCTTTACTTTTGTTTACAGTTTCACGGCACGGTGCGAGCATCCACGCACTGTCACCTCCTCAGTCCCTATCTCATGATACTGAATGCAGTCAAGTGAAAGTAAAAAGGACGATGCACTCGAAACACGGGCGCGGATTCTCTGCGAACGAGATTCTCTGACGTTACGAAGCAAAGTCACGCGTGACTTTGCTTCGTAACGTCCATCCGATACGCGATCTAACGGTTAGATTTTTCTGTTTTTTTATTTTGTTTTTAGTTTTTATTTTTATCTTTTCTAGTTTTTTTCTTTTTTATATTTCTTTATATTATCTATGTTAAAATAATTTATTTTTAAATAAAAATACCTATTTTTATTTAACTTGTCTTCCCTAATCTAGGTGTAAAATGGTAGCGAAAAAGGGTTGTTAATTTTGTTTGCTATTGCTGTCAGTGTCAAAGGTTTTCTTTAATCACTGTAAAAATTGAGGGCTGCCCTGTATTGGATTATTGCATGGCCAATGCTCATGTGAGTCTTGCACATGGTAGGGCCCTTGTTAAGAATCAAACTACGGCTTGTATTTTTGCCAAGAACTGATCAGGGTAACCTTTGGTGTTACTATTATGGTTTTTTTTCTGGAGATTAATCAACAGCACCTTTAATTGAAATTTCCAGGCCGGTGCGACGATAACGTGGGACCTGGTCGTCGGCGGCTGGGACCTGGAGTACGGCGCGGAGTACGTGCCGGCGGCGGAGGACAGCTACACGCTGTGCGTGGAGAAGACGAGGAAGGTGCCGGCCAGCGCCGACGAGCCCGTGCACAACGCATTCACGGCTAGGGAGCCCGGCAAGATGGTGCTCTCCATCGACAACTCGGGCTCCCGGAAGCGCAAGGTTGCCGCGTACCGGTACTTCGTGCGCAAGCCGTCGGTGTAGGCTGCTACTCTACTCCGTGCGGCGGCCGGCGACTTGCCGGCCGGCTTGGCCGGCCGGGGTGTTTGCTATGGATGGTGAAGTGAAAGTGCTTTGCTTTGTTAGTCCTGGAGAGGAGAGGTTAATTTAGGGGCTATTTAATTCGCGCTATAATGACGTGCATGTATTATGCCAATATGTAGAATATAATGTAAGAGCTGTGAGATCGTACCTGTCATCGTCATAAAGCTAGTGAGTTAAATCTTTTTGGGCAATTTAATTACCTTCGGTAATTCACAGAAACAATGCTTTGGATTCCTCTAGAGAATGCTTCGGTTGGTGGCTTTTGGCTACGTTGGTAAGAAGCTCTTTTGGGCTTATGACTTTTCTTTTTGCTAATTTAGCTGAATTGATCCAAGCATTAAAAGCAACATACGTACAAATGGATTTCGATTATTACACGCGTTACATGACGAATAAAAACATAGAAGTATACAACATGCTCACTACGGGCATTCGTGTAAAAATATGGACTTATCAGCCACACTTGTGTTCGTTACAAACATAGAAGTATGCACTTGTTCATTACGGGCATTCGTGTAAAAATATTACATGGACGTAGGCAAACGCAGAAACATACAAGCTTACAGGCACAAACTGAGGTTCTACCACAACAAAGATGCACAAACTGCATGCTATCTGAATCATCCAACAAAGTAGAAGAATTTGAGCAGATTGACAGATTGTGCTAACAGAGGATTAAAGACCTGCATAATTTGTACTAATTAATCAAGCCTACAAGACGGTTCTGGAGCCACGCATCCATGCTCGCTCTTTAATTTGTACTAGCGATCATCTAACCAAAGGTGGATCAGCAGCACCGACCTTGATCGTGCCGGTGGAGTCGACGTACTGGAACCCGGCGAGCGCACGAGGGCGGGCGGCGAGGCGGCGGCTGCCTCCATGGCAGAGGCGGTGAGGGGTGCAAGCTGAGCTGAGGAGGATGACCAGGAGCAGGCACGGGTCAATAGCGGCTTTTACAAGCCACGCCGAACATATATGCTTGTCGTCAGAATTCAGGTCTCTCCGATGAGACATAATTTGCTTGTTATGGGGTGGACCATTTGCAGGTAAGACATAGTTTTCACAGGGGAATTTCCGCTAGTACTCCCGTCCAAAAAAAAAAACTCATGATTCTCCCCTAAAAAAGTTATCGGAATGATCTCTGGTATACAATTTTGACTACTATTGTAATGCCCTGGTAAGAAAAAACACAAACCATAATTTTTTTCCACTACAAAATACAAATTTACTCATGTCGGTTTGATTAGGCTAATCTATACACTCTCTTTAAAATAATGACTATGAATATATACCACAGCAAAATAAGTATTGGACTACTCTATCTCTGTTACTCCATGGTGATGTGATCACATAAGAGTGAGCTTTGGGTATTGACATAGTCTCTAACTGCTTTGGATATTGACACGGTCTCTAAAATACAACTGACCTCTAATTTATATTATAATTTATTAATAAAGTCTAATAAAATTATAATGTTATGAAAGTACTTTTGAGACGAATCTACACAGCTCGTTTTTACATATTCAATATAAATATTTATTATATAATAAAGGTCAATAACGGATGGTTTAAAGTTGCTAAGAAAAGAAGGCTAATGAAGTTTTCAGACAAAGGAAAAACGTACCTAGGCTTCTAAGAATTTGGAGGCAGGAAAACAAAAATTTAAAAAATAAAAAGCACCAATGGATGCCGCAATTTCAACCAAAGACATGAGTCCTAATGTCTTTCTCACACCATGCAAGCATATGCGGACACTACAAAGTCCAAACTAACAACATCATGCTCACGTGAAGAAATACTACCCCTACTTGCTTACATATCTAATTCAAGATTTTGCCGGACTTACACCAAGAGTTTTCGGGAATCTGAAAATAGGGAAAAGTGAAACCCAAAACAATTTTTAAAAAAATTAAAAATAGAAAAAAAACAGGTAAGCCAATCACGGATAATGCAAACGAATATAGGCAAAAAAAAAGAACCGGCAAAAAAGCTCAAAAAGCTAAAAATTCAGAAAAAGACGAAATTTAAGAATAATAAAAAATAAGCCAGAAGCTAAAGTCTTACTCCCTCAGTTTTTTTACTTACTTCCTAGAATCCGTACCGTCAAAAATTTCAAAGTTTAATCACCAATAAATTTAAAATTATTTAGATTAGCTTTACAAAAATAATGTCATTATATTTATCATTAAAAATACTTTTATAATATTTAAATTTTATTAGCATATCTTTGTGCAAAGTTATAAAAAGTAGCGGTCGAAGTCGTATCTTAAAGACAGTAAAAAAATAAAAAAACATCAAGTAAATAAGAACGGAGAGAGTACCTTCGTTAGGTACTCTTACTCTTGAATTTCTTTTGTGTGTGTGTGTTATAAAACAGATGGTAATATTGACACGTCTTTGAAATTCCGATAATAATACATTAAAAAGAAAAAAATAGAACACCTCTCATTAATTGAGAGAAAAAAGATATATGTCACTTATTTTTTGGTGGGGCCAGATTGTACTGCTTTAGATTAATTCGATAATGTCAAAATTTTATAATAAAGCCAACGTGTTCCTTTTTATGAATACAATAGTGTTTTCGAGCATAGATATTAGAGTTGTATGTAGATCGTATGTGTATTTTCGAATCTAGCTGCCACAGTTGCGGGAGCAATTTAGCAAGTTCACCAAAATATTGACAGCTAGAGTCTACAAAGTTTGCCTGCAGATATTCCAAAACGCTGCTCTCTTGTGACCGGAGCACTTGGCCAAGAAAAAGCCATCTGTGTGCTATGGGATACGAGGCCTTCACACTGTGTGTGTACATAGACATACTACATACATCTCTTTCAGGCTAGAACAATACAATGTACATACTACATACGGCTTTTGACTTTTGCTATGGTACATAACTTTTAAACGGAGTATTTTCTTAAAACGGGTTCTACAAGTTAAACGATCTACATGTTAAAAGCCCAACATCTGTACCAACCAAAATTGCAAGTGAGTATCTGTCTCTCCATAATCTATACCGCAAACAGCCAATATTCAAAAATTTCAGCTAAAAATCATAAACCGCAGTTGAAAAGAACAGACCCAATGGCCTTTGATCACTTTCTGCCGCAAAGTTAGGGCTTAGATTAGCATAAGGAGAGTTCCAGGGGTGCTTAGCCGATGAGAGAGCATGTGATGGGTGGTCCTACGATCAACACAGGTCATCGCAGGCAGGCCGGTGTGCTTGCGTCTTTGTCGCCGGTCAGATGGTCACACGCTTTTATCTTTTTTTCTTTCTTTTTGGGAACACTGCCGATGCTACAGATAAAGCTGCCCCGTGTTGCTGTTAGCCTCGCTGCGCGGTTAATCGAGAGGTTAAAAAAAAAAGATGTGATATATATTTTTGCTTGGGATCATGCTTATGAGCAGTTTGGAGTCAGGAAAAGGTCGTGTTTTTAAGTCTTAAGGTGAGTGTAGGAATTTCTCAAGGATTTCACGGGAAATAGTTTGACACTTTAATCCACTAGAAATCGGGAAATATTCCGATGTTCCACGAAAGGCAATCTGGAAGGATTTTTGTAGAGTTCTTCGTGACTACGTCGAGCTTGGGACATTGCAAACATGGGATATATCTAGCGCGGATTTATCTAGAGGTGTAATCATGCAAACTGTGCGTGTGAATTGATGGATGAAAGGTAGTTGGATCAAACCTGCTCGTTTCGGTTTTAGTTTCTAGTTTCTGGTTTATTTTTTACTATTTATAAATTTCGTCTTTTTCTGAACTTTTGATTTTTTTTTTAAGTTTTTTGTCGGTTTTTTTTCGTTTCGTTTGCGTTGTCCGTGATCAGCTAGCATATTTTTTCTATTTTTAATTTTTTTAATTTTAATTACACCAAATAAGTCACCTTTAGCTATAGTAAAATTTCAACCGTTACAGTACAATTTCAGCATTAAACCATAGCTTTTCAGTCCAACCGAGCGGAATCTGTCGGGACATTGAGGGTTTATACTATGGATGATTTTCCGGATGACTCGCAATGTATCCATCCCTCGTGCGGCGATCTGCGTGTTTGCATGTTAATTTGCTCCTAGAGATGCGATTGTACTCATACGTGTGTTCTACTCATACCATTTGCAACCAGCATTACAAAATATTACAAAAAGAAGGTTTGTATACGTGAGTGTTTGATTAATCATGTGTGCTCAGAAAGTAACCAAAAGGATTACCATGACAATTCACAGGCATGCAGGCATGCACATGGGATCAATGATATCACCAGCTAATTAAAGTAGAATGATTCCTACTCATTACATCATTTACATGTTTGCATCGTTGCGACTGCAGCGTCCCCTGGTTGATTGGCTACATCAAAGTTGGGGAAATAGCCTTGCTCTACGCTCTTTTTGTTCAAACTCTAACTAGGTGTAGGTTGGAGTGGCCGTGGGGGCCATTGACAGCCCAAAATCTGGCTTAATTTCTGTGCAAAAAAACTCAAAGCATTTTGATGCCTCCATCTTTTGCTTCAAAAGATGTGTCCACTCAAGTCAATTACTACCAGTGAAGTACAATAGTGAAGGCATGATGCCCCTAGTAATTAAATCAGCAAACATCTCTTACGAGACTGGAATAAAAGCATTTTGGTTACCCACCAAACAATAGATATCATACCTTCTAGAGATCTAAAGAGGTGTCTGGAACCTAATATTCGAGAGGAGAGAAGTGTAGAGTGCGTATTTCATATTTAGTTTCAACTAAGTTCATTTCTTACACCTAAATGGTCCTCCCTCCTCAATAGTACCTTAAGGGTTATATTTATAGCTATAGGGTATAGTGTTTACATAAATATCTCTCTAGGGGTTTTTACTAGTAAAGATAAACATGTCTTTTTCTTCATATAACCCTAGTGGACCTACCTTCTAGTTATATGCATAATTGGGCTTCGCCCTGGTTGGCCGATTGGGCCAAGCGGAGGCATATTGTGCACATGCCGAAGGTCTCCCTGAGGCTATGCCGCCGGCTCGAGCCATGTGCCTTAGCCCAATGTGTCCAAACTCCTCTCTCCATGGGCCAAGTTCACGCTCTCTGTTGCCTTCCATGTATCCCAGCGACTAGGTTACCATGCCACCTCGTAAGCTAGCCCTGTGCACGCACCGCTGGCCTCGTACACATGACGTCGATTTGGCTGTTGGGACGTTAACGATCATCCCTCCCCTATAGTGCCTTAAGGGTTATATTTATAGCTATAGGGGAGAGTGTTTATATAAATGTCTCTCTAGGGATTTTTACTAGTAAGGATAAATATGTCTTTTCCTTAATATAGCCCTAGTGGATCTACCTTCTAGTTACATACATAATTGGGCTTCGACCTGGTGGGCCGATTGGGCCAAGGCGGGGGCATATTGTGAACATGCCGAAGGTCTCCCTGAGGCTACGTCGCCTGCTCGGGCTATGTGCCTTAGCCCAATGTGTTCAAACTCCCCTCTCCAAGGGTCGAGTCCGCGCTTTCCGTTGCCTTCCATGTGTCCCAGCGACTAGGTTACCGTGCCACCTCGTAAGATGGCCCTGTGCATGCACCGCTGGCCTCATACACGTGGCGACGATCTGGTTGTGGGGACGCTGGCAGTCACGCCAGTTATAGGGGCATGCGTGCCTCCAGAAATGGTGCCCCCGTCACGCCAATTTAAGACATACAGTGGTTTGCATTTTGCATTTGCTCTTACCATTGCATCCTGCTCCTTCTCATTCCCACCATTGTAGCTCACTGTCACGTGTTAACCCAGGCCTCGTGCTTGTGGTCACCACCTAGACGTCCGTCGATCTTGTAGGCGCTCTGCCCTGCCCTCACCAGCATAACCCGAGGAAGCCAACGTGTTGGCCGCTCGAACGCGTTGCTGCATCGTCAAGCCGTGTTGGTGGTGGTCACGACAGTGGGTCCGGCAAGGATTCGCGTTCCAAGCTGGCCACCGGCAAGCGCTGAGGCGGTCCAATGTATCGACTCGTTTGTGAACACGCTCAGGTGCTCGCAAGTGATGGATACATCCCTAGAGGTTGATGTACGTGCACCACCATCGGTGTTCTCGCGTCATAATGCTATCTTTGGCCATGCTTTCTTGGAGCGCTGCGATGGTGAGGCACTCGCGCATCGTGTGTTCTCCCTTTCTGTGCACCTCACATCATGCCCCCTATAGATGCTTGTCCTCTCAGCCTCACCCCTTCCTCCTTCGATGTCAAACACATATTGGCCTTGGGGCCCTTTTCGTTGTTTGCAGGCCATGCTTCCTTCTGGGATGCTAGGGCAGGCTAGCCCTTTGTGGTGGGCCCTATAATGCTGACCTCATGTCTTACCGTATCTTCTTCGGCCCTTGCGTATTCTTTCATCTTATCAAAAAGCTTGGTCACTATTTTTATGGATTTTCAGATGTTGTATTCTATGAGGAGCCCTTTTGAAGGCCTCGGATGGCGGCGTTGATGATTGTCATCCGGTTAACGTCTTTGACTTGGCATCTAACCTTCACTAAGTGTCTGAAGTACTCTTGCGGCTTCTCTCCGAGGGCTTACTTTTCTCACGAAGAGCTGGTCTGCATCAACCCACTCCACGTAGTTGCTTTGGATCTGATCCCACGCATAGACGGAGCTCGGGGCGATCATGAAGAACCAGGATAGTGTGACACCCTGAAGGGCGAGCAGCAGCTCCTTTGCCTTTGTCAAGTTGTCACCTCCCGCAACTTCGATGGCCGTCTCGTAGACACGTAGGAATTCACAGGGGTCGGTGTCATCCCTGTAGGGCTCTACTATGGGCATCTTAAAGTCCTCCAGCCAGGCACACCGCTGTAAGCCCGCACTGAGGGGGACTCATAGTCCATTCTTTGCGAGGTGCCACAAGCGTCGACGATGGCGTCCATACTCTCCACACTTTCTGCAACCACCTCGGTCGTGACGACGATGGGGTTTGCTAGCATTTCACGAGTGGTCCTCCGCCTGTCCGCCAGCTCCCGCTGTAGCATTCTGCACATCGCTTCCAGCCACCACTGCTCAGGCTCGACGATGGCACCAGGGCGCCCTCTACTCGTTGCATGGTGATGGCGAAGGTGCCAGGGCCGACGAAAGGTCGCCACGCCGACGGTGAGGGCACCAGAGTTGCTAGGGGCTGTCGAAGTGGAGTCCTTTGCTCGCGCTGTCACCCGCTCTACAGTCTATGTCGTTGCTAGAGAGCCATATTTATTACCTGCCACAGCCCCAGATGTAGCTGCCCTAGTGTGCCCCTTCCTCTTCGGCGCCATCTGGCCCAAGCACCTTTGCTTCAGCTCACAGCCTCTGCACAGCACCCTACGGACAGCACCAACTATTATGGTTACATATCAAATAGTGGATATCGGAGCTTCAAGGGGCCCAAAGGGGTGCCCAGAACCTAAGATTCAAGAGAGGGGAGAAGTGTAGAGTGTGTATCTCATATTCAGTTTCGACTAAGTCTATTTCTTACACCCAAATGTCCCTCCCTCCCCCATGGTGCCTTAGGGGTCATATTTATAGGCATAGGAGAGGGTGTTTATATAAATGCCCCCTTATGGTCTTTACTAGTAAAGACAAACATGTTCTTTTCTTAGCATATCCCTACTAGACTTGCCTTCTAGTTGCACGCATAATTGGGCTTCGCCCTAGTAGGCCTCGGTTCTCCCCATCCATTCCTCACCTCCATTTCTTTTTTCCCTCGTAGGATCACCGGGAACGCCGTCATCTCCTTTGGCTCTGGTAATGCATTGCCCGACAAAGCCGCAGCTCAACCTCGTTGCTCCCATTGAATCCATTGTGATCTCTCCAAACTTTTCGTGTCACAACGTGTTCTCGAGCATGCTCTTCAAAGGCGCTCACCCAATTTTGGGTTTGGACCATAGGGGCACTACGCCACAATCTTCTTCCTCACATTTAGCCGAACCGACCACCGCCACTGCCATTCTTGATATGGTGAGTTTCCCACCAATTTCTTCCTACCAAAGCATCATCACGCCTCCTTTTTCCTCCCAAACCTCTAATTTGAGACCTCCTACTCGAGGTTGCCACTGCCATAAGAATCTTGTCGCGCCGCCCTTGGCTCATGATGCTCGACCACCCTAACTCATATCTAACATAGAGATTCAAATTATATATTCTAACATATAGATTCAAATTTTAGTCTAAATATATAAGAAAAGAATATAATCTCTCATATTAAAAATATTTTTTTATTTTTACAGGTCTCTGTGGGGCCCACAAGAAACGACACCCCCACCCCGCTAGCCTAGCGAGGCCCGCCCCGTTATCTTCCTCCGCTTTCGTCTCCCATGAGGAAATTTCTCAAGAGGAATTGCCATCCCTATATGTGAACAGCGGTTATGTCACATCCGTGAGTCAATTAAGGGAGGTGGGGTGTGCTGAGTAGTCAACGAAAGGGAGATCACGGGTGGCGTTTGCTATTATTGATTGTTACGTTGCGCTGCATACATGAAGCACAACCACAGCGACATTATTGCAAGTGGTGTCAATTTTTTTTTATCCCTGACATTATTACCAGTGGTGGCGTTTGCTATTGGCCCTGTTCTTTTCAGTTTCTAAAAGATGTTTTTTAATTTTTCTACAGTAACTAGCTTTTAAATGGAGTATTTTTTCAAGATAGAGTCTACTAGTTAATTATAGTACATACTTTATTGACTTCATTTATATTGGCAAAAACCGCATGTGAGTTTCTGTTACTCTGTAATCTCTCGTACAAATAGCCTAAAAACCACAAACCGCAGCCAAAAGCCACAAGCCGCAGCCAAAAAGAACAGATCCATTATCCTCTGGTGGACCTGGTTAGCTCGTAGCCACGCTTTCGCAGGGCACTTAGGGCCTGTTTGGTTTGGTATGGGTGTAATTTATGGTGTTTGATTGAAAATTTTAAATTTTAGTTATTTATGATAGAGGTTACAGACAGTGAGATACTCATTTATGATTTTGGTAGATACAGATGTTGGGGTTTTAACGTGTAATACAATTAACTTGTAAACCCCGTCTTGACAAAATACTCTATTTGAAGTTAGATACTGTAGCAAAAATCAAAAATCGTTTTTAGAAGCCGTTAAAGAACAAGCCCTCGGTCTATAGGCTCTGTATCATCTACAAATAACTACAGATATTTTTCTCTTGATACATAATATCTGCAACTGCAAGTAGACTTAGTCAATAAATTAATGCATCATTCGATATTTATCTCTCCCCTCTCCTCCTTAATAGATATTTTAGCTAATAATATGGTACACATCATTTCCCTTCCAATGGATATTTTAGCTGATATCACTGTATTGGATTGTGTGCTCAAACAATACTTTATATGTGACACTCATTCTCTCATCCATTCAACTCTAGTATCACTTCAAATTTATTTCCTATGGGACACCCTCATACATTTTATGGCCACTGTGTGAGGTGGAGCATTGAGAATGCCCTTAACTCCAGCACGATTATCATAAAATACATTGCTTAATCGGCCGCGGCAAAGCCACATTTTACAGGTGTGGCCAACGGCGGTTGCATCCAAACACCCTCTGTGCCGTGCGTGTTTTCATCGAACGCATTCTGAGGTAATTGCACATTTGCACGTACGACACGGGAAGAGCTGGTCGTTACGACGGGTAATACTAATACGTTGGCCAAGCAGGCCTGAAGCCACTGTTTGGCAACAGGGTGCCATCACTCTCCCTCTGACTTCGTGTGTCACTCGCGCTCGTCTTTCGCTTTTATCGGAGGGAGAGAGAGCAGGGGAGCCCCACGACTCCGCCATTGCCGCCTCAATCCAATACCTTAGAGAGAGAGAGAGAGAGAGAGAGAGAGAGAGAGAGAGAGCTCGGCTGTCCAACAAAGCAGCCAAAAACAGAGAGGGAAAAGAAGGTGGCGACAGCGCAAATCACGCTTCGCTTTGGACGAGAGAAAGACACGAGGAACATACGGAGTATGACACATGCATTGTTTGCTCCAAGTAAAATAGGTGCATTGCTGCACACCTTTGTTCTTGCAATGGCCATGGCCATATTCTCATGTACTCATGTGCTGAGACAGTAGTAGTAGTGGTAGTACGCAGTGAGTGCATACAGTAAGATACAGTAAACAATGGCGAGGCTATTGCTAGCGGCTCCTCTGTCGCGCCTGCCTATCGCATGCAGCCTGCTGCACACCTCTGACATGCTAGTAGAAAAAGGCCATGAGGCCATGACCTGACCCCACCCATGACTCCATGACAGAGGAAGGTGTCTCACCTCACCTCACGTCTCGTCTCTTTTTCTGCGTTCAGTTCTTACGCTTCAGATTTTACCTTCTAACTTTTAGTTTCTTAATTTTATTATTTATTATTTTATTATCTTTTTATATTCATTTACATTGCATGTGATAGAATAATTTATTTTCTATTTTTAAATTTTTAATTTTTAATTAAGTTGAAAAGTTATCATCAGCTACAATATAAAAAACATCAAACAATGGAAAAAGACAAAACCCACAAATTCAAGCCCCAATGAGCACACCTGCCTTACTGCTTATATTTCTCTTCAATAAATAAATGGAATGTTACTTTACTGTCGTTTTGAATCAAATTATCGAGACAGTATTTTCAAATCAGTTTATCGATATTCGGTCTATTCATATAAACACTCGCACTAGGAAGAAAAACAATAAACCGTAGCTATAAGCTGCAACCGAAAACAACTCATCGGGACCATGTAAGCTTGGCTCTTTCTGTTTTTGAGCCGGGTAGAAGAAGATTTCGCCAAGACCATGGGAGAGGCTTATCGGGACATCATTTCCGAATTGGATTATCGGCTTTTAATTCGTTCATATAAGCATTCACGTCAGGACCAAAAATTATAAATCATAGCTATAAACTGCATCAAAAAAATCCCATCTGGACCATGTATCTCGGCTCTTGCCGTTTTTGAGCCGGGTATAAGTAGATTTCGCCAAGGCCATGGGAGAGGCCTTTCGTTTTCGTTCATTGCTCCAGTAGCCTAGCGCCCTAGCCTGGGGCCTGGGACGACACGTCCCGGTTGAGCACCGCATGCGTCTGCGTGTGCTCCCTTCGTTTGAGCTGAGCATGAGCCTTGAGCATCGTAGCTCCCAGTTCCTGTGTGGACACCGGACGGCTGGAGCATGCCTTGTTTGTGCTGCAACTACCTGGCGGCAGTACAGAAGCACACCTGCTTTCTGGCTTCTGCTATTCACTATAAACACCAGACTATCCAAAATGTTTTTACCGTTTCTGTTGCTCCTGAGTCACTCCGAAAATAAAACAAAGTATCACACACACTTCTAAAATTCACTTCTTTCGTCCAATACTATTTATTTTCAGCTAAAACTATCAGCCACAGTCAATCTGAACAAACCCATAATTAACTGTTTTGTTTTGCCGTTTACATTTCCTCGTCTTGCCCCCTGATCAAACAAGCTTGTTTGGCTACAATGTGATACAACTCAATCCCTTCGTATGGACATGGAATTTGAATTAAAATACCTTCCAGCCCAAAGGGATTGGACTGAATCCCTCGACCAAACAAACCCTATGTAGGGGGCGATCAAAAGTGTCAGGATTTATAGACATCATTCCTGCAGCAACATAACATCGGGTTACTTCCATCAGTAGGCGCCTCACCACTACTCAGTTCACATTTCAGTAATTCAGCATTCACCTCCAAAACAACGTCAGGTCAGCAACAGAGACGCAAGAGGGGTGAGAAAGGGATGGCGTACAGCCGCCGATCAGTTACACTGTTACAACATATAATGGAAAGCCACAACAACAGAACAAAAATCGTGGGCAAAATTTTTTCGACTCTAGTGTAACACTGAAGATAGAGAAGCCAATTCTGACATGAGCAGCTTTAGTTTTGAGTCGCATAATTTCTTCAACTCAGCTAGCAGCTCATGCTCTGCTCCCACAATTTTTCTTATTGCACAAGCAGAACTCCATGTTTCCAAAGATTGAGCAATCCGATCACCAAGTTCAGAATTATGCACAGGTGAATTCTCTTCCAAGACACGGAATATGTGTCCTGGCCCTTCATCGCTTGTTCCTTGCAAATACGACAGCAAGATATCCAAAGCTTGCTCCTCTGGCCTCATCTGATCAGATAACCATGTTTGGACGCTTCGGAGTGTGTCAATCATGCATTGAACAGATCTTTGAATTGCCTGCAACTGAGGTATGTTTGGTCGCTCAGTTGGACCAGCTTTCTTTTTCTTCTTTCCTTGTGGAGCCATCGCTCTCATACAGGATTGGATTACGATGACATGCCAAGAAATGGGTTCTGTAACCATCTGCACTAAAACTGGAATGCTATTTCCAGGGGTAGTCAGGATTCGATTGGCATCAGTCAGCTGCTCCTCTATGCAAATTTTCACCAAGCTATCCACAATCTGCCAAGAACAGGGGCTACTATGGTCAGGTCTGGGGATCACTGACTCATTAGACAACAAGTTCCACGCATTAATAAATGTGGCGAAGCTCATCCAGCTGACTATATCAGGAGCAAAATCCTGCAAATGTACGTACAGTATTTATCAGTAAGCTACAGCTAGATTAATAATTCTACTTCAGCCAGAATAGTAAATCCTCACTATGACCAATATACAAGTCAGAACTACCATTTCAAATGTAATTAAGATGGAGTTCTTGTTTCAATCCATAAATACAAAATAGTCTATCCCAGGGTAAGTGTAATTAAATTGGAGAACCAATCGAGGGAAATATCAAAAAAAATTGGGACCACAACATCACCGCATAATGTTAAATGGAACGAATCACTTCATTAAGATGTACTAGAGCCATGGTTGTTACAGCGTCGCCAAGGCGTCGCCTAGGCGACGCCTTGGCGTCCAGGCGCCGGGGAGGAGACGCAGGGAGGATCGCCGCTTGGTCGCCTCCTCCTCCCGCCGCCGCTTTCCTTCCTCTGCCGCGTCGCCACCTCCCGCCGCCGAGGGAGGAGGCGACGGGGACGCGCGCGGGGAGGTGTCGGGAGGAGGCGCCGGGAAGAGCGGAGGCGACGGCGGGAGCGGAGGCGAGAAGGCGGCGGGAGGCGGCGGGAGGAGGCGGAGGGCGGGAGAGAAGGCGGAGAAGGCGGGAGAAGGCGGGAGGAGGCGGAGAAGGCGGGAGAGAGGCGGAGAAGCGGCGGGGAGAGGAGGCGGAGGGCGGCGAGGAGAGGAGGCGAGAGATCGGAGAGGCGGAGGAGACGAGGAGTCGGGAGATGAAGAGACGGAGAGGCGGGACGAGACGAGGGAGGCGGGAGATAAGAGACGGGATCACGGGAGAGGCGGAGGATACGAGGGAGGCGCGTATGTCCGTATGTATATGTGACGACACGGCGCGCTTTGGCGTCGCTCGGGCGTCGCTCGACGCCGCTTAGCGCCCGTGCGACTATCAGTCGCCGTGCTCGCCGTGGTCGCCGTAACAACCATGACTAGAGCAACACATTACATCATCCACAAGATATATGTATCACATTTTCTAAAGACGAAAGTTAAAAGCACAGATAGGAGGGTAGTTAGATTTTCAGGCATGGTCATTCTGGAAACTGTGATCAATATAAAATCTTACTGTATAGTAAAATGTAGCAATTATTCTTGAGATAGTAGGAAAGTACAGACAGGATAGTAGGAAGTTGAATGCGAAAATCACATATATATTCAGTTGAATTGTACCTTGACAGACTTCTTGCCGGACGACATACCCAAAATAACACTTAGAGCATCATCAATGGAATAGCCAATGCTCCTAGCGTATTTCTCAAGCAATGTTTTCATTTCCCCAGAAGCAGTAATATCAGAACCAGCACAGTTGGGCTGAGTCTCCCTGAGGGAAGAAACACAACCGTTCATGGAAAGATAAACAAGCCGAGGAACAAGAGATTTTCTTTCAGCATCTCTCATCTTAGGGCCATCCTTCTCAGTAGATTTGTGCTTGCACTGCAAAATAAACAATTCTTTGAGGGCAGGAATAATTGGCTAAAACTTGGTAGATTTAGTAATTTGTAGATTTAATAATAACAGGCTGCAACAATTTGTGTAAGAAAAGTTTGCTTACTAGAATAGAAATGATACGTAAATGATATTTTGTGTCACTCATTTTATTTGCTGCCCCTTAGCGCCTTAGGATATTTAAGGCGTCGCCTCGCCTCGCGCCTTACCGCTTAAAAGGTGTGAGGGGGGTGGGTCGCCTTGCCTCGCCTCGCCTCGCCTTACCGCCTTAATAACCTTGGTACTTTCAAAGTTTATAATTCAAATTTTTGTCTACCTTTTGAATTTAAAAGTTAATTTGATAACCTTTTGAAATGAAAAAAACAAATCGGGCGCCAATTATTAACTACTTTCCTTCGAATCATTTGCTCCCACAATAATTCCCAACAAGTGGCAAATAAAAAATCTACCAAGGGGCACATCAGGTTTTTCCAATGTCCATACTCCTAAACTGAAAACACTGATGTGTCGCTTTGGTAAGCAAATCTATGGTGGCACAAAGATAACTACCCAAAGGTTAAGAGGTTGATTGCTAATATCCAAGATTTCTTGTGGTAGAAAATACTGTGATGAACACTGCAACACCAAAACACGTCTAACGTTTCTTGAAACTCTATAAAAACTGGTTTCATTTATTCTTCTCATCAAAGAAACCATGAGATTTCTATTTGCTTGTTTCGCTATCCAAACAAGTATTTCAGCAATAATAATCTACAGGCAACCAATTCCTTCAAGGACCAATATCAGGGTCAGCATTCAGTAATTTTAAAAATTCGGTAGTGCAAATCATTAGCTAATTCTAATTCAGATTGGGATGGTATCAGTAAATACCAAATAGCATTTTAGTTGGATAGTTTATAGCCTGTATGCAGCATTGCAATCAAATCCTAGACTTATGTCCCGACTGACAAATTCGCAATGTAACAACAGTACATTTAAGCCATATTATGACACTGTGAGAATATGAATCTGATACAATGCTTGCAAAGGTCAAGATGTGAAAACAAATATATACAGGACAAATGTGTTTGATAAGAAAAGAGCATGGTTGTCTATTAAGTGAAATTTACCAACATATCCTCCAGATAATAAAAATACCAACTAGTACAATGAATAAAGACAAAACCCAGCACTTCTGGTATTAACATAAGAATATTATGATAACTAAACACTGCTTGAGCTTGCGTAAATAAAGTTCTAGGAAAATGGCATACCACTTTGGCCCTAAAGGACGCAGGTGTTGAACGTTCATCGAATGGTTCTGTAAAATCTTAACAACAGTAAGCACTTTTGCGCTTGCAAGGTCATAAGTGACTCCAACAATGGCACATAAATGAATGGAGAAAAGTAATTGCCAAGCATGTATAACATAGTGCAAGCATGTCAAAAGGATGGTATTGTTGAACACAAAAGGATAAAATCAGACAATATGAGAAGCCAATACCTGACAGAAAATTTACACTCGTTGTTGGTGTCCACCAAGGTCGTGCATGAAGATCTTCATTAAAAGTTAAGTGTTCCATGTTATCCTCATTTGATAACTCAACCAACCATGCTCCATGGTTCACATTTTCAAGAACAGACTGCAATTGGGGAGACAGTGAAACCACACAATTATCGGTACTGGTATGATTACATAAAAAATGCCCGGCATCAATTTATCCTTGTATGAGAAATTAATCAACATCAAAGAAAGGATATCCCCACAGGCCCACAGTATATCTGGTCCCATTTATAACAACATTACTAAAGGTTCCAAAAATGGTACGTTCAAAATAGTTACAAGCTGAAGAAAAATAGATGCTCCCACCGTTCCTCAATAGATGACCAAGGTTGTCATGGCGCTCCGGCAAGTCGCAGCGAGACCGGGGTGCCTGGACGCCTAGTCGACAAGGCGCCCGTCATAGCGACAGTTAGACGATAGTAGTTAGACGACATAATAGCATAAATTATCTAAATAACTATGTCTTAGGAGGTCCAAATCAGAAGAAATTTATTGAGAGAAGGGTCTATTCGTAATTTTTAGGAACTGCGAGGACTAAACCACAAAAGACCAAAAAACCCTCCGCTCATTTAACCTAACCGCCGCCGGTCGTTTCCAACCCACGCCTGGCATCTCTCTCCCCCAAACCCTTGCGCGCCGCCTCCCCTCCCGCCGCCTCACCTCCGCCCTCATCTCCGCCACCGCCTCGCCTCTTCTCCATCACTGCCTCCTCTTCCCCTCCCGCCGCCTCGCCTCCTCTCTACCTCCTCCCCTGCCGCCACCTAGCCTCCGGCCTCTCACTGCCGCCGCCGCCGTCTCCTCTCCGCCGCCGCTGCCTTCTACCTATCACTCAGCTCGGGGTGGGCGTCGGGAGGAAGCAAGGCAGCAGCTCGGCGGGAGGAGGCTGCAGATCGACGGGTGGAAGCAACAGATCGGCGGGAGCAAGCAGCAGCTCAGCGAAACCGTACCAGCGGCGGCGGAGAGACGACTACTTCGGGACTTCGGGTATTTGCTTTTCCATTTCGCATTTCACCGTTTCGGCCTTTTGAAGCCCACTCCCCCCTGCCCCAGGCGGCCGCCTCGATGTCATGCCAACGCCATGGACGCCTAGGCGTCGCCTAGCATCGTCTAAATCTTCACGCACTGGGCGACCGTCCCCGGCGTCCTCCTCCGGCCGACTGGACGCCTAGGCGTCGCCATGATAACCCTGTAGATGACATTCTAGGATTTTGCACTACAACCAAAACATGTATACGAAAGACCAGATTACCCTTCCTCATTAGCTCACTTATTGCTCTCGGATAGTGTGTTACTCTAATCCACAGTAGTAAATAACATTGGGAATAATGAATGGTAGAGGTATGCAAAGGAAAAAAAGGTTTAAAAGTTGCCTCAATTGTAGAATAACATGTATTTGGGAACAAAATTTAAAAGCTAGAATGACATGTATTTGGGAACAGAGGGAGTATATAATTCCTTTCAAGCATCAAAGCATGCATCAGTAATTTTACAAAACTACTAATAAATCCCCAAATTGTGATTTGAATTTGACAAGTGACAACTAACCTCCACTTCCTCAAGAGACTCAGCCTTCTGCTTCAGACTCAGTAGTATGGAATCAGTTCTTACAGATAGATACTGCATGGAGTGTTGCAAGCGATCTTTGAACTGAACAAATTCAATTACCTGAGCAAAAATAGCACAAAACAATGAGAAAATGATAGCAAATGATTTCCGGGGAGAACGTCGATAGCATAATTGGGGGTAATATCTGGCTTTGATGCAACCGTGACATGGCAAGGCACATTACTAAAAGAACTCCTTTTGTAGCAGAATAATCATGTCATGGAACTTTGCCCAATACTAGACAATGCCAAGCATGGCGAACAAACAATATGATAATTTAGATAATTAAACGTGGCATCAGCTTAACAATTATGTATTGCAGAGAAGAACTTGAATTCCTGTAAATTGTGCTACCCTATCTGATAACGATACATTGAGAGGGTTTCAAAACCAGTATGGGACTAGTTATTGTTAGGTGGTCATTGGTCAAATATCAGTTTCAGCCTGGTTCATGGATGCAGATAGTGTAAATGTCACATGAACTTCATACAAAAGTATAAGGGCAGATTGAGACTTTGGTTGCCAACCGGATTTTTTTACAAGTTTCCAAGAAATCCATACCACAATTTTGCTTTCTATTGTTAATATTTTCAAACAGCATAGTTCAATAATGTGTTTACTTTTATTGAAAGAATAAGTGGGGGTTAGAGTTGTAAGAACTATGAAATAAATCAGGCTAAGCAAGAACACAGAACAAATTCACTAGATTATCCAGTTTACAGAGGACCTATTCTGCTGGTAACTGGTGGTTTTCTAAACCTTGACCATGAACCATGACAGTGGGCATTGGAAACTGTGTGATTGAACTCATCATCAGTAAGCAAACACAGAGATTACAACAGTACTTTCATGTTTACACATGCAAAATAAATGAAAAGGGAAAGGATGTTCTTTACCTTCGAGTATGTACGGTGCCTATATGCAAGACAGGTAAGATCAGCAGATTCTTTCAAATGATCATCCATGAATTTCAGATAATCCTTAACAAGATCGGCAGTTTGTTGCAAGAAAGGAGAACTCAACATTTGTGGCAAGATGTGGTGTGAGACGGACTCTAGAAGGATGTTTTTCACCTCCAGGCTTATATACCTGTATATAAGAACACCATTCAGGATAGGAAGGAGAAAAATTGATCTCATTGAATAATCTCAAGGAAATAAACTAGAAACACCAATCCAAAGAAGACGTAATTAGCAGAGCAAGCATTCTACACAGAAACAAGCTTTCTGTGTAAGGGAAGCACATGGGATGGAACAAATGAAAGGGATGTTCTTTGTGGAAGCATCTTTATGGAATGATGGAGAGTTATCTAGGGGCAATGGTTTTGCATGGAGCACATTAATATCAGCAATTCAGCATACAGCAATCCTTAAAACATGGAAGGATCTAAATAGTGAGGGCATAGACGAAAGAAACATGCAAGGAAAAGAGATTACCATTGATGCGCTAATGGAAGAGTTCCCAGGTAAGAGTACAGATGCACCAGAATAATCTTGTATTGCCAGACATACCTGGGCACATGGCCAAAATATTGTCATTCAGTACCCAGTTACATAAACATGAATAATCAGGTCCCATTATCATTTCTTGATATTCTCCTTTCACAAACAAACTTGATTTAATATGGTATAGCAACGTCTGTATAACTTTTAACACTATCTTGCCTTATTGAAGTGGAACTGACCAATTTATTTATTAAGTTTTTCTTCCCTTTACCAACTAGACATTATATTACCACAGGGCATGGGCAAATTTTATATAGCTAATTGCAGTGACATTATTAAAATTAAAAGAGAACAAATGAAATAATAGATTTTGTAGCTTCTAGGATAAAATTGCACCTAGGGTCTACTTCTGTATAAATGCAGCAATAACGAATGGACAATTAATAGTCTTATGCTTCATATTTATTCTATTTTAGTCAACTCAATAGCATAAATCAATAATATTTCCTGAAAAAACTAGCTAATCATACAGAATTCAAGGATAAAAGATAGTCATAGACAATGGAACTTTTGTTCCCAAGCTACAACATAAGCTAGGTGCATATCACAATAGACTTACTTTTGAACAGTTAATCCAAACTCCAGTACCAAAATCGCTTCAAGTAAGTATCCTAAGTTCCTTGTACGCCAGAACAGCTGTTCCAAGATATGGTGTATAATTAATTGTAATATTAAATGGAACAGGCTACAGCTACATACCTGCACAAGAATACTGCTGGCCATTGAAAGCAATTCTTCACCATGCATGCTTTCCTGGGGATCCAGGTCTCTTGAGAGAGGCAAGTTTTTATAAAATGTCTCAACCATCCCTTTTGCAATGCACTGAAGTTCTGGGTTGACATATGAATTTTCAGGTACAAAAATAAATGACTGAGATAAATCAAATAGCACAATAAAGCATTTAAGAAAAACATATAGACACACAATAATGTAGCATTTTAACAAAAGTGGACCTGTAGTTGATTTTGAGAATAAAGTTCCCAAAAGTTCTTGAACCTTAAAAGTTGTTATTGTCAAACCCAGTGCTTTTACTGAAACTGATGATGCATCAAATGATCCGGAAATTGTATCTAGCAACTCAGTTATTTCATCGCCTGATAGCATGTGAAGGTATATTTCAACATCCGATGCTGAGCAGGACAAGTGACCAAATCTGCAAGTACCGAAAAGTGTTGTAAGTATAGATTAGAAATGAATGAGAAAACCTCTAAGAAATATGTCTGGCCCTGTTCTTTTTCAGCTTTTGACTTCCGCTTTTGACTTTTCTACAGTAACTAGCTTTTAAACGGAGTCTTTTCAAAATGGAGTCTACTAGTTAATTGTAGTACATATTGTACCGACTTCATTTATATCGGCAAAAACCGCACGTGAGTTTCTGTTACTCTGTAATATCTCGCACGATCAGCCCAAAAGCCACAAACAGCAGCCAAAAGCCATAAGCCACAGCCAAAAAGAACAGGCACTCTATATCTTCACGAATGCAGATACAAGTGGCTCTGCTATGTGCCGGTAACTAAGCCCCCGTTCAAAACGGTTTTTGGCTTCTTGCTTCCAGAAGCCAGAAGCCGTTTTTAACGTGTTGGCTTCTTAACGTGGTTTTTCCTCTCTCTCTCTCTCTCTCTCTCTCTCTCTCTCTCTCTCTCTCTCTCTCTCTTTCCCTTTTTCCTTTATCCTTTTTCCTTTGCATTGTCCGTGGAGATATAATTTTTTTCCATTGTCCCTCATTTTTCTTCAGTTTCCTTTAATTGAATGCCTCGGCGAAAAGATAACAACCACTACAGTGCCCATTTCAGCCAAAAGCCGTTTTGAACGGGGCCTAAAATATTGGACATCCACTACACAAGATTGCACAGATATGGACACACAGGTACAAGACACTACATGATATAGAGTTGGCAAGCTACATTTTGTCCTTAAATCTAAAAATGCCGACATAGTCACATGGAAATACATTACAATACATTTAAATATAAAAGTCATTTATATAGGGTGGGTATAAACTAAACTTTTATCTTTCAATGTATGGTACTACTGGGCAGGTACAAACTAAACTTTTATATTTAAATGCATGCACAAATTAGTTTATACCAGCGTTTTTTTAGCAACAGCATACACAGAGTCAGTTACTAAATTGTACAAGCAATCCACGCATTGATACAGAAAAATGGATACAAATTAATATCTTATACCTAGATATACTCTACTTTTTCTTCACATATTTCAATAATTCAATCCCCCAAAACTTACTGTGTATCTGTCTGAGCAGTATAACAAACAGAATGAATCATTTAAAGCAAAGTCGAATAAGGAATGGTGGTGCCTTTCTTTTATTCTCACTGCAGACAAGGCACATAGGAAACTAGGTACTGAGGGTGAATTGAGGATATAGATTGGAAAGTAGGGTACAATCTCTCAAGCATTTTGGGTTGGCTGTATCCGACGCCAAGTAGGGAGGTGATAGAAAGAAGATACCAGAGTGTTCAGGAAACATAGCCACTAGCGAACTATAAGAGCAAAGAACATTACTTTTAATGAATCAGCAAGCGCATGACAAGAGGAAAAAAAGAACATCATTAGAGATATATTTAATCAACTTTCAATATTCAAATGCACCATTTAATACAATAAATCATGATTTGTAGTGGATATCAAAAGCATAAGCAACAGGCTTATTCAAGCTAAAAGGCTGTGATTTCCATCATGCTTGCTCATGTATAAACTATAAGGAGATTCCTAAATGGATACAGAAATAGAAAGAAGATGCACTCAGACAAACCTGTGGAAGTAGTTTACCAAAGCTTCGATAAGCTTTCTATCAGTTGTGCTTCCATTAAGGCGGTGTTGCCGTTCAATTTCAATATTGGCTAAGAGAGGTCCTCTGACACAGTCACTGGAGTCATTTACTTGTAGCTTTTGCACAAATGATAATGCACTTGTAAGGCGAGATTCAACCTGCGTGAATATACTTTCAGTAAATCACATGCACATCACCAACACAAAGTAAAAGAAAGGTGCTTTAGGTGGAGGAAGTACCAGCTCCTCACTAAGTGAAGTCTTGCAGGACAAAGTCGAATCGACAAAGCAAGAAGAACAAGTGTGTTCGCCAGTGCTTGGTTTAGGCAACTTCATGGCATGCTCCAGCAAACAGCCTAAATAATGGAGAAAGGACTCCCAGTCATCAGGACTGCCCAGTCAAAAGGAGGACAATCATCAAAAACTAAACAGAAGTAAAAGAAAAATTCCAAAGGATGAATATACAGATAAAATAGGCTGCAACAAATCAAGGACAGATGAAGAACACATGAAAACAAAACAACGCGAAGTATAACAGTGCTCCCTGATTGAGAAGCTAATGTTAAAATTCAAGCTTAAAATTTAAAGGAAAAAGCCCATTCTTGGTACCTCGACTCTTGGCATGGTTTAATTTCCGTCCTTCATCTGCAAAACCGGGTAAAACACGACTACTAACTCTTAAAACCGTTTAGAATCTGTCCCTCCCGCTAGCAAAAGGTGGTTTTGATTGAGTTTGACCCACGTGGCACACCACATTGGATCTCAGTTGACCAAAATGAGGTGGGGCCCACCTTCATTTTTATATTAAAAACCAAAAATGCTTAATATTTCAATGACATGTTGGCCCAGCCTACCCCGTGAGTTATCCATGGACTCGGTGACATGCTGGCCCCACCTCATTTTGGCTAGCTCGGATCCAAGTGGCGTGCCACGTGGGTCAAACTCGGTCAAAACCGCCTTTTGCTAACAAGAGGGATGGGTTCTAAACGGTTTTGAGAGTTGGAGGACGTGTTTTCCCCCCATTTTTGCTGATAAGGGGCAAAAATTAAACCACATGACGAGTTGAGGGACCAAAAATGAACTTTTCCAAATTTAAATAAAAACCACAGTAGATCCAAAGAATCTGGTTATATAACTGAAATAGGGCAAACCGGTCCATAAGTTTCTAGAAAGCAAACAAAGAGTTCAAATGACAGGCCTGCAAGATGGGCTTGCAGTACGTCTATGGCATTATGCATATCATGGCATGGAGTATGCTCGTGAACAGAGCAATTGGTACTTGGTAGCGTGCTTCCTACAAGTTGCTGCAGGCAGAAATTTGTAGATGCATAGAATACTACAATCGTGGAACAACTTGATGAAACATGATTAAGCAGCAATTGGTCAATGGCCAACTCTGTAGAACAATTGAGAATTGTATAACTTCAATGATGGAAAACATTACCAAGACTCAAGGACTTTCTGATATATCTTGGAAGCAACAACATAGTTACATGCTTGAGCATGAAGCCGTCCCTGTCAGCTTGAAGTTAAGTGAATGTCACTTTCAAAAGCAGGCATATTTGATAAGGAGGTAAAAAACAAAGACTTAGAAGTTAAAGGAGCATTTTCTACAAAAACATGAAAAGAACAAATGTGCTGGAGGTGCAACAGACATTGCTAAATAGCACTTTTCTGGAAGTCAACAGTATAAACAGTTAGGAAGATAACTCATGGTTGTCACGGCGGAGCCGGCGACCACGGCGAGTGAGGGGCGGCTGGACGCCATGGCGACGCCTAGGCAAGTCGCCGCGCTGTACGTGCACGTATGTATGGTTGTATAATCAGTAACTCATACTTTGCATCGCTTACATCGCCGACTTATATCTGCCGACTCCTCTCCGCTCCTCTCTCTCTCTCCCTCATCTCCCTCTCTCGCATATCCCGCACTCACTCCTCTCCCTCCCCGATGCCTCCTCCGGTCCTCCACCCGCCGCCTCGCCTCCTCCAGTCCTCCCCCGCTGCCTCGCCTCCTCTCCTCTCCCCGGCGCCTCCTCCCCTTGCCGCCTCGCCTCCTCCTCCCCCGCCTGCCTCCTCCTCCTCCCCGCCACAGCCTCCCCACCGCCTCCCCCCCCAAGTCGCAGCGAATGCCCATGGTGTCCACCCAGCTCCACCGTGACGCCTAGGCGACGCCATAACAACCATGAGATAACTATTTCACTAAGAGCACATTTTTAATAAACTATTTTAACGTCACATTCGTTATAGCTTTCAGAAATTTTCCAAGCTTTCAATTAATCAGAGAATTTCATAGAAAATCAATGCAGGCAGAACAGTAAGCTGGGTGAGTTATCAACTCAGATATTACTATGATATACATGCAGTCATGCACTCCAATAAATTGCTATTTCTTATGTTCTGATTTACATTTAGATGGGAAAAATGGAATGTGGAATGGTAAATGTAGTTAATCATAACTTGTCAAAGAAAATTGAAATTGAAATTACCTGCAGACGAAGCTTGTCCTCCTCCCTTCCCATAAGAGAACCCAAGTCTCCAGAAAGAACTTCCAAAGCAGCATCATACTTTGCCTGTTGTTCGAGAATTGAAATATAGAGAGCAAGTGCTGCATGTAGAGTAACTATGTCAGAAGAGGACAGCACTTATGCAAGCGAAGATAGCATGGCAAAGGGCACATTTTAGATAAGCAGATATACCTTCTGGTTCATGTAAACTATGCGAATTTATGTGTTTTTTAAGCAATGCTTCGGCTAGTGCTAATAATTTCTCGCCTCCACTGCTAAAGTATACCTGCCATGGGCACAAGTATAATAGCACATACAGAACAAATTGAAGATAATCCTGGCAAATAATACTGCACACACATCCTCGATGGACTTGTTTTAGCTAGTAGCTACAGCATAACAAGCATTGCTATTAGATATTTAATTCAATGCTTGTAAGATAAATAACCGGGATCAGGGCAGGGACAAGTTAGTGCAACAAAGTACAACACACTAAACACTTTCAAAAATCATGTTGCTTCTATACTTACGGTAATGTAATATTGCATTGCATCAGATGGATAATTTGTGTTTAAACCAACCATATGTCATATCTATTTATTCCATAATCGAAGGAGTACAAAAATAGTGTCCAAAAGTATAACATGTTATTGCATTGCATCAAATGGATAAATACATCACATCTTACAAAACTGGAACTTCTATGCAGATTGTGCTCCCTGCTAACAATCAAGCATATGGTTGCCTAAATTTAACTTTGTGATTTTGCAGCTTTCTCAAAAATAATTTAAATGACACTTATTGGTTTGTAAGGCTTTCCGTACACTAGGAATTGATAGGTCAACCTAGGGGTGGGCATTCGGTTTATTAGGTTAATTTGGTTTGGTTCTTCGGTACACAATATTCGGTTTTTAAAATGTCACCACCGAATTAACCAAACAAGAACTCCATACCGAACCTAATAAGCCGAATTTAAGTCAGTTCGGTATTTCGGTAATACCGAAATTGTCACAAAAAGAATTGAACTGTGAACAAATCCAACACACTGAAATCAGATTACAAAAAAATTCGCCGGAAACTGGAACAATTTCACCACAAGATACAAGGCGCTACCACCAAAATTTCCCACCAATTGAGCCCAAAACGCCCAAAATCCAAATCTCTCAACCACAAAATGCCACAAAGGGACTCGTGTGTCGCTGCTAGCTCCAGATCCAGAGCTTCAAGTGGCGGCACCTGTGCATGCGCCATCTTGGGCTCTTGGCCATGCTACGCCGCCTCGCCAGGATGTAGGGTTAGGTCGCTGCTGCCTACTGGCCTTGGTCTCTCTCGAGCTCTCGACTGGAGGTCTGGAATGGTTGGAGGCGAGAGGCCAAGAGTGTACAGCCATGTGAGTTGGGTTGTTTGGTTGGGCCTTTTCAAGATGGTACATGGGCTGGGAGGTTGAGACGTGAGTTGTGAATACCTGACGTTGCCTGTTAGTCTTTTTCTTCGGTAATTCGACTTGACCGATTTCTGAGATGTGCCTACCGAGCCAAATACCGATCACCAATTAGGACAAAAATTAAAACTGATCCTTCTACCAAAAACCGAATAAACCAACAATTTCGGTTTGTTTGGTTCAGCATTCGATTTTGGTAAAAATATGCCCACCCCTAGGTCAACCTTAGTTGGAGCCCATGAGACCAGTAATCTCATTGTCAAACCCCCACCCAGGGTTCAAAATGATGAATAAGTCATCAGATCATGCGGTCTTTGTACAAAGATCGCTTTAGCATCCTTGACTAGCATCTAAGACAAGATCGCTTTAGCATCCTTGACAAGATCTAGGACAAGATCGCTTTAGCATCCTTGACAAGATCTAGGACAAGATCGCTTTAGCATCCTTGACTAGCATCTAGGACAAAGATCTTAGCATATGCTTGGTGGTTGGCGACCTATAATATGTATCCCCAACCCTCAGTTGGTATGGCATTTGTGAGAAATAGAAAAATTGCCCCATCTCCAAGTGTCATCCTCTCCATGAGAGTAAGGATCTTGCTATCACCAACAGCAAGACTCCAACGAGTAACACAAAAACCCGTGTATTCTGGTGAGAATCGGATCTCCGGTGGTACCGGAAATAAAAACGGCGGATTTTTCGAAAAGCATTTATATTTGTGAGTCTTTTGTGATTGCGTAATGCACCTCCTAGGTTGGTTTAAACCTTTTTTTGTATTAGATCACCTATTGTATGAGCTAAATATGCTTCGAAACATCCCAAATTCAACTCTTTCTCGTGTTTTTAGCGGTTTCTCCGGTTTTTTGGGCAATAACCGGCCAGTTTTTCCGGTTACCGGTTTCAAATTCAAATTTGAAAACTTGAAATTTGACCAGGTTTTCCCGGTTTTCGGTTACCGGACGGAAAGCAGTACCCCCGGATTTAGGTCAATACTGGGTTTTGGAACCTGCCCCACCCACAAAATTCTCCTCTGCTCCAACCCCTCCACTCCCTCTGTTGACTATCCTGTAGCATTTACTCGAAGCGCATGCGCCTAAAACCATCATTGTACCCACACATCCACGACAATGCATTGTTATCTAGAGTTTTTGAAATTTTCAGTGAGCAAAAAAATGGTAATTTGCCATTACAGTACTTAATCTAAAATTGTGAATGCAGAAATTCATGGATATAAGATAAACTATAACATCCCACCTGCAGTTGAATACTGCAAACTGCCCAAAGCAAAAACCTTTCTTCACCTACAGTTTTGTACATTTTAATTGCTGTCTGCAAAACATACAAAGCAGGAAGGTCAAGCATTGAACAAGGAAGCACAAAAAAATTATGTCGAGAAACAAACAAGATACATCATACCTGTTGTTGCTTCACATATGAATACTCCCTGACATAGCAATTAAAAAGGCCCATCATTAATTCCAAGTTATTGGGGTACTTCGTACAAGCGTACTCATAGCATGAAGTTGCAAGATCCACTGGTATAAACATGGGCACAAGATAATTTAGAAAGATGATGTTAAGGAGATAAAGCAAACAGCCATGTATAAACATACATCGCTCAAGCCTTTGAAATACTATCTGTAGTGTGCTAAGGGTGAGGTCATCGAAATGAAAAATATTATCGGAATACAACAGCTCCTTTGCATTCAAACACACACTCAGTGCTTCATCAGGTTTTCCCATCCTTTCCAAAATAAGAGCCTTGAGAGCCTGAAATGAGATAATTTAATAGTATGGTTTAATTGAATTCTCAATACAGCCAACATAAAACCTATTGTTTCCTTAGAAACTGAGTTAATCCCTTTGACTAAAAAGATAGCAACATGAAAAAGGGGTTTTCCTTATCAGATCTTTAACAGACATCAAGGAAACAAATCAAGGCCATTTTACCACACTGTCACATACAACAAATACAGAGCATGTCAGAGTTTCAAGCTTTAAATTGATTTGAGAAATGGTTCCATAACATTGTTGAAAATACTGATCTAAATTTCTAAGGAAGAGCTCAGTAGCAGCCTAAAATTTAACAGCCTCAGATCATAAAGTACAAACAGGGCCTAATCACAAGCCTCTGAACTGTCAAATCAATGCACTGATTTGCCGCCACAGCTAAAAAGCTAGCATCTTACCACCTGCTGGGGCTAGGCATTGGCTTCACTGCTGGGCCTTGGCTTGTAAAACGCGAAACAAGCCAAGTTCAAACCAAATTCCCTGCTGATGGATACTTACGAGTTAAGACAAGTAAAACCCCACTTATTTGGGATAGGGTATCTCAATCTTATTAGAAAGAACTGGTTTCCTCCCACATTATTAATGACACCTCCCCGAAATATATACCGCAACTTCTCATAAGAGCACTCTCTTGTTCCCTACATCTCTAGCTTTCATGTCAGTCCCATCTCATTTTCCTCCCAGCGCCCATCAATCAACCATCCCTGTTTAATTTCTACCACCATAACCTAATCAACCATCACCTTACTCCCTCCCTATCCTCTCCTCCTCCCATCCAACTTGGTATGCAGCAACCTAGCAAATAAAAATTCAATAGCAAGCTTCTACCAAGGAGAGGATTTGAAGACTTTCGAAGCAATCCAATCTGGAATAGGTAGCTCAGTTTAACGTGAGTGTTTGGCTTGACGGTTCCTCAAATCAATCTGAGCTGTCCGTTCTATAGCTGTTCCCAAACCCTTACTACCACACCCCTCAATAGGAAGCCTCTAAACGAATTTTTGCCCCCGATCAGGCACGGGTGCAAGCACATATGCACACTTGCACGCACACTGCAGATACTCCTAACATAAGTAAGATACTAAGATGAGATGATCTAAACCTCTTAGAAATCAATCTCAGTAGCTCAAGCACGTTAGTATAAGCTAGAGCTAGCAACAAATTAGGTACAATCCAAAACTAATCATCTAGCTTTCCATCGACGCAACTAGAGCCCTCATTCATTTGATCAAACATTTCACACAACCGCTCCAAAAGGAAAAGAAATAGCGAAACAAATCGGGCGGCCGCACGGGACTCCCGATTGAACACCCACGACACCCATTTCTACGCCAGAACAACCCAAAAATGGGGGCAAAGCCGAGCGAGGGAGCTCACGAGGGCGTAGGGGGAGGTGGGGTGCTTGGCGAGGAGCGCGTTGCAGAGCTTGAGCGCGGCCTTGTACTGGCGCGAGTCGACGGCGTCCCAGATCGGCCGCACCCGCCGCTCCGGGATGCCACCGGCGAGACCGAACTTGCTGGCCATCTCGACCCCGCCCTCGCGATCTAGGGTTAGGGTTTTGGGGGGCTGGCGCGGGTGCGAGCGAATGGGGAAGAAGGGAAGGCGCGAAGGGCGGAAGGGTTTATCGAGTCGGGATGTGACGCACGCGTGGGGCCGCCTCGAGTTGGGACGGTCCCAGGAAGGGGCGTGGGCGCATCTACACCGTCGATTGCATGATGGACGGTGTAGATTCTCCAGCCGTGCGAGATGGGAGGCGGATGCCGTAACGGCGTAACCCTGTCGTTGGGGGTTATAGAGATCCGGGCCGTTGAGTTTCGGATGGGCCGCTTGGATCGAGGAAAGTGCGGTCCACTCGACGGATGGACCGTCGACTTTTGGTAGCTTGGGGGCCCACCTGACAGTGAAACAGAAAGTGATTACCCGGGAAGCACGACACGATGGCAGCGCAGAAGGTAGGGACTGACTTTTCCTTATGTTGATACCAGGTAGGCAGACACGTTGTTACTGGTGTGTTTTTTTTTTTTACTTATGTCTTTTAGCTACAGTTTGTAGTTTTAGGGTTATTTATGTGAAAGACTATAGAGTAACAGAAACTTACGGACGATTTTTGTCGATATAAATAAAGTCGGTACAGTATATATTATAATTAACTGGTAAATCTTACTTGAGAAGACACTTTGTTTAAAAGATAGTTTCTATAGAAAAATCAAAAGCAAAAATTAAAATCTGAAAAAGAATAGGACCGCACCAGCTAGCTTCGAAAAAAGACAGCATAAGCAATCTTTTTCTTTTTAAAATTGTTGCGTAGACAAGTCTTTTCATAATACTAAGATTCTAAGAAGGTAATTTAGATGTAACATCCATTGCTTCATTGCTAACAGTATTGCTTTACAATTCGTGCAGATTAGTTTCTCTTGCTAAGTGAGACTTATTTGTGCCTCGTGTCCCCATGTTTGATAGTTTTCACGTTCGAGATTGAGCCTAAGAATTGATCATGTATGTTTTTGAACTGAAAAGATAGCGTGGACTGGATGTTAATTGGAACCTCAAGGATTGAACTTACTCAATGACTCCATGTTTCTACGAAAAAACTAACTGTCGATGTTATAGTAAAATATTATAAGGTAATCTCTTTTTTTCATTACTTGGCAGGAGAGAATGTCATGTGCTAATTTTGAGCCTGTTTTTTAACGGCTTCTAAAAACGGGTTTTAGCTTTTACTAGAGTACATAACTTTCAAACGAAATATTTTCTCAAGATGGGGTCTACAAGTTAATTGTAGTACACATTAAAAATTCAACATCTGTATCAACCAAAATCGTAAGCAAGTATCTCTCTCCATAATCTCTGTCACAAATAGCTAAAATTTAAAAATTTCAGCCAAAAAACCATAAGCCGCAGCCATATCAAATATGCCTTTTATGTTATCTCCGTATAAAAGTTTTTAAAAATTCCTTACAAAAATTAGGAGATGTGTGGAGGACATAATCTCCTTATTATACCCGGGGGGGTCCCGGCTTCCGAGTGTGGCCATGTCATGATTTTTGCGAGAAAGTCCCTGTGCTTTGCGAAATTACGTAGAGGTCCTCCGTCCTCGCAAACAGGTCCTTATTTCTCGCAAACAGGTCCCTGCCAGGTTTTTTTTCTTAAAAACACCCTCCACTTCACCGATAGCAACCCGCGGTTTCCAAAATTATGTATAGGTCATTGTTTAGTTACATATGTGTCCTTATGTCCTCGCTTTTGAAAAAACCATTTGATTTCTCCGAAATTACACATACATCCTTGATTTTTTTAAGAAACGCCTCACGAATTATCGTCTCTTTTACTTTGGTTCACACGGTGTCTAGCGCGGCGTCGCGCCGCGCTTACGTACCTAGTATTCTACAGCCATGCAAAATTTTAGCGTCAAAGCGAAAATGAATAGTGATGAACAGTGAAATTCACTATTTATGTAGAATTTTCTTTTCAAATCTCTCAAATGCAATTGAGTTTGATGTTAAAATTTTACATAGACATAGAATATGCTCTCCCCAGCATCTCCCATTTTTTAGGATTTTTTTGAAAACTTCTATATATAACTAATACAAAGGTGCCATCGTAACAGATATTAGCAGGATATTCAGACTAGGTACGTAAACTCTTTTTGTTAGTCAATTTTACCCTTGTTGATGGGAAAAAAGCTTGTATGGTGGATGGACAATGTAAGTACTCGTGACATCGTATGGTCATCTTTTTTCCGTTTTTAAAAGATGTTTTTGGGCTTTTCTACAATAACTACTTTTAAAAAAACTGCTTGGAACGTGCAGACTTCTTAACATGGCTTTTTTTCTTATTTGTTTTTCTTTACATTGCCTGTGGAGATATAACCGTGATTTTATTTTTTATTATTTTTCTTTAATTGAATGTCTAAAAAAACTAACAGTTGCTATATTATCTTTTCAACCAAAATTCATCAGAAAAAGCTGAATTACACAAGGCCTTAGATTAAACACATCCATTTTTTCCGTTCGCTAGATTGGTTGCACAAAATGGTACTGAAAGATTTTAGGGTTGTTTGGTTTGTGCCCCCTAAGTACGAAACCAGAATTTAGGGTCGGTTCTTTTTGGCAACAACTAATAGTTTTTGGCCCTAGCGCGAATGTTTATGCAAACGAACCAAAATACGATAAGTCACTTAAAAATGTTGTCCCGATAAGTCACTTCGAAAAAGTAACAAAGAAGCATTTCCATTTATTTATTCGAAGGAAGCCATGAACCATAAACTAAAAAGAACTCACATTTAGTATTACCCATTTAATTTGGCCATTAATTGATTTAATACCAAAAATTTGCTATTACAGTGAGTTCACCAACACGTGGGGCAGCATGCCGTGACGAGGTGTCAAGTTTTGATTGGTGGTATTAAATGCATTTTTTGTTTGATCATCTAGTGTTTAATGGCCATATGTTCTAAATTAATTACTCCCTTCATCAAAGTTTATGGGCATATTTTCTTTTGATACAATAGACCAAGGAGACATTGAAAATAACTATGCTACCCTTAATTATCATCTCTAAATACTATATTTAATGCATGCTTGTAGATAATATCAAGTAAAATTGGATGTTTACTATGCTATATAGGGAACATCACACTAATTTTATATTCAAACATAAAATATGTCATATATATGTCATATATTTGTGGAATTGACAATTCAAAAAATATGCCTTATAAACTTAGATAGGGAGAGTACCTTATTTGTAACCCCATTTAGACCATTGTATTCCTCTTGACAAGATCTATAAAACAAGACACATATTAGCTATGTTTTGGTGCTAAAATTATTAGATGCATGTGGGGGCCATATGTCATACTCATGACTAGGGGCTTTTTATGAATAACCAAGAGAATTTTGGCACCCTTTTCAGCTACTGGCATAGTTGCAATCCAAACAAATCTATTTTACCAAAGTTGTGGGCATATCCTGGATTCGGTATCACCAAACTTTTTATTTGGCTACTTAAGGGCACAAACCAAACAACCTCTTGGATTTTTCTCATTTGCATCGTGCTACATACTATGCCGCACTCTCTCTCTCTGTTAGTAAACAAATATTGTACAGATAGGAAGGTGGCGTGTGGCCAGATAGCTAGACGTGCGAGTGTGCATCCAGCCTACATGGGTTCAAGTCCTAGACTTAGCGCTGATGTCCAAGAGTACATACACGCGTACACGTTCAGTGGTAAAACACGTGCCCACGCTCTGTGAAGCCCTGGGTGACTCCGATTAAGGTACTAAATAGCGAATAGCGAGGTAGGAGCGGATTGGCGTCCGCATAGTGAATAACAGACGATATATTCCAATAGTAGGATCTGAAAAACACTCACAATGTTACCCCGTATATACATATCATGATTCATTACTTACTAACCTAAACATAGCAGTAGAAACACACATGCAATATACTAGTGCAATAGTACATGCATGATAAAGTAAATGAAACTTGAAATTAGATCTTACATAAGACAATATTCGAGCAATCATGATTCAGGCAGCAACAGTCAACAAAATAACAAAAGTTTGGACTTCAAACTTGGTACATATGATCGATAGAATGACATATGAAATAAATGAACAAATCCATGAAGGGAACAAGAAACATATGTTGTCATCCAAGCTAACCTCTTCGTCTTCTTCTTCCTCTTCACCGGTAGAAGATTCAAACTCTTCCTCCTCTTCCTTCTCCTCCTCCTCCACTTCTTCTTGAATAAACAGAGTGCGAGATTTCTTTGATTTACTTGATGAAGCTTTAGATATTTGTTTCCTCTTTGATTTACTTTATGCTTGATCTCCATCTTTATCATCTCCATCTCCAATTTCTCTATTTGGTACAACATCATCTACAATCCATTCATTTGGTGGCTCATCATCAATATATTTTGCAACTAGTGAGTCTCTATTCTTTTAAGAATACTTCCAATCCAACTTCTTGTTAAGCATGACAGACAAGATCATGCATCATGTGCATCCAACTCAGTTTTTAACTTCCTTTTCATTTGGTATGGGTAAAGTATGCTCCTAAACAACATATTTCTTTTAGGATGTTGGTTGGCTTACAGATGCAGATGATACTGCTGATGAAGATATTATGCAAATGCAACTACAAACAAAAAGATTATCCAAACTTAGTTTCATGTAGCTTATTCACTTCACTCACAGTTCAATGCTTCAAACAACATTATTTCAGCACTTAACTCATTCACATGATTCATATGGAGTTGAACCCTTCAACTTACATCGAGCAATTGAGGATGGAAGGCGATGAGGTCAGCAGGAGATGCTGATTAGACGCATTTTGCAAGTGCAGCTCTCTCCCACGGTGACTGTGGCTTGGACTCCTTACCTCCTTGGTCGATTAGCAAGCCAGCGAGCAGTAGAGGAGGATGTGTCCAAGACTCCGAGGAGGATGAGAACGACCAACGATAGAGTGTGAAGGTGGAGATTAGAGCATCGCGACCTTGGATCCGTGATAGAACCGGAGAAAATGACTACCGTCTGCCGTCAAGGTTGTGCTGCATCGAGCACAACAACAAAGTGGGTAGTGGCACCCAAAAGATTCTTATGGAGTCATGGGTAGCTAGCTAATTTGGCTAGGGTTCCTTGACACTTTGCACATTGGTCCAACATCTTCTAAAAAATATGAATTTTACTTGCCCTGGATGCTGATGCATCGGGCTACTATATCGGTATGACAACCGTAATACAACCATACAAAGTTCCAATCCGCTATTTTTCCAGCGCTACTTTGCCTTGGCAGCGCTAATACTCCGCTATTTTTCCAGCGCTACTTCGCCTTGGTAGCGCTAATACTTTGAATGAAAAAATCTATACCATATTCCCATTCTATCGAATACGGTAACCGAATAATATAGATAATTCGCATCCACTTTTCACCTTGGCTGCACGAGCGGCACAAGGGACAATAATGGCCGGCTCATTTCTCTGGCACCTTTGGAATGGCAAGAAAAGGGGCATTTGGGACATTTCACAAGTTGAGTTTTATAATAAAAATAAAGGAAAAAACAAAATAGTGACAAATGTGAATTATTTCTACGAATTGGGTGGTAAATCGTAGAAACTAATCTTTACCGTGGCAATTTATAACGTAGCAATATTTTGGGTGGCAAATAATTAATTTTCTATGATAAAAATTATGGATCGAATTAAGTTAAACTGTTCACTTCGGCTCAGCGTGAATGGATCTAGCAGCAGATTCGCCTCCCTCGAGCAGCTCGCATCCGTTGGGCCAGATAAGGCCGCACGAGGACCACGCCAGCGCATCACGTCCTCTCTCACCTACAGGTGGGCCCATTGACGTGCGGACCCCGCCATACAGTACCTTGAAGCAGCAAGCTCCTCGACCGAGCGGAGCACGCGAACAGCGAGTGACGGCGTGCCGTCGGATCTACACCACACGGCCGTCAGGACAGGAACGTGGAATCCGCCGGCCCCACGGATCACAAACCTCCCGTGAACCAAACCCATCGCAGCCGTTCGATCCAAGCATCACGCGAAAGCCGAGGCAAGGGAACACGCCGTTTTCCACGGACCAGGTGCACCTAGGCTGCCGGCTCGCAAGTTCCAAAACCGTTATCCACACCACCAGGTGTGCTCACCGCACGCTGCTGACCTGTGGTTACTTATATGTATAATGGAGGTCCGTGCGAATTGATTGCAGATCCATCGCCCCCAAAGCGATTCACTGTCCCAAGTCCCAACCACGCGGTGACCACACCGCAACAAACCGCCGGAGCCGGAACATTCTTCGTCTTCGCCCACCCATCTCTACTCACCCGCACGGTCGCCTCGCCGTAACCCTCGCCATGATGTCCTCCGCGCAGCCGCCGGAGCCGGCCGACGGCGACATGGAAACGCTCCCCCTCGCCGCCGCCTCCGAGTACGCATCCACCGCCGCCATCTTCGACCCCTTCCTCTCCGCCGCCTCGCCCCTCCCTCCCACCCCGGTGCTTTCACCCTTTCCCCGCCTCCTCCTCCTCCTTCGTCGACCCCCTCCTACGCCGACGTAGCCGCCGCCTCCCGCGCTCCGCCTCCCCGTCCGCCTCCCGAGATCCGCGCGCCGCGGCCTCCGAGTACGACCACATCGCCGTCTCCGACCCAGAGATCGAGGCCGAGCCCGCCGCCACCTCCCTCGTCCCCGGATCCACCCCCACCTACGTCTCCTACCTTGTCACCAGCACCCGCCGCGGCGACCACCGTCGCCACGACGTCCGCCGCCGCTTCCGCGATTTCGTCACCCTCGCCGACCGCCTCGCCGAGGCCTTCCGCGGCCACTTCGTGCCCCCGCGCCCCGACAAGAATACCGTTGAGAGCCAGGTCATGCAGCGCGACGAGTTCGTGGCCCAGCGCCGCGCCGCGCTCGAGAGGTACCTGTGGCGGCTCGCCGAGCACCCCGCGATCGGGCCCAGCGACGAGCTGCGCGTGTTCCTGCAGGCCGAAGGCAAGATGCCGCTGCCGAGCAGCACCGACGTGGCGTCGCGGATGCTCGACGGCGCGGCGCGGCTGCCATGGCAGCTGCTCGGGGAGGAAGCCGTGGCCGCGCCGCAGGACGTGGTGCAGTCGGCCAAGGGCGGGAGGGACCTGCTGCGGATATTCAAGGAGCTAAAGCAGTCGGTGGTGACGGACTGGGCTGGCGTGAAGCCGCCGTTGGTGGAGGAGGACAAGGGCTTCCTGGAGAAGAAGCAGAAGCTGCAGGATTGGGAGCAGCAGCTCAGTAGCGCATCGCAGCAGGTAATCTCTCAAATGCCACTGGAGCTACGAGTTAGCTGGATCTGATGTGTATGATAATTTTGATGGATTCTTAGTAGTTTTTGCACCTAAAACAACTTGTAAGCCAATGCTAGTTTCGTTAGGGACGATAAATTTTGATCCTTTTATTTTCCTGAAAACTTCCGACAGATAGATTTTTACCCTGCCCCTCTCCTTTTTTTTTCGAGGGAACCCTGTCCCCTCCTGAAAACTAACACTAGGCCAATATTATGTCCGTTAGTCCTAAAGATGCAATCAGGGTAACCTAGAGGATTAATGTTGTAGGAGTATGTTCGATGCTTCTAATTTTGTTTCACACTAAAGTTATTCTAACTTTTAAAGACAAGTTTTACAATCTTCCCACCCAATGCCCATTTGATTGCATTGTTATTCTATGCCTTGTGACCTACTACTAATATGAAATGGAGGGAGTAGCATTTAATATAGTGTGAGGTCATGTAGTAGTAAAGTTCAATTCAGATTAGCACTTAATTATGGGAGCTGGGGTGGTAAGGAAGACGGAAAGGGAAGAAAAGTAATATCTTGGATGTAAATTTGGTCAAAACACAACAGGAAAACTACTAGCACACGTTGAAACCAGCTATGGTTGGAAACCTGAAATGAACGCTTCGATAATTCATTTTGGTGAAAAGGGTGATGCTGCTTCCGATCATCAAAAACTGTTGTTTTGGACTCCATGCTTGACAGCTTGAGTACACAGAAAAAGCAACGTCCTTCAAGTTTTCTTATCATTTGACCACTTATGGTCCAAATAATCACAATTGCATGCCCATCTTAATGGCAACTCCCTGTAAATGACTGCTATTCTCAGGGCTTCTTGGAATGGAGTATGCTTTTATGAGTAGGGCTGCTGTATTGTTCTGCCCGCCAAACTTATGAGCTAGGCAAAACATATGGCGCCAAAAAGTGAATATCAAAGCCTCCAAGGTCACTAATGAATTGTTTGGCGCCCAGATTTGTAGCCATTAATACCATTAGGTGAGATTAAGAGGAATCTTTGCATTTAACTACCAGAGGCTTCTTGGAATGGAGTATGCTTTTATGAGTAGGGCTGCTGTATTGTTCTGCCCGCCAAACTTATGAGCTAGGCAAAACATATGGCGCCAAAAAGTGAATATCAAAGCCTCCAAGGTCACTAATGAATTGTTTGGCGCCCAGATTTGTAGCCATTAATACCATTAGGTGAGATTAAGAGGAATCTTTGCATTTAACTACCAGAGGTCATAATTCCAATGGAGAGGAGTTAATGGGGGTAGTATAGTCACAAACACTAGTAATTGACCTCATTGGTTTGAGCAATGCTGTCTAAACGGCAATTTTACTAAACTCATGCATCCTGGTAACTTTGTGTACCAAGCAGGCCCTTATCTGACTAAGGTGTCAGGATTCATTTTCTTCTGGTAACTTTGTGTACCTATTTTGCTCTCTGGCATGATATATCACTTCAAATGCTACTGTCTTTGCAACATTAATTTTAGGACTAGGCTGCACATATATCAATTACATCACGATCCATATACACCTCCAAGGTATGTTGCACACCAATTGTAATGGTGAACTAGATTTATAGGACAACATAAAGATTTTGAAGGCTAATGTTGCTGCTAGTTCAATGGTGAATTTTACTAGTCATCTCTAAAAATTGAAGAGTACCAGGAACCCTGTAGTAGTGAAATCCTGGTTTTAGAGTCAGTTCACTGCAGTCAATCTACACTAAAGATGCTTTTAATCTGACCTATACAAATTTTCACCTTTCTATTTATAAAGGCTATTTGTGGTTTTATTAATATCTAATATCTAGTGTCCCTTCTGTTGATTTCTGATAACTATGCTTCAATAAGTGTTTGGTTTGATCCTATTTGAATGAAATAGTTTAGAAGGGCTCTTTTGCGTGCATTTTTATCCCGTTTGGCACAGAATTGGAACCAATGTTTAGACATTGGAGGGGAACAATCGTGCTTGTTGGGTACAGAATCACACTAATGGGAGTTATAAGATTGTTGTGTGCCTGATAGCATGAAGCAAATAATTTATGGGAGATTGAACTTTTATGGCGTGAGCCTAGGGGGGACACAGCCAGTTGTGCGTGAACAGTCATGCGGCAAGGAATGGCAGCAGCAGTAGATGCAACAAGGCAACATCATCTGCGCCAATTAGCAGCCAGCGGCACCGAATCAAGGATAATCACCTTTTGGTTATTTAGGATTTGATTAGTTTGTTTCATTAATCAATCAGTTGCCTTCCTTATTCTTAGTCTATCATTGTTAGAAAGCTCTCTATTTAAAGGGAGAGATGGTCATGTTGAGGAACTAAGCAAGAAGAAATACAAAGTCATTCCCAGTCTTAGTCCCTCTCTCCCCAAGCACGCCGATGTTGCCCTGCCGTCCTCTCAGTGGTGTTTACCCATTATGATTTAAGGACCATAACATGAATATACCAAAAATTGAAATCATGCTGAAAAGTGCAAAAGCAGGGCAAAAATTGAAATCATGGAAGATATTTCTTGGCAAGCATTGGTATTTGGTAGTAATGTAGTATACATCTGGATGCTATTAAGTTTGTGGGTTGTGTTTGAAGGTAGTTTGACATTGGTGTCTGTCTGTCTTTTCCATAGGCTGAAGCACTTGTCAAGGCTCAGCAAGATATGGGTGAAACAATGGGAGCACTTGGATTGGCATTCATCAAGCTTACGAAGTTTGAGACTGAGGAGGCAATGTATGAGTCTCAAAGGATAAGAGCTGCTGACAGCAAACGTATAGCTACGGCAGCTGTCAAAGCTAGTAGGGCATGTCGAGATTTGAATACGCAAACTGTTAAATATCTGGTAGTACTTCCAAGTCTTTCTGTTATTTTTTAATAATCTCTCCTGGTTATGAAGTAATCATATTCCATGACTCATTCCTTTTTGCAGGATACTCTGCATGAACATTTGGGGATAATGCTTTCTGTACATACTGCATTTTCTGATCGGGCAAGTGCATTGTTGACTGTACAAACGCTCATGTCAGACCTGGCATCATTACAATCCAGGATCGAGAAACTCGAAGGTGCATCATCGAAGATATTTGGTGGTGATAGAGCTAGGCTTCTCAAAGTTGAAGAGTTGAGGCAAACAATAAGGGCTACTGAAGATGCTAAGTGCTGTGCATTAAGGGAATACGAGAGAATCAAGGTAACCAACATTTGTTCTGTTGAAAAAAAGGCTGATTAGATGTTTTGATAACTAGCAATGAGCCAATGGCAAGACCAGTAGCTCAACAAGCATCGCTGCTATTATTTATTTGGTTTCCTTAACAAGTACTCCTTTAGGATCATAAAACTGTGGTGATGATTATTTTCATTGCTTTTATACGGAATCAGTTTATTGCAATGGTTAGCTATGATTTGAAATACCTTTGTACATTCTATTACTTTCTTGTTAAGCTTCTAGTTAAGTTGGTTCACCGTATCCAACATTGCTTTAGTTGATACTTTATATTGATACAAAACTACTTTTCTGTCATCTCTGCGATAGAAATCATCTTTCCTACGTGGTGTTTTCTGTTCCTTTCTTTGCAAATTGTTTAACACATGTAACTCGGAACTGGCATGCCAAAAGTTTAATGAGCAAATTTGGATTAATTGCACATTTTGCTCCTATCCAGTCGTGTATGTGAAATTAAAAGTAGAATCAGTGTAGGTAATACTGACAACTTCATGCCAGGAGAGTTGTTCTGCACTAGGCTTTTATTCATATACTCTTGAGCATATTTCCTTATCATTTGTGAGCCAGCCATAAGTTATTTTTATTGCTTTGTCTGCATGGATCAAATCTATTGCAGTGATTAGGCACCTAGGTAGCCAATATTAGATAGTAGCAGCAGTAGTACCGCTTCACTCTAAATTGTTTCGATCAGCTTGTTGTAAGTAGTGTGCTTTTCTTTATATTTTGAACTCTCTTCTAGAGTTCCAGATGAAAACTCACTGTAGTGAGGCAACTGAGGTCTATATTTGATTTTGTGGCGAGTATGTCACATTGCTATTATCTAACATGCAGGAAAACAACAGAAGTGAACTCAACCGACTAGACAGAGAAAGGAAGGAAGATTTCCTGGAAATGCTAAAAGGATATGTTACAAGCCAGGTATTATTTCAACTTACCGTCATTTCTATTATTATTTTTTGTCCTAATGATCCTAGAAAACCTTTGCAGAAGTCTTAATTATATGCCATCCTCTGTACCTTCCACAGCGTTTAGATAACTGATTATCATGTAAAATGGTAGAATTATTACTTGGTAGTATATCTACTAATACTGTGCAGAATAGATGCACATGTTGATTTTGCTCCGCAGATATTGAAACTTGGGTTTTTCTATCAAGATCTTATTAAGTAAACACATTTTAACAGTAAATAGCCTTTTTCATATCCTCATCTATGTTTTGAATTAAATATTGGTTTCCTTTCATATGCTCAATCTACCAAGCTGTTTTGCAATGTTGCTCTTCATTCCACAGCTTATTTACTGAAGACATGCCAACAGTGAATATCTGTTGTATATCCTTGACTGCATTGTAGGTAAACTTGGTTTCCTTACATTTGCTGAACCCACCAAACTATTTTCGTGTTGTTACTCTTCACTCACCGGTTTATCGTTTTACGAAGGGCATCATTTTCGTGTTGTTACTATTCACTCACTGGTTTATCGTTTTACAAAGCACGTCTTTTTTTGTTGAAGATCTCTACAAAGAAACTTATCTTGTATGTACACAGGCTGCATACGCGGATAAAATTGTAGACGGTTGGGAGACGGTGGCAGAGGAGACGAGTGGATATGCCCGAGGCACTGATAACATGATCTTTTAGTTTTTTCCCCCGTTTGGATACATGTATGTACAATGTAATCTAGGATGAATTGCAAAATAGAAGAAAGATGATCCTAATTCAATTTGTTTTTCGTTTATTTAAAGTGTACTGGCTTAGATCCACACACACTTTCTGATTGATTTTGTTTTACCCCTCTCCGTTGATGTCGAAGGTAGCCTCATTTTGTGGTTAGGCAAACTATTGCTTGCATAAATCTTGGAAAATAGGTGGGGTACATGGACAGGTTTATTCAGATCGGCGTGGTTTGTTTTGGAGTGGGAAGCGTTTCGTGTTGTTGGAATGTTATTAAAAGAGGAGTTGGTCAAAGTAGACGACGCGATGATGTTGAGAGCTGAGAAGTGTGGCACTTCGTGGGAAGAGAGACGAGTGTGAATCTGAGCAGGACCTCTCCTCTGTGTGGCTCCACTAACACGCCGTTGGTTTTGAGATTGTAGATTTGCACTGCTTATCAGGAAAAATATATATGATCAGATTGCCTTTCTAACTAAAAAATCAAGCCATACTACAGTCCACTCGTACTTGACTTCGTTATACAGGAGTAAGCCGCTGTTCGTCGTTTTTTTCCTTCGGTGTGTGGAACCTGGTAAGCTAGAGATGGTTCACGGTTCTCTCGCGCCCCTCCCAAGAGCAGTGTCACGATACAAGCGCACGACATTGAACGAATTGCCTACAACAATCTTTAATCTCCTGACGGCTGACTTAGTGGTGCAGATATATATTTGGTGTTCGCGTCCAACGAACCACACATTTCACAGGCAAAATGCACCTGCCATACTCAGACGAATGAAGTAGAACGGCAGCCACCAACCACAAAGGAAAATGAATCGATTGGGAACATCCTGCATGAGCGCCATCAAGTATTCATGCCCAGGCAGATGCATCCTTTCCACTATCACGAGAGTATTTACATATTTTTCTTTCTTGTTTCATTAGTTCCCTCTCCAAAGGAGATCGACTATACACGAACAAGGGTTCTTAAGAAACATAGAAACGGACTTTTGACGAGTTCCCATCCCTACAGAACTAAAACAAAGTAAAAAACCTGGCTTAGCTAGTTCGGCCAAGGACTCCAGTTCAATGCTTCTACAGTCACCTCACTGGAAGTTGGAACGCATGGATGAATCCTGCGACATCCACTTCGGGGCTGCCTCGTCTGACTGGAGCATGCCTGGATCCAACCTGTCGAAGTAGAAAGGCTCCTGTTGGCCTAGCTCCATGTCCATGCCAGTGTTAGCCCCATCTTCATTGGCTTCAGCATCCTTGGACAACAAGCCCTCGTTCCTCGCATCAGCTTCCATCATTCTCAGCATTTCATCAACATCAAAACCATCATCTTCCCCACCCGGCAGCTTGGCAATAGGCTCCAATGGCTCAAAGACCTCAGCGTCAGATGTGCCCCTGCCATTGCTTGTCCCAGCATCAGCAACAGGCAGCTTGCTGTCATGGTTCTGATCATTGGTGACACACACTGTCCTAGCCTCATGTGAACCAGCTTCCAGCACTTCTGGTTGAGTCTTCTGAGGGCTTGAAATCTCAGAAACAAGCAGCTGGCTGTCATGGTTCTGATCATTGGTGACAGACTCTGTCCTAGCCTCATGTGAACCAGATTCCAGCACTTCTGGTTGAGTCTTCTGAGGGCTTGAAATCTCAGAAACTTCTGGCTTATGTGAGGTAGAAGCGATGTCAGAGTGATTAGATGATGTGGTAGACTCGCATGATGTGGAACCACCAGGTAAAACACCTTGAGCAGCTGCTGGTGCAACCAGGGCAGACGAGGTGACCGCACCCTGTCTGGGGAAGTTAGTGCGAGCCATTGGACCATACATTGCTCTCGCTGCCTCGTCATAAGCACGGGCTGCATCTTCAGCAGTGGGGAAAGTCCCCAACCAGAGTCTGCTGACCCGGTTTGGCTCACGAATTTCAGCCACCCATTTCCCCCAAGTACGCTGCCTCACACCACGGAATCCACATTGCGTATTCTCAGGTCCTCCTTTCCCCTTCATGCAGCCCTTCTTCGAACCCTTTGCAGGTGCCTTCCTTGGCAGCTTCGCACCCTCTGGATCATGCTCCAGCTGTTGGTTAAGTTCAGCCCACCGCCTGATAGTCTCTGAGACAGAATTAGGCCCATCGCGCAATCTCTGAGGTCGCTTTTTCCTGCTGAACAAAGAGCAAAAGTTAGCAATTCATTCATCAGATTCACAAGCAAAAATAAGCAATACAATCAAAGGTTCCTACAAATAGACCATCTCCACAGAAACAGATAATGTTTCACTAAATAACCAAACTAGTATTAATTGTCGTCATACGTTATACAATTTCGATCGAACAGAACATCTCCACAGAAAACTGATACCATGTTATTCATCAACACAACTACCGTTTATCACAACTGCCATTTATCATCCCTTCTATGGTTCTACCAACAGATGCTAACTAACAGGAAACCAACCAACTAAAGAGATAAGTTTTTATATTAACAACCACTGGAAGAAACCAACAAACAGAAAGACAACGTTTTTATATTAACAACTAATTGAAAACCAAGTGACGAAAAAGACAAGGCAAAGCCAGTCAAGTGCTGCTCTAGTACGGCACTCTTCAACAACACAAAAAGCCAGTTAGACTCGTAGTCATAGCTCACATGCTCTAATACGTAGAGCAGCCAGACATAGAACGGTTAAACACACCACAGATTAGAGACCACTGGCAGCGCATCTCCCTTGGGGATTTGCTGGGCCAAGAGCGCATACTCATTATAGGGGAGAGCACGGCCTACAGCTGAAACACAAACAGTTATTTTGTGCTGGGCTTTTCCAGTGCCGAACATGTGGGACTCGATCTCAGTCAATACTTCCTGTTTACAAGGGGTGTTCAAAGCAGTCATACCTATCGGTTCGACAGAATCAAGTGTCCCAGCACTGGCCTCAGCTCCACATGTTCTAGTTACCGAAAAGACAAGACAAACAGGCACAACACGTATCAGAGACTATATAAACCAAGAAAAACTGACAACAATACGACAATTTGACAACAAAATGCAGCAACGAAGTAGAACTGACAACAATACAGCAAGTTAGACAGGTCACACGAATTACATAGTACACACGTTTTTGTGGAGATGGTATTGACTGAACCAAGTAAATAACATCGATACTAGCTGCGGAGTACACAATGCTCTAGACATAACCCCACAGATATAATTCTATATACCTATGTTCAAACCGAAAATACACAATTTGCCCAAGATATAACCAAGCAGATATAATTTTATATCAGCTACCAATCAAAAGTATGCAATTACCCCCAAATTTGAGCGATTGATTCGATTCCACACAAACCGGACCACCAAAGGCCACGGGGATATCCAATTAAAGGAGATCCCAGATCAGAACTCCCCAAATCACCCGCCTTTCACCAATTCCGAACCCAAAACGACACCAAATTCGCCGCATATACAACCCTAACATCTCCCACAATACCTATGACGCTCGCTCACCCTAGTAACCCAAACCTGCCCCCAATTGCACGCAACACCAACCCAACCTGAAACCCTAACCCCAAATTCCCAAGACACAAGCACTCAATCCGCCCAAATACCCCCAATTCGACCACCAAACCACACAATCCCCGACTCCAAACACCCAAACCGATCAATTCCTACCAAATCAAACAATCGCCCAGCCCCGAACCCTAGGTCTCACTGAATTGAACCCCCAAAAAAATCACACAAAGCAAACCTTAAGAAAGGGTTCTGGAGAAAAAGTTCTCACCTTCCGGGCTGGAGTGCCGGGATCTCGACCGGCACCGCCGCCGCCTTCTGATCCACCGTCATGGCCGATCCGAAGATCTCCACTAGAGATCTCTAGGGTTAGCTATTTTTCTCCGCGAGGTCGCTTCGCGTGAGTCGGGAGAGACGAAAAGAAGAGCGGGGAGGGAGAGAGGAAACAAATGGAAACCCGATGCCTCGTCGTGCTCCCACGTGACGGAAATATCTAGGTCGCGGGTCCACCGGACCTGGCCGCGTAGGGCCCGGCTGTAAGTGACGTGGTTCGCGTGGGGGCGGTGCAGGGGGAGAAGTAGCGGGCGCGTGACGTAAGCCGTGCCGAGGTGCGAGGAAGCTTCGGGAGACCTGGTGCCTCAGCGGACTGGCTCCGCCCGGTTGGATTAAAAATCTGTAGCTTATAACTGAAATTATAGTGAAAATTTTTGTAAAGCATACACTTCAACAAACTAGTGGTTTTCCGTGTGTCTTCTTATCCTAGAACATTTTTAATAATTCTACCAGCAAAAATACCAAGTCACTTAGTAGTATAAAACTTTGAGTGAGCTAATCTATAATTATTTATACAATAATCAAATATTACTAAGCTTGTCAAGGTGAATATGACCTCAAGTTAAACAAGGCATTTTTCAGTGGTAAGACATAACTAATTAACTTGCCTCAGAGAACTTGGGTGCTAACACAAACACATAAAATTAACATAAGTTCCGTGCTTGAAACTAATCAAGCTAGAAAAATAAAATAAAATAAAATAAAAAGGAGTAAATGCAAATAAAACCAAATAGAGTTGGTTTAGATTTTATTGCACCTGAGATTGGTGGAACGGAGGCCAAAAATGGGTTTGTTGTGTCGAAACGATCAAAAAGAGGTATTTTTGAGTTTTTGTGCTCGGATGAACAGTAACCGCTACAATGATGGGCCGACCCAATGAACAGTGGCGCGTGGGTGATTAAATTCAAATCGGCCTAACGGGCTGACACATGGGAGGCCACGATCCTGCAACGCTGCTATTCGTCTACCTCCGACTGGCTTTCGCGGTGGAAAAATAGGGGCTTCGCCCTGTTATGATTTAGTGTTGTCGAGGATCTCTAGTGGAAAAGGTCGACACGGTTGGGTGCCTTAGATGGTAGGGAACTTATTTTAGGGTTTGGGAGGTGGAAACAGGGGCGGTTGGGCCGGCGGCAGGAGAGAAGGCGGCGGCCATTACTGGGACACGAAGCTACTCCAGCGAGTTTCCAGCAAGGGTGAAGGTGGTTTGACCATCCACGGGACATGGGCTTCACGATGTAACAACGGTTTAGGTTGGGGAGATCTCAGACAAGTTGTCCACGGTGAGGGCCCTATGGCTGGTGCAGGCTCTCGCCACTAGAGCTCCACGGACATGCTCTTATCTAAAAGAGTTCATCAATGTAATTGGGATGCAAAGGGGGTGCTATGGCCGAATACAATCAAATCTTAACGGAGGGAGGAAGATGATTTCCTTTAGGGTTCATCGGGCTCAGGGAGGTTGGAGAAGGAGTTGCGGCGAGGAAGAACTCAATTAGGTGGCTTTGGTGTGTACTAGGGAGTGGCACGGGGCTCTCAGCGAATGCAATTGGGCTATAGAGGCGAGGAGAGTCGGTGGGACAGTAAGGCGGTTCGGGTGGTGTCGACGCGTGGAAGGGAGAGAGGATGTGAGGCGTTGCCGGCAGGGGAGATAGGCAGTGAGGTTGGCAGGGAGTACCACGGCCCTGACTGAGGTCGCAGAGGAGTGACAAAAGCTCAGACGGAGGGCGGCCGGACGGGAAAGCAGTGAAATGCAGGCGGAAGGAAGGAGTCAACTGGGTGTGCCACGTGAGGGAAGACTGAGGTCAGCAATAAGGGGCGAGCGATTGGAAGGTGGGACCTTGGCAGCAGCTCTGGCTTTAGCGGTGTGAACGCCCGTGAGCGAGCGCAGCCGCAAAACGCAGCTCGGGCGAACGGCCGTGTGGAATGGGGGAACAGAGAGGTGGCGGTGGTGGTGGATTCTTGAGAGGCGCCAAGGTAGGGAGAAGGTGAGTTGGCCAAAAGGGGAAGGTGCATTCTCAAGGAAATGCCAAATTTGGGAAGGTTAGGGAATTCAACCAAAATCGAAAAAGAAAAATTCAAACTTTCAATTTTGAGGTGTTTCAAACGTCATGGCTTTGTTGAATTCCACGGGAAACAAAATTTCACAAACATGATTGGAGAAGAAGAAGCCACACACACAGGTTTTCCATTGAGATACATGTGATGCTTCTAGGTAATTTGTTCTTTTGTTTGGTATCAGTCTATCCCTCAAGTTTCAAGCGTGCTGGCATTCCATTTTCCTGCAGGGTTCGTCTAATCTTTCAAGACAGTGGGTTTGCAAAGAATGGATTGCCGGTGCTTTGAGTAGCTTTTTTCAATTTTATGTGTTTGTGAAACAATTTATGTAGTCTTGTGGACAAATTTATGTATGGGCACCCTTTATGTAGTCTCGTGAGAACCATTCCTTGTAGACATGTACTTTGTTTCAGTGGGACTGCTTGCAAAGTTTTCATGTGGAGAATTTGTGATCTGCTGTTCCGTTCTGAATCTATTTAGTTCGGTTTTTGTTATCCAGTTCTGAACCAATTTATCTATTCCTATTATCTACGATCAAAAACATGTCCCAATTAAATGTTAATTTTTCTGTAAATAATGGATGCTTGGGAATGTTTGTTAAGAACAAGTTGGAAGGCAAGAAGAGGTGTTGACTACTTGTATTTGTTCTTCCAAGAATATGCTTGTGGGCCTGTTCTTTACCTCACAAGCTGGCGGTTTTTGGCTTTTGCTACAGTACCTAACTTTCAAATGGAGTATTTTCTCAAGACGGGGTCTACAAGTTAAACAATCTACACGTTAAAAGTCCAACATCTGTATCAGCCAAAATTGCAAGTGAGTATCTGTCTTTCCGTAATCCATACCGTAAATAGCCAAAATTCAAAAATTTCAGCCAAAAGCCATAAGCCGCACCCGAAAAGAACAGGCCCTGTATGTACTGCTTGTATCAGGATCCAAACAGGCTCATTGCATCAAGCAACCCATCCATTCAATTGTTGTTGCTGTGAATCTGATGCACATTGGTTAGCAACCTGACACTGTTTCTTGTGGTTGCTTTCTATGATACATCACACAATGAAAAATTCAGAAATTGGAGACCAGATCAAGAGCTCGAGTAGGTTCCACAAAAAAAAATCAGAAATGGCATACCAGCTCAGGAGCTCGAGTTGGTTCTACAAAAATCAGAAATTGCACCCCAGACTGGACATTACTAATTAAAGGGGTAGCACACAACCACATATCAATTCTCATGAACAGAAATCGTATACAAAATTTCACAAAAAAAGCACGGTTCAAGTACATGCTTCCATTCTTCCATTCATAAAACAAAAGGCATAAGGTTTGAGGTACATGCTTCCACTATGACAACACAAAATCTAGAATTTTTACAACACAGTAGTAATACATCATCGATGGAACTAACAGACCCATAATATTCACTAATACAGTAGAACTTGCCAATCTTCTTACATCCTGGAACCACTCAAATCAACCAAAACAAAAGGAAATCACCCAAAGGATTGGCATGAAGCAAGTGGTAGCTTACACGAAGCACACGCCAACAAGTGGGAGTGCACCTTTGCGTGTAGCTAGGGTGCAATCGGATCAGATTTAGACGAATATTGCTTAAATTGTATCCTAACCAATATTTTTTCCCCGGATTCGGAGTCAGATACGGTAAGGCCGTATATGAATACGAATTCGGAGTATTCAAAGTTTCAAATACGGTACCATCGGGATGGATATATAACGATTTCAGATTGAAAACGGATAATACAGGCGGATAACATGGACATACACGGTAGCGGCACCAAGCAGTCAATTTGAAGCAAACATTTGATCTGAATGCACGAACAAATACCCCTGTCCCCCAACATTCACATGGGCTGCTTCAAGTTCAATGGTTGCTTAAAATATCATTACTATTATAAAAGAATGAGTTGGTGGTTGTACGTCCATTTTCCTCCAACTGCTCTATTTCCTCAACTTCTCATCATTTTTCACTTTCCAACTGATCAGAGCAATTCTCTTCTATAGCACGATTCTCTATATATTTAATGAGTGCCGTTGCAACGCACGGGTACATAACTATCATTTCAAAATTTAATGTGAAACATTATCCAATCCATATATATTACCCAAGCCATTACACATCCTTGTTAACAGTGTATATGTGTAATCAGAACGAAATATGTAGTTGAGATATATTAGAATGACATTAACCAGCTCTCCATACTGATCACTTACATTGCACCTGTCATGAATGCCATCCAGACACTGACAACTTGCCCTCCTTCATATCCTTTATCAATAATCAATTTTGCCCCATACCATGCTGTTAGACCATAGTTGCAGAACAGGATAAACATAACAAAACCAAAGCCCAGGCCAGTAGCTGTGCCTTCTTGAACAGCAGAAACATATGCAACTAAGGCAACTACAATAGCCTCCTAAATGTAGCAGTAAGTTGCATAAACTTCCCAACCTGAAAGAGAAAACAAACAATCAATTTGGCTGCCCACAACAGATATCAGAATGATATAATCAAATAAGGAGAAACCAACAGTCAGACCAAGAATAAAGCTAATTTGAAACACTGATCAACTTTATACATCTACTAGATACAAGTATGCTACATGTGGTGTTGTATGTTCATAACAATATAACATGAAGCAGCATCACAGCAACATATTTTAAGTATCCCTTAGGCCTTAGCTCTACTTTTTCACCAATTGCATCCTGGATGAGAATTGTATCTCCAGACATCCTCTCAACCACTTGTCCAGTTGTCACAGCTGCACATTCAACCATTTATAGACATGCAAAGCAGAACCAGAAATTATGTTTATGAATTTAACTACAGAACAATTGTCCACCATAGCTGCACATTCAACCATTTATAGACATGCAAAGCAGCAAGAAATTTTATCTCTTCGGAAAGCACCTTAAGGATGTCCAGACGCTCATCCCATTGGGGGAAGTCACAGAAGAAAACCTGCAGAACCAACACATACCATAACTAACCAAACAACTTCACGCAATACTTGATCATTTTACAAAGTCAAGGCATAGTAACATATTCACATGTTATACCATAACACCAACTATAGGAAGGATCCTGAGAGCAAAAACTACAACACATATCCTATATCTAAGGGGCATAGTGAGCAGATAGAAGTATCAAATTGTATAGGACGTGTTTGTACTAGCAGCATACAAGAACAATTCACCATATCTGGAACTTTTGACTAATTGCCCAAATAATATATCAACAAATTCAAATGGAGCAAATGGCCCTTTCATGACTCTATCCTTCATTAACTGGCCGATGATTCTGAATTTGTGATAACCAACCCCAAACATCCCCATCAGTCCCCACAATTTACAATGAAGATAGCAATACTCTGGCTCAGAAATCAAATACCTAGAGCATACAAACCAAGAAAATAGTATCTACTTGTCTATTTGGCTTCACACCTTTATTAGTTCACCAACAAAATAATCAACAAAGGACTAGGCAAATCTCCACGAATACAAGCACAACTCAAATATCAGTTGACAACAAAAGAATGAAACAAGCAGACACATATATTTTGTCCAAACTCATCAGACGATATTACTCAAAAGTGATAGTACTGAGTCATACTCTATGGATGCTAAATCATTGCGTTGTTACTCAAAAGTGATATTGGAGAAGTCACCTGTTCCTTGGAGGCGGCGCCAATCGGAGAAGTCGAGTAGCTTTGTGGTCTCTGGGAGGCGGTGGAGGTGGGAGGGAGAAGAGGATGACGACGTGAGGGGCGGCAAGGAGGCGGATGCCGTTGGGAGGGAGAAGAGGACGACGGTGACCTGGACAGGGAAGGAGGCGTTGGGCGGAACGGGATGGCGGCAACCGGTGGCGGTGAGTGCCGGGATGGGGCACGAGCGACCGACAACGGCGTTGGAAGGACGGCCGCGTCAGGCTAGATCTGGACTCTGGAGGAAGGCGGCGTTGAGCGAGAGGAAAGGGCGACCACCAACCGGTGGCCGTGAGTGTCAGGATGGGGCGTGGGCGACCGGCGGCAGCGGATGAGGAATTGAGGATGAGTGGATGACTGAGGAAGTGAGGATGAGGCTTGAGGAAATGCGGAGGCAGTCAGCTAGTTTTTGTTTGTATGTACGCGTCTACACGATATTGCTTCTTGCCGGATATCCGACTGGATATTATCGGATTTACTGAATACCAAAGCAATTCGATCGAATATCAGTTATCCTGAATTTGGTACTGAATTCACTTACAAGTATCTAGATACCGTACCGAATTCGGTTGGATATCTTACCGGCTTACTGAATTCGGTACCAACCAAATCTAGTACCGGATCGGTCGGGAAAACCCGACTCGTTTACATCCCTGCGTGTAGCTGCTTCTTCTCCAATCGTGTTCGCCGAGGATGGCCAGGGGAGGGCAGCGTAGAGGGATGGGTGAGTGGCGGAGGGAGGGGGGCTGGGAGGGGCCTGGCACCCCCCAACCTTCTACTACTTCTTTATTATGTAGTTAATTTTATATATTTAATTAGTAGTTTGGCCCTCCAAAAATTACAAAGTACATTTCACCTAATGATCCTGCCGATTTCTCAAGTTAAGAATATTATCCTCCTAAAGTGGAGTGAAAAATATTATCCTGTGACCATTCAAACAAATATTATCCTCCCAAAGGATTCCTGTTGATTTCTCAAGTAAAAAAAGAGCTCAATTGGAATGCCAATTGCCACATTTTCAACTTGATGTATGCAACCATCCAAACCTAAGTGCATTACCATTACTTGCTGATCTAACAAGTGGACTAGTTAAGAATCGTAAAGATTCATCTTATCCTATGGTGGACTGGTTGTTAAGATTAGTCTTAACTCTTTCGGTTTCAACTGCAACCACCGAGAGATGTTTTTCAGCTATAAAACTTGCGAAGACGTGACTTCGAAGTACAATGGGAGATGGATTTCTACGAGATTGTTTGGTAATTTATATTGAAAAGGAATTGTCCGTAAAGATTAGTAATGATGATATTATTAAGGTATATGATCTTGCTGGTAGTCTTAGAGCTAAGTTTAAGTTAATAGAGATGTAATTTTCTTTGCATTGCAATTTGCGAAACATATTACTCTGATATGTGACTATTGGATCGGTAAATCCGGTATGGTTCATTGGTTCTACTCTACTTGTTGTTCATGTTGCCCCCCTATATCTAATTCCTGGCTCCGCCCCTGGGTGGGGGTGGCACATAGTGGGATGGGCGGGGGCGTCGACACAGCAGGAGGGCGTTTTCGCCAAGAATTGGATGCATGTGTGTGTTGGGGGGTTCACAAAACGTGCATAAGTGGGAAGATGGGAGCCGCATGCATCTGGATGGCCCGTTTCAGATCGGATGGCCAAGATCGTGTATGTCCATATGTTCACCAATTGCCTCTTGTTCACTAGATACGTTGCCATATATGATTTGCGTAAAGTGAAAATGAATCTAAAAAATAAGAAACTGCAAATCTTGGATTATGCCAACTTAAATTATACCAACATCCTCGCAACTTGGCAAATAAAATAATGGCAAAGCACACACATTGCTTCATTGATGTAAAGGTCCTTGAAGTCACTCTTCAGCTCCTGATTCCCATTTTCCAGGTCAAAGAATGCCTGCCACCCATGGTTAGTTAAGACTCCAGATTTCAAATGCTTAATAGAAAAGTGATATTCGAACAAATCGAACTGAGCAACAGTGTCCTCAAATTCGGCTCCATACCCTTGTTATGCCCTAGTTCGTGCCTATAGTTCTGGGCTCTAGGCTAGTCCAATAGACACGATCGATTGGACCACCTCTAGATGAGCCTACGGTGGATTGGGTTAGGTTGGGCCTTGATCAATTCGGAAAATTCGAGCCCAATCAACTTTGGTCTCCTCTAAAAAAAACTTTCTTTTCTCTAAAAAAAACTTTCGTGGTTAGTTTTTTATTCCTTCTTTTTTTTTGTGAAATTCGAGTGGTTACGTTGGGCTGTTGCAGCGTCGGGTAGATGCCACGTCACTTTCGTGGGCTCCTCGTCTCCCGTGACGTGTTACGGCCGCAATCATTTGCTCACCGTCAACTTTCGCAAGGAAAAGCTACCGAGCTGGCGGACCAAGTCGTAAACCGAGAGACCCGGTCCACAGGCCACCGACTGCGTCACGAATCTTGACGCGCTATTTGACGCTCCCGATCATTTCGGGTTTATGCACCGAGCTCGCGCAGAGGAATGAAAGCGACACCGTCGCCCGATTCTTACTAATCACTGATGAGGCGTAGATAATCAGCCGCTTTCAATTCCATCTCTCTCCCCAATTCGATTCGAGCGATCCAAATCGAATCCATTCGATTTCGACTCGAGCTAGCTCGAGGCGAGTTGGGGATTGGGGATTTGGATTTAGGGGAAGAGGAGAGGAGAGGAGAGGAGATGGATCAGGCGCTGAACAAGGTGGGGAGCTACTGGTTCAGCAAGAGGGCCAGCAAGGAGATCGACTCCATCGGCGACGACATAAACGTGCGCGCCGCCCCCTCAAATCCTCCTCCCCGTGTTTTTCCTGCGTGTTCCTTTCCAGTTCTTTGCCTGCATTGGTTGATTTTTCGCGCATGCTGGTTCCGAATCTGAGGCCTCATCTGCGTTGCAGTAATTAGGGATTTCCTTGCCTTTTTTTGGGGGGGGTTGATCTCTGCTAGGACGCTCTTGGCACCGACGCTTAGTGGCTAGACCGAAGTGACTAACGGCTTGTAATCCGAGTCAAGGCCGCCCAGGATATAGATGCCCAGTTCTTCTTGCTCAAGAGGCTTGCCTATTGCTGCAAGGTTGTCGGCACGCTTCTTGACCTTGTTGATATAGGTTGTCACCGTATCTTCCTTCTTCTTGATGTCTGCAAGCTGCAGTCGGATCTGAATAACCCTTGCATGTGACTGTGACGAAAACATGCGTCCTAGCGCTTCCCAAACTTCACGTTGAGGTAGGCAAGAACAATACTTGTGCAAGCACTTCTTCCGAAAGGGAGGAGAGAAGAGAGCTTAGCACATATTGGTCTTGCTACACTCAGACGTAATAGTTTGGATTCGCTTCTTGTACCTCTCCCTTTTCGGTTGTCTTCGCCATCATCATGGGTGGCTGCTCAATGGAGCCATCGACATAGCCAAGGAGGTGTTGCCCACGAAGGTATGGCAGCATCTGGGCCTTCTAGAGAAGATAATTGTCCCTTGTCAACTTGATGTTGACCAGGTTGTTGAAGGAGGGCGTCGGCAATAGGCATCCATTGGTAGATGGCGCACCGGATGAAGAATTGGCAGCAGAATTGACTGCCATGCTCAGAATCATGGGTGGAGTTGAGCCGGTCATCTCGTTGGAGATTAGATGGGCTCTGATACCATGAAGAAAACAAGAAAGAAGAAGATTGGTTTTGGGTGCAACAACTCAATGCCCAGCGCTGCTCTTGTTTTATATTCTGACTTGTGCCGGATTGGCTACAGTTGCCGTATGGCAATGAGATCCGATAGGATCTGAATACAAGGAAGGTTTACAACAGAAAGGATTACAATCGAAGGAGATATTACAATCTTAGTCGGGTTTCAATATACACAGGGAACCGAATGTACAACTAATTGACAGATCTGCAAACAGATCATGGAACGGCCAGATATTTCAACAGTAACTCTACACAACTATTCAGTAATGCATGGTATTCCTGGTTTTGCATGAGAACTACCGAGAAAAGCAGTTGCATGTCCACAGTAGAGGTATAAAATGGATATTATGGTCTGTTTATATCTACTGGAAGGAGGAACACAGTAGCTGTGGAGGAAGCTGGTTGGTCATGGCCTGTGGGGGGTAGTAGACAGGAAGTGTTACGTGCGTCACCATCACGGCTGCTAGAGTAGCCGCGTGTACTGTTTACACTCATGAACAGTGTACATGAACAGTAATTCCTGCACTTGGCAACTTTCCCCCTTTGGCGACAGCTCGTCCTCGAGCTGTGGGTTTTCCTAGTCCTCTTCTTGGATGCGAACTCCTGCTGGACGTGGACTCCTGCATTGGTTGGCTGGCCGGCCAGCTGGCCGCAACGCACATGACAGGAAGTGAGGGTGAGGGAGAAATATGATGGCTAATCTTTCTGGAACAAGCACAACTTCTTATCCAAAGCATTGTGAATCGGGATTCCTGTTATTAATATGGCATGTCGTTAGCTTTTCAGCATTGTAGGAGCCTATTTTTCTGTCATCTATTATGTCATGTCGTTAGCTTCTCAGCATTGTAGGATCCCATTTTTCTAATACTGTATTTTTAATGGTTTTCTTTAAAATATTTTTATTAGTTATTACTATCAGTATAAATAAACATTTGTCATTGTTTATGATGTTTTGCTATCTGTGTTCTAGATCCTGCTTATAGATAAGCCAAAATTCCATTATGTAGTTCTAACTTCTAACATTACATTATTTACATGTTGAACCCAGTCGATCTCTACCAGCATTGGAGAGGGCGCTAAATGGATGGTGAACAAAATCAAAGGTATCTCATGTCTATTCTGTATTTTCTAATAGCAAAACTATGTTGTAGCAAATATCTGTACCACCCTATATACTGTATGGTATACTGCTGGTACAACGTGTCAACAATGGGTCTGTTCTTTTTGGCTGCGGCTTGTGGCTTTTGGGATGTTCGTGCGAGAGATTACATAGTAAAAAAAATTTACGTGTGGTTTTACCGATATAAATGAAGTTGGTACAGTATGTACTACAATTAACTAGTAGACCATATCTTAAAAAGTTACTCTGTTTAAAAGCTAGTTACTGTAGAAAAGCCGAAAAACAGCTTTTAGAAACCGAAAAGAATAGGGCCAATATTTAGAAGTTCACTATTATAAGTATGACACAATATACTGCACAGTTTATAAAATCTGATTAAGGACATCAATTAATACACATCGATATCTAGTTTCTAGTAGGGATAAAAAAACCGGTGGTAACCTGTAACTTGCCGGTTACCGATCCTACCGGCTTGAACCGGTAGGTTTCATACCGGTCGGAAAGAGCTGCTTTCATACTATTTTTAATGAAACCTTGATGTTAATGCTTATAGAACACCGAAGAAACACAACACTTTAAGGGAAAAATATTAAAACGAAAAATAAAATACCAAACCGGAATAGACCGATAACCGGTTGGTTACCCGCTACCGGCCTTGCTGTAGTAAATTTTCAAAATCTTGTTTTTTGGATCCTTGGTTTGTAGAGCTATGCAAAAAATACAATGTTTAAACTTTCCTCCATAACTAAATGTGACATCTCAAACTCGTGATTTGACGTAAAAAAGATTAGACAATGACAAATACAAAAGTCTATTTTTCTAGTTAGAATCATTATTTCTAACTACAAATGCAGTTGGTTAAACTGCAAAGGTGGAAACTGATCTTTACATATCTGATATTTCTGAAAACTATGCCTTAGTAATATTGGCCATCTATATTTTAAGGCGCTAACAAGTAAGAGAAAACCAAGACATAAATATTTAGTACTAGGAAAAATGACCACTCCACTAATGCACCATTTTTAAAAAATAAATAGATAGCAGCCTTTTCAATTTTTGGATTTGTAGATTGGTAGGGGAAGCATTTGTTAGGATTGGACCTGTACAAGGTTTTTTTTAATAAAAAATATCCAATCATATTTCCTACATGTGTCCTCTACCTAGTTCATGCCTGTTCCTTTTGTCATAACCTGAAATGTGGGATATAAACCTAGAAAATCATTTATTTTGAGGGAATAAGAGATTTATTTGGATTGATTAAGAAACAAAGAAGCACTGTCATGATGAGGTATTCTTGAAGATTGAAAGCATACGAAAATCATTGTGAAACTATGTGATAAATTTGTGCTGTTATTGGCAACCCTAGTTGTTTGCATTATTTTCTTTGCTTTGGTCATTACACTTAATTTGAAGTGACATTTTGATCGCTCAAGTGGCAATTTCACTAATGTTCAAGGTGACATGTCACATATCCATGTGAATTTTCTGATTAGTGAAACTGAAGGTCTGCAGGGCAATTTTTCTTATGTTTACTGATTTTTTTTTTCCTTCGAGAACACTTAATGTTTACTGATCTGAGTAAAACATGTCTTTGTCTCAGGGAAGATGCAGAAAGCATTGCCTGACCTTCTCAAGGAATATGACATGCCAGCTGGCCTCTTCCCACGGGATGCAACTAATTACGAGTTCAATGAAGAGACGAAGAAGCTGACAGTGTACATTCCATCAGCTTGTGACGTCGGGTACAAGGACTCATCTGTTCTGCGGTTCTTCACCTGCGTGACCGGCTACCTCGAGAAGGGAAGGCTTTCCGATGTCGAGGGCTTGAAGACCAAAGTACTTGTATGGACCAAGGTGACCGCCATCAAGACCGAGGGCTCAAAGGTCCATTTCACTGCCGGTGTGAAGAAGACCCGCAGCCGCGACGCGTATGAGGCCGTCAGAGATGGTATCACCATAGACAAGTTCTAGAGCACACCTGGCATGACAAATGCGATGTAATTAATTAGATGATGATGATGCTTTCACCTCCGTTAGCTTATACCAAAATCTATTGTGCTATCGACCTATTTAATCAACGGTGTTGCTGAAAATTTGGATGTCATACTGTTTATCTGAACCTTCAAAATTTGGTGCTTGTTTCACTGTGATTGTGATTCTTCAATCAAACCGGCAGTGGTTTCAGGACACCATATTCTAGCCGGTTTTTTTTATTGTGAGTTGAAATTGACCTGAATTATGGTCTGATTCTTGCCAATTCTAACTGATTCCGGCTGAATCATGGGTTTCTGGAAATCACCATTTTCAGGAGTACAGGCAGGTGATATCACGGGCATACACGAGCCTGAGTGACTTGACAGTTGACATACCGTCACTAGCTTCAAGCACGCAATTGCAAGATATCTCTACTCCTTAAAAATATAAGTTGGTGGTAGTCGGTGCATTCTCTCTTATCTCTTCTCAACCGTCCGATCTGAACACTACAATCTTGACCATCTGTCTAATGCCCCTCCCCTCTCTCTCACGATCTAACTACCCCTTATCTCCACTTCCACCTCCAGTTACGATCTCCCACCTCTCCCCTTCGACATCTCATTCATGGTGTGGTTTTCCATCATATTTGTTGATATGTATCATCCTCTTTTAGTATTCCGTTGTAACACACGGGCAACATACTAGTTATTGCAAAAGATCTCAATATTGCGTTGTGGCCAGGTGCCCAAGGAGGATGTTTTGAACGATCAGGCCATCAGGGTTCTTTCTTTCTGAAGATGTGGTTGGGGTTGGGTGTATCTGGAAGACGAGGATTCCATAAGCAGGAACAATAAATTTGCATAGTTAGAATGCATCTCAAAGAGCTCTCCCTTGAAGAGCTATATTACACGAGACAATGCTAAAGAAACAGGATCACAATAGCTTCTCCACCAACGTGATTTATTTATTTCTCCTCTTATTTCCGTAAAGAGGCGGTGTATTTATTTCTCCTCTTATTTCCATAAAGAGTAACATGAATTATTCGTTGGCTATTACAACATATGTTATGAAAGAATAACAGAATGAATTATTACAGGATTACTCGTTTCACCAATGTTATAGATCGGAATCAACTGGCACCAAATTGAATTTTGGACATTCCTCGAGTTCTTGGCAACTACCATCATGGCCACACGCTTGAACGATAAATTTCAGACTAGTGACTTCGTCGGGGACCTGGAGGTCTGATACATAGAAGGCTTCAACACTGGCAACTCCCATAAAACTTCTGGAAGCCTTAGCATTTGAATCTGCAGTTAACTTCTCAACATAGACGTTGTACTTCATGAATGATGCTGGATGACTGGTATTCTGCTTCCAACTAATTTTCAGACTTAAAAGTTTAGATTTGTTAGAATTTTTCGACCATGAGATGTACTCGCCTTTTGTTACCCATGATTCTGCTGGAGGGAACTGTGTGCTTTCATCAGTGTTTCGAATACTCACGTGGCCTAGTGATGCATGATAAGGTGATGATCTATATGCATCTGCATCTGAGCTTCCATCTTCCTCTGTTTCTGGATTGATTTTGCCAGTGGTTTTCAATGTGCAAGCAATGTTGATTCCAGTTAATGTGTAGCCAGCACTGGACTGGACAGTTGCTCTGTAGAGGACCCAATTTTGGTTATCTGGAGCGTGTGGCTCTGCCTTATCAGCTTTAACATACGAGCTGTACTTGCGGTATTGTTTCTTTCTAGCGAATGTTGCGATGTCCTCTGCAATGAGAATGGAAGTACTCCCCTTGTTTCTGGATGACAAGTCCAGCGACAATCCTATATCAGAGTTCGTGTCGGCTTTTACCTGGATCAACCAACAGGAAGGAATGCTATATCATTTGGCTGCAAAGAATAGGCCCTATTGTAGAAGAAAGAGAACACTATGGTACAGGGTGCACATGTATTGTCATCATGAACACACTTTTCTTAAGCATTCGGGGAACTTGTGTCAATATTGAACTATGTCTTCATTCACTTTCGTATTTTCAAAGTATGAAGTGACTATGCTCAGATGATCAGTTGGCAAATGGTTACAATACCAAAATAAATGGAAAGACAAATTCTCACCGAATAAAATAGATGTACAGATCCATCTTCCATGGAAAGTCCTCCGTTAAAAAGCTGTTCCGAGAAAATAGCATTCTGGTGGAGATTTCCTTTGACTGTCACACAATCCCCTCCACTGTACGGTCCATCCTTCAAACTATGAATCAACCAGCAAACTATAAATTGGAAAAGAATGTAGGAAATAGGAACAATAAGATCAAATGTAGAAGGAAAATAAAAATGACGTGCTCTCTGATCAAATGCGTAAGGGAAGCGAAAGTTCTACTAGCACTAGAAAATGACCAAACCAGTCTGCTTGTCTAGAAAAGTACACTACTACACATGCAACGCAGTATGGCTGGCAGATATGGAGAATATTATTATGGATCCAATTCTTTATTATATGATCCCCATAGCACTGTTTGTCAACTTCGATATACTGAACCCTCCCCCTCCCTCTCAATCTCATAAGCCATTCTAGGACTGGTTCTTGTCCAATCAACAGTACCAAATTCAATTGGCCTATATGAGAAAACCCAGGTAGATGAGTTGTCATTCTTGTTCCACTTTTCGTAGTGTGAAATATTATCTTTAGACAGAATAAAAATACAGAATTCTTTCATACTTGCTGTGAGTTGTTCATGGCATGGCCCCAAATGCTTAAATTTGCTTATTATAATAGCTAAATTGAGTGGGACAGAATCTCCCGACCTGGCCAGGATTTCTGGTGATTGACTGTTTAGAAAAAGCTTTCCAACACTCTCATGGTTATAAGAGATGACCAAATGCAAGTGCAAGTAGATGACAAATTACCAAATTAATTTAAAACTGGCACTCACTTTTTAATCTTAGTATAAGAATTGGAAAATATTCACAAGAATTCAAGACACACATAATAATTAATGAAAATACATCTAAAACTCATGGTGACCTTACTTGATAGAAGTTTGCAATGGTGGTTGAACTTCATCTCCATTGTATTTAAGCATGGGCTGAAAAAAGGGGGCCATCATCACAGGTTAGTTCAGGATAGGTTGACAAATGTCAGGTTTTGGAAAAGAGCAGCAGTTTTTAGAAACAAAAAAGGCGATGGCAGTGTCCAAAGAAAGTTTTAGCATTGCAGTTTAAACCTTTTTCTGGGAACATACAATATTACAGAAGTCATGCATGTAGAAACAAAAATTGTGCTGACCATCAAGACATCAACATATCAGTTAGGTAGAAAATTTACCAATCGCACAAGACAGGTATATGGCATTTTGTAGATCCAGCAATTTGATGTGAGGGTGTTTAAGAGTATGGACAATATGATGCGACATGATCCAACAGGACCTGTTGAAAGCATGGTACCTGAAAACTTTGGCAAGAAATATTGTTCCATGGATCACCGGAGACTTGTAGTCCTTCAATAGATACCTGATAACCATGACCCTGGAGGAAATCAAAAGTTTGAAAGCCATTAATGTAAAAGGAAAAAAAAGAGACATTTTTGACATTTGGGACAGAGAATCTGCAAATTTAAAGAGATGGTGTAAGGAAAAAAAAACCATTACACTATTACCTTATATACTATTGACTAGTTGTAATCAATGTTAGGCATCAAATATTGCATTTCAAACCATTGCATGTTGTGATAATAGATTAAATAGAAATTTGACAATATCAAACGTACAGAAATATTAGATACATGCTGTTGAACACGCAGAATTGAAGACGAGCACCTTAATACTACTAGTAGAACATGGCAAGGTTTAAATAGTTATTCATTTTCACAAGTTAATATTGAGCATCACCGCATCAGTATTCATGGGTTTAGAGGTTTCGTAAACAGCTTCTACATCACATAACAAGCCTAAGCTGCAGATATTATTGTTATCAGATTCTCAGTACATGCCCAAAATGCTTCGATATTCAAATTGAAATTTTCATTGAAAAAATGGTAGAAATGAGCTAGATATTGAAATATACATAAAATAGAGAAGAAAATATAGATAATAATTGCGAAAAGAAATTCAAATCTGAACTCAAATGCGGGCAAAACCAATTTTTTTTGGATGGCTTGAAATTTTACTGGGGTCACGACTTCCACACCCTCTATAACATACAATGCTGTTCAGATAATTAGCAGCAATAATATTAATCAGTGAGAATCTACCTGATCGAAATCTGAGTAGAAAGGTAATTGTTTTGGATAGCTCTGTAGAACACCCCATGATTTTTCAACGAGGCCCCACCAACTGCACTATTTCTAGGTGAATACTTTGCAGGAAGAACATACAAATATGATAGAAGGGAGTAAACAGCACATTACCGATTTTGTGTACTCTGAAAGTCAGGTAGTTGCTTAGTTTCGTATACCCATCCAGGAGCAAATATGGCAGCCGAGACATCATCTTTCTTAAGCAGATCAAGGGAAAAATTTGTCTAGCAAAATAGGCAATTAAGCACCATAAAGGTGAGAAAGTCTAATAAATGTATTTACATGAAGGCAAAGTAAAAAAAAGAAAAGGATGAACTACTGCATTACTGTAATAGTCATTTGACTGTTGTACAATCCGCATGTTTTCAACTAAAATCTGATAAAGTAATGTAAACCAGTAAAATATTTGAGCATTAGCATAAATTTCTGAAATAAAATTGTAGTTACACTTAAAGACCTTACTATTTAGTTGCCAGTTTCAAAGCGGAGTACAGAAATTATGCAATATTTTTGTATTAACATTATAATTCTTCTTGGTAATAATGGCCGATCATGAGTTGACAAAAAAGCAGATATATTTTCACATACATTCCATTGCCCACCACCAAAAGTATTTCGGCCGAAAACATCAATACCCATGTACACATCATACTTCCTGTCATCGGCAACCACAGCTGAATCTCGTGGATATGTTTCCTGCAAAAGCCATCCCAATCTCACGAGGCCATCATTCAAGTGAGATTGCAGGGGGGCAACAAGAACAGAGGGTTACCTTCCAAGTATAATTGGCAAATAATCCATCACACAAATCAAAGAATGGCCTGTTATACTCGTTGAGCTTATTCTGCCAGACGAGGTCACCATTCACAGTAATTGCATCGTACCTGCAGAGCCAAGTCAAAGACACCAAGTAATTTGTCAAACAGGCTTTACAGCTAAAAGTAGTCATGCTTACAACAAAGTAGGAAATATCAACTCCACCATATGACTAAAGATCCGGGAACCGCATCATGCATTGTCTTGGTTAGATGATTGACGAACTTTTTCAGGTTATCGATGAACTGAATGTCGAGTTTGACCTCAATATTGATCTGAAAGATGATTCAGTATCAGTAAAAGACATATCTCCAAGAACGAAAACACAGATCGGATAAAAACTCTTGCCATTGAACACATTGTTCCGTAGCCTTTGTTCCTTCAGATTTTAGAACCTATAATCACTTTTAGAACCCAAAATTACAAGATAGCATGAATGAGAATACCAGCCAGCCATCAAAGCCCAAAGTAGCAGCCAGCTCTGTGAGCCTCTCGGCATACATCTGCGCAGAAGCCTCCGTTGCAAGCATCTCCTTGCAGATTTCTGCACCTTCATCCCACTCTGTGATGAACGTTCCCAAAACCTTCGCTCAAACGGCAAAGCAAAATTACACGTTGAGTTGAGCAAATTCAAGAACGAAGGCAATCGAAGTAGGAAGAAGGCAAGAAAATATTTTTTTTTCGAGAACACAAACGAGGATAGCTACAAGGAACTAGGTATTTTTTTCATTAAAAGGAAGAACGGCATCCATTCTCAGCCCGCCGAAGAGGACTGCAACTTGGATGATGGGGTGTACACTCTACCTCCCACAAGTGAGCTGGGATCAGTTCCCACGGCAAGAAAAGAATTTTGGGGGAGGCAAGAAACTGAAGGAAGCAGCACCTTGACGCCGTGGAGGTGAGCGGCGTTAGTCCAGCACGGCGGCGGGAGGGTGACGAGGTAGTGGGAGAAGTATACGAAGACGTCGATGAGGTGCCAGTGCCAGAGCGCGTAAGCGTCCGGGTTGGCGCCGCCCTGCGGCGCTGCGTCGTCGCGGTACCCTCCCTGCATGTCGTGGCACACCAGGACCCGCCGCCGCAGCGGGAGCGGCGCCCCGGGGGACGGGAGCGGCGTGGAGGCGCGGTTGAAGGGGAGGTGGAAGTTGGCGGCCTCGGAGAGGTAGGTGCGGGAGGCGAGCGCGGCGAGGTCGGTGATGGGGTAGGAGATGGGCGGCGCCGGCTTGGACGCGTCGAAGGGCGGCTCCCACGGCCGCCGGTCGCCGTCGTCGGCGACGGCGGCGGCGGGTGTGAGCATGGCGCGGAGGCGGCGGAGGAGGCAGAAACCCGGCAGTCTTTCTGGACAACACATCAACAAAAGAAAAGGTGAAACAAAAATTAAAATTTGTGGTGGAATGGGATGAGTGAGTTTACTGGTGGTGAGAGCAATTTAGAGGATGGAGTGAGCTTGCGAAGCAGTTCAAGATGGAATCTTTGCGAAGCAGTTCAGGATGGAATCTTTGCGAAGCAGTTTTGAGTGAACGATGGAAGAACGCCACATCTTTGCGAAGCAGTTTTTAGATGCGATAATGCCATCATATCGGAGCATCTCTGATTCGATTTTGAATGACAATCCCGATAACCTTGGCTGCAAGCGGCGAGGATCAGGATTTCCTTTAAACCTAATTATACTTGAGAGCTAGAGAGGCAATTTCGTGGCACACATTAATTCTACGGTGTTAGTTTGAGGAGACAAGGTCAACGGGTGAGAGCAGTTATTACTACACGGTATAGGAACATTTTCTTGTCATTTTCTTAATCTCGTGAAAAGGATTATGACATCATTTACTCGATGAAATGAGATGCAAACATAATTCTAGTATGCGTTGCGTTTTTCACTCCAATTATTTTGTAAGAGCTTTTCTCAAAAAGTTTTTTTAAAAAAGTTCACAGCCAGCAAATAATAGGGCTCCTGAGTTTGCGACTGCTTGTCACTTTTGACCAAAGTAAGCAAATCGAGGAAGTCATGGCTTCGATAAGATTACAGAGCAATACCCTCTAATAATACCAAGCACAAAAAAAAAACGAAGTAAAGTGGTTGGTAGTAGTTAAGTTAATACAGGTATTTTAGAAAATAGTTTTAAAATAAATAACAGGTAATAAGTGACAAGTACATGTGAACAAAACTTCCAGTGAAAAGTGGGAAGAGAGTGCCAAACAAAAAAGTCTCAAAACAAAACAATTAATACACGTCGATATCTAGTTTTTAGCAGGGATAAAAAACCGGTGGTAACCGGTAACTTACCGATCCTATCGGCTCTTGGTACGTTTCATACCGGTTGGAAAGAGGTGCTTTAATATTATTTTTAATGAAACATTAATGCTTACAAACACTGAAGAAACACAACCCTTTAAGGAAAAAATAAAATCAAAAAATAAAATACCAAACCGGGATAGACCGATAACCGGTCGGTTACCCACTATCGGCCTTGTTCTAGTAAATTTTCAAAATATGGTTTTTTGATACTTGGTTTGTAGAGCTATGCAAAAAAAATGTTTATATTTTCCTCCATAACGTGCGTTTTTTCGGCCGCGGCTTATGGTTAGGGTTTATAGTTTTTAGCCATAGTATGAGCGCTCATGCGAATAAACCGGAAACCAATAAACCGCTTCTAAATGGTTATGTTGATAAGTCGCTTCGAAACGACAGTGGAGAAGTCGTCCTGTTTGTTTGTTCAAATGCAGTTTCTTAAACTGCAATGGTGGAAGCTGATCTTTACATTTCTGATATTTCTGAAAACTGTGCCATCGTAATATTGACCATCTATATTTTAAGGCTCTAACAAGTAAGAGAAAACCAAGACATAAGTATTTAGTACCAAGAAAAATGATCACTCCACTAATGCACCATTTAATTTCAAGAAAAGTGGTTGTTAGTAGTTAGGTTAATACATGTATTTTAGAAAAACGTTTTAAAATGAGTGACAAGTACCTGTGAACAAAACTTCCAGCGAAAAGTAGGGAGAGAGTGCCAAACAAAAAAAAGCTCAAAAGCAGAAGCACACGGAGTGATCATTTCAAAATTGAATGATGAAACACACTAATAAAAATATATTTGAGATGCCCATTATAAAATTAAATGATGGAACATGCTTTTCTTTAAAAAAGGTAAACAAAACATGCATCCTTAAAAAAAAGAGAGAGGCTTTTGCCGAATTGGCACTGTTTGCCCGCATAATAGCGAAAATGACACCCGTGTGTGTGTGTGTGTGTATATATATATATATATATATATATATATATATATATATATATATATATATATATATATATATATATCCACCGTATGTGCTCTCATTAAAAGGAATCGAGTTCTAGCGCCTCGAGTCATCGGTTTGCTCTGTCCCCTGTTCCCGCCACTGCTCGAGGACCAAATTAGCTCACGCCAGCCTTGCTTTCTCTCTCCTGGGCAAAATTGATAATTCATGTCCTTTCTCTCCCCTTTGACCCAAAAATGATATAATAGTGTTCTCGGTGTCCACACACTTTAAAAAATAAACCTAAATTTAGGTTGAATTCGTGTATTTAAAATTATGGTATCTACACACTACATCCCATTTCAGTGTCCAATATGTGTGTATGTAATTAGGCTAACCTTGCACGATTGAAGCCCGAATGACAGTCTGCCTACTCCTGAGTCCTGACGCCCGCGGCCGGCCCGTTTAGTCTACCTGTTGCAATTGCATCTGAGGCTACTGGCCAACTGGGCCCAATTCTGACGCGGCGTATCTCGGCGACAATGGAAATGCACCACTCGTTGTGTACAGCCCACGACGAGAGAGGGAGAGAGAGAGATTGGATTTAACAATATATTTGGGCCAAATGCAGTTAATAAATGCCACGCGTTGATGCATAGCATCAAGATTGATCAATAATGCAGAATAGCATCAAGGCTGATCAATGAGGATCGCTGAACAATACAGTGCACGGCAAAAAAAAAAAAGAAACATAATCACCGCCCACCGTGGGGTTCGATCCCACGACGCCACGACGACAAGGTGAAGAGCCTTGCGCTCTACCGACAGCTAAAGGTCAATTTTTGAGCGCTACTCGTCCCTACCCGAATGGAACGGAATGTTTTGGCCGTTTAATATGAGAGACACTGACGAACGTACTACCGTTCGGACGAAATGGGTGATGATCGTCGGATCAAAAGTTACGTATAGATCTCAAAGCAGCTCTGTTATTTTGCCTTGCTTCACTCTCTGCTCCTGCAGCAGCTTGCTCCCTCTCCCTCTCGTTCTCCCTTCCAACTCGCCGCCGTATCTCCTCACTTTCCTCCATCACCAACCCGGCCGCATATCGGATCTGGAGGCCTAGAGGAGTGTCGCCGTCGAATCTGGCGTCGGAGGTGGAAAATCCAGCTCTCCACTACGGATTCACCCTTTTCCCCCAGGCACAGAAAAAGGTTTGGGGGGCGACGGCCCGACGGTGGGCGACGGCGAGGGCGATGGGTGGGGTAGGAGGGCGGTGGATGGAGTCGGAGGGTGGTGGCAGTGTCGACTATAGAAGTTAGGTTGGGCGGGGCGGTGCGGCGAGGAGGGATCAGGGGGCGGAGTGGACGGAGTCAGAGGGCGATGGCAACGACGACTATAGAAGTTAGGTTGGGCGGGACGGCGCGGCGGGGAGGGATCAGGGGGTGGCGCGCACGAGGTGGTGACGGTGCCGCCATCCGCAGGTGGTGGTGGAGGGGCGGGCGGGTAGCGGAGGAGGCATGTGGAGCTGCTCGGGGCAACACGACGATCGCGGCTGACGATGAGGTACTCCTCCTCTTCCTCCACCCACCCTATGCTGTTGAAAGTGGTTCCATCGGTATAGCGTTGGCTAGTTGCTCTCGTTTAATATTCTAGCCAGGATTCCTATATGCCAGGTAAATAACATGCACGAGTTTATGTGCCATAGTTATCACTAGTATATATAAAAAGCAATTCTTCTTCCTCCTAAATTAAGATAAAGAAAACAACAATAATCAGCGGCCGTGATACGGCGTGCGATGTCACCATGGGTTGTACATAATTGTTCACACACTGCAACGCGCCATAGTGGGTGTATCACCGGCTAAAGCCTAGACAAGATTATGGATTGAAAAGTTCAAAATCGATTCAAAATACTGTCTTTTTAATACTTTTTTCTCCTTTATATTATCCATAGAGATATAGTAGTATTTTTTTAATTTTACCTATTTTTTATTTATTACCTTTTAATTGAATGTCTTAAAAAAACTAATAACTACCGGGGACGAAGCTGGGCCTTGAGCCGTCGAGGCAGTGGCTTGAGGCCTGGAGCAAAATATCCTATTATATAGTACTATAGCAACAATAAAATGGACCGCAAAATTTTATTTCTAGTAGACCCCTAGACCCAATTCACAGCTGATTGCGATCCTGATAACTACTACAATGTTATTATAGCTAAAAACGAAAACTTACTGCCAAATCCACGATACTTTTGGACGGAACCTTTAACGATGTTTCATTTGTAACGCACTGAAACGGGCTTGTGGCATCGAATTCTTTCATGCCCTGTCATATGCATCGAGATTATCCATGACACCGCCAATAATAGCATATATGTCAAAAGCTAGCACTTGTGCATGATCCATCTCGTACAAATTCTGGCAAGCTGCACGATTTGTGTACACGCACCCTTGTCATGCTCCATCTGCCACCTCCAACAAATTAAAAGTCGCGCGTGAGGGATTCATGCATCATGGCAGATTAATGCGTCGGAACAATGCGTTCCAAGAAAACTGAAAAGAACAATTCTGTCTACCGCCATTCGATCGATCACTGGAGATGTACTGAAAAGTTATAGCATTCATGCATACCATGTCAGCGTTCTTTGGCTGAAAAATAGCGGTTTATAACTGAAATTACATTGTAACTGAAGGCGGGAAAAAAGAATCGATAAAAAAGCTCAAAAAAAATTAAAAATTTAGAAAAAGATAAAATTTATAAATAGTGAAAAATAAGTCAGAAGACAGAAACTCAAATCAAAATAAACGGGGCCTAATGTACCGGATATTACACGGGTTGATTTTTTATCTTGTTTGTGAGTAAAAAAAATTAGAGAAGCTCGTTCCTCTCCAAAATCCCTTTTAAAAAATAAAAAATTCTCTCCAAAAGAACTCTGTTTTTTATTCTCTTGCTTTGATTTTACAGTAATCTGTGTGAAAAAGAAAAGAAAAAGAAAACGAAAACGAACATCGTATTCCGCAGCAAGTCGGAAATATGCATGCATGTACTCACATCTGGGTAGGTTGTAGCTTCGTGGACTGTGCAGATGTCGGCACACACGTGTGAACGGTACTGTAGCTTCAGGAAACAGCCGGTGTTATGTGGGGACGGAACAAACCCGGCGCGACTTGTATGGCTACGACTAAAGTGCTGTGTTCTTTATTTTATTATGGTTGGTAATTTTTTTATTGTGCTCGATCTTTTTTGGTTGTGCTTTGTGATATTATAGTGGGCGACGGAGACATCGATGTAGATGCTGTATTCGATTTTATGCTCAAAAGGCTATTTAGATAATTCATTTTAAAAAGACGTTGTGTTTGACTTTGCATTTTTTAACTTTTGAAGAAACTAAAACCTAAAAGCAAAAGGAAAAAAAAACATGGTATCATCCAACCGCAGCAGGTGATACCAGTACATACAAGTGGAGCTTTTCTTTCTGAAGGTAATTATATGCCCCTAAGCAGGCGGCACTGTTAGTTTAAGGTAAAATTGAGTACGAGCATCCAAAAATTACATAAATACCCTTTGGAAGAAAGAAAATTGGAGGATGATCATTCCGCCGATAGCGATTAGCAGTGCAGACGTGGAATGCGAGCCCCTTGCACATGGCTCCCAATGCGGCTGAGGAACGGGACCGGAGGATGCTCCGGCGAGACTCGATGGTGTCTCCAATCGGAGATGAGGGCGCCGAGCAGGAGAGTTTGACCGACGACCGTCTGATATTGTTGATGTAGACTACGATAACGGGTTGTCGCTGAAGATCTTCGTCAGTGTAAGACGTAGCTTCGACAGTGTCTGCCGTAAGGCGTTGCTCTCCAAAGAGGGACGTCGTACAGCCATAGCCGAAAAAAGGCCTCTATCGCTCTCGATAAGATTCTTGATCGACATCAGCGATAGTAAGAATCTGGCGAGGTAAGAAGATATTGTTTGTACGAACCCCATCTTCCTCAGATCTAAAAGCTCTCTTTTGGTTAAACTTTACTTGTTGGATCATGGGATAATACTCAACAAAACCAACGAACAAGGACACTATTTTTTTTCCCCGGGGAGGACGACGATGGCGGTCGTAGTCGCAGAGGTGAGCGGCAAATTGGGCAAGAAGCCCAAATGGCGACGAGGCACGAAACCCGAGCTACTGAGGAAAAGCCACATCCCACAAAAGGAGATGGAAAACAACAGCAACTAAAACCAATAAAAAGGAAAAGAACTTAAGAAGCAGCAGCAGCAAGAGAAAGCAGCCCAAAAACAGAAGAAAATAATACAAGGTCACCAGGGTGGGTGGTCCTCCCCCTCTCGCTGACGCCAGAGTAGTGGCGAGGGGGGCCAAGCAGATCTGAAGAAAAACAGTGAGAGGCATAAGGAATTCTTTTTTATTTGATTTTATTGTGCCACTTTAATTTTAAAATTAATCTAATACGGCACAAAATTACAAATCTAATTCCTTTACCGAGCACAAAAGAACCAACGGCTTACACATGGCTCCTACCACGCCACCGACCATGATAGCATTCGGCAACGCCCTAGTGTAACATAGTTTGACCAGACGTGGCATGTAATGGGACCATGAAGGTGCTATGCTACCTGACTATGGCAGGGCCAGGCAGGGGCGTAGCCACCGGGGAGGCTTGGTGAGGCTTGAGCCTCACCTCCCCCGGTGGTAATTTTGTACATAGTAAAAATATAAAAATAAAGAGAAAAAAAGAGAGAGATTAACAAACCCAAAGAGAAACTAACTTTATTTGATGGGAAGATTAACAACAAGCATGAAATTAAAGAAGAGGAGGAGGAGGAGAAGAAGTGAAAATCATAAAATTAAGAAGTGAAATCATAAAATTAAAAAAGAGCTAATCAATCAATCAAAGAAAGAAAGAAAGTGAAATAATATATGTAAATAATAAAATTAAAGAAGAAGAGGAGGAGGAAGAGTAGTGACAATCATAAAATTAAAGAAGAGATAATCACTCAAAGACAAAGAAGAAGAAAGAAAGTGAAATATACATGAATCTTCTTGAGTCCGGAGGTGACGATGGAGAGATCGATGAACCTCTAGTTGATCTTCTCCCTCCGCCGTCGCTCCGTGATGATGTGGTCCTGCAAGTGAAGAGCTCGATGAACCTCTAGTTGATCTTCTCCCTCCGCTGTCACTCCGTGATGATGTGGTCTTACACATGCCCCAAGGCACTCCGTCACCCGTGATGATGTGGTCCCACACGTGCCCAAGGCATCACCGTCACCGAGCCCCCCACCGTGAAAATGATAAGAACATTGAATAGAGTATGAAAAAGATGTCACATTTTGTTTCTATTGTTTCGTGATTTAAATTAGCTTAATTCTGGTATGTTTCATATGATCTAAATTTTCATTGTCATTTATAATTTTTTTATTATATTACTAATTTTGATATGTTTATACATAAGTGACTTATCGCTACTCCGCACTCATGGCACTTTCTATTATCGAGGTATCTACTTTCTATTTCTCTATTTTTTATTGTTTGTCTCCATCCAATTTATAATTTCTATATGAATTTGAAATTATATAAGAGTAAAAGACTAATTTTATGTCAACTTAGTTTAGATCTGTAAATAGTTCAGCCCACCATCAATTTCATTCCTGGCTTCGCCACTGGGGCCAGGGGAGGTGATGCACTATAGAGGCATGGCACCATGGCCCCAAGTGCTACGTTGATACAACTAGAAAAGTTTAATTGTGATGATTCGAGCTCCTTCGTGAGAACAACATAAAAGTGCACATCCATAGAGCCATGAGAAAGATAACTCCATGCATCCTCAGTTTTGATGACAAGTGAGAAGAGACTACTCACATGCTCAAAAGTGCTTCTATGTTCCTTAACTTTAAAGGGGCGTAAATCTTGAAACAAGTGAGATGTGTGCCACAGGGGCCATGGTGCCGCACCTCCCTTGGCCCCTGCCGCGGTCGGGTGGCACATAGCTCCATAGGCCCCACCACCTACCGCGTCTGGCCAAACTGTGGCTAAACCGTGTCGTGTTGGGGGGGTGCTGTCACGTTGCCGGATGTTGTCGCGGTTGAGTGGCGCAGTAGGAGCCACGTGTTGGTCGCTGGTTCTTTTGCGCTTGGTAAGGAGGTTATATTTATAATTTCATATTGTATGGAACTAATTTTAAAATTTAGATGGCACAATAGGATCAAATAAAAAAATTCTAGAAGTAGAGCTAACATGCTTTTCTCTCGGTTCAAGTAAAGGCCGCAGAAAAGTGGAAGGCCACAATTCACTATAACAGTGTCAAAAATGGAAATATAGTAGTTACGTTAAATCCTTGTGTATATTGTTGAGTACATGCCAAAGATATAAACAACCTTTTTTATACAGTAGTATAGATAGCCGGTAGCTATGGACATATTCTTTTTGGCTGATATTTTTAATTTTTGGCTGCGGCTTGTGGCTTTTGGGCTGTTCGTGTAAGATATTATAGAGTAACAAAAACTCACGTGCGGTTTTTGTTGATATAAATGAAGTCGGTACAGTATGTACTATAATTAACTTAGTAGACTTCATCTTAAAAAGACACTTTATTTAAAAACTAGTTACTGTAGAAAAGCCAAAAACTGAAGCCAAAAATTAAAAGAAAAACAGGCCCTATGATCAACACGGAGCCTAGGATAGGCTGAGTAGTTGACGTTGGTGACTTCTTGTTGTTGAGTTGATTTTGTATCTAACCGTAGCCCGAAGTCAATTTTTTAACCCATCATAAATCAGGTCGAACTTGGCTTTGTTTAGATTAATTTGCTACTTTGTCTCGCCGATTCTTTACATTGGACCCATTTTTACTTCTGGAAGCTAGGGATCTACAATGTCCAAGAGATTCAGATCAATAGCTACTACTAAAGATGCGAGTAAATTATTGCCATACAGGAGGTGTTGGTCCTTCCTGGAGATAGCACCTGCCTGCGCGTTGCCCATTTTTTGCCGGCCATCCCACGGTGATCGAGCGGCCTAGATGAGCCGAGATTAGTACTTACTTGATGTTTTGCTCTCTTCTCACCATGATAAAGATTAAATAGAATAATTGTTCTTTTATATGGATCTAGAGTGAGATTTCTAGAGTGAGATTTTCCAATTTAATTTCTTTGGTGGAGTTAAAGCCTTTTGTGCAAAACTTACTCTATTAAGTGGCTTCACTCTACTTCTGGCTCATATAGTCATTTTTAGTCATTCCAATCCTTTTGTGACCATTTTGAGTTTCTCTTTACAAAATTTCTTCTTTACTTCTAAAATCACCTCCTATTTGCATTTTGGAGAAATTACCAATGGGTTTATCAGGGGGGAGATTGAGGGACCATGTGATAAACCATTGCCAAATTTGTGGAGTTGAAATTTGAATTTTGCATAGCTTGCATTTTTCAGATGTTTCTATCAGGGAAACTGGTCTAACTGCTGGGTGTTGCCGGTCAGACCACTAGGCAGTATGACCGGGGTTTTAATGGCCATTGCACTAGATAGGGTTGTTTTGCACTAGACTAGCCCGGTCTGACTGGTCTCTGGTTGGCGGTCAGACCGACCCTGAGGTTTGTCTCACAGGTTGTTATGTGATTTTAGGAAACAGGTCTTTGGCTGAATGGAATTATGTTTAGTCACTTCATTTATGTTGCATAGAACATGTTTTAGCTAATGTGAGTCAAGTTATGAAGAACTTATGTCAGGAAACAATTTCTTTATCTTTATATGTGCAGGGTAACTTTAAGTCAACCATAGTCAATGGCGAGGATCAGGGCTACGCTTATAAAGGAGCCGAGGCCTAAAATGGCTACATATGTCAGGTGAGGTGGTTGGGATCAAGCATAGCACAAAGAAGACGAAAAATATTGAAGGGAAGCTTCGAGCGATGGGTTGTACCAAGTAGCTTAGTCGGTGCAAATAAGGAGTTGTCTGGTGGAACTGCAACAGAAGAGACTTGACGATACGTGACAAGCCATTAGTGCACCTATACGTGGCAAACATAGTGATTGCTTACAAGCTACGAAAGTGATCAGGTCAAGGAATGGTATTTTGGTAAGGAGGCCAAATACCGAAAACCATGTAGATCAAAACTACGGTTTTTGAGCAGCGCCTGGGCGAGCATTTTAGGTCAAGGATATGTCGTGGAGATCAAGCGGATCAAAGGTTGTTGACTTAGCAAATTCGGACTCATGTGCATTGAAAAGTGTGCATAAGTTTAGTGTATAAGTAAAACCTGTGTTGTGTGGGGTTAACGAGTTTCTCCTAAATTTTCTAGTGGATAGTATCTATTAGGTTAGATATGGGCTAGTTATCTTATCTATTTAACGGGTTAAGGGTGGAAACTTGCAAGTCAACCATGCAGCCATTCCAACCATCTCAACCTTAAGTTCTAGGGTTAGAGTTAGAAAAGAGTGAATGTTGTGGTGTGCTCTGTTGTTCTTCATATAGAGTGACTATGAAACCTCCATCATCAAGTAGCAATAGATCAATTTTGTTCATCACTCGTGACACCTTCTTGTTTTTGTTGATTTGCTCTTGTTCTTGTTGGGTTTGATCTTTTCTCTCCCCTTTTTGATTTTGTTGTATGCCAAAGACGTGTAAGTGATGGAGATAACTCATAGAGATTATATCCTATCCATCTAGGCATCAAGTCTTGCAAGATTCCGAAGTTGTGCAGTTTTGTTTGGATTTGACCTTATCTTGATATTTCTTTGTCCCAGGGTTTTTGCTTCGAGTCTTTGAGAGAAACAACTTGTTGTGACATGTAAAAACTCATATAGCCATCCTAAGATTTGGAGTTCGCCTAGTTTTAGTGCAATCTTCCTTATCTTTGGAAAATATTGAAACTTTGACAAGAATCTATACAATCTTTGGATGGAATAAGTTTCTGAGACTTTAAATAAGGTGTGTACAAATTTTATCTCTTTTGGTTAAGGATTTTTGAAGTTGCACCATTCTTTGGTTTTGGCTTGGGCTGATATTTTGTTCTGAAAACAGAGGAGCACTTAGACCACTCCTAGGCCAGATCGAATCGGCCTCCGGTCAGACCATGGTGATCAAGCCGGTCAGACCGACGGGTGCACGCCGATCAAACCGCTCACCGGTCAAACCGCACCCCTATGGCAGTCATGCCAACGAGGAACTGAAATTTGCTCCTCTCGGGTGTTTGAGGTTGTTGCATTATTTCTAAGATTTTAATTCTGATATTTGTAGTTTTGTAGCTATTGGGGTAAAAAGTTTATAAATATTTGGAAAAAAATAGTGTGGCACTATTCATCTCTGCATTGTGATCGCGGTCCTACGTTACTGCGTTGAATGGCTTGAGTCAAAGCCCCTCCCACAATACATCCAAAAGGCCAGAACCCGCATGCATGCATGAGTCAGTAAGAGCATGTTAACTTTCCCGATGAACTGCAGGCTGCAGCATGCAGCAGCCGCCGCAGCACGGCCGGCCGGAGGATTCACCAGCGACTCCTCGCTGACGGCGTGGGCCCGCCGTGTCTACGGTGTGACGTCAGTTCAGATTTCAGAAGTGAGGACCAGAGGAGCGCGGAGGTGGTGCGCGGTGGAATAAAAAAGACGTGCGGCGCCGACAAAAGCACGATGAACCAAAGACGTAATGTACAAAGAGGAGAGAGAAACAAAATAAAGATAGAGAGAGAGTTATAAATCTACCTAGAACTAGTTACGTAACGGAATTCATGGAATGTATAGAGAATTATGCTATAGAAAATAAATGCTCTGATTGGTTGGATAAGTGAATAATAGTGAGAAATTAAGAGATTAGAATAGTTGAAGGAGAATATACGTACAACAACCGACTCATTCTTTTATAATAGTAAAGATACTCTCACTACTCTCTCTCATTCTCTCACCCTTATTCTCTCTCTTGAGCAGGATGATCAGAGACACAATGAAATTAAGCACGTGTAAGGACTACGCACTCAAAGATTCATATATAATTGTGCTTCGATCCCATGTACACGGAGAATTTACAATTTTGAAACCATCCCATGTACTAGATTTGGTTCTGATTGCCTGCCAGGGCAAAATCTCCCCTTTTATTTGTATCAGACAGATTTGCAGTTTCAATCATTACAATTCATTCTTGAATTTGAATTCGTATTAGCTTCGACTGTTGCATGTATGTTCTGGTATTATACATGTTGGTAATTGCATGCCGATGTATATATAAGTATTTTGGAACCATCCCATGCACTAGATTTGGTTCGGACTGCCTGCCGGGGCAAAACTTCCCTTTTATTTGTATCAGACAGATTTGCAGTTTCGATCATTACAACTCATTCTTGAATTTGAATTCGTATTAGCTTTAGACTGTTGCATGTATGTTCTGGTATTATACACGTGGGTTATTGCATGCCGATGTATATATAAGTATAAAAAAAAAGAGCGCAAGAAGTAATAAGGGATACACTTAAAATTTTACAGGAATAAATGTATGCATGCATAAGAACTGCCAAAAATTCCATAGAACAACGTATTTTGTTAAGATCAGGATTCGCAAAAAAAAAAAAAAGAAGAGAAAAGAATACATCTCTACAGAAAGAACAACGGAACCAGCACAGCACATTTGATTCTATGCATTATTGAGGCTTGCTTGACAGAAATATATGAACATCTGAAGATCGACGTTCTACTCTTTGCGTGTGCCCTACAAACCCTTGCAGACAATATAGAACTTGCAAGTAATAGAGTAGTGGAGTGTACGGGTGCAAATGGAGCTGAAAACTTCTGTTCAACAAGACCGACTGAAGGTTTGTAGAGTGAATACAGAATGAAAAAAATAAGTATTCGGTATTATCCGTGTTTGACTCCGACTTCGAGAAAAATATGGGATAGAATACATGATGAATGCTATTTGTCCGTATGTGTTTGTATGTGAGGTGATATGAGGAAGACTGTTGTGATTTCACTTATGAACATGATAAAAGATAGGTGGATTACCGCATGTGAGTAGGTAGGGAATACTGAGTGTTCTTCCTTCGATATCTCGACAATTAGTCTCTCCGTATTTTCTCTGATTACATCTCTATTGTCCAATGTCCTATATAAGGGTGTAAAACAAGCGGATAATTTTCGTTCGACCAACCGATTGAAGGTTTACAAAGTGAATACAGAATGGAGAAATAGGTATCTAGCATTATCCGTATTCGACTTTGAGAGAAAATACAGAATATAATAAAGAGTAAGCGATATCTGTCTGTATTAGCGCCGATTGCACTCCTATTGGAGTGCCAAATAATTAAGAGCTAGCAAATCTAGGCCATATAAGTCAATCCCTGAGATCACTACCGGAAAGCTCCTATATGCCGAGTGTCCGGAATTTTGCCGAGTGCAATTCATCGGGCACTCGGTAAACAACAGATTTGCCGAGTGTCTTAATGGAGACACTCGGCGAAAACAAGACACTCTAAGAAGATCTCTTTGCCGAAAGTGAGGATTAGACACTCGGCATATAGGAGCTCTTTGCCGAGTGCTAACAATAAAACACTCGGCAAAAATAAAACACTCGGCACCAACCGCCGTTCGTTAGATGTTAGCCGCCGCCGTTAGACCTTTGCCGAGTGTTCGAGTGACACTCGGCAAAGAGATCTTTGTCGAGTGTTTTCTTTCATGCACTCGGCAAAGAAATAAAACATTTTCCTCTCCTACCCTTCAAACTTTTTCTACTCTCCACACACAAAATATGGTACTCCATGTTAAAATTTGGTATATTTTGTATTTGTTTGGTATATTTAATTAATTAATTGCATTTCAAGCAATTTTTGAATCAAGTCAAATTTGAACCGCAAGTGATTCAAATAATAGGCAAAATGAGTAGAAAATGATATTCATGTTATTCAGCCGGTTTGAGGCCTTACCGTTAAATAAAAGGAATTTCGAACATCTTGTTCAGAAACACGACCACAAACGTGTGGTCGAATGGTTTTAAATTTTAAAAAGCAAACGAAGTCCGAAAATCATGAGATTTGTCAAGATGTCATGATATTATACGTGGAGGCTGTGGTAAAAATTGATAAGATTTCGCATAAGTTGTCACGCACGATGTTTACAAACTAAAGCAATTCAAGAAGAAGCGAGAGTTGAGACGGATCCAGAAGATTTGGAGTCAAACCGACGGTCGAATTGTGGTTTGACTACAAAACTTTTTGTACAGCAATAGACAATGAGATTGTTTCATGTGAAATTTTGGTAATTTTTGGATCCATTTGATAATTTTAATTTTTAAACCGCAAATCGCAATTATAGAATTTTACTTGATATAAATTGAATTTGAGCTATAACTGCATGAAATAATGGTCTAATATTCGTAGAAGCATCGAATATGCATTGTTGAGTGAATTTGACAAGGCATTTTCGAAGTACATTCGAACAAATTTGTAAAACACGCTATGAAAAAAAACAGAGGAAAGTAAGTTTTATTAAAAAAAAATCTTTGCCGAGTGCATTGTGGGAAGCACTCGGCAAAGATGAAGAGTTTGCCGAGTGCCCGATCGGGGGCACTCGGCAAAAAGGAGGGGTTTGCCGAGTGCCCGATCGGGGGCACTCGGCAAACAATACAAACAATGCTTTAATAGTTTGCCCACGGCCGCCACACACGCAACACCCGCGCCCGCACGCCCGCCCGCCCGCCGCCCGCCCCGCGCCAGACACCCGCCGCGCCGCGCGCCGCGCCCGCGCCACAGACGCCCGCCGCCCCCGCCCGCCCCCGACGCCCGCCGCCGCCCGCCGCCCGCCGCCGCCCGCCCACAAGCCCGCACGGCCGCCGCCGCGCCCGCTGACCCCTCGGCCGGCAGCCGCATCACGATTCTCCGAGGCCGCCGTCAGTACGTGACACCGATTCCTCGATTACCACCTTGTTTACATGCGCATTCATCTATATTTTATCTAAGGATCTAGTGGATGCAGCTCAATTGTTCTGTATCCTTAACCCCCAAATGAAAACCAGAATTGGGAAGAACAAGAAAGTAGAAACTGAAAACCAGAAATGTAAGTCATAGTTCTGGGTATATTCAAAATCTATTTTCTTACATTCTTTCATCGAAATAAGGTCTGATTACTAGACTATGCGAGATGTATGGCTGAGCTAGAAATTTCTTCCTGGAGATTTGTTTAGGATTGGCTGCTGGAACATTTGCTTCCAGAGAAATAGGCAAACTTTTCAACATGTTCCTGCTAATTGTTTCAGATGGAGGAGCATTGTGTTAAAGTTTTCTCCAATACATTTGAGTTAGCCTCTCCCCTACTGCTTTCCATCAAGGATTTGCAACCAAGCTCCTGTCTACCAAAAATGCTAGCACAAATTGATTCACACTTTTTTCCCGTAATAAACACTGTTGCAAGAAATACCATGTCCCATATTGATTTTTTAAGCCAAAATGCACCCTACTCAATAATTACAAAACTAACAGTGGATAGCCTCTGCAAATGAGCTGAAACTAAACTTAAGCATTTAAAGGGCAGTGTTGTCAAGTACAAGCCAAGGCAAGCATTACTATAATTAAATGGTTTTCTCAGAAAAGGTACATACAATAATCTGGACTTCTGGAGTCATACCTGATGCAATGAATAATTCTGAGAAATATTGAAATGGCCTCTCCTCATCGGGTGACTCAGACAGTATGACTCAGAAGGGGGGATTTTCAAAGCATCCTCTCCGAATATCATTTCCTTATACTTGTCTTCTTCAGAGATGTGCCCATTACCATCACCAGATGTGATTTGCAAAGGATCTTCATCAGCACCCTTGTGTACTGACCTTTTGGCCAATTTGATGAGTTCAGTACAGGCAATTAGGAATCCTGCATCACACAAGCTTTGGAAGTAAAGTTCAGTCTTTTCTGTTTTACTTTTCTTCCCGATCTATGTTAGAATTCTGCGACAAGCTTTGGGTTAGGACCACTGTTGTGTCTTCTCCGGTTAGGCGTAACCTAGTTAGGCGTCTCCGTTCGAAAGAGATACGGTTGGAAATATGCGATCTTTGCATATCTATAACCGTATCTGCTTTCAATTGTCCACGTTTTTGATAGCCGAGGATGCGTAGATGGGGTTAGTTTCGTGGTTCACTCCGATCCGTGCGAGTTCGGCAGCATCTCCCTGTTGTTCTCCGGATACACAATCTCCCCGACAGACGTGTATTTGGAGAACAATGGGAGGTGTGCCAAATTGCCTCTGATAGGAGTAGAGCATGGAAACTAACCTCATCTACGCATCCTCGGTGGATTAGGACCTATCTTCACCTATTAGATAGGAGAAAGATCGTAGATGCATTTGATTCTTATATTACTCCCCGATATGTTAGAGGATGGATGACCGTGAGTGGATGTACACGGGCCGCTCAAGTCGTGGTTCGTTGTCCGATGAATGGATTGAGAAGACCGATGCTTTCTTGGAACTAGCATTTGCCAAGGTTAAAGGAGCGCGTGCCACTTGGTGTCCCCGCAGCAGATGTGCAAACACGCGTCGACAAACAAAGGAGGTCATGGGTAAACATCTTTGCAAGTTTGGATTTACTGCAGACTATACCGGTGGATCTACCACGGTGAATCCGATCGTATGAGAGAGGAGGTCGTGAGACCACGCGTCGAGGATTATGATGTCGATGGCGGGTAGGAGACATGTTAAATGACTATCATGAAGCACACTTCATCAAGGACGAGGGAGGAGGAGCCGAGGCAACCGCAAAGGCGATTACGACATGTTGTCTGCGCACGTAAACCCCTTCACGGCCGCGAAGGTTTCTCAACCGGATGGCATTGGACGCGAATGGCCTTGAAGTCCCGCTTAGCTTGAGTCGAGACGCCCGATGCTATGTTGATAGCTTTTGGCAAGATGCTTCCTGAGGGTCACATTCGCCAAAGAGCATGTACGAGTCAAAGAAACTCCTTCGCACTTAAGATGCCATATGAGCAGATACATGCTTGTCCCAAGGGTGCATCCTATTTAGGAAAGAACACGCGAAGCAAAGTACTGTGGAAAGTGTGGATCCTCTAGGTTCCGGAGGTGGACTCGTGATGGTCGAAGAGGCGACTTGCGATCCCGTGAAAATCCTACGGTACCTTCCGCTCATACCGAGGATCCAACGACTATACATGACCGAGGAAATCTGCAAGCAGATGACATGGCACAAAATGGACGCCGATACAATCTCGAGAAGTCGGTACATCCATCCGATGGTGAAGCATGGACCCACTTTGATGTGATTCATCGTGAGAAAGCTCTAGAGGCTCAGAATGTACGTGTTGCGCCGGCAATGATGGGTTCAATCCTTATGGAATGATGGCGCCCATACACTTGTTGGCCCGTGTTCGTTATCCCCTCAATCTCCCCGGTGTCCTCTTCCAACGACAGAACATATTCTTGTCGTTGATAATTCCTGAACACCCGGGGAATAATATGGGTGTGTTCATGGAGCCTGTGATTGATGAATTGGTCCGTGCTTGGGAGGAAGGGGTATGGACATACGACCGAGCTACAAAGAGAAACTTCAAAATGCATGTTTGGTACCACTACTCCCTGCATGACTTCCCGGCGTATGGGATATTCTCATACCGGTGTGTTCACGGAAGTTCCCATGCCCAAGATGCAAGGCACTCAAGTTCATTTGGTTGCTGAAGGGTGGCAAGTATTCTTCGTTCGACAAACATCGACAATTCCTCCCTCTTGAAACATGAAGAGTGGCGCACTATCATGCTATATGTGTTGAACAACCTTTCCGAAGTGGAGCCGTACATGCGGTAAGTTGTCAACGAACTTGTTCTCGAGTAGTCACTATTCGCATCCAACCCCTTGTTTCTCGTTGGTGTAGGGAATTTCATCATCAATTCGCGTGAATCAAGGGAACCTACCCGCAGAAGTCGAGACCCTTCTTAGCCGTGGCGCGGAGCCGGAATGCCCGATTTCATTTCTTGGTTCAAACAGAAGGTCTTGTCCAATTTAGCTCGTACTTAGTTTGACATTACAAGTTGCTCGACGGCGAATAATATAACGAACTATCCCGCTTGAGCTTGCGTGGCCAAACCGATGCGCCTATGAGTGCCGAGTTGAGACAGATTGCCGATGGTCGTGTTTATAGGGTAAGCTCATTTACCGGTTATGACGTGAATGGATATCGCTTTCACACAACAAGACATGAGCGTAGTCGCCCAATCGAAGAACCACAAATACCGGAGTTTTACGCTGGCCTTGATGGGGTCGAGTATTATGGAATAATTGAAGAAATATACGAACTCACGCTTCATGGTTGCAAACCTCTTAATCTCGTCATATTCAAATGCCATTGGTTTGATCTCAAGTAACGAGACGGACCCTAATCTTGGGCTAGTCGAATTGACGATCATCCGTCTTAGCAGGAGACGATGTGTATATTGTGGCTCAACAGCCACGCAAGTTTATTATCTCTCATACCGTGCCAAAAGACGACCGCCTTAAGGGTTGGGATGTTGTGTACAAGGTATCGCCACACGGTAAACTACCCGTCCCAAACAATGCAGATTACAACTTTGACCCAAACACATATGACGGAGAGTTCTTTCAAGAAGAGGGCTAGAAGGCGCTTTGAGATAGACTTAACCAAGCGATCGGAATGGAAGTAGACAATGAAAGGGTTGTTGACGAGGACGCCGGAGATGAGGTTCAAAATCAAGGACTTAGAATTACTTCACGATTACATTTAGGCAATGGCGTTGATGACATCATTGCTCCTTCGAATAGTGTTGATTATATGGATATGGTCGATCATCGATGATGAGACTTATGATCCACTAATCCCGATCATGATGATTATTTCTAATACATGTAATACTTTGTTATTTTCTAATTATGTTTTGTTTATTTTGCATCTCTTTCTAAGTACGCCTTGTTTATCGTGCTTATTGGTTTACTCTTTTTAATTGCGGTGATTGACCAAAGATGGTGGGCGGTATGAGGAACGAAGGTCGCTTTATTAAAGACGGCCCGATGCACTGGTGAGCGATCGGGGAGCAAGAGTAGGAGGAGCGGGAGGAGCAGCAGGAGGAGCAGGAGTACTCTTGAGAGGGAGCGGGAGGAGGAGCGGAGGAGGAGCGGGAGGAGGAGGAGCAGGAGGAGGAGCGGGAGGAGGCGGGACCAGGAGGAGGAGCGGAGCGGAGCAGGAGGAGGAGGAGGAGAGGAGGAGGAGGCGCAGGGATTCCGCTTCCTCTGGTTCGTCGGTGTCCGTTGCGAGGTCCTCGACCTCCCGACGCGACCGATACCTCTTGAGAGACGCCACGATTCGACCCACCGGGCTAGGTAAGTAACTTTAGATGTTATCACTACTTTTTCATTTGACATGTTGAAAATCACAATATAAACTAATAATTTATCTTAATCACTTGGGCGGTGTTGGACGCTTGTGGTCGCGGTGATCACAAACGCCATGTCAATGGCATCCGGGTCTTTTGTGCAGCTACACTTCCCGGCCCGGTTGCGTTTGGCGAGGCGAGAGCCGCCACACGTGGGACCACTACGCCGCCTTCCCGATTTACCGATCGGGATGGCGGTATTCGCCAACAACAAGGCGCGGTGACGGCCGAGATGTGGGTAAGTCTTCCTCGCACTACATTGCTCAATACATCGCATTCATTGGACATTCTTGAAATAATGACCGGATACATCGCGCCTATATGCGTGATTTCTTCGATGCCGGGAGGGATATGCGCCAAGGCGGCTAGTGTGGCTCATAAAGCCCGTTATAAACTCGTGAAGGACATGCATTACGAGGCGCGCGTCCAGGCCATCGTAACATACAACGCTAGCTACCTTGGAGTGAAGATCAACAAAACTCAAGCAAGAAACATGAGGCTGACCCGGGAAGACTACATGCGGTAAATATAGAACATTAATACTTATTTTTCCGAGATTAAGTACGCTTAATTTGATCTTCTTATATGTTATATACTTGATGACGTGTAGGTGCCTCCGTGGTGGTGCGCCCAAGATCTCCGAAGGTCGGGCACAGATGGTGGACAAGTGGTGCGCCGAGTGGGAGGAGACGACAACGCTGTCGGAGCGGCGTTGATGATGCCAGTGCACCACACCATCAAGGCAATCAGAGCCTCGACAATTCGCGGCTACATGGGTACGCGAATTCATTTCTTTATTATAACGCTCAATTCTGCATAATTTCTAATCATCTTGCTGTTTTTTTCGTAGTCGTCGTCACATGGTGGCCGCCTTGCTCCCGCTCAAGGCATGGGCTTTGGCCCACAAGGGCAAGGCGACGTCCGACGTCGACTACAACCCGGAGGACCCGCCTCGGTGTACAAAGCAATGCGATCGTCCACACCGCCTCGGTGAGTACACATCGATGGCAGGGCGGTCCATGGGCCGAGTACGATCCGAGCACCCGTGACCTTGATGGAGAAGTCGTCATGAGGGTGGGAGGAGGCAAGAAGCATGGGCGGTCTTGGATTGGCGACAAGACACTCGACACGGCCACTACTCCCACTCTCTCCCAGATTCGAGCAAGGAGCACGAGCTCAAGCCCGCCATTCGCCCACCACGGACTTTGCACGATCCGGATGGAGGCACTCCGTGTTATTTTTGTTTTATTCGTCGCTCATTAATTTTACATACCTTTGCTTTGCATTGTAACATTGTGGTGAAATATTGTAGGCCCATGGAAGAAGAGAAGAGGCTACGGGAGGAGATGGAGGCGAGGATGGAGGCCGATCGGCAGAGGAGTGAGGCCGAGCGCAGAGGAATGAGGCCGAGCGGCAGAGGATGACGCAGATGTTTGATGGATGCAAAGTCTTGGCGAGAGGATGGGTCAACCTCGCCACTGAGCTATTCCTCCACCTCCTCCCGCAACTACTCCCGTGAGTTTCTAGTGGAGTATGAATGTTTAAGTTTGTATGTTCCTACCTTAAATCTTGTCTCACACATGCAATCTCTTCTCTTTGTGCGTAATCAATCGGCGGCTTCAATAATATGCCTCATGACCCACCACATCATCGGGTGACTATATGTGACTTGTGATATGTGATATGTGATATATTGTGACTATATGTGATATTGTGACTTGTGATGTGATATTTGGAGACTTGTGGTGATATATGTGATATTTGGAGACTTGTGGTGATATATGTGATATATTGTGACTTGTGGTGATATATGTGATATATTGTGGACTATATGTGATTACTTGTGGTGATTACTTGTTGATATATCCGTGATATTGTGATTTGTTTGAGTGGGGTGCAATAAACATTTAAAATTGGCGTTTTTACCACTTTGCGTAGTGTTACACTCGGCAAAGAGAGGCTTTGCCGAGTGTCATGGTAAAAACACTCGGCAAAGTAACGTTTCTGGGCATTCTGGGAACGTACTATGCCGAGTGTTGTAATTTTGCCGAGTGTCATGGTAAAAACACTCGGCAAAGTAACGTTTCTGGGCATTCTGGGAACGTACTATGCCGAGTGTTGTAATTTTGCCGAGTGTCGTGGTAAAAACACTCGGCAAAGTAACGTTTCTGGGCATTCTGGGAACGTACTTTGCCGAGTGTTGTAATTTTGCCGAGTGTCGTGGTAAAAACACTCGGCAAATCTTTAAACTTTGCCGAGTGTTTTACCACGACACTCGGCAAAAGTAAAGATTTGCCGAGTGCCATTCCGTCCCGGCACTCGCAAACGACGCCGCCACCGTGTTCCTTCCGTCCGCTACCTTTTTTTGCCGAGGGTTGTTTGAGCACTCGGCAAAGAATTTGCCGAGTGCTCGATGAAAGCTCTCGGCAAAGAGCTCTTGCCGTCGAAACTATGGCGTGTGAGCTATGTTGTCGGTGGCACTCGGCAAAGACTTTGCCGAGTAGTTTATCGAGCTTTGCCGAGTGCCACAGCACTCTAAGCAAAGTCGAACCCGTAGTGGATGCAGAATACTCAAATTCACAAACTACCTTTTTTGTGTGTGAATGACGCCTATAATTATAAAGGCACATATAAGATTTTTAAAAATAAAAGAAGAGAAATATATCTCTTGGTTGGGTAATACATACATCTCTCATATCTAAATGTACAAAGAATCTAAGCGGCCATCTTGAAGGAAAAGAAAAGGTATATGTTATGAAATACTCATAAAATTTAAATATCTGAATAAAAATTTCCATCACACGCACTTCCTCTCTTTTATGTATGTCAAACCTTCATATACAGTAGGTTATTTTTATATTTACGTAAGCTCTAGAAAAGCATCTATATATAATACTCACCCTTGGAGTGTTATTACAATAAATACTCCAAGTATAGTACAAAATTGATCAATAACAACAAGACATATCATACTGGCAACCAGAACGAAAAAAAGAAGGCAATGAGATCACCAGAAAACAAAAACAGAACGAAACCGAGAGAAAAAGACGGCGTTGCACCTGGAAAAAGAAGTAAGATGACAACAGAAGCAATTATATGGACTCGAGAAGCTTATGTTATGCTGATAAATTGTATCGATACCGACATGTGATGTGCAACTTTTCGTGTATGTTTACATCTCTCTGTGCTCATATATACACGCCACGCCAGTACAGCACATCAAGATTGTTAAATCATAAACTATGCTTAACAGTACTGCTCAAATCCCTGCGATCGAAGTCAATGCAAATACTCTTTTAATTTTTTCGTTTTGCAAGGGCCTCACAGCTAATGCTGTATAAAACTGAAGCCTCAACAACCACTGTTCAAAAATATGTACGGCCCTTTTTTTCTTTCCCAGAGATAGTGCCATTTGAGATTGAAATATTGGTGGTGAATGGGACCAAGAAAATGGAGGGAAAACTAAGGGAATATAATAGTTGATAATTACTATAGGAGGCAACCGTGATGAATTGCTAATCAGGACCCATCAGTCCAGAGATTCATATCAATGTGGCCCTGTTGCACTCAAATCAACAAACAGTAAAGCTTGAGCAGCCCAGGTATGAACAAAAATATAGTATCAGAGATGGAGCAAAGAAAGTTGTCTCTTTCTTATTCCTGCATATTAAATTTTTTTCTTCAAGTTAATCATCAACAGCTTTTTTATGTACTCGATCCGAAGTAACATGATCCTACGAACCCTTAGATCTCTCTCTTATACCAACAAATAATAACAACAGTAATAATAATAGTAAACAACTAAGAATTAAGATGATCGATGCAGGATTAGAATTTGGAGGCGATGGAATAATCAAAAGGGTAGATGATCATCTACACTTATCACGAACTCGGCGCTGATCCTTCTGCTGCTTCCTTCCCTCCTGTCGTCGTCGTCGCCGCGACCGCTGCCGCAGTACTACCGCCGGCGCTACTACTTCTAGTTGGAGGAGTAGGACGAGACACCGGCGTGGTCTGCTGTTGCTCAGTAGACTGCGAAGGCTCGTCCTCCTCCTCCTCCTCCTCCTCGCCGCCCCCTGACGTCCCTGCGGCCGCCGCGGTGACAACGGTAGGCGGCGCCACGGGGGGCGCGGCCGTGCTCCCGCGCTTGCGCTTCTTCTTCTCGTAGGGGATTCCGCGCGCCTTGGCCTGCGCCTCGCGCACCTCGCGCAGGTACATGCGCACGGCGCGCGCGGCGAAGGGGTTGGACTCGGGGCGGCCACCGGACTCCTCGTAGGCGGCGCGGAGACGGCCGATGAGCGCGTCGAGGCTGCCCCAGGCCTGCCTGAGCGGGCAGGCGCACGGCGCCGGCGGGTTGGGCTGGCCGAAGTAGGCGCAGCCGTCGGCGTGCACCTTGGTCTTGCCAAACTGGTCCAGGTACTTGAGGAACTCGATGACGTGCGCGCCGCTGCACCGCTGCAGCGTCAGCGGCGGCTTGTGGTTGCGCAGGTACTGCAGGAACGTGTTCCAGTCCCGGCGCTTCTGCGACTCGTACCGGCTCAGTCCCGCCGGCACTGCCGGCGGCGGCGGCTGCTGTGACAGCGGCTGCGGCTGCTCCTGCTCCAGCGCTGCTTCTTGCCCTCCTCCTACTCCTGCCCGCTGCCTCTGTCCTCCTCCTTGCTGTTCTCCTTGCTCTGTCTGGCTCGAGGACGCGGCCGGCGCCGCGGCCGAGGACGATGACTGTCCAGCCTCCGCCGGCGTGCTCGCTGCCCCGCCACGAGGCGCGTCAGGGGCAGGCTCCATGGTCAGCTAGCTAGGCTTCTCTCTCCTCTCTCCTGCCGCCCGGCCTGCCTGTGTGCGTGTCCGTGTAGGTATATGGGAGGGGAGGAGAGAGAGAGTAGAGTAGCTAGAGAGAGAAGGGAAGAGAGAGGGAATGTGCTCAGGGGGGGGAGGGAGAAGAAGACTTGTTGGCAGTGTGGCATCCTTTGCGGCTTTTGTCTCTGGTTGGGTTAATAGCCTCTCCACTACACACTGTCGAGCTAATTATGATTTCTTATTGTTCGGCATAAGTACCCGTCCTTGTTCTTCTTATTTTGTGTTCTCTTTTTGATGCGTACATATGCATACATATATATAATATGTTTTTTTGTGTTTTCTTTCTGATGTGTATATACGCATATAAAATATATCCTGTGTTTTCTATCGCTGCGTACGTGCTTTCCTCTGATTTCGTTGTGGCTTTTGCTCCTTTTTGCGCGTTTGGATTTATCGTTCGAGGCTGTGGAAGAGTGATGTGGCGGGGATAGGGGTCAGGTGGGACGTCGTCAAAGTTTGCAACTGTAGATGTGGTAAAGTGACACCTTGCAATCATGGTTATGCCGTTGTTAAAATAGCTAGCTATTGTTGGTGTGCGGCAGCGAGGTATGAAAAATTATTGTGATTACGTTTCTTCGACTTATTTTTGTAGCTACCTGTGGATGCTACCTCCATTTGGCTAGGAGATTAATTAAGGAGGTCATACAAAATATTTACCATCTTTAATTGCCATGTAGTTTTTTTTGACAGAATATTCGGTATGCTGTTTTTATCATAAGTTTTTAAAATTTAATAGAGTAAATGGTCAAAACGGTCATAACAATGTTTTCAAGAACTAGTTATATATTTGACAGGAGAAGCAATGGGAAATGAACATTAATACCGTATTGTTTGCAGCGTACGTGCAATATACTGACATGTACGTATGTATGTTCTTTTAGAGCCATTGCATCGAAGGTAGCACTGAAATAGTGTTTTAGGATTTCTAAATTATTATTCAAAAAAATAACCCTGAAGTTTCATTGCCAAAAATCATTTGAATGTTCTCGATCGCTAGGCTTTTTAACTTTACACGACTATTATGAAATGCTTCATTTTTAGAGGAAACTTGAATGTTTTCTATGCCGCTCCTGAAATGCGCCAAGTAATGATGGCCAAGTAATGTATGTATGTATGTATGTATGTATGTATGTGTGTGTGTATGTATGTATGTGTGTGTGTGTACGTATCAATCAAGCATTGGTGTAAGGGAGAGAATTACATGTGTACAGGTCACTAACTTTTTGGCATATATAGCGTATTTTTAACTCGTATTTGCAAAAATAATCGTATACGCGTGACAATGACAAAATAGCACTACTATAGCCCGGTCACTGGGCGGCAGCGCCCTGCAGGTGACACGTGGCTCAATGGAGCAAGGCAGCCGGGCGGCGGACACCCACCGCTGGCCACAGTGGCGGTGGCCTCACCGCCCCTCCAAAAGCAGGTGTAATTAAGCCGGCTAATTACCTACCTAAATTCGTAATTTATATGTGATATTTGTTTGAATTTTTAAATATAGAAAATGAGTTCAAAAAATTACAAATTTTTGTGCACAGCGTACATCACTGTATAATTGTTTAACAATTTTATTCACATTGAATATTCCTCAAAAATTTATAAGGTTTTCATATCTGTAGAAATTGTTATATATATCAAATAAGCTTCAAAAATTTCAAAATTTTATGTAAAGCCTCCTAACATAGTCGACCTAATTATGTAATGTTTTAGAAATTTTATATGCTTTGAATTTGTCATGTTAATTCGTTTTTAATTTAATCGCAATTAGTAATATGCGAGGCTCATTTAATTAGCTTGCATGTATGATTGCAGTTGGTTTGTAAATTTTAAATTGAGATAATGGTTCAATTTAGTTCGAACTTGATTTATGGATTTGGAACCTTAGGATTTGGTGGTAAGATGGTAGCAAAAGGACTTCCTTTTGAAGAATTGAATGCGAAAAGACGACGATATTTGATGTTGTAAATTAAAATATACTTTATAATAAATCTAAAAATAATATGATGCACAGGGTTTGGTTATGTGCATAAGAAACAACATCATGTATGATGAAACAAACTGAAGTACTCCTACGATACATATACGCCTTTTTGAAATGAAAATAAATTCGACCTTTGAGGGATTAGTTCGAAATGGCCCAACCTACTGTATGGATTGGGGCTATTTTCCCTTCGTTGCAAGCTCAGCATTGAACTCCTCGGTGGTCTCTTTGGCCTTGGCTGTCATTTTCCTCTTTTTCTCGCACTCCCTCTCGCGAGCCTCGCGCTCCCTACGCGTGCACGCCTCGAGATGAGCTTTTGTCTCCCAACGTATATGCTCGGTTTGCTCGTTGTTGCGGTGCTCCTTATTCCGGATCTCGTAGGCCCTTTTGACATTCCACTCCTTGTAGTACAGAGTCCACTGGTCATGTGGATGGATCTCTAGGTCGATCCACTTGCAGTAGCCACATAGCAGTTATGGTGACTACGGGTAGATGGGAGAGGTTGTTAGTGCATATTTTAAAAGAGAAATAGTAGAGGAGAACACACTATAACTGATCCTTACCGGCTTCCGATAGCTGCTAATGTCTCGACGGCGGTTGCGATAGTCACAGGAGTAGTTCGCGCAACCCCAGTAACACATGCCCAGGTTGAGGTGTTGCATAGACTTGAAGAATTGTATGGGTCCCTACACCAACAGAGGGGTGACATTTCTCCCTCGGGCAGGTGTTGTGGTGAACACGCGGTTGGAACGTTTAGGATGGACATACTACTAAGGGGGCATCATTGCGGGGAGGTAACCTCCTGGCATGCTCCGCTTGTTTGTCCCGTGCCGCCGTAGCCCTTGCTTGTTCATCGCAGGCCGCAGCAGACTTTGCTAGTTCACGGGTCTCCTGCCATTGCTTCATCATCTTGTCCCATTGCTTCTTTTACCTCTTATCCATCCCGACGTAGTGAAGGAAGCTCTGGTGTAGTGTTGGGTTTGGTTGTGTAGTGTTCTCTCCCAGATCAATTTCCACATCTTTCTATAAGCCAAAAGGTTGGCATGGTGTGGTTAATTTCATATCACTATCCTGCGATGCAGAGTGTTGCGCTGTGTCCGTGCCATCCACCCTCACCCGCTCCCTCTACGCACGCTTGTCCATGTGTCTGTGTCGTCCCCCTCGCCCTCTCCCTCATGCGTACACTTATCACTCTATCTGTATCGTCCCCTCTGGCCTGTCCCCTCATATGCACATTTGTCACTCTGTTCATACCGTCCCCCTCGCCCGCTCCCTCGTGCGCACACTTGTCACTCTGTCCGTGCCGCTCCCGACTCGCTCCCTCGTGCGCACATTTGTCACTTTGTCCGTGCTATCCCCCCTCGCCCACTCCCTCCTGCGTAAATTAAGGACTCCTTGTCGATGCACAGCAGTTCAGGCGAGGGGGACGGTATGGTAATACTGACAAATATAGAGACGAAGGAGCGGACGAGGGTGGACGCCATAGACATAACGATATCAGCACGAACGAGGGAGCGCGTGAGGGGGACGACACGGATAGAGTGATAATTGTGCAAATGATGCATCGAGAAAAGAAAGATAGCAGCAACGGACCGACGTATGTGCGAAAGACGGATGTCATGCACTGCAAAAGATGCTGATCATCGCATACCGCTAATTACGATTAAATTAATATGAATTAGCATAGAAAATTTGGAATACATAAAAATCCTAAAAAATTCCACAATTAGGTAGACTGTGTCAGGAGGCTTCATATATAATTTTGTAATTTTTGGAGCTCGTTTGTTATACATAACAACTCCTACATTCAAAGCGGATAAATTTATCAAAAAAAATTACATAATGAAGTACGTTGTGTTGGGAGACTACGCATAACATTTTGTATTTTTTCGAGCTCATTTGCTATATTTAAAATTTTAAAAATTATGATATATAAATTACGAATTTAGGTAGGTAATTAAGCTGGTTAATTATCCAGCTTAATTACCTGCTGTTTTGTGCCGCCTGGCGTCCGGACTCCGGTAGGCCCTGTGTCACCTGCAGGACGCTGCCGTCTGGTGACTGGGTGGCAGAAGTGCTATTTTTGTTATTCTCACGTGCATACAGCTATTTTTACAAATATAAATTGAAAATGTGCTATATATGCCAAAATTCTACAGGTCACAACAATCTTTTCATGAAAATTTAATTAGTTCATGAGAATAAATAAGAAGAGGATTTTCCTACATTTTAGATAGTGTGTATGGTCTCAATTTGCCATTGTTTTGGGGATAGCTATATATAGAGGGTGTTCATATTGACAATTTTTAGCTGAAAATGAATAGTAGTGGCTGAAAAAAGTTATTTTTAGGAGGGAGTGAGCAATAGGAAAAGTGAGAGAGAGATGTATACGCGAGGCGGGAGCGAGAGGAGTGGGTGCGTGATGCATATGTGACCCCTTGTCTTATCCTCAGTACGAGACGAGACGAGAGCGAGAGAGAAGTGGAGATGCGGTTTCGAGAAGATAGGTGTTTATATAGGTTTCTGGCTTCTCTAAGTAGAAACAAAAGCCAATATAAACACCATTATAGTACCTATAACTTTTAGCCCATAATAGTTTTTGATTTTTCTCCCCTAAAATTTTTCTTACTCCGGTCACCACTCCCACCTATAGGATGAGATATTAATGAACGGAGGAAATAAGAAGTGTATATATGCGCATCCATGTTCCATAGTTACTCTATAGCCCTTCACTCCATTGCTATTGGGTTTATTAGTAGTGGTTTTCATTCTAACGTAGGGTCTATTCTTTTTGTCTTTATTTTATGATTTATGGTTATGGTTTATATCTTTTGGTTATTTATGAGAGAGAGTATAGAGATAAATAACTCGCGTGTGGTTTTGGCCGCTATAAATAAAGTCGCTACAATATGTATTATAATTAATATGTAGACTTAGCCTAGAAAAATACTCTATTTGAAAGATAATTACTATACCAAAAGTTAAAAATAATTTTTAGAAACCGAAAAGAAAAGATCTGTACATGCATACGAAGTGGTGCTCACAACCTACGACTTAGGGTTTATTTGGATCTAGACCTCCCCATGGGCAGCTCAGTCGTCCTAACCTGGATTGATTTTGTTTATGTGCTAGGGCCCAGAAGTTTGGCCCACAGGCCTAGATCAAAGCCTGAAGGGAAATAAAACAACAAAAATATTTTATCTGCAAAGTAATTAAAATAATATTTTATTTGTAAAATGAATAAAAAAGAAATTTTCCAGCCGAAGCTTGGCCCGCCCCGACCTTTGAAAATTACTATTTAAAATCTAGGAATTTCACAGTCGGTTCAATTTTCATATGAACGTGTGAAAATTCTCTCATTTGAATCTGTCAAAACAGGAGCAACCACTCTGGCCCTTTTGCTTGCACTCCAGAGTACCAGACTATATTTCCAAATTAATACAGCGATCTACATAGTATAGTAGATCGAGAGTCTGTTCTTTGTGGCTATGGTTTATTGATTTTGGCTGAAATTTTTGAATTTTGATTGTTCACGACAGAGATTATGGAGAGAGATACTCGCATGCGATTTTGGCTAGTACGGATGATGGGCTTTCAATGTGTACTATAATTAACTTATACACTCCGTTTAAAAAAACATGTTTGAAAGGTAGGCACCGTAACAAAAGACAAAAGTTGGTTTCAAAAGCCGGATAGAATAGGACTAGAATATTGTTTTTTTACTTCTTTATGAAATATGCTTGTTTAGTCATAAAAAAAGAGAACACTATTGTATTCGTTCACTTGGTTTAATTAGTCCCCCGTATTCAACTTTGGTCGTCACGTTTTGTTGCTATGACATTGTAAGAGTATTTCTGACAGCAAATATGTATGCCTATGTAATTTGCTCATTGACATTAACTGTTAAACCTACGTACACACATAAAAATGGCATTGTATTTAAACTCGCCGTACATCAAAGCATACCTTAATAGTATACAGAGAGCCGACATCGGGGTTGTTTAGTTGGACTGATTTTCATGGTTTATGGCTGAATTTTTATTGTAGCTGTCTGAAATTACACTGTAACTGATGGTGACTTATTTGGTATAATTAAATTTAAAAGAAATAAAAATAGAAAAAACAGGTTAGCCTAACACGTATAATGCAAACGAATACGGAAAAAACCGCAAAAAAAAACTAAAAAAAATCTAAAAAGATAGAAAAAGATAAAATTTAGAAATAGTAAAAATTAAGTCAAAAACCTAAATTCAAACGAGCGAGGCCATCGTGTTGTCAACAAGGGATTTGGTGCTGGTTAGGTTAATTTAGGCGACCAGACCCCACTTTTCCTTGTGCCTAAAAATGCAAAAGGAGGGAGAAGATTCGCGTAGGAAGAAGACTTCCGAACGTCCTCCGTAGCTGGAGGAGCTCTTTTGGTAGACGACGACACGTTACACAAGATAGACCCCTCTAGCATTTCTCTTTTCTTTACTATCTTGGGGGAACCGCTATAAGCTCTATCCTCCTCTCTCTCTCTCTCTCTCTCTCTGACACAGGACTCATCAATGCATAACACCTGATCATTATGAGCTTGCAGGCTAGCTTCCTGACAGTACACCTAGCTGTAATGTTGGCGCTTCAAGAATTCAGGGGAAAAAACCTTATGCACTACTTTTTGGGCAGTGAATTTTCCTATACTGCACGTATCCAAGACTGGCTAGATAACTTGTTTTAATAATTTCCTCTTTTTGTACATTATTTGCCTTTTTATTTTGTAGTTAACTTTTTTCTTTAATATATTATTACACAGTCTGAACAACTTGGCATTACTGTTTCTCCTGAAATTTCATACACTACTACTTATTACTTCGTAGTAGATTTTTTTTACTCCATGGAACAACCATCTCCGTTAAATTTTGTAGAGTGGGTACTCCGTACCCGTACAAGGTACAATTTACTGTAGCAATAGGAACCTTGTATGGATCTACTGTTTAAAATGATTTTTGACTTATGCGGAGCCAGAAACTATTTTTTAAACCTGTTAGTTTTTAACATATTTTTTCTTTTTTTTCTTCGCATGGTTTTTTCCCTTTTCTTTTTTTAATTAAATATTTTAGTCAAAAACTAATAGTTATTATAGTATCTATTTAACCAAAAACTAATAACCATAGTTAAAATCTATCATCAAAAACCGTTTTAAATCAGGCCTAACCTGACATCATTGGTTCAACAGGCAACACAAAAACGGACGGGCTAGCAAGGCATGCAACGTCAACAGTTTATCATGCGCCAATGAAACTCCGAAGTCACAAATATCCTTACGAAAAGTCACACACGTAATATCAGGCTCAGTAAACCTATAGCGAGCAGGAAACCGTAAGAGTCGTTAGGCCTCTACGAAATTTTCACAAGAATCCACTACTATATAAATATAGTCATTTTTGACATTTCATCACAGATAATTTAACACAAATCATCAGTGATACAGTTATCACAAACAGTTTTACAAGATAGACCATCTAAGTCACCGCAATAGAAAGAATCATCTGTGATGAGATACTTATTACAGACGGTTTTTGTCTCGAACCGTCTGCGATAATATCACAGACGGTTAGGATTAAAAATCATCTGTAATATCAACAGATATTACAGACGGTTTTTAATCCTAACCGTCTGTGATATTATCGTAGACGGTTCGAAACAAAAACCGTCTGTGATAATGCCACATCACCAATCTGTGGCATCTCTCCTAGGATTTCAATTTCACATATCCATTCTCTCTGCATCAAAAGGCAGGCACCGGTCTCCTCTCACCTCTCGTCCCTTATTACTCCTCCAATCTCTTTCCCCAATTTTCACTCTAAGAATCAATATTTCATGTTGTTTCTAGTTCATCCACTCCATATTCCTGCTTCCTCCCCCAAACTGAAGCGCTCCGTCCCCTCGACGACGCCGACTACCGCCGTGAGCTCCTCCGCCATCGGTTGTGATGCCACGGTTCACTGCACAAGACACTCTTGTCCTAAGTATCGTAAGAGTGTTTTATGTAGTGCCACCATCGTGACACAACGGTGATATTGCCACCGCCTCTCCTTCATCGCCGGTGATATATCCCCCATCCGAATTTTTTGGATGGCTAGAGTTTCGGCTATGTAAATCTTGATACTCGTGCGCATAAAAATTAATTGTTGATGTCTTAGTTCTTGTGATGATTGATGAATGGCTAGGGTTTTAGCCCTTGTTGAAATTCATGTTTTATTGTAGGATGAAGACATGGCGACAAAGTTTATTGCACGATGTTCTTGTTCTCGTAAATAAGCCTTCTTTAGTTCATCTGCATTATCTGATTGTGCCGTTTTATAGAGAAATTAAAGAATATTGATGAACTGAAGGAGGCCTATTTATGAGAACACTACAACACAACCATAGACGATTCTTAACTAGAACCGTTCGTAATAATAGACTATCATAGATGGTTCTTAACTAGAACCGTTTGTGATATTAGACTATCGTAGACGGTTCTTAAATAAAACCATTTGTGTTGTATCTTATCACAGACGGTTCTAGAGCCGTCTGTGATAGCCACCTATTATCACAAACACATAAATTCAGACGGTTCAGAAATCATCTGTGATGACAGTTTTGAGCCGTCTGTGATGACCCTTTTTGCAGTAGTGATCCTTGTTTTAAACTAGGCCTAAAATTTTTGCAAATTTTTCGTACCAATTGTATGCCCTTGAGTCTAAATAAAAATTGTATGCGATTATAAAAACATATCTCCTTTGCTTAAGACGTGCTATAAAACTTGGTGTAATGAGTTTTTCGTAGTAAGCGAATCACATTTCGTAAGATTATACGAAGGTCACTCCATGGTGTATCGTGAGTAGATTGTTGTACAAGAAGCGTTGAAGTTTAAGTTTGGTTTTTGAGAAGTTGGCAAAATTCAATTTTTGATGCCTATCAAGGGTGGTTTGATCAACCGGTGGTTGGTGGTCTGACCGTCGATCCGGTGTGATCAGACTCTGGTTCGTGGTCTGAGCGACGGCGCGGTATAACTGGATTCTAGTTGGCAATAGCTTTTTCCAGAGAACGTGTTTTAGAGTTGGGCACGTGCGGTCGGACCTGTCGTTGGTTGACGGTCGGACCGAAATTGAGTTGGGCAGTGTGACCGGAGTTGAAGATGCGGTCACACCGATGGGTCGGTCAGACCGGTGGCTGCCATCAGAGGACAATGATAAGTGTTTTTGAGTGGTTTGAGTGTGTGCACGACATAGGTGTCGTTGTTTGGTTGTGTTGAGTCCCATGATGCATTGTGTTTGACTAACATGAGTTAAGTGCATAGAATTTGTGCTTGAGATAGTTGCTTGGTATTTGGATGTGTAGGTGGCTTGGAGAACTTTAGCAGTCAATAACAGGGGACCGGGACTAGGCAGGGGAGCTGATGTCTGTGCTATCGTGTAGGTTGGGTGAGGCTATGCGGCTCAAGCATTGGGAAGCACATGAATACCAGGATTGTGAAGAGGCGAGTTAGTGCATGTGGCACACCAAGTGATAAGGCCGATGCACGTAGAGACGGTTCGAGAGAGTCTGAATGTGTGAAGAAATGACAAATAGTCATCGGGCATTATGGGCTATATGTTAAAGCATGTGGAGATACTTTGATGTGAAGGTAAGTGTTCTTGGTTCATCAATTGTATCAATTGACGATTTTGTGTCGTGCAGTGCTATGTGATAGTTTGTTTGTTGGTGTTTGTTATATGACTCTGAAGCTAGCTCATGGTGAGACGGACATGACCGAAACTAAGCTAGGAAAGCTTAGGTCCAAAGCAGTCAAAGGATCAGAGCTAATATAGGAGAGTGAGGACCAGAACGATCAAGGTGCCACAGGAATATAACTAGAGCTAGCAGAGTGGTTACACGCTGAGAAGACAAGGAATCGGAGAGGGAGCAACCAGTGGTTAACATGACGGGCAACAGTAAGGTAGATATAGACTATGCTTAGGAGGAGCTAAGTCCAGAATAGTTAGGGAAGCAAGGTGCCGTCATGGTGCATAGAGAGGCATGTGACATGCCAATTGACTTGGGTTAATTTATAATTAAGGACGTTCGATGGGATCTTGATGCGTGAGAGACTTAGCGGTAAGTTATTGAGATCACATGGAGTTGAAGATGAAGCACGAGGTTGCTTCAAGGCTAAGAAAGCAAAGCTTTGTGGAAGGATGGTAGATGGGGTATTTTGGTGAATTGCTAAATACCGGAAAAGTGACAGTATGCGAAACCGTAGTAGTGCCCTAATTGGATTAGGTCAAGGAGTCTTCACGCGGGACATGGAATGGCGAATTCGGGCTATTGAAGCCAAGTGCAAGTTGTGTTTTGAGAAGCACTAGCTCATGTGTGAGTAGAAAAGCTAGTATAGTGTTGGGTTAGCGGGTTGGCCTATGTAAGAAAGGATGAAATCTAACTAGAGGTGCTGCTTAGGGATTTTTGTAACCCTCTGCTATAAAAAGATAGAGAGGAGTTAGCTTAGGAGCTAAGCCAAATAGATGAGAGTTAGGGTTCTTAGAGAGAACTCTTGAGAGATGGGTTGTGGCTGTTGTGCTTGAGTTTTTTTGTTATCTTTTGACTTTGTGAGTGGCTAGGGACTAGCTGTAAATATTCATCTCCAAGTATCAATAGATACAAAAAATTTGTCCAAGTTTTTCTCCTCTTTGCTCAAGTGTTGAAATCTTGATTTGGTTTGGTTTTTGTGTTTCTTTCTCCTTTCTTGATTTTGGTTTGATCCATGATGAGTAAGAGATAAAATATAAGTCTAGTTAATCAATATTTACCCATCTAGATCACTCATATTGCAAGATTCGATATCAAGCCTAGTCTTGCTCGTTCTTGGCTCAAATTAGGGCTTTTGTGGTCTATATGGTTTTAGGCTGAATCTATTCGTAGATTAGCTTGCTATGACATATAGGAGTAGATCCTGATCATCGTCTCAATTAGAAACTCCTTAAGTAAGAACTAATTTTGATTTTAGGGTTTTGGGTGGTCTTGAAATCTAGATTTGATTTTTTTTCAATTTAGTGAACCTGAGCCTAAGAACCATATGATTTTTGATTGATTTAAGTTCCTAATGCCTTGAGCAAGTCTCATACAAAATTTAGAGATGTTTGGATGATATTTGAGCATGTTCTTGATATTTGAGTTTTGAGCTGAGAGATTTTTAAGTCTAGGAACAGGAGCCTAGTCAGATTGGCCCTAGACATGCAGTTAGACCTGCCGTGGTAGTCAGACCAGTTCATTCATGGCGGTCTGACCGACTCTATGCTGAATGTTGCTGATTTTATTGGTTTATGTTTCTAACTTTATTTTGTTAAGCATAGCTGTTGTAATATGAATTTAGTGATTCTTATGATCAATTAAGTGAAGATTTTGAATATGTTTGTATTTTTGTATGCTCCTATTTTCCCTCTAGTCGCCATTCTCGGTCTACGCATTTCTTGATTCTATTTTTTTCCTAACACAATCAGCCAGCATAGGCCTTAGGAAAAATTGTTGGCCGAGAAACACCTATACATTATTGCACCTAAGCTAGTTTTATTAGCTACTTGCGTAGCTTTCACCACACGAAACAGATCCACATAAAACAAATCACAAGTGGCTGAGGGCCTAAGCTTAAAAAAACCAAAGTTTGTTAATTGGGTGCATGCACTGTACGCACACTACTGACGGAGCCACAGATGGGACAAACCCTAATTATGATCACACACTAAACTTAAATTAAAATCAATGCTACTAACACAAGATTAATTAACAAGTCTAGTGTGCTTGACAATCAGAGGCACTCAAGAACTCAGAGGCATCTTACTGGAATCACGACCAACACTATGCGTGTGCCGTATGCGTATGCGTCTCCGATCATAATGTATGTTTAATTACTACTATAATCTTTTAAGAGGGGCCATAATGATTAACCCCCCACTAATTAAAGATTTGCTTAACGATGGCTACGTCGTACGGATCCATGCATCACCGTCTTTATTTTTATTGTAAATAAATGAAAAGTAGATCAAGAGCAGCTTAGAGATCGAGGGCGATACGGACATGTGGGTCCTATCAGTCAGTTTGGTCAATTTGCGCACTCCCTCCCTCTTGCACGTGCTGTGCGTGGCCATCGGATCAAGAAACAATGGCCTAGATTGAGCACGGTGAAAGAAATAAATTTAGGCTGTGTATGTCGAATATTTTTCCTATATGTTGCAACCGTGTCGCTTGATTTCATGCTCAGATAAAATGGATCAAAGCCATATTTTTCCTATGTTGCAACCGTGTGTAAGCAGAGTTTAGCCGGTTTGGTTCACGACAATTGGACACTGCTTTACTCATTTCAGCAGCTAAAGTAAGATATTCTTTGGTATTAGTAGCTAGAAACTAGAAGCTAATATAATCGCTCGGCTTCTCGAAGCAGATTCTTCACTTTTCTCACTCCTATTTCGCTTTGGGAATAAGACTAAGGTCACGGATGCATCATGCACATTACTATTCTCGCTCACATCTCGTGTACACATCTCTCCCTTATTTTCCTATCGCTCACCTCCTTCTTCTAAAAGTCACTTCTTTCGATTACCGCTATTCATTTTTAACCAAAAGTCATTATTAACTAAAAGCTATGAACAGTATCGAATATAAGCAGCCACTTAATTGGGTCGTAATCTCTCTTTATGTTTTATCGCAAAGCTAGGGAGCAAGACTGAAAAGAATCCAATGCTACTAGACGTCACCAAGACACCAACTAACCTGTCTTGCTTTGCTAGGCCCCAGTATTGGTTGTCTTCATTTTTCTCTTCATTACTTCCTCCAGGGAGAGGAAAAAAGCTGTAAGTGTGATGTACGCATAATTAATTGTTTTTCATTAAACTAATGGACCCCAAGCTTTCGTATCTAAGGAATTTTTTAGATCGAATAAATTACATTGTGGTGTCACTACACCATGACACCGTATTAGCGTCAGTCGTCGATCGACAAAAACCATGTGCTAATTTCTAATCCTTCATACTTAAATATCATATTGGTGCTAATGGAAAAAATGCAGCAGTTTTCGTATGTTACAAGAAAATAATACTAACTTATTTCGGTAGGGTTTACTAGAAAAATTATCTAATTCCTGTGGTTTAATTTCCTCACTACTACCAAAGAGGCTATACTGGACGGCTACAACATAGACGGTTCATACGGAACCGTTTGTGCTTAAACTATCACAGACGATTTATACTAGCAACCGTCTGTGATATTTTCATGGACGATTATTAACATGAACCGTCTGTGATAATTAAGACATCACAGACGGTTCATGTTAATAACCGTCTGTGAAAGTTATAGACATCACAGACGATTCATGTAAAAAACCGTCTCTGATATTGTGGATATCACAGACGGTTCTTATAACAAACCGTCTGTGATATTGCGGATATTACAGACGGTTTGTATGAATAACCGTCTGTGAATTATCACAGACGGTTATTAATACGAACGGTCTGTGATATTGCGGACATCACAAACGGTTCGTATAACAAACCGTCTCTGATAATGACACATCACCGATCCGTGGCGTATCCCCCAGGATTTCGATCTCACTCGTCCATTCTCTCCACATCGAATGGCAGGCACCCGTTCCTCCCACCGCTCGGCCCTTATTAGTTACTCCCCATTTACCTTTCCACCGACAGTCACGCGTGAGTTCAAACACTAGCTAGCATCCTGCATCCTCCCCTCGACGACGTCGACTACCACCGTGAGCTAGCGCCTCCGTTATGACACCACGGTCGACTGCATAACACACACTTGTCATAAGTGTCGTAAGAGTGTCTTATGCAGTCTCACCGTCATGCTACAAAGGTGGCGCTACTGCCATCCGATGCATCCAGATTGTTCCTCGGCAACGCCGACTACCGCCGTGAGTTAGCGCCTCCGTTGTGACACCACGGTCGACTGCACAACACACTCTTGTCGTAAGTATCGTAAGAGTGTCTTGTGTAGTCTTACCATCGTGCCACAAAGGTGGCACTACCACCGCCTCTCTATTGCCGGTGATATCCGGTCGCCATCCGATGCATCCAGCTTCTACTGTCTGCTAGGATCTCTACTTCTTATATATTCCTGCCGTGTTAAAGAGTTGGGTTCGTTATCTTCTTATGCTGTAATGATGGATTCTAATCTTAATAGAAATGAAATGTGATGTTATATTTTCCACTGTATTTGCTTGTTTTCAAAGGGCATACGTAACATTATTTCTTGAGGCTAGCCAAAAAATAGAAAAAAATTTAGGTATAGAATGAACTATCACAGACGGTTTGTGCTATAAACTATCTGTGAAGCCTATCACAGACGGTTTCACATACCAACCGTCTGTGATACTCGCTAATCACAGACGGTTGGTAACTACAAACATCTGTGATGTGTGAGTATCACAGGCGGTTTTTGGTTCGAGCCGTCTGTGATAGTGTTCTTCATAGATGGTTCTAGTTACAAACTGTTTGTGTTGTCTTTATCACAGATGGCTCACAAACCGTCTATGGTAACCTCCGATTATCATTGACACATAAATACAGGCGGTTCAGAAAACCGTCTGTGATGACAGTTCTGAACAGTCTATAATGATCCTTTTTGTAGTAGTGCCTATTCATGTATTTTTATTTGTGTTCAAATATTATTGAAACCATACTTGTTTTTGAGCTTCTCGAACTTGTTGAAGGTGGCATATTAGTGTTTGTTTTTTCTCAGATTAATGTGAGTCATGTTGAGTACGAAGAGCAGATAAATTATTGCTCAGTTTTAACACTTGGACATCCACACTTGAACTGTGTAAATCTACTTGCAAAAAGAAGTAGGAATGAGTATATGTGCATTAATTTACATCTAGTTAATTTACATATCGTATATGTTCATGTATGATCCTAACCGTCACCTTTTCCGATAGAGTCTGATCCGTTTTTAGATGACATGCCTAGTTATTCTTTTGCCCTCTGAATTTTCAGGGTTGTTGAGATTGGCATATCTCAATATTTATTCTATGGCAAGGCATATTTTAGGGGGGCAATGACCCCAGAAAAGGTCCAATTAAAAAGACACACCCATTCATGTTTGCTAAATATACAGCATATCAATATTCACTCCAGAGATTGTTAGTTTTGTTTCTGAAATTAACTACTTGAGATATGTTCAGTGGCCCATCGCAATCCACACCCAGTTAATTAAGCTGATATACCCTAGTATATATATAGCAGCCTGCAAAGTGTAATAGTGACAGTGCCACTCAGAGAAAATATTTTTGACTCCTTTTTACCGAGCTTTTGATTTTCTTTCTTGCTAGCTTGATCTTTCAAGATCCTTAGTGTGACTGTCCCTACCATGCACCAATCGATTCCTTTCAATCATTCAGGGGCAGCAAAAGCTACAGGTAGGAAAAGAAAGTGAATTCCCCATTAAGTTAGGTCATTTCTAGGGTTCAACCTTGACAAGTTTTATATTGCCAACTTGGTACTAATTAAAGAAGCAAATTAAAAGAATTCAAGTTGTTTATACACAGTGATGAAGGACGACGTGGAGGTTATTGTATTGTAAAGTAATAGATAATCGCCCCATAAGGATGACATAGCGAATCTAGTTGGGTGATTGACTCTCCTATTTAACTCGCCGGCCCGTGTAGTCTCCACCGAGATCCAACTTCTGAGTGATGGGCAACTCTTGAGTTTCTCTTGTTCTTAATTAATATATTATATTTTTGGTTAGTTTTGATCTATCTTCTTTTTATCATGTGATTTTACTGTGCTAAGAACACATAATAGATAAAGATAATCTTTGTGAATATATCTCCACCCATCAAAACACTTTGATAGCAAGATTCACGAGAAAATATGTCTTATGCCTGTTCTTGGGCTCATCGAGTGATTTTTTGTTTCAAGAGATTTGGATCATTTTCTTCGGTGTTTCTAGCCTGCTGTGACATGTGGAGATACTTCTAGAGCCATCTTGGCCATCACATACCCACGAGTAGGTTGTCTTCATCGATCGGGGTTTTGGCTCTAATTTTGGTGCTTTTTTCATTCAATTGCAAAAAGGAAGGAACTTTGGCAATTATTCTATCGATCGTCGTATGGAATAAGTTTCTGTGACCTTAAATAATTCATGTTTGAAGTTTCATGGCTTTTGAATAAGTCAATCAAAAGTTACGTGAATTTGGGATCTTGCGCTCGTGCTGAAAACCCTATTCCTTCTGACTTTAGTGTAGAAGCGATAGTACCACTAGTTTCATAGCGGTAGTATCGCAGCTACTAGCCATCGACCACTTTGGTTTTCAACCACTCACTGGTTGTTGATCACATTGGTCTGTTTTCAACTTGCTTAGAACAATCAGGTTTGCGACCACACTCAGATTATCGACCACGTCGGTTTTAGACCACTCATTGTTATTCGACCACGTTGGTTTTTGATTACTCCTTGGTCATTAACCACGTTGGTTTTCGATCACCTATTGGTCTTCGACCATGTTGGCTTTCGACCACTCTGGTATTATTCCGACTTGCTTCGACTATACTAGTTTTCGGTCACTCACTGGTCGTCGACCATACAAATCGTGTTTCGACCACTCATGCTTTAGACTCTCACTGGTTGTCGACCACCCGAGTCTTTTAGATACTTAGGAGGAAATTTTTTAAGGCACCATTCACCCCCTCTATTGCTTGTCCGGTCTTACAAATGGTATCAGAGCCCGGTTAGCTCTTCATATAGATCTTAACCGGTCTTTAGAGCCATGGCAGTAGACAAGTATTTCACCAAGCCTCCTATCTTCGATGGGGTCGACTATCCCCTTGATTTGCCTGAAATTTGTGATAGCTGTACCAACTTGAAGATTAATATAAAGAAAGCAGATCATAAAATCGCTGAAATGCAAGCTTCCCTAATGGAGCCTATTGCTTCTTGTGCTAACTATCCTAAATTAACTGCTGAATTTGAATCTGTTTTCAAGCAATTTTAGGACATGTGTGATCACAATAAGAAAATGGCTCAATATGCTTCTAAGACCACTGTTAGCTCATCATGTAATAATTGTGAAAGACTAAAATCTGAATTAATTGCATTGGATGAAAAATGTGTGAAGTTAACTAAAGATCTACTAGAGAAGCCACAATCTGATTCCTTGTTCTTTGCTGAAGTTGGGGAGAAAATAGAGAATATGCAAAAGACCTTTAGAGAGAGTTACGAGGCTCAGATGGCTAGGATTAGAACTGCCCCTGTGTGTCTTACAAAGCCCTCAAAGTTGAGGTGGTCGTGCATAAGAGAGATATGCATGTGCTATTCGATCTTCTCCCTCTGGTTCTTCATCCTCTCCTTTCGGTTCCTCACCCTTTGCTTCTCCTTGTGCTTCTTGTGCCTTGCTTTTTTGGGAGTGTGAGTACCTCATGAACACTCTCAAAAAATTTGTTGGAGACAAGAAAAGGCTTAATCTTATCATAGATAAATCCAAATTTGTAAGTTCAATCAAGGTTTATGATATGATTTCTTTGAGGATGTGAGGAAATATCCACCTACAGTTGTTATATCCGTAGTCAGAGGTGTGATCAAGTTGCACCTGAGACTAAAAAGATAGTGTTTAAGCTACAGGCTTTGTCCAGGGGATTTCTGATAGTAAGGGCGTGCCTATTACTACTTCGATCACTCAGAAGGTGAAGTATTGTTGCACTTTCTGTCAGAAGGATGGACATTTGATCGATTTCTATTTTAGGCATGCCAAGGTTGTGCGTCGTGAACGTGGTCATGCTCGTAGGCATGCCAAGGTCGCGCGTCGTGACCGTGGTCGTACTCGTAGGGGTATTCAGAGTCAACCTCAAACTTCGAGTGCTTCTAAGATCGACACGATATCTGGAGTTGAGAGTAACTCTCGTGACTTTCTTAGCTTTAAGCTGCATCAAGGACTTGGTTTTCAGGTTTCCTCGGGTTTTGGTCCTCGAGCTACGTCTGGTTAGTGTTTCCGCTGTCCTGAGGATATACCTCGCTTTCCTGGTCGAGGTGGCTACCCGCGGTGTGATCAGTACGCTGCTTTTGGTTAGACCAACTCTTCGATAGCACTCAGACCTAGCAAAGGTTTGAGGTCTACTTCTAGAGCGACTGACTCTGTAGGAGGTGAGTTGCGTAGAGTGGCTAAAGGTCACTTTTTTGGTCCTATGACTAGATCTTTTGCTCGTTGTGTGACTCAGTACTGGGTTCCTCGATCTGCTCTCATTTACCCTAGTACTGAGCCACCGATGTTTACTTCTCACTAATTCAGGGCCTCCGAGCTAGGAAGGAAGATGTTTGGTTAGTTGACTCTGGTTGTTCTCGCCATATGACCGGAGACTCCCGTTGGTTCTCTTCCCTAATCCGAGCTTTAGGTGATGAGACAACCACCTTTGGAGACACTCCTTCAAGTCGAGTCATCACTAAAGGTACTGTGCGCATTAATGATTCTTTTATTCTTAAAGATGTTGTCTTAGTGAGTAAGCTACGTTATAATTTGCTATATGTTTCTCAACTTACCGATAACGACTTAGAGGTAAGCTTTAAGAAAAATACTTGTAAAATCCTTGATTCTTTGGGAAGTCTAGTTTGTGGGATTTCTAGGTTTGGAAGAATCTTTCGCGCTGATTTTATTGAGTCATATGGTGATTCTCTCTGGTGCTTAGTTGCTTCTGAGTCTGTGATCTCTCCTGCTTACATAGGAGACTTGGTCACACTGGTTTTGATCATTTGACTCGATTGAGTGGACACGACCTCGTTCGTGGTCTGCCTAAGCTCAAAATGGTCAAAGACTTAGTTTGTGCTCCTTGCTGGCATGGCAAGATGGTTGCTGCTTCTCATCCCCCAGTCACTGTGATTATGATCGATGCACTAGGACAGATCCTTCAGATGGACACTGTTGGTCCAGCTATAGTGTAGTTGGTGGGTGGGAAGTGGTACATTCTTGTTGTGGTCGATGACTTCTCGAGATTTTCTTGAGTGTTTTTCTTAGCCTTGAAGGATGACTTTTCGTTGTTTGTTTAGTAGGTTGTCAGTTGAGCTCCCTAGTGCCTTATGAGCGATCCACAGTGACAATGACATGGAGTTCAAGAACTCCTACTTTGAGAGCGTCTGTGATAAGACAGGTGTAGAGCATCAGTTTTCTTCTCCTCACGTCCCTCAGCAAAATGGTGTTGTAGAGAGGAAGAATCATACTTAGTCGAGATGGCCAGAATGATGCTAGACAAGTATGCTACACCTAGAAAGTTTGGACCAAGTATGCTACACCTAGAAAGTTTTGGGCTAAGGCTATAGCCACCGTGTGCCATGTTTCGAACAGAGTTTTTTTGTGGGTACACTTGCATCGCACTTCTTATGAGTTGAGGTATGGGCAAAAGCCTAGTGTCTCTCATTTTCATGTTTTCGGTTGCAAGTATTTCATTCTGAAGCCTAGGAATCTAGATAAGTTGGAGTCACGTTCATTTGATGGTATCTTTCTGAGTTACTCAACTTCTTCGCGGGGTTATAGGGTCTGGAACTGCGAGTCTAGTAGGATTATAGAGGTGACTTTCGATGAGGCGGTCCTAGTACTAGGCCTGACATATCAGGTCTAGTTGTGTAGTCCAAGATCATCTTTGTAGATGATGAGGAGGATGGAGATGAAAGTTCTCTACCTAATCTAGCCCCCTTGTCTCCTGAGGTGCATGCTTCTACCACTACGCCTCAGGGAGATCAGTCTTTACTTTCTAGCCCTTCTAGAGTTTGTGGCTCAAATCCTACCTCTACAGCTTGTGAGGTAGATGTTGTTAAGGAGATAGAGTTATATATGGAATAGAATACAAACTCTATATCCTAATACAACTCTATCATGTTAAGGAGATAGAGTTGTATTAGGATATAGAGTTTGTATTCTATTCCATATATGCCTTATCTCTATATGGCATATCCTCTTGTACTCTCCTATATATATGGCCTTTTGGGTCTCATATCAATACACACAATATTCATAACATGGTATCAGAGCCTAGGTTCCATACCTAGCCTCTGTTCGTCTTCCGCTGTCGCTGCCCCGGGAGAATCGATCTCTGCTCCTAGGGGCGGCCATCTCCAAGTCGCCAGATCCGACGAAGTCAAGACTGCACCGCTCGCCATCGCCGTCGATCCGTCGCCGTGGTCGCGCGCCGCCGCCGCCACTGAGATCCGGCCTCCGCGCCCTACTGGAGCTCGATCCATCTGCCGCTCTCCGGCTCCTCCACTCGCCACCGACCCGCCCCAGATCCATTTGTCTTGCCGCCTTGACTGGCACCGCACGGATCCGGCCGCCCGCCGATCCGCCGCTTTGGTCTCTCCGCCGTCGGATCCGGCCGTCTTCACCACACCCCGCTTAGATCCGGCCGCCGCTCGCCGCCGCTCGTTCGTCGCCGCGTGACCCCGCCGCCGCCGCTTTGGTCGACGTGCCGCGCGCTGCGACCCGTGCCACGCCGCCGGTCCACGCGCCGCGCGCGAACCCCCGCCGCCGCCGGTCCACGCGCCGCCGACGCGACTTTTCTTGTCGCGCCGCCAAGCCTCCTCTGCTCGCTGGCCGGTCGCCGCCGCACCAAGCGCCGCCCGCAGAAGACGCCACCTCGCCCCTCTCCGGCCCGAACCGCCTCAACCCGTCGCGCGTCGCCCGAACGACCGCATGGGTTGGCGCCGCCGCCACCGATGGAATAAGGGTAGGGAAACCTACCCACCATGTTGAGCCGGCCGGGCAGGCCTCCTGGGCCGAACAGGCTAAGTGGGCCATGAGGCCGAAAGAGGAAACATATTTTTTTTCAGTCTTTAATAGTTTTTGAGTTTTCCGTTGCGTCGATCCAAAATCTGTAGTTTCTAATTTTTTAGTTCGTCTCAGCCGTGCGAGTCCACAAATTTATTGTCAGTCATAGAAGTGTAGGAATTTTTCTTTTGCATGGAAGCAGCCGCCGCTCTATTCTCTGAGCCGCGTGCAGATCGTCGAAGTCGTTGTGATGCCGCCGCTTTTTTTCTAGCCGCCGCCCCGAGTTTCTAAAGACGTCGCGCTTCTTTTGCAACGCGCCTCTGTTGCGCTTCTTGTGCACTGCGCCGCTGCCGTCTCGGGCTTCGATCTGCGCTATCATGCTTGTATCTATTCCTCTTCAGCTTGATTTGACAGTTTATTCCAAGGCTGCATGCAACGACGACATCATCAAGACTCGGACTTCGGATTTTTCTTGTTTTAGTGTTAACTCCTTTTTCAAATGCAATGCTATTGCATACGCCTTGCATTTGATGGGGGGTGTTAAGGAGATAGAGTTGTATTAGGATATAGAGTTTGTATTCTATTCCATATATGACTTATCTCTATATAGCATATCCTCTTGTACTCTTCTATATATATGGCTTTTTGGGTCTCATATCATTACACACAATATTCATAACAGATGCCACTTCTCCTTCTCATCCAGAACCACATTCAGTGTCGACATCCTCCTGAGCAGATCATTGGTGATCTCCTCGAGCGTGTCACGCGGTCAAAATCTGGCTTATCTCACTTTTGTCTACACTTTGCTTTCGTCACCACATTCGAGCCGAAAGATATTTGCCATGCACTTTCTGATGAGTCTTAGGTCAATGCCATGCATGAGGAGTTAGAAAAATTCGAGAGAAATAAGTCTGGTCACTTGTTGGGCTCTCTAGTGGTCATAATATTATAGGAACCAAATGGGTCTTCAAGAAGAAACAGAGTAAGGATGGGTTCAATCTAGACTGGTAGCTCAGGGGTCCTCATTCGAAACAAGGATAGACTGGTAGCTTAGGGTTTCTCCCAGTTTGAGGGCTTAGATTTTGCGAAGACCTTTGCCCTTGTGACTAGGCTAGAGGCCATTAGAATTCTGCTTGCCTTTACAGCGTCTAAGGGCTTCAAGTTGTACCAGATGGATGTCAAGAGTGCCTTCTTCAATGGGTATATTGAGGAAGGGGTCTATGTTAGATAGCCTCTAGGTTTCGAAAACTCTAATACCCGAACCATGTCTTCAAACTTTCCAAAGCCTTGTATGGACTTAAGCGCCCCAAGAGCTTAGTATGAGAGGTTTAAGTCCTATTTGTTGAGTCATAGGTTTGATATAGGTAAGATATACAAGACCTTATTCATTCTTAGACATGGCAATTACTTGCTACTCATCCAGATTTATGTGGATGACATTATCTTTGGTGGCTCCTCTTGTGCTCTTATTTCCTAGTTTTCTGATGTCATGAGCACAGAGTTTGAGTTGGGCATGATGGGTGAGTTGAGCTTCTTTCCCGGCTTCTAGATCAAGCAGACTCGGGAGGATACCTTCTTGCATCAAGGCAGGTATACTCGAGATCTCCTGAGACGCTTAGACATGAGTGATGGCAAGTCGGTGTCAAATTCGATGGTGACCTCGACTTCACTTGATCCTGATGAAGATGGCGAACCTGTAGATCAAAAGTCGTACCTCATCATGATTGGTTCCCTCATGTACCTCACTGCTTCAAGGTTGGATATACACTTTGATGTGTGTCTGTGTGCTCGATTTCGGGCTCCTCCTCGTGCCTCTCACCGTCAGGCAGTGAAGCACATCTTCAAGTACCTTTAAGCTACTTTAGACTATGGTATCTGGTATTTTCTGCTTCCTATCTTTCCCTTAGAGCCTTCTCCAATGCATACTTTGCTGGCTGTTGGATAGATAGGAAGAGCACTTCTGGTACATGTCAATTCATTAGTATTTCTCTTGTCTCTTGGTCTTATAGAAAGCATTCCAATGTTACACTGTCCACCGTAAAGGCCGAGTATGTTGTAGTTGCTAGTTGCTTTAGTCATATGCTTTGGATGGTTTCGACCTTGCGGGACTTTGAGTTAGTCATAGATAGTATGTATCTTTTCTATGATAACATTTCACTTTGAGTTTTGGATGACCAGGATCACTTCCTTAAGGTTCTTACTTGGAATGGTCGCGTAAAGCTTGAGATCTAGCATATGGCTAAAGAAATTAAATTTTGTGAAAATGGTTGAAGCTTAGCTAAAACAAAAAATAAATTCAAAATTTGCCAAATGTGCTAATTTTGCTCAACTATAAGTAATATCAAGTGCTTGAATAAAATATTTCATTTTTAAACTTGTAGCACTCTAAATTGACTCAATGGTAGCTTCTTGGTTCCATTTAGCATATTGACATAGCCTAGCTCATTTTTGGATACTCTTGGCGAAATTATGAACTTGAGCACCTAGACATGTTAAGAATCCATTTAATTTCAGATAATTGCTTATGTGGCTTTAGCTTGGCTATGTATGTTTTGTCATGATTTAGGTAGCATTTTTACTTTTTATGATTTGGTGTAATACTTAGAAAGTTATTTTGGATAATCTTGATAGCTCCTAAATACTAGAAATGAATAAATTGCAGTCACTTCAATTTATTCATGTTCTACTTTCTTCCATACATCTTGATGATTCCATTGTCAAAGGGGGAGAAAGATCGGTAAAAATGCACATCTAGAGCATGATTTAAAGTTTTTGTGCATATTTTTGCTAAGTTGAAGCTTTTGATTTCCTCTCACTATTATCAAGGTCAAACAGAACAATTGTTCTTTTATATAGACTTAGAGTGAGGTTTCCCGACACATTTGATGAATATGTAGTTTTTGAGCAAAATTGTCATTTTCAGTAACTTCGATCCATTTCTGTTTCAAATGGTCATCGTGAATTCTTTGAAATCTTCTTTTGACCATTTGGAGCTCCCATTGCAAAATTCTCATTTCTTTTCTAAAACCATCTCCAATTTGCATTTTTAAGTATTGCCAATAGGTTCATCAAGGGGGAGATTGAAGGACCATGTGAGAAGGTGAAGGAAAATATTGTGATGAACAATTGTAAGATTTTTATTGTGGTTAAGTGCTTTTGCAAAGATCTCTTTCTAATTGGGCAGTTTGCTTCGACCGCATAAGGTAATCAGAGGCTTGGACTACGTTTGGTAGTCAGCATTCCGATCGGTCTTGTGATAGGCTGTCCGAACGGCCCTGTGTTGGGCGATCCGAATAGCCTTGTGTTAGGCAGTCCAAAGGCCTAGTGTTGGGTGGTCCAATCGGCAGAACGACCATGGATGGTTGCAACTTCTGTACCTGGTCATTGCTCGGCGATCGATGGTTGTAGACTTTGCGATCAGTAATCATATACTTTGCGATCGGTAGTCGTAGACTTTGCGATAGATAGTCGTAGGCCTTGCAATCGGTTGCCGAAGGCCTCACGCTCGGTACTCGTAGGCTTTGAGTATTTCAATTCTTGTATCCTTCAAAGTACCTCGAATGCTTGTGTCTGACCGGTTGGGATCAATGGTCGGATCACTCGAGGGCTAGTAGTCGGACCAGCTATGGATCGACCAAATAGTGGGTTTTCGACCAGGGTCTGATCCTTGATGTTTTTGAGTCGTGAGTTGTGTTCGATTGATCTAGATTGTTGCATGTGTGCACAGGGATTATTGTTTGGCCCTAAACTTAGGATCAATGGTTTGGTTGTATATATTTTGCATTTTGATGACTTTGTGTATTATGCGGTGTTACGTGATAGTTTGCTTATTTGTGTTGGTTGTAGGACTACGGAGCTTGGTCGTGGCGAGGCATTGGAGGACCGGGACTAGACAAAGGGTGGTGCTGAGGTCCAGAATGGTCAAGGAGACGATGAAGATGACAGAGGTTATGCAGAGTGGTTGCAAGCCGGAACGACGACGAACTGGAGCAGGAGCAGGAGCTGCCGGTGATGAACATGATGGGCAATGATAAGGTGGACTAGGACTAGGCTCAAGGAGAAGCCGAGGTCCTGTGCAGTCAAGGAAGTTGGGTACACATCATACGCAAAGGGAAGCTTGTGGAAACTGGTAGAGTGGCATTATGGTAAATTGCACGATACCAGAAAAATGGCGGTGTGTGAAACTGCAACATTGGCCTAACTGGTTTAGGTCTTGTATATGAGAAAGTAAAACCGGTGTGTGTGTGTGGGGGGGGGGGATTAACGGGCTTCCCCCATTGTGATAGTTGATTGGATCCATTAAGGGTTAGGTGGCTGGTTGCTTATCTATAAAAGGGGTTAGTATGGAGATAAAATGGGGATTCCATCCAACCCATCTCTCGTGTGCTTTCTTGTTAGATTTAGGGTTTTGAGAGTGAGTACCTTATGTACTATTTGTCCTCCAAGGTGAAGTGAATGTAAAACCTACATTCTCAAGTAAGAATACATCAATCTTTGTGTAACTCTTGAGTTTCTCTTGTTCTTGATTGTTGTGCTTGATTTTTGATTGGTTTTGATATCTCTTCTTTTTTTTGTGATCTTTTTGTGTCAAGGACGTGTAAGATATGGAAGTAATCCTTGTGAATACATCTCCACATATCCACGCACTTTGATAGTAAGATTAGAGGAAAACCCGATTTCTGCCTATTCTTGGCCTCATTAAGTGATTTCTGTTTCAAAGGGTTTTGGATCATTTTCTTCAGTGTTTCTAGCCTACTGTGATATGTGGGAATACTTCTAGAGCCATATTGGCCATCACCTACCCACGAGCAGGTTGTATTCACCGATCGGGGTTTTGGCTCTGTTTTGACGCTCTTTTCATTCAATTGCAAAAAAGTTGGAACTTTGGGAATTATTCTGTCAATCATCGAATAGAATAAGTTCATGTCACTTTAAGCAATTCATGTTTGAAGTTTCACGGCTTTCGAATCAATCAATCAAAAGTTATGTAAATTTGGGATCTTGCGGTCGTGCTGAAAACCTTGTTCCTTTTGACTTTGGTGTAGAAACGACAGTCGCTAGTTTCACAGCGGTAGTACCACACCTATTAGGCATCGACCATTTTGGTTTTGAACCACTCACCGGTCGCTGATCACATCGGTCGGGTTTCAACTTACGTCGAACACTCGGGTTTGCGACCACACTCAGGTTATCGACCACGTCAGTTTTAGACCGCTCATTAGTCTTCGACCACATTGATTTTTGACCACTCCTTGGTTATCGATCACGTTAGTTTTCGACCACTCACTGGTCTTCAACCACGTTGGCTTTCGACCAGAGGTGGAAACGGATCGGATACGGTCGAATAGTATCAAATACGAATACGAATCCATATTTTTAAAACGAATTTGAATACGAATTCGAATATTCTCAAATATGAATACGAATATTCTCGAATACGAATACGGATATTTTCGAATACGGATTTTCTCGGATACGAATATCGGATAAAGCAGTTCCTAGCGATTTTGCCGATTTTCACCGGTTTTTGACCGGTTACCGGTTTTAAACCACCTAAATTCAAATTTTGAATCACAAAATTTGTACGAATTTTTCATTAATTCTAGAAACGGATCGGATATGAATCGAATAGTCCCGAATACGGATACGAATATTCTCGAATACGAATGCGAATACGAATACTCTCAAATACGGATACGAATATTCTCGAATACGAATACGAATATTTTCGAATACGAATTTCTGCTTACCATATTTATGTTTTCTCGGATACGAATATCGGATAAAACGAATTATCCGTTACCGCTTTCCACCCCTACTTTCGACCACTCTGGTCTTGTTTCGACTTGATTCGACTATATTGGTTTTCAACTATTCATTGGTCGTCGACCATACAAGTCGTGTTTCGACCACTCAGGTTTTAGACTCTCACTGGTCATCGACCACCCTCTATTGTCTATCCGGTCCTACAGTATTTCCTTCACATGAATAATGAGAAAAATCGGTTGGGAACAAAACAATTAATGTAATAAGTTCAAACTTCACATGGACCTAATTAATTATTGTTTCTGATTGAATTATATGCAATTACAGGAGCATGAGTAATCACCATTAATTTAAGGTTCATAAGCTAATTAATAGTATGAAAAAGAAATAAGAGAGAAAACAAATGCGTCAATGATACTTAACTGTGACCAAATTTGTCCACTGTCGAAGTATTCGGAGGCGTCATAATGAAATTAAGTACCTAACAAATTCGACAAGAGGCCAAGAATCACTCCCATTTGCTGTTTGTTCATTCGTGGAGTCCATTTATGATATTTACTAATTTACTATTGGTTATCGAAATGAGAAAACAGTGCCATGGCGAATGTAGCATTTTAAAGAAAATTTTATCACTAACCCCAGCCTATGTACTAAAAATGAAAAGCACCTATATATGCATGGCACCTACTTGTTGATTGCCAAGGAATCAAAGCCACTTTTAGCACTGTTTCGCACCGTATTTACAAAAATAGCAGTATGATGGCAATATTGACAAAAATGTCATTTTTGTCGCCCGACGGCCGGGCGGCAGCGGCTGCAAGGCGGCGGCGCCGCCACTCTCGGTGGGGCGGCAGTGACTTGTCACCAGTGAGGAGGAGGCGGTGTGGTAGGTAGCCTGTCACCTAGTGAGCTTCCTGCCGCCCGACAGCTGGGCGGCAGGTAATTAGGCCGGCTGATTAGCTGGCCTAATTACCTGTCGAATTTTTTTTCCGTTTAGTGATTGTTTGAATTTTTAAATATAAAAAATGAGCTCAAACAATTACAAAAATTTATGTACGGCCTCCCGACCAATGTTCCTCGCAGTGCAATTTTTGGGGAATTTTATCCATGACGAATATTGCTCAAACATTCGTAAAATTTTGATATTTTATGAGTTTTTACATGTAGCAAACGAGCCCTAAAAATTATGAAATTTATGTGAAGTGTCCCGATATAGTAATAGTTGTTATGTAATGTTTTTGAAATTTTATACAGTCTAAACTAGTTATGTTTGTTCCGATTAACTTAACCATGAATTTAATTAAAAAATTCCCATGGTTAAGTTAATCTGAACAAACGTGACTAACTCGGAGGCTTAACATAAAATTTCATAATTTTTGGAGCTAATTTGTTTTATGTAAAAACTCGTAAAATAATCAAAATTTTATGAATTCTATAGCAACATTCGTCATGGTTGAAATTCCCCAAAAATTGCGCTGCAAGGAACGTTATGTTGGGATACCATACATAAATTTTCGTTATTTTTTGAACTAATTTCGTATATTTAAAAATTCAAACAAACACTAAATAGAAAAGGAGGTAATTAGGCTGGCTAATTACGCGGCGTAATTGCCTGCTGCCCAGCCCACAGGCGGCAGGTAATTAGGTCGAGTAATTAGCCAGCCTAATTACCTGCGTAATTATGTGCTTTTCTATTTAGTGTTTGTTTGAATTTTCAAATATATCAAATGAGCTCAAAAATTACAAATATTTATGTACAACATCCTAACAAAATGCTCCCCGTAGTATAATTTTTGGGGAGTTTTATCCATGGTGAATGTTGCTCAAAAATTTAAATAATTTTGATAATTTTATGAGTTTTTACATATAACAAACGAGTTCTAAAAATTACGAAATTTTATGTAAAGCCTCCCGATGCAGTTGTAGTTATTATGTAATTTTTGGAAATTTTATACTGTCCAAATTAGACATGTTTGTTTGGATTAATTTAACTATGGGAATATTGTTTCGTTAAATTCTTGGTTAAGTTAATCTAAACAAACGTGGCTAATTCGGACCACATAAAATTCTATGCAAATTATATAATAACTATTACTATATGAAAACACTTCACAAAAAGTTTTGTAATTTTTAGAGCTTGGTTACTATATGTAAAAATTCATAAAATTATCAAACTTTTATAAATATTTGAGCAATATTTGCCATGGATAAAATTACCCAAAAATTACATTGTGAAGAACGTTTTGTTGGAATGTTCTGCATAAATTTTTGTAATTTTTGAGGTTGTTTGATATATTTAAAAATTTAAACAAACACTAAACAGAAAAAATTAGGCAGGTAATTAGGCCGGCTAATTAGCCGGCCTAATTACCTGCCGCCTTGGGGGCTATCGGCAGGCTGCCTGGTGGCGCCTGCCATGATATTTTTGTCAATACATTCTGCATACTGCTATTTTATAAATACGGTACGAAACAGTGCTAAAATTGGCTTTGATTCATTGCCAAGAGACTGTCATGTACTTATGTATACTTTCAGTCCAGACGTCAGATAATGTTTTGCTTTCACCACATGATTATCATATCCTTTTAATGTACTACATTGGAGCAGACTTTATCTAATATATACACAGTGGTTGGAACTACATTCTGGTGCTGCGGTGCATGCCATTGATCCACCTATTAAACTAAGTAATAGCCTAATGTACCAACCTATTCGAAGATAACACCTATTATGCTCCATAACAGTACGAGTCCAACGATCATCTAACGACCTGCTATTAAAAAAATGAGCGGCTATTTTCTCAAAAAATAAAAAGTATTACACAATCAGAAGAATACGTTGTATTTTGTGATGGTACGTATATATAATTTAGTTAATTCATCTCCCCGCATTTAAAAATTTGTACACGTGGTCCTGTATCATGAAGAATTATTCGGTAAGGTCCCTACAACATAGCAAATTAGGTCCTGCTTCCAATGTGTCATTTAAGTATTTTAAACTTATGCACTTAAGTCCTTGTACATTGATAAAATTTCCATGTTAGTTCTCACAACAATTTGTATAATTGTACTTATCAATGTAATATTACCTCGGAATTTGATGGTTTTTTAGATTTATTGATATTGGAAGTGATTGCACTATATATGTCACTATATATTCATCTGTCCTGTGGGAGGGAATTAGCAAGTAATTACCGCGGTTTCGTTGTTCTCAATGCACAGGCGACTAGTTACGGTAGAGAGTCAGAGACTTTGTAAGTAGAGGGGTCTAGAATAACTATTTCTAAAGGTACAGTGATTTATATGGAAGGTTTGAAGTTATTGTAGGATTGTATGGCATAATCAGAAAGAGTACATGATTATCTCCGCTTTTTGGAACCTAAAACCAAAACTAAAAGCGGAAGAAAAACAATATAAATTACCAGATGTAGATTACCACCGCAAGACGCTAGTTCGTTCGCTCGTGCTCGATGAATGCTTCGATCGTCTGACCTCTCCCTTCAATCGCTTGCTACGACCGCTTGCTACAACCGCCAGCACACGTAGTTGTAATCTCGCACCGCTCGAAGACTTCAGCCGCTCGAACGCTTCGATTGCTCGAACGAGTACACGCCGGAGACAGAAGAAAAACGATGCTCAGAAAACACGTTACCGATGCTAGCAAACATTTCTTGAAATATATCTGATTTATTATTTCTGTATCATGGATGTGGTTACAAAGTGCCCTCACGGCACCTCTAAAAGCTCTCTCGACGAAAGCCTTCTAAAAACCCACATGGCCACATGTTAGCCCTTAGCCTCTCCCTGCTTTCATAGACTAATATCTAACCCGTGTCCACCTCAAACACAAACAAAGAACTCTATCATTTTTCTTAAATTAGGAACCCGAAACCCTTCCTAACACGAAATTTACCATATCTCTAAACATTCCCATTATGGACTCCTTCCATAACGTCTCCAATCTCATCACGTGACGAACCCTCTAGGACTCACCACTTGTATCTCCATCATGCATCACCAACATCACCAAGCACCAGTCAGTCATCCCACTGGTCTAACATAAGTACTCGAAGTACTCGAAGATCACAAGAAATGAATCACTCGTACCGACAATAAAGTCAACGAGTACCGACCGTGAATCCTACGCAACCGATCATAAAGCCTTCGATAACCGATCACGTGGTCGATGACAACAGACCAAAAAATTAAAGACAATGACCGTAGACCACGAAGTGTATGAGTATGACAACAGTATGTGAAGTTTACAACCATCGACCGCCAAGTCTAGACTATCGATCACAAAGTCTACGACCATCGACGGCAAAGTCTACGACTATCGATCACAAAGTCTACGACCATCGACGGCAAAGTCTACGACTATCAATCAGAAAGTCTACGACCATGAAAAATTATTGTAGCTATGACTATGAAAAAAATACTGTAGCTATGGCCACGAAAAAGTAATGTAGCTACGATTACCTTTAGTGGTTGTTCTGTTGTAGTCAAAGTCGAACAGGGTCAAAGCCGGACGTGGTCGAAGTCAGTCGTGGTTGGAATGTCGTAGTCAACTTGTTGTGGTCGAAGCCATGCATAGTTGAAAGTAGACGTGTTCGTTCTTCTATAGTTGTGATGCGGTGCTCGTACTATCGTTGTTGAAAGCTGTAGTGGTAAAAGTTCGTTGTGGTCGAGGTTGAAGTGGTCGTAAAGCCGTTCTCTACAATAGTACTCCTCTGAGTACCAGCTGAATCGCTATTCAGCTTCGAGTATTGTTCATTCGATCGTACAGTTTTTACTAGATCACTATAGCTTCGGCCGTACAAAAAATCATGTAGCTTTAACCGGTCCATGCTCTAAATCTTTGATCACACCACTCGAAGGCTGTCTGATCTTCCGGTGGTACTCGAACGCCATTCAATCCTCCTAGACCACTCGAACACCATCCGATCCTCCGGTGGCACTCGAACATTGTCCGATCCTCTTTTGCTTACACGAAAACCATCTGATGCTACTCAGACCCGATCGAACTGGTCCGAAACTACACGAAGCAGACCAAAACCGCTTGAAGCAAATCAAAACTACTCGAAACCGACTGAAACCACTCGGAGCTGACTGAAACCACTCGGAGCAACAAAACCCACTCAAAGTCAACCAAAACCACTCGAAGGAGGCTAAAACCACTCGGAGCAACCACAACCACTAGGTGCCTACTGAGTGTTTGCTAACGAGAAATTTCTATGGTCGGCGTAGCAACTCGGTGAAGGTGCTGAATTATTGATTAGCAGCCCCTTTGGAAAATCGAGATCTATTTCAATTACTCAGCATGAGAAATGAGGTCTAAATTTCTCGTACGATTATTCAGCATGAGAAATGAGGTCATTTTCAGGAACACTGTTCTTCAAAGAAAGTAAGTCATTTTCAGGAACACTGTTCTTCAAAGAAAGTAATTGCACTTGATCGTTGCCACGCTCTCCTGTAGGTCCTATGCACAGTAGGCACCCATCACCTCGAGATAGCCCAGTCCCGGACGCAATGCAGACCAAAAACAAACCAATTAGGCCTAAAAATAGAGCGCACTTGCGTAACCGTCTTTGATGTAACGCCGATGCATGCAACGCCCAATCATTCTCCTCCTCCTCCGCGGTGACGCAACAAAGCAGTGGCCGTATAGAGGCAAAAAGAATTAACCACACCTCAAGAAAAAGGGTCATATATACACAATCATCACATATTCCCCGCGTTAAAATCGCTATCATACAGATGGATTATAGATTTTTACTGTCTCGATTTTACACCGCTTTGGATCGACCAAGCATGGGGCTAATTCTTCGTGTTCATACCGCAGCGCAGAAACTGGTAGCAAGTGCAAGGAGATCATCTCTTGGTGGTTACTAGCTTTTTTTTTCTTCTTTTGAGATGTGTGGGACATCACATGTCGTACAGGGCCAGCAGGAAGAAGAAGAGGAGGGGAGGAGGAGGAGGATGCTTGCACGCAACAGCACATAGATTAAGTTTGGAATGTGGCGATGCAACTGGTTAATTGAATTGGGCGTTGTTGTGGTTGGAACCCACTAATTAAAGTGGTTGGTTAGCTAGGCCGTAATGACGATCAGATGTGGTATCGATCTAGCTTTGCCTTTTCGCCTCCTGCACAGCACAAAGTCGTCGTGTATTGTGCTAATCGTCATCATGTCTGGTGATTAGTAGCTATAATCTCGATGCTTTAGCTAGTTTGGGATTATAATTCATTCATTCATTCACTCGAGAGGAAAAAGCTTTCTTCTTTTTTTTTCTTTTTTGAAGGTTGTCTTCTATTTTGTGCAATTTGATCTATTCAATTTTGCTATTCAATTTTGTGCGAAACTTGTGCTATTCAATTTTGTGCAACCAAACCCCAGTATAGACTAACTTTGCTAACGGCCAGCGCAATAGGTGGGCCCAAATCAACTGAATTGTGATAGAAGGATCTGATTGCAAAGAATAAAACAGTACATAATGTGCAAATTTTCCTTCTTTAATTAAAAAACATTTGTTCATTGTTGTGCTCGTCATGCTTGTGCACAAGAGAGCGCTAGTGTTTGGCTCGGTATGTGCCCGAGTTTTCTTGTTGACAGCTGCGAGAGCTGATTGTAACTTGAATGTTCTTGAGTAATGAAAACTCTCGACATCCCCTAAAAAAATTAAAAACATATGCCACAAGGGTGCCCCGAATTAGATCTCTAACTGGATCTCTAATGCGAATGAGATCAAAGTTACAAGTGGTTATATATTTACTTTAGCTGGTGCTACAGTTTCATAGAAGTCTTGCAAACAGACTATATTGACGAGGTCAACCATGTAAACATAACTTGTAGCACTTGACACAGCCACAGTTGAGGTTGAATAACTGAGAAAGTTTCTATTGAACTTACCATTGGTTAAGAAATCAATACCTGCAATCCTGATGTACTGTGATAATCAAACAGTGTTGGCCAAAGTCACAAGTACAAAGGATAATATGAAGTCCTCTAGACATGTGAAGCATAGGCTTAAATCTGTCAGAAAACTAAGAAATTCTGGAGTAATTGCTGTGAACTATATTCACACTGAGAAAAATCTAGCAACCCTTTTACAAAGGGGTTAGCACGGAAAGCGATTTCCGTTACATCTATGGATATGGGAATGAGGCCCATTTAAGTTGCATCACAATGGTAACACATACCTTCTTGATCGGAGATCCCGTGACTTCGATAATGGAAAAAACAAACTGATGTTGTAACAAGAGAGTATATATTTAGTATACCCATCTCCTAATAAACAAAATACTCTCGACTGTATGAAAGGTTGGCACAAAGCCTTAATGTATTATGTTATCCAAATAAGAAAAATGTATTAGCCTACATGATACCTAGAAAAAATACACCTACTTGAGCTTAACTATGTGGTCGCAGTTCACGAGAATGGAGCATTCTCTAGAAATTTCATGAGTAGATAAGAGAGCATGACCATATAACACTCCATTTTAAGCGTGGTTCATTGGCAGCCTAGTACTAGTTGAGATTTCAAGTGAAATCTGATCACGAAAAGCTATGAATTGTATATTAACAGTACTTCAGCACAATATCTTTGACATTTTTTTTACTTCTTGCTTTGAAATTAGTGGGGATTGTTAGAAATTGGCCCATGTGAGCAAGGCTCATTTCTTTAATTCCAAAGAATGCATGGATTAGTACCATATTGCTAATGCAAGGTGGATGAAACCAATTTATAAGGTGGAGCCCTTGCCACTCCTTCAATCATGTGACACATGGATGTGGATGGCACGAGGAGGGCTATGGCTAATCACACGCACGCACGCGCGTGCACGTATTCGCGCATTTTCGCGTGAAAATCGCGTAACTTGCGCGTCACGGCATAGCGTGGCACTTGGCAGACCAAGTCCACCTTATTTTTGCTAAATTGTGCATCATATCTCACATTTTTAACTAGTCATAATACTGCTTAAATACCATAATGTGATTTGATAAAGCAGTTACAAGTGAATTTACACCGCTTAATTTGTGATTTGATGAGTTAACTACCAGTGAATTATTCTGTTTAAACACAACAGTTACTAATGAATAACTGCAACGCCCTTAAAAGGGTCTGGAGACGTCCATGAAAGAATAGAGAGTTTTTCCACCTTTATTCTTCCTCTACTTTCTGCTCTACGAGCTTGTGCTGTTGTGCTGTGCCGTCTGGACCTCGCCTACCTTTCTTTCTGGCGTGCACCTGGAAGGAGGGAGAGCGGCTATCTCCGAACTGTTGTTGCAGAGAGTACCTGCACGGGGCAGCAATAAGGTTTCTGGGCAACGCACATCTGCGCGACCGCTCACTTCACTGCGTCATCTACGTTCTGCACTACATCAAGCATGTACTACTTCCTGTTCTTTAACAAACCCAATTGTAAGTCGTTCGCACGTTCGTTCGACTATGTTAATATAATTTACTTGTGTATTTTCTGAAGTATAATGGGTAGCCTGCTGTTAGTTGCGAGTTTTACATCACTAGTTTATTATTTCTATCTCCTAGTAAAACTTGGAATTAAAATATTACCTAAATTTACAACACTAACTTTTCTAACGGCCAGCGCAATAGGTGGGCCCAAATCAACTGAATTGTGATAGGAGGATCTGATTGCAAAGAATAAAACAGTACATAATGTGCAAATTTTCCTTCTTTAATTAAAAAACATTTGTTCATTGTTGTGCTCGTCATGCTTGTACACAAGAGAGCGCTAGTGTTTGGCTCGGTATGTGCCCGAGTGTTCTTGCTGACAGCTGCGAGAGCTGATTGTAACTTGAATGTTCTTGAGTGATGAAAACTCTCGACATCCCCTAAAAAAAATTAAAAACATATGCCACAAGGGTGCCCCGAATTAACAGGGGGCGGCCAGACCCTATGTACTATTACCACCCTAGCACCGGCATTCATCCGTCGCTACGACACGTTTGTGTTTATATGGCGTCTATATACGCCTTAGAATCCCAAGAAACGCTCCCCAATATTGTTTTTCTGGGGCACTTCTTGATATCAAGAAAAATGGCGCTAGGGAAAGCAATCCCAAGCAACCCCCTGTGTTTACAAATCCAGGATGTGTTATGGTACATGGGGCAAAAGATAACTCAATTTATATTTAATACATTTGTCTCGTGTTAATTTTGTCTATGGGCACCCTCTAAATTCTCTTGGCCTGCCTATTTTGCCGCTGTGTGTTGGCGTGCCAAATTATTGTAGAATTTCTCTGATCTAGCAGCATGGTGCCTTGGTGTCACTCGTACTAAATAGTGGAAGACACCGCACAAACTCGTCGATTTGTCGGTAAACTGTCTCATGCAAGGTACAGAGGCATTTTCTTTACGGTTTTTAAAAATAATTTTTAATTTTTATTATAGTGTCTAACTTTTAAATGGAGTATTTTTTTAAGATGAGATCTACAAGTTAATTGTAGTACACGTTAAAAGCCTAACATCTGTGTCAACTAAAATCACAAACGAGTATCTCTCTCCGTAATATCTGTCGCAAACAGCTAAAATTCAAAAATTTTAACTAAAAACTATAAGTCACAGTAAAAAAGAACTCCCACAGTTGCAACTTGCGACTTGAAGCTAGCTACGTACGTAGCAGCGAGCATGGTTCAAAAAGTCGGCGGATTTTCGAAAATGTCAGTCCTATCGCATCCGCCGTTGGTTATAATACCAACCAAAATGTACCGGTGGTTTTTTTTTACAAATAAAGTTCAACTACATGCCAAAATATATCAAATTTTAACTTCTTTTTCATCTTTATTTCATGTACACGAGAATATCTAGTTCATACATACAATATTCTATTGTTATTTTTTAAAATTTTGACATTTTTGTCCTCCCCTAAAAAAATGAAACCGGTTTTCAAACCCCTGGCAGTGAATGGTGGCAGTATGTTTTACAATCGTAATTCTATCGTGGGCCTTCGATCCAATACTGTCAAACGTTAAAAGATCGATGGATCCTGCCTACGATCCCGACGCTGGAAACTATGTATGGGTACTATCAACATGTGATTGTGAAGAACCATGTGTCAAAGGTATAGGATAATGTTCTGATAAATCATTACTATTTTTATATTGTTGGAATTTGAATTTTGCAAAGTTTACATTTTCTCAGGTTTGTTGTTAGACAAACTGGTCTGACCGTTGACTTGTTACCAGTCAAACTTCAGTGTGTTGCCGATCAGACCATGCCAGGCCGTCGGCCAATATGACTGGTGTTTTATTGCTAGTTACAATTTTCCAAAATAGGTTGTTCGCACTGTGTTCAATCTGTCCGACTGACCTCTGGTTAGCGGTCAGATCGGCCCTGAAGTTTGGTTATGAGATTTTGGAGAATTAAATTTTGGATGATTTAAATTATGATTGGTCAGTGCATTTATGTTGTATGAAGCATGTTACTTGTGCCCAGAAATAATTTATTTGTTTTTAGATGCGTAGGGAAGTTTTGGAGTCAACCATGGTGAATAGCGAGAATCGAGGCTATACTCATGGAGACGCCAAGGTCCAGAACGGTTAAAGATACTAAGTGAGATGGTTGAGCTCAAGCATGGCACGAGAATTGCGAAAAATGTTGAAGGAAAGGTTCAAATGGCGGGTTGCATTAAGTAGTTTTGTCCAAGTGAGACGTAGTCTAGTGGAATTGGAACGGGAGAGACTTGTTGATGTATGATAAGCCATTGGTGCACCTATATGTGGTGAGTATGGTGATTGCTTACATAGAAATACAATGATTGCTTGCAATGGAAGATGAATATTGAGTCAAACTAAGGATATTTTGGTAATTTGCTAAATACAAGCCAACGATATTTTGGTACTTTGCTAAATACTAAAAAAATGAGTTGGATCAAATCTATAGTGCTTGAGCGGCTTTTGGGAAAGCAGTTTAGATCAAGAAGATGCTGAGAAGATCAAGTGAATCAAAATCTAAAACTTAGATGATTCGGGCCCATGTGCTTTAAAAACGTGCATGAGTTTAGTATGTGAGTAAAGCCATATTGTGTGAGGTTAATCGGTTCCCTAAATAAGCTAGTAGATAAAAATCCATTAGGATTACGTGTGGGTTGGTTGCTTCATCTATTTAATAGGGAGCTGTCAGACTGTTTATTGGCCTGGTCATACTGGTCACTGGTTAGACCGCTTGGTTGTCACTGATCAAACCACTAGGGCACCACTGGTCAGACCGTAAGAGAGCTGCCAATCGTACCGTTGTTGTGCCACCAGTCAGACCGCAACCTTGAGGACAATCAAACCGCTCTGGTGCAGAACTTAGCTCTTTGGTTTTTGTGTTTGTTGCCTTGCTCTTGGCTTTCGATTCTGATATATATAGTTCTGTAACTATTAGAGTGAAGAGTTTGAGAAAACTTAGAAAAATTTATAAGACACCATTCACTCACTCTGTTATCATTGGTGTCCTACATATTGCATAAAACCATCTCTGTTGAAGATAGGAGAGGGATGGAGACCTGTCGGAAATGCCAGGTAGTAAATGAATTGGACTCATGACCAGTGAAATCAGCTAATTTAGCCCACACATCAAGTGACAATTCAGGTTGGTTTCAACAGGAGGGAGGCATAACTACTGTACTCATTGTCAATCCTAAGCACCTAATTAATAGAGCCATTTTGAAGTATACTATGCGATTTGCCTCTCGTTGAACATGATCTAACTGTACTGTGATATAATTAAGCTACTAGTCACTATCAATTAGAATCGTGCTATAGAAGATAGTTACTCTGATCTATTGTTTTCTAATATTTTCTAATGTGTGTATCTCGAGAAGAAACACTACGCTGGTTCACGGGCCGGCATCAAATTGTTTGTGCAAGTTGACAAAAAGGAAATATGAACAAACAAGAAGATTTTGTGAAGTTGATGGGTTGACGGCACGAGGGGTAAGCAGAAGGTTCCTTACCAGTTGCAGTTGCAGGTTGGTCCGAACTGTGGCATGTGTGGGGCACAAGCACGAACACAAGAAACGCTGGTGAGTCCACATGTTAAATACTCCCTTGCTTCCTTTTAGCTTCGGCCTTCAGCGTCCTTTATCTAAACATTTGATTTTTGGATTTCGAGACAATGTTTACTTGTAGTTTGTACGGTACATTTGTTTTCTGAGAGGAAAGTTTATAGGGTGCATGAATGCCGGATTTTCGGTGATTATGTTTCCTCTGACGTGGCCCATTAGAGACCCCATGGACCTCGCTCCATGCATCGCCCGATCTCCAAACTATTAATACTAGCCTCGTAGGAGGCGCGGCGGCACGCCGCGCCAGCCACCGTACGCACTAAAATAAAAGATGCGGTAATTCGCGAGGAGTTTTTCAAAAAAATCGGGGGCAAAAACGCATTTCCGAAGAAGACGGAGGGGCTTTTCGAAAGATCCGAGGACCATGACGTAAAAAGCGGGGACCAGCGCGATCTCCGAAAACTCGGGGCCATCCCGCAAAGCGGAGGGCCAAAAAATTTCAAGGGCCTAAAAATTCCAGGACTGTTTGCGAACGGAGGACTGTATGCAATTCGAAAAAACCGAAGGAACCGCCTCCCGCAGCATCGAAATCCCATACCGTGTGTGTGCTGTGGGTGTGTGTGACGAACAGGCGAGAATCCCCGCTATCTTCTGTTAAGATTATCACTTAGCCATGTTCAAAAGTACTATGATTTTTTATTTTTGATTGATTGTGAGAGAGATTAAAGGGCTAACGGACACTCTCGTTGAGAATCCATTCTGTTTAAAGTGGTTCTTTCCATGATTCCTATAAATAACTTATAAAAACCATTTAAAAAACTACTTAATTCAAAATCCAACTTTTAAAAGCTAAAAATAAAAGCTATTTAGAACCGAGGCTTATCAATTGGCTATTTGTACAGTTTGCTGCGGAACCGCGGAGACGTCGACGTATCGCGCTTCTCCGTATCACGGCCTGTGTTAGGACGATCGATCACGCCTTTTTGGGCCGAGCGGACGTTGCACAGTTGTACGGATGGGTGTTGAATCAACGGTTACTTTTGGGCTAGGCCCAGAAACTGCTTTCCGTCGCTAATTTTCTATTCCATTATCTCAATCTCCTTTAGGAAGAACTAATGCTTTTTCGAAAAACAATAGTATAGATAACAAAAGAGTGAGTCCTATGTTTAGATTTATCATTAATCATCAAAACTAAATTTACGAAGCTTGAACTTAGATCCAATAAGGAGCACTAGGCCTCCCGAGGTCAAGGAGACTAAAGGGAATGTGTAATGCCCTAGGTCCGTATCCACTTAGGCCTAACTTCATTTTAAATAGACTATGTGGACGAAATAACCCAGTTGCATTCTCTATTAATCAACTCAAGCATAATGGTTAACCGATGGTTATTGCTCATGGACACCTTGTGCAACAACCCAAATTTTACTGATTTTAAAAACCAAATTTAAAATTAACTCCACAAAATTTTCCTATATTTTATGGTATTTTATTGGATTTTTAGAAGTTTATACCGCTTTAATATATTTATCTCCCTGTTAGAAATCCTTTCTGAAAATTCCTGGAAATAAAAAACAAATCTAGAAACCCTTCGTGGGCCGGCTCTTCTCCTCGGCCCTTTTCCTCCGTGTCCTGCGGCCACATGGGCCTCGACCCACATTCCACAGGGATAGCCTGCCCCCAGCGACGGCCCAAGACACGTCGGCCAGCCTCTTGCGGCCCACGCTGAAGAAGCCCACGCCGATGCCCTCCCTGCCCAGTGAGTGCGTGCCCACGTCGCGCCAAGCCGCGCCAGAGCGCGCCCGCTGCTCTGCCCCGCCGCATTCAAATGGCGCTCACCGCCTCGGCCTCGCCGCGTTCCCCACATCCATCGCTTCGTTGAGCTTGCCTCTATGCGCCTCTTCCGTGCACCAGCCTCTCCATCACCGTGCGCCCGCCCCACATCCCAGACCTCTCCTTGCCGCAGCACGCGCTCGCTTCACCGCGCCACCGCAAACCTTGACTGCGACAACTTCCGTGGCGCTGTTGATGCTGCCATGTGCTACTCCCTCCTCGACGCCTCGCCATTGCCTGCCAGCTCCTGCTTCACGCCGCACCCACACGCCGCGATCCCAGTCGTCCCGTGCCGCCGCTCCATCCTTGTCGCACGCCGCCCCGCCCAGATACCGCCTCCGCGCTGATATAAATAGCAGCTGTAGCGCAACAGCGTCGCCACACATTCCAGTACGCCCTCTAGTGGCTATTTTTGCCGTCGTCGACTCTGTCGCCGTCCCGGTCGACGGTAAACCATCACCGCACACTCGGACCGCGCCCAAAAATCAGCTAAATTCAAGCTCTACTCTACCTCGTAGTCCAAATTGGCCCTTCCTCTACCTCCCTCATGTCACTTTGAATAAAAATCCTCGACTCCCGCACCATGACTTCGTTGGCGTTGAGCCGGAGCTGCCTTCCCACGACCGTGCCACCGCTGCTCACGCTGTCACGTAGACTCTCCACCACACACCACCCTAGCCTAATATGAGACCACAAAAACACTCCCCTTCACTCCCTGAAGCTTCAAGTGTGCCCACCTCCAACGGAAACTCTCCGGAGCGCTGCCTCCATTGACGGCCACCGCCTCGAGCTTCTGTCCACCGTGGTCAGCCCTTACCATCAAATTTCCAGAAACTGATCGGCCCCGTAGGTACCTTGACCTCCGTAGATGGTGAAACCGTTGACCGTTTGCCCAAAACCAACCGCCGTCGCAAGAACCACCGTGGAGATGGATGACCTCGGTGAAACAAAGCCCATACCGGTCGGTTTCTATAAACAGTATACCGCCCGTTTTGCACTGTTGTAACATCCAAAATTTTCAGTTTTATTTTATTGGTTGAATTTAGTATTTCCAAGATTTTTTGTTTTCTTTTTCTTTAATGGGTTAAGAAAAGTTTTCTTTTGTTTATTTAAAAAGCCAAGTTATAGTTGAAAGTATTTTTCTAAGTTGTTCTTGGCCTGTAGTATTTATCTGAATTTTTCTGAAATTTTTTTATCTCCTTTTGATTTTTCTAAGCCTTTTTGATTTTTTTGGCTTTTTAAAATAAAAATTGAATTAAAATCCTCACAATATTGTGGGCCGAATTTCCCTCTCCCTTCTAGGCCGACCTGTTTTCTTCCCCCCTTTCCGGCCCATCCTGTTTCCACTCCCGGATTGCTTCCTTTTCCTTCTCCCTCCCTGCGCCCGAGCCAGTCATGCGATAATATCTGCATATCTCGCCAGAGCAAATCTAGTGCGTCAAATCAGGATCAAACGGTCTCTGAAGCCGTACCGTTGGTCCTTAGGCACATAACGGCAGATGATGTGGAATTGCCTTTGTTGTTCTCTCCATGCGAAGCACTCAACGGCCCCACCTGCCATCCTCCCGCTCAGACGTTTCCTCCAAACGAACACCACAAACACTCGAGACGGTTGAAGATACGGTTAAATTTAGCAACCCAAAGGCGCGACGGCCAACGAACTACGTACGTACCAAAGCCATCACGCGCGCGCGCGCACGTTCCAGCACACGACCCCGCAGACTCCTCTGATCTCCACCGCGCCGTGCTCTCCTCCTCCTCAAGGAGAAGCCAGGAAACGCTTGCCGCCGACCACCGCGCCGATGTGGTCGCCGTGGGTCCGCCGGAGCAAGGCCTCCGCGCGGCTCACGCAGTCGCCGTCCTTCTCCTCGTCCGTCACGTCGTCGGCCAAGGACCACCACGGCATCGGCTCCGTCCTCGACGACGCCGCGCCTGGGACCGGCGCCGGCGCCGCCGGAGGCGGTAGCGGCAGGAGCGTCCTGCACCGCGTGCGGTCGTCGTCCAAGCTGCGGACGTGCAAGTCGTTCGCGGCGGTCGAGGAGGCCGCGGCGGCGGCGGTGGCAGGTGAGCGGCGCGTGGTGCTCTACTTCACCTCCCTCCGGGCCGTGCGGCCCACCTTCGAGACTGCCGCGACGTGCGCGCCATCCTGCGCGGCCTCCGCGTCGCTGTCGACGAGCGGGACGTGTCCATGGACGCCGCCTACCTCGCCGAGCTCCGCGCGCTCATGCGCCGGGACCGGCCTGCGGTGCCGCAGCTCTTCGTCGGCGGCCGCCTCCTCGGGGACGCCGACGAGGTGCGCCTCCTGCACGAGAGCGGGAGCTCCAGCGAGTCGTGGCGGGGCGCCGCAGGCTGCCCCACGCCTTGCACGTCCTGCGGCGGCTCGCGCTTTGTGCCGTGCGGCGCGTGCGGTGGCAGCCACCGCCGGTTCAGCGAGAAGACCGGCGGCTTCCGCGTCTGCACGGCGTGCAACGAGAACGGCCTCGTCCGGTGCGCCGCGTGCTGCTCCGGCAGCTGACGAGCGACATCATGGAGGCGACCAAAGGATTGGAAATGGAGACGCTAGCTCCTGGATTATCCCAAGTTCACATTGCTTCATTCGATTCAACTGCGAGGATTGGTTCTTCAAAACCGTGCGATTTTGTACACAATGTTCATATTTGACAATGTTTCGACTTTCGACGTGATTGCAAAGCTTAGCTGACGTTCATGAATAGAAAGATCAATTAAAAGAAGGATAACTGCTGAATTGTCGCGTGTTTATTGTTCATCGATTTGGGTGAAATTATACTTGATAACATGCACAATACATGAATGAAATTAGCTGGATATATAGTTAACTTAGTCTTAATATATATTGTTGTGTCTTCTGTCTATTTAAGCAGTTTTTGTTTATGACTTGTTAAAGTTGATCCGAATTCGTATCGTGTCCGTATAGGATACTTCATCGTCTTATGCCAGATGTGGCATGACAGGTGTATGCGTAGGTTGTATCAGACATGGTGTCAATCTATAGCAACCGATTCTGATTCGGTTTCTTCTCCATGTGAAACTATTTTCCTTTGCACTATATATGTACCCCAGTGGTCTATAGAAAGAGACATGCTCAAGAGCAAGCGCTCTATTGTAATCTCTTTTTATTATAGTGATTTGCCTTCGAGCGCCCGTAATTTTTTCCGCAAGGATTTTCACGTAAAATTCGTGTCTCTCATCTTTATTTTTTATGTATTATTTGTAACAAATAGTATCAAAACCAGAAGATTCAAGATCAGCTACTGCCCCGGGAGAAGGAGATTTCTGGGGCAGCCATCGCACAGACAAGGCAGCGCGCACGTAAGTGCGGTACTTGCAAGGGGCGGCCATCTGTAGCTCCCATGTGGCATTGTCAGGGTGGCCATCGCGCGGTGATCGCGCGACATCAAGGTCGGCATGCATGGCAGCCATAGCGGCAGCAGGCGAGCGCAGGAGATTCGATGTGAAAAATTTGTCGGCTTGTCAAGTGTTTTCAGCGACTTGAAGGCAATTCCAAGCCTGTGTCCATGTCGGAGCCGGAGCAGTACCTGAGTCAGATTGCAGTTCGGAGCAGCGCCAGCCTCGTCCATCTATTTATCCAAGGGTCCATCCGAGGAAGAGAGGCATCGAGCGAAGAAACAACTCCAGCGCTGGTCTCGAGTCCTCACTTCGATCCGCGCAGCGCGTCACGCCCGAGCCTCGATCCGCACGTCAGAAGGCCGCAGCGGCTGTCCCTTAGCGCTTGGCACGAGAGAGAAGTTATTTCGATCCAAGCAAAATGTAGTTTTTTGCTTTCTTCGTCACGAGTCATCTGCATCAGGAAAGAGAGCAGCAGTTTTTGTTTTTCAAGCTTCAGTCGAGCGCAGAAATCGAGATAGAATTCAAGGCACCGTTTGCATCGACTTGGCAATTCAATGGGGAGGAGAGAACAGAAAAGGCAAGATGTGAGTTCAAGGCTGCTAGTTTGATGTCTTGTGGTGTTTTTTCAAAGATTTTGCTACGTCTACGTACAAGCATATTAGAAGATTTCAGTGTCTCCACTTGGCAATTTTGACTCGTCTTAACTCCGTTCCACGATAACTCAATTTCATACTGAGTATTGACCCGTGCTCTACCCTGATAACCATTTCAGCGTCAGGTTTTGCTGACATCATTGCCCGCGCCACTTGACATCATGCCTCGGCGTCATACTGCACCATCTCCGCCGAATCTGTCTCGTTAGCTCTATATGTTTTTTTGTTGAAGTGGTGTTTATTGCAATTCAAGCCATTGTTCTTTATCGGCGGCATCCATGCGAGATTTATCAATGGTGATTTCATCGATGATCCATCGTCTTCTAAGGGTTACTGTGGCAAGATCCGCAGATAAAGGGTCTAAAGTGGAGTTCAAGGCATTCTACATAATGAGTTAATTGGGATACGCTTGATCGAGGAGACTTAAAAAAGCAATGCCAGTTGTGGAAACAACTGAATTTGATGTTTTATTCACCGTTTAATGACACCCTGATGGCAACTAGCATGATACTCTATGGAGTTTTGCTATTTGAAAGTGAATGTTCTGTTCCAATTTCAGTTTGAGATTAAGGATTTAAGTGTAAGAATGAGTTTTATTTTTGTGTGGATACTACAACGTCTTTCAGTTGTCACATCTCGATATGAGGGGTCTACTGCAGTTTATTCTCCATTGACGGCACAAGAGTTTCTTTCATCCAAATAGTTTTACAGGAGCAGTTTCAATCATGTCATGGAATTCAATTACCTTTGAAGCCGGTAGTTTGACGTACGTGATGGTTACATATGCAATAAGATTGTTCCAGTCTTATTGAAGAGTTGCTCTTTCAATGAGTGTTATTTGTCGAGTTTTGTGTTCCAGGTGGAGCATATCATATTCCATGATATGAGTTCTTCGCTATCTATCTAGCGCCACAAGTGATGTTTTGGCTTATACCATTTGATGATTGAGCTTTTGTTTCAGGAGGTCAGTTGCACAGACTCAGACTTTGCTGGGGGTTATGAACTGTTGAAGACCCAGATTTGTTCGTCTGCTTTGTTGATAGCTGTGTGTTCAAACCTGCTAGTTGTTTGCTCAATTTTGCTTCTAAGAAGTTTTTCGACAAGATTGTTCCAGTCTTTCTGCTTGAAGATTAGTCTGATGGACTTTCGGCACACAAGGTGTTCATGCTAATTTTCATTGGAGGAGTTTATCACATTTTTCAGCTCCTAGAGGGAGTTTAGCCCAAGTCTATAGAAAGAGACGTGCTTAAGTGCAAGCGCTCCATTGTAATCTCTCCTCATTATAGTGATCTGCCTTCGAGCACTCGTGGTTTTTTTCCGCAAGGGTTTACCACGTAAAATTCGTGTCTCTTGTCTCTATTTTCTGTGCATTATTTGCAACATGACTGAATTAAAATAGTGTGTCTTTAGTTCATGCCTTTTGTATCAAGAAGGTATTGTTTTGTGAGACCATGTGGAGGTTACCCCATAGTTGTGATGAGTAATTGACCTTTGGATTAGAGTATCTACGGTGGTTGAGTTTGGTTTTTGAGAGTTTTGCAAAAGACTGCATTCTAGTTGGGCCATCTTTTGGAATCTTCAAGTTAAGCGGTCTGACCGCTTTGTTTTGGTGGTCTGACCGGCAAACTTCGACTGCTGACAGTAAACAGAGGCGTGATCCTCAACTTTGTAGTCGGGCAGTCCAAACGGCCTTTTGCTGAGTAGTCTAAAGAGCTAGTCCGAAGGTATTCTGTAGTCGAGAGGTCTCGGTTCTCGATGGTCGTAGCTTATTGCCTAGTCAATGTTCGGTAGTTGTAAGCCTTTGCGATTGGTAGTCGTAAGCCTTTGTGTTCGGTGGTCATAGCGACCTCTTGTGATGGTAGTAGCAATTTGTTGTGCTGGTCGTAGACTTCGCATATTGTCGTAGTCATAGACTTCACGATCGATAGTTGTGGGCATTGCGATCGGTTGTCGTATACCCCGAGTATTCGTGTCAGATCAGCCAGCAGTCTGATCAGCCTGTGCTTGGTGGTCAGAATGGCTTCTCTTGGTGGTCTAAAACTGCTGTTTGGAAATCTTGGAGTTTGGTCATGGTTTGACCTGGGTGTTGTTGCTAGTGTGCACATGGATTTATTATTTGGTCATAGGTTTATGATAAGTAATTTGGGTGCATACATTTTGCATTGTGCGTTGTATGGATGAATTGCGCAAATTAATGTCTTTGTGTATCGTACGGTGCTAGGTGATGGTTTGCTTGTTTGTGTTGGTTGCAGAACTTCGGAGCTAGATCATGGTGAGGCATAGGAGTACCGGGACTAGGCACAGGGGGGTGCTGAAGTCCAGAACGGTCAGGAAGACACTGAAGATGACCGAGGCTTACGGGGTGGTTGCATGCTGGGACGACGAGGAACCGAAGCGAGAATACCGGTGGTGGACATGACGGACAATAGCAAGGTGGACCAGGATTAGGCTCAGGGAAGCCGGGTGCTATCATGTGCGAGAAGAGGTATGTGGTGCACCAAGTGACTTGGGCCGTTTGTAAGCGAGGACGATTTGGTGGGATCCAGACACATGAGAGGCTTGGCAACAAGTCATTGGGGCGACGTGGAAGATAGCGAAGCATGGGTGATGTTTCATGGCAAAATAAGCGGGAAGCTTCGTGGAAGGTGGTAGAGGAATATTTTGGTAAATTATCCAATACTAAAAAAAGTGACGGTGTGTGAAACCGCGGCGTTGGTCTATGTGGTTTAGGTCTTGTATATGCTAAAAATGTGAAGTGTATCAAGTGTTGATTCACTAATGGGTTAATGGTTATAAGCCGCTTTGAGAAGCATGCCTGAGAGAGTGAAACTCGGTGTTAGGTAGGGTTAATGGGTTATCCCCGGTTTGGCCAAATGGATGAATCTATTAGGTTTTGATTCGGGTTGTGGGCCTATAAAAGGGGATGTGAGGCAAGAGGTAGGGTTTGAGAAAGTTGGCTAAGCCTGTTGGTGGCTAGCTTCTCCTCCCTCCTACGAGAGATAGGTTAGATTGTGTGTGTGCGCTCTAGACTTAGAACTCTGTCTTCTTGAGTGGAGTGGCTGTAAAACGAATCATCTCACGTGAGCAATACATTAATCTTTGATCTACCTTTTGTGTATCTTTTTATCTGATTGAGTTTACTCTAGTTTGAGTTGGGTTTTCCTCTCTTATCTCAACCCCTTCTTGATCTCTTCCTGTTGATTGAGTTGCTTACGTTTTTGTTGGTTTGATCTCTCTTCTGCCCCTCTCTTGATCTTATCGTGCTAAGGACATGGACAAGATGGAAATAGCCTCTTGAAATCAATCTTCAATCTCCTAGGCACTTCAATAGCAAGATTTTCAAGAAACCCTATTTTTGCTCATTCTTGGCCTAATCGGGTGATTTCTTGATCCGAGAGTTTTTGGGTTAATTCCTTCGATGATCTTATTTGTTGTGACATGTGAGAATGTACTCAAAGCCATCTTGGCTATCTTCTACCCACGAGCAAGATCTAATCATCGATTTGGTTTTTAGTTCTCAGTTGATGTGTGCTGCTTTAAATTGCAAAAAAGATCTCAAATTTGTCATTGATTTTTCGATTCAGGAATGGAATAGCTTTCTGAGGCCTTAAGAAACATGCATACAAAGCTTCACGGCTTTTGGTTTAGTCGATCGAAAGTTCTGTCGATTTTGGGTTCTCGCGGTTGGCTGAAGACCCTGTTCTTCTGTTGGAAACGATAGTATCGCAAGGCTTGTAGCAGTAGTACCATAGTCTTTGGTTTTGACTACTCTAGTTTTTGACTATTCACTAGTCGTTGACCTCTGTGGTTGTGTTTCGGTTTGGTTCGACCATCTTTGGTTTCGATCACTCATTGGTCGTAGACCACTCGTGTCATATTCTGAACTGTTACGAGTACTCGTCATTATCTGCACTATTGATTTTCTGACCGCGGCTCTTGGTCATCAACCGCGAAGGTTTCGATCACATCGGTCTTGACCGCGTTGCTTTTCAACCACTCATTGGTACTCGACCATGCTAGTCTTTCGACCGCACACTGGACATCAACTATGTCAGTTTTCGATAATGTTGATTTCGACCATGCTGGTTTCGACCACGTTGATTTTCGATCAAGTTGCGCTCAACTTTGTGGGACTTCCGACCACGTAGTCGAAGTTCAACCATGTTGTTCTCTGATTGGTTTTACTTAGCTCTGAGAGTCTCTGATTTTCTAGTAGGATTGCTATCGTAATCTTTATAACTTTATAGCTATCGGAGTAAGGGATAAATGAATACTTGCGGAAAAATTTTGAGGCACCATTCACCTCTCTCTTTGTTGCTATCTTAGGTCCTACAGTTTTAAACAATTTTGTTCTAAAAATTAGATTCTGAAACACAATAACCAACACAAGCAGAAAGAAGTAGTTGCATCTGCAAAAGCCAAAAAGAGGTTCTGGTATGAAGAGGCTGTGCATGTCCATGCTTGGTTGGTAAGGTTTGAAGATTGATTTCGTACAAAAAGTTGAAATATTGTTATTTTTCCTTCGAAGCAAAGGTCTGCAACATTTATTAGTTCCTGGAAAGAATATGCATAGGGTTGATTGTATAAAATTGTTTGGTGCTAGATAAAGCAAATTGTGACACATCTTATGAATTATAAAGAAAAATGTATATGTGACTATACATTTAATCATTGCTACTTTTAGGGTTGGAAACGGATCGGATACCATCGAATAGCCTCAAATACGAATATGAATCTATCTTTTTAAAATGAATACAAATCCGTATTCGAATATTCTCAAATACGGATATGAATATTTTCGAATACGAATATGGATATTTTTGAATATGGATATTTTCGAATACGGATTTTCTCGGATATGAATATCAGATAAAACGGATTCCTAGCGGTTTTGCCGATTTTTTACCGGTTTTTGACTGGTTACTGGTTTTAAACTGCCTAAATTCAAATTTTGAATCACAAAATTTGTACAGATTTTTCATGGGTTCGAGAAACAGATCGAATAGTCTCGAATACGAATACATATACGAATATTCTCGAATACGAATGCGAATACGAATATTCTCAAATACGGATACGAATATTCACGAATACAAATATGAATATTTTTGAATACGAATTTTACTTACCACATTCGTATTTTCTCGGATATGAATATCGGATAAAACGAATTATCCGTTATCATTGGCTACTTTCCCCTCGACATCATTAATTGTAAGGCCCCATAAACCATGCATATGTGGATCGCATATATCAAGAGAGCCCGACATGTTGGTAAAGGAAATTTCCAACAAAACAATAGCTAGTTTCAATTCTCAGTTACAATCCATGCATATCCTGGTGAATCTAAAAAGCACTCTGAATTTTCTAGGCAATTCAGTATATGCCATTGAATAGTTGGTATGTTCACAACATATCAATAATATCTCACTGATATGTAGATCCGGATCTTATATTTCAACCTCACAATGAGTGACATATTGTGAATCATATAGTTATTCATCGGTATATTATGAATTTTCTCTAAAAATAAGGATACCGAATTGGTATTGGGAGAACCTTGTGCAAACTAAGCATACAAATCCTAAATAATTTCTCAAATCTTTTGTGCACGTATTAGTGGAAGGGGGAAGCGTATCATGCAAAGGCGGAGGTGAACAGGAGCTTGACTTGAGATCAACCTCGTCCGTTGGATCCGAAACACACCGCTCAAAGTTATTGCTACAGTAAAGTGATCTCATTTCCAATTAAAATTCCGTTCTACAGTGATTTCTTTTCCAATTAAAAAATCCGACACACGCCACTCTCTAGTATTTTCGCTGTGCAACACTATTCCCTTCTGCCTTTGCTAAGCAAGGCAGAGGATGCGATTCCAGTGGAAGGGATGCTTCATGACCCAGCAAAAATTGGATTGCAATTAGGAGAAGAAGAAAAAGAAAAGTTTAGGTTTGTATAATTATTTCCATTGTCTTTCATTGTTCTGCTTCTCTTTTTTTTTCCTCCTCCCAAATACAACCGATTTTGGTCATAAAGTTTTCCAGGGTCATGTGAGGTCACTCTCCCTACATTCAGGAAGAATTTTAAAAGTTCTACACAGTTCTAACAAGGTTCTAAATTGAAGAACAAAGATTTCACATATATGATGTGCTGCATGATTTGTGTTGTATAATATATTTGAATTGTGCCATCTAGCAATTGAGAGTTTCGTTTGATTATTTAATCCTTTTTAATTTATCTTTATTAATGACTCTCGTCTAACTTATTTTTAAATCTGACCCATTTGACCCGTGGCATGGGCCGTGTGGCCAAACAACACTGACAACGCCAGCTGTTTGGCTATGCCAAAGGCAACAATGTGGCCTAAATGTCCGTTTTCTGGGTAAAGGCTAGACTTACACTATGACATGGCAGTGTTTTTTGTCACGCAACGTATGATGTGTGGCTAAAAGAGTCATATTTGAAATAAGTTGGGTAAAGAACCTCTACTGTCTATACACGGTCCCCGGAACCCCTATGTGACTACCACAAATGGATCGATCTTGAGATCCACTCAGAGGACCAGTGGCCCCTCAACTTCGAGGAGTGAAACGTCACAAGGTCCTCCGAAATCTAGGAGGAGGAGCGCTGCAAGGACAAGCAAACCGAGCGTATACAATGGAAGACGAAAGCTCATCTCGAGTCGTGCACATGTAGGGAGTGCGAGGCTCATGAGAGGGAGCGCAAGAAAAGGAGAGAAATGGCGACCAAGGCAAAAAGAGGCTGCCGAGGAGTTCAACGTCGATCTCGAAAGGAAGAGAAAATGGCCCCGATCCACGTAGTAGGTCGTACGAGCAGTTGGATTGGTTAGTCGCATATAATGCTCTATGTTATGCATGTAATCAAACCCTGCACGGTATGTTACTCCCAACTATATTATGAAGTCTGTTTTAATTCAGACAGACTTATTCCCTCGTCTTTTCGCCTTCAATTATTTCCATAGCAAGTCATCCAACAATATTAACATACCAGTTTTCCTCCGTGCACGAATTTTCGGTAACATCACAATATCACTTACCATCGTACTTACCGATCGTTTTAAGTTCAATCGTTCTTAAATAAATTTCACAAATTTTTTTAGCTTACAACAATCATAAACTTTTATTACGAATCCACCAGATTATCGTCCAGTCATAATTTACAAAATTCACACAGGGCAGTTTGCAGTCGCCCAGCCATTGGGCGACAGGTACCAGTCACCCAGCCCAATGGCTTAATGCAGAGACCTTTATCGTCGCTTTTCCGTTGGATGATAGGCTCCAGTCGTTCGACTGTTAGGCGGCTGGAGTCTATTTCTGTAAAAAAAAATATTGGTGCGGGTATATTTCTGTTATTTCGAATAAAAATTAGATTATTTGCAAAAAAAATTCTAGTTTCTTATGCCGTTAGTCAGGAGCACTAAATGCTCAACGACATAGAATGGATTCGAAGAGTTTATCATGCAGTTAGTTGTATACACAACCTGTTAGTTGAGAACGGATTCGAAGAACTTGTTTCAGTTCACAGTGGTACGAAGGATGCTAATGGATGTATCCATTAGTAGAAGCTCCGTTTAATTCATACAAATCTCCAAGCTGATCTTGCGATAGGGAGGCATGGGAGTGCCTACTGCCAGGAGTATAGCTTTCATGCATGCAATTGCATGAGTCCGACCGGCTACGTACGCACGTACGATTGCTTCATTAAGTTAAGTAGTTGCTTCGCGTGGTCTGCACTCAACTCCTCGTAGCGCCTTTCCCTAACCCCATGCATGTGGAGCTAAACTAGAGGAGTTTCGTAGGCATAAAACAAATTTGTATGCATCGAGATGACTATGGTACACATGACTTTCAGATAAAAATATTTATTAAACTTTTTTTCCTTCCCTAACATTATATTTCCCATTCCCCACCGCTCTCACTCATATATAGGATGCTTCTGTGGACAGTGAAAGAAATGCATGTAAAATGCATAAATTTTACGTACATATATACCGTAAGTTAACACTCTACTATGGACCGTGTGCATTTTGCTGTACCGTAGTTCAATCTGTCTGAGAATTAATTAATTAAAAAATGTGCAAAGCACCATCGCAAAAAAAAAGAGTAGGCTGCTTGTACATTTCAGTTCGTATGAAGTTTTTTTTAAAAAAAAATTAAGGACGGGTCGATATGAAGTTGAATTTAATATATATACATGTCTTTATCATTGTACCGAATGCACAACAACACTACAGCTCAATGCTACGTAGCTATTCATAGAAGGAAACCGTCGATCTAGCTATCCTTTGAAAATAAAATTTAAAAGAACTTTTTCAAGGGTATAATTAAGTTGGTGGCCGTCTCCCTATCATATATGTCTCTCCGGATGGTTGCCGCGTGTCTTTCGCAGCCTTGGCCTACACATGATGCATGCTTTGCTTTTCCTGAAGAACAGGTGAGACCAGTGTGGCCTCTTGCAATCCATCTGATGGACTTCATGATAGTCACAGTGCATCCGTAGATAAGTATGTATGTCAAAAAAATCAAAATGAAACATGGTTAGTTTGCGCCGTTCGCCAAACGTATGATGTTTCAGTTTTATCTGCCACGTATAATAATGCATGCCCTGCTAATTAAAGCTGGCCTGTCGTTGTTTTAGCTAGAAACCCCCAGGAAAAAGAGGACAACTTTCTTGCGACAACTTTAATTTGTCTTAACTATTGTGACAAAGAACTTTCCTACTGGGAAAAAAAGGACCTTTTTTTCTTAGACCTTTTGAAGCGATTCCGACATGAAAAGGACCATTTTTTTCATTCCCATGTGGTTAACTTTTTGGTTTTTTTAGCTTTGTCCGGGCATTAATTCATGGATGATGTGCGCATCCATTTATAAGAATTTTTTCTCTCAAAACAATAAAAGAACTTTTAATCAGTTCTTTGCTTTCTAGTGCTATTACATCAAATAATTTCGAAAAACCATATATATATACATATATATATACATATACATATATACATATACATATACATATATACATATACATATACATATACATATACATATACATATACATATACATATACATATACATATACATATACATATACATACATATATACATATACATATACATATATACATATACATATACATATACATGTATATACATATATATATACACATACATATATATATATATATATACATATACATATATACATATACATATACATATATATATACATATATATATGTGTGTGTGTTTGTGTGTGGAAGCATATCTAGTGCTAATGGCTATTTCAGTGCTAAGGTATATATGTGTGTGTGTATATATGTATGTATGTATGTATGTATGTATGTATGTATGTATGTATGTATGTATGTATGTATGTATGTATGTATGTATGTATGTATGTATGTATGTATGTATGTATGTATGTATGTATGTATGTATGTATGTATGTATGTATGTATGTATGTATGTATGTATGTATGTATGTGTGTGTATACGTATATCCTACGCATTGGCTATGCATTGCACGCCAACATTCCGACGCCATGTAGGGGTCGACGTACATACGTACCTACTCACAAGGCAAGAATTCCTCGATAATCGATATCCACTGGCGGATCTTATGTAGTTCATGGGTGTTCAGTCGAACACCCAAATTTTTAGGCGAAACAACCTCTATTTAGTAGATATATTTGGCATATATATTGGTAATTGATCTATATATTTCATATTTATACCCCCCAATAGATTTCAGCCCACTCAGACACCTCCCCCTCTCAATTCATCTCAAAAACTACAACCCAGTTGAAAGTTCAAGAAGGTTTACTAGAGGGGGCGAGTGAATAGAAAGTTTAAAATTCTTTTGGCCAAAACTAAGTTTTATGCAGAATTTAAATTTAAGGTGGCAAGCGAGCCGCGGCGAGCGCCAAGCGTGGCTTAGCCAGATCATCTATAGCCGGGGTCCCAGGAGAGAGCGTGTGGCGGCGGTTGTGCCATCGGGGCGAACAAAACATTCACGCACGTCGACAACAACACAAGTGCATCCCTATTTTCAGGTTCCAAATCCCATATTCTCAATTCAACAAATTTTTTCAAATTATTTGAGATGTTGTTTCTACTACAAATAATTTATACTTTAATTTTGCTACTATATACCTCTACTTTAACTCTGAACACCTATCCTAAAAATTCTAGATCCGCCTGCACTGTCCATATCCTTTTGAGTACCCAACTACATGGCCACTAAAGCCAATCGTGCACGGAGACCCTTTATCCCTAAGCAAATCTAAAGCCAGCCTCCATCGACGCATGGCGCGCGATAGGACAACCGTACGTTCCTGCACGAGATCAACTCGGCCGCTATTAGCTGTAGTCAGCGACGTCTCGTCCATGTCTGCTCGTAGGCTCGTAGCTAACTGGCTGGCTATGTATCCATCTCCAAGTATGCTGTATGCAACAACCAACTATACCAACTGCTTAGAACGTACTAGCTAGCTACGTAGTTTACTTACCAATTACATCATCGAATATCGATCGATCCCAGCTCGCGATTTAATTAATACGGAGTACTTGCATGGTTAACTGACTACGTACGCGAAGAGGAGGAAGAAGACGGCGACGTTTGTATGTGTGCGGCGGGCGAGCGATCTCTGTCCATCGATGGACGAAACGCTGCGGGATTTAGCAACGCGCCACCCTGCCCTGGACCCTCCCCACAAGGTCGAGAGAGAGACCAACCACCCGATCGGCCTGGGCCCCCTCTGAGCTGTCAGAACCGTATGGTTTGTTGCATGGATGACCCGTTTCCATGAGTAATTAATTGCAGTCGCACAATGATGATATGCGTGGTCTTAACTTGGGTAGGATGATATGTTTCTAGGTGGCCAAAAATTAGGGATGGTTTAGGTCTCGCTTATTTTAGTTTGGGATTCTGATTTCTGAGTTATTTTTTACTATTTGTTTTTTTGTTTGTTTTTGAGCTTTTTTACCGGTTCTTTTTTTCTGTATTCGTTTGCATTCTCTGTGATGGACTAACATGTTTTTTCTATTTTTATTTTTTAAAATTTTAGTTACGTCAAATAAGCCACCATCATTCTGATGTAATTTCAGCCACTCTGATGCAATTTCACCATAAGCCGGTGATTTCGAAGCCAACCGAGCGACACCTTAGTTGGAATTCATACGTGTATGCGCCTAGAATCGGTACTACAAAAAAAGACTATAGTGGACATATAACCACAGACGGTTTTCTCGAATGGTTTCCTTGAACCATCTGTGTTATAATTATCACAGACGGTTTTACAAGTGTGCTTCGTGTACCGTCTGTGATACCTTACTATCATAGATGGTTCTTATTAATAATCGTCTGTGATATTTCACAGACATTTATTAATATGAACCGCCTGTGAAAATTGAGACATCACAGATGGTTTTTAATTAAAACCGTATGTGATAGTTCACAGACAGTCATTAATATAAACCGTCTGTGGTAGTTGTGTATCACGGACAGCTTGTGGTTGGAACCGTTTATGATATGCTTTCTCACCCTGATGTACGCCTTCGATCGTTTTGGCTCCCTTCGATAGTTTCGGCTCCCTTCGATAGTTTCGGCTCCCAGATGCGTCTCTTTATCTCACGAGCCGGATGTATTCCTTGTTGTATAAAAATAATCGTTCTCCATCGGAGATTAATCCTATACGAGCACCTCGCCGACTGGCTATCTTCCTTGTCTCTCAAGCACAAATAAATGGCTCCCTATTCTTCCTTGTCGCTGGCATTGATGACCAACCTAGCTATCTTGGACGAGCACCTCGCCAGCCGTACACTGGCAGATGTTGCGGAAGGACACTGTGCCAACAGTGTCCTCCTTCCTATGTCCGACGATTTGCCTAAGCTGTTGAAGGCCACCTTCTGCCACGTCTTTCGATTCCCGCTTCCAGCGAGCTAACCTCGCCATCAATGTGGTCCTCCATAACAAAGTTGCATGTCTCCAAGAGACTTGCCGTCGCTTGGAGTGCTTAGTCGAGGCGGCGGGCGACCGATTTAACCTTACCGAGACCCCTCAAGAAAGGGGAGAGATCCTATGGGCTCAATTTGACTTGATTGTTCAGTCGGAGGGTGTTCGAGAGATACTCGAACAAGTGCGTCAGCAGGTGGACGTATATCGAGCTTCGTTCACTGATGATCCTGAATCGTCCGATGCTGACCACGTCGCCTACGAAGTTTTGAAGACAGAGATTACATGCTACCTCCGACATTAGAAAAAACATCGAAGCAGTTAGGTTTCTACTTTTTTGTTATCTTTTATAAGAAATGACTGGCAACGTTGTTTGAACGTCGTATATATGTAAAATCAACCAATTGAATTTGTATTTACTCTCTTTTATATATCTAAACAGTCTCCGTATAACGACATGACGGCATTACTGACCGGTAAAAAGTAACTAAGTAATACATATTTACTCCTGAGTTATTAGTGAATTTGCATTTATGTATATAATTTAGATTTTAGAACCGTATTTATCACAGACGGTTCTACTTTAGAACCAACTGTGATATTTATTTGCGGACGGTTATTAATACGAATCGTCTGTGATAATTACTTATCACAGACGATTCGTAATAATAACCGTATATGAAATCTCCATTGTTAAGAACCATCTGTGAATTACTACAGACGTTGTTGCCTCTCGGTGGCCTCAAAATCATGCGAGGGCACGAGGACCGCAAGGGCCGAGGTCTCCACCTCCCTATGAGCCCGCCCCACCTTGCACTTGGAGTATTTCCCCATGATGGAGAGGAGCTCCACCACAGTCTTCAGCTCCAGCTTGTCAGCCAAATCCCCTTTGTGTAGAGCCCACCATGAGGCCTCGATGGTGCTCGTGTCAGAGATGCCTTGGACTTGGTAGTGGATGTGGACGAGATGACACATGAAGTCTCTGATGGAATCATCTAGATTCTATTTGAGCGCATGCAGATCGGAGGATATCACTGGCTTGTTCTGGCTCCCTTGGTAGTGCCTACTCAGTTTGTCCCGAAGCTGCTCCCACGATTACACCGATCACTGCGAGAGGGCAAGGTACCAGGACTGAACTACCCCTGAAAGGGTAGGGGCAAACTATTTTCCATCATGGCTTCACCCCCTCCTGTTGCCACTACAGCGGTCTTATATACACGGACGGACTCCATAGGGCCAGATCCCCCTGAGTACTTCATGACCTCTGACATTTGAAAACGCACTGGCCACAGTGTGGCTTGCAAGCCCAGGCTCAACGGGTTAGAGTGGTCGAGGAGATTGACAACCCTCTGGGCGGGAACCTCTTGAGGCTGGGGGCATGGGGGAAGTCCACCGTGGGGTTCGGCGCAGAGTCCTGCCCTTGGCCAACTTGGGGCGGCCTAGCCCCCAAGTGACCGCAGTTCGCTCCCGCATCTTTAATCTAGGTGAGGGCCTCCCTCCACACTTGATCAAGCTATGCTCTAAGGTTGTTGGGTTCTTAGGCTCCAAACGAGGTTGGCAAGTTCACTCAGGCAAAAACATCAGCCAGCTCGGCTTAGAGGGCTTCGACCTCGGACACCTAGGGTGGGTAGACCCTGTGCCTCCTCCAGCTGGTTTCTTAGTTCCTCGGCCTCCCGGGCTTTCGCAGGTGGAGGGGGTCTTGCCTTGACTCGCGCCCTTTCAAGCTACACTCGAAGTTCTCCCGCTTGGCGAGCCTTGGCCACGGACCACAAAGCCTCGATTTGTGATTCCCTCAATTTCCTTTAAAAGTCCTCCAACTCCCGCTCCATCTCCTCACGAGCATTCGGAGGGTCGACCTCCTAGGAGGTCGTGGTCTTATCGGTGACCTAGGCCTCCGTGGAGAGGTACGGTTGCTCCTCTGGACCCGGAGTGGTACGGGTTGTGATCTGATTTGACTTCGGCCTCGGAGGGGGTTCGCACCTCCCACCTTGGCCACCTTTCATGCCTTCCGCTTGGTAGGTGGCATGACTTCTTACCCAAGTCTCCATGGATGGTGCCAATTGTCATCGATACGAGATTGGATAGTAAACTTGCAGGCACCCCTGGTTGAATTCGAGGACCGTCGAGGATACGAAGGGACTCAACAATAATCACACATGAATGAATGAACAAGTGTATTGCATATGGGTGTCTAGAGTTACAAAATAGCCCCCTCTTCCCACTTACAAGAGGTCCTATTTATAGAGTGAGAGGAGATGAGTGAAGTTACAAGTTTACCCTCGGGGCCTAGCTTACTCCTAAGGGTAGTTTCGTCCTTTGCACCACGAGGGTCCCGTCATGTCCGAGCAACCTTGGGATTGGTCCGCCGCTAGCTCCAAACCACCTCTGAAATTGACCCCGTGGTTGGCTCGCGGACCTCGCTGGGGTTGGATTGTGGACTTCGCTGGGGTTAACTCACGGACCTCATCTGGAATGGGCTTCCGAGGTTGATCCCTGGACGTCGTTGGCTGAGGTCATGACGACGCACCTCGGCACACCTTGCTAGGTCAGAGTTGCCTGTCGTCTGAGGTAGTGTGGGGCCTCCCTCAACACCATTATTCTCTTACGTTAAGATTTGATGATATGAATATATATATATATATATATATATATATATATATATATATATATATATATATATATATATATATATATATATATATATATATATCTCACCCATGCATGGAATGAATCAGTGAAAATGGACATGCTAGCTAGCTCTTATTGTCTAAGTTGTAGCTTATTCTTTTAAAAAGCACTCTCAATACCCAATATATAGTCCATCTGCGATCTTAATTTGTGAGGATTTACATGGTTTTAAATAGCATAAAGAAGCCATCACAGTGTGCGTTAAGCAAATATCTTACAATGCTTTGCTTAGGTGTCAAATCTGCGTGAGACCGACAATTTTCCTTCTCGCTGCCTATGCTTTATGCATGACCCACGTTGGCGCTATCACCCCTGGTCCTACTTCAGTTGGCAGTGCATACCCTTTCAACTCTTCCCTTGGCTATGGACAGCACTGGAGCCAGGATTTAAAAGCTATGGCGCTCGATATTTTTAATAACATCTATTTGATCTATTTCTTAGAAAGATTCTAGCTACTACTTTTGGATTTTCTAAAGAACACCATTTTCACCAAAAATAAAATAAAAGAAAAATAGTATATGCTTATTTTTTTTCCATTCGGTCCTAGGAAGTTAAAACTTGGATTTCCTATCTATATATTGCACATGAGCTGCATGGTTAAGGAATGAACACCTTTCCTTTCTAGTAAGCCTCCGTTCATGCTTGACTCCTTTCCCCTTCTAGTCCCTAGTCCCGACCGCCGCCGCCGAAAGCCGCCCTCCCATGGAAGAGCGGCTCACCGGAGAGGAAGAAGAGAGAGAAGCAACGTTCATTCCGTAGTTATGGATTGAACGTTCATTTCATGTACGCGTCCAATTAAAACACCATCTATTAAAGTTCGGGTAGAGTGCTAACAAAAATGGAAGTCAATAAGGAGAAAAACCTGCCTACGGCATAGTAATATTTTCTAAATATTGCTTTAGATCCTATCGTCCAAATTTCTCTAAAAAAATACTAGCTACTGTCCATCCTTTTTTAAGATTGCTATTTCCAAATTTGACAAACTGTACTGATCCTAAAGCACATACCATTCGTTAAAAGGGACTGTTTGGCACTGTTTGGTACTGTATTTATAAAAATAGTTGTATGTTTAGTGTATTAACAAAAATGACGTTTTTACCGTCCAGTAGCCGAATGGCAACACACATGGGTTGACGTGTAGCCGCTGCCATCAAGATGGCAGGAGGCCTACCGTCCCACCACTAGACAACAGGGGACCTGCTGTCCCACCACCAGGCGGCACGTGATTAAAACAGCTGATTAGCCGGCTTAATTACCTACTCCTACCATCCCACCACCAGACAATACTAAACTTGTTGTCCCACCACCAGGTGGCAGGTGATTAAGCCGCCTGATTAGCCGGCTTAATTACCTGCTCTAATTTATTTATTTTTTACTACTTGTTTGCTTTTTCAAATATAGAAAATGAGCTCAAAAAATTACAAAATTTTATGTACTGCCTCCTGACACAACGTACTTAGTTGTGTAATTTTTTAGTAATTATATCCACTGTAAATATTTCTCACAAAATCATACAATTTTAATATTTGTAGAAGCTGTTACATATAGCAAACGAACTCCAAAAATTACGAAATTTTGTGGGAAGCCTCCTGACATAGTGGTAGTAATTTTGTAATTTTTTGGGAATTTTAGTTGCTCCAAATTTTTCACGTTAATTCATGTTAATTTAATCATAAAATTAACGATGCTCAAACATCTTTTGCAGTGTCTGACCTCTATCTTTTCTTTCCCATTGTGTCCTTTGCACAATTGTCACTCTATTCATGTTGTCCCCCTCACACGCTCTCTCGTTCCCACTAATCTCGTTATGTCCGTATCTTCCCCCTCGCCCACTCCCTCGTCTGCATATTTATAAGTGTTACCATGCCGTCCCTCCTCACCCAAAATGCTGCTTGTTGACAAGGAGTTCTTAATTTGCAGAATGAGCGCACCGGATTCCCTTTTCGCTCAGCCATAAATACAAACCTCTCGTAGTTCGTCATCATTCATCTCAGTCGCTCATCGCAAAAACTCATTCTCGCGGTCGTTGCTCAAAATTAAGAGTGCGTAGCTCATTATTTTGTGAAGGCAGTGCATAGCTCATTAAGGACGCGGTAGTGATGATTGTTTCTCCTGAAAGGTAGGTAATTTTTTATCGTACTTTTTCGACATTATTTTCATAGTCGTAGTTAATTAGTATTATTTAGTTAGTCGTAATTAACGTAGTTTGTATTTCAAAGTAAGTAGGTCGTAGTAATTTAGGTGTAGTTTTTACTATTTTTGTGTATGTACGGTACCCCCATAATTTATTATTGTATGGTAGTATGTAATTAATCAGTCATAATTACTATAGTGGTAATTAGTTAGGGTTAAGTAATGAGTTGGTGCTAAGTAATTAAGTGCTAAGCATGATGGTAACGAATCACTCGTAATTTTTTCAGACAGGTAATTAAATTGTCAGTAATTAATGAATTATTCGTGTGTAATTACACGCATATAATCACTAACTTGTATTATTTTACTGTCATTGCCAATCTTCGCACTAAAATTTGATTTATCTCATTTGTTGGAAGGTATGATGTTACCAAAGCTTCTCGAACAGTTCTACAATGAGAACCACTGGTGCCACTCATGGATGATGGGTGACGCGGTTGGCTCTTGGCCCTTCAGCTACGGGGAGGGAGGGATCATTGGGAGCTAGACGAGCACTACGTCCCAATCCTACGGGCCACGGGCTTGTTGCCCTTTGCAAAGCTAGTCTCTATCGGACGTCAATGCACCATCGATGGCAGCTTGCTCACAGCATTGGCAGACAGGTGGAGGCCTGAGATGCACACATTCCACTTTCGGTGAGGTGAGATGACGATCACTCTGCAGGACATCTCGTTCTTGACCGGTCTCCCTCTCTGGGGTGACGCACTTGTTTCAGTCCCTACAACGACGGATTGGAAGGAGAGGCTAGTGGACCGGTTCGGCCTGCCTATCCTAGAGGGTGCTTGTGGCATCCCCCACACTTGGCTAAAGAATTTCATTGTATGCCCGCTGGATGCACCACTTAAGGTCATCAAGACGCACCTCGTCGCATACCTTCTTCATCTCTTTGGTTGGAGCATGTTTCTTGGCACACACGGCGATATTTGCAACGCCAAGTTCATTCGCCTCGTCGAGTCTTTGGTTGATGCGGAGTTTGGTATGATACCTTAGTACAGGTGGGGATCAGCTGTCCTATGCACCACATATCAGGGGTTGTGTGACGCTTGTCAGCACGGCACTGCTGATCACCCCAACCTGTGTGTGTGCTACGTGCTCCTGTAGCTGTGGAGTTGGAAGAACTTTCCTATCGGGTGTCCAACCATCGTAACTCCAGTGCATCCATTCAGCGAGTTCACCGACCTGATAGACAGGCCCACTATGGGATTCCAGTGGACTGGTACCTGTCTGCGCTGGGCCAAGGGCAAACCGTCGAGGTACTACTTACTGTGGTACAATGAGTTTGAGTTGTTGCATGACAGCGATGTCATTTAGGGTCCATGGATTGTAGACTTCGTGGAGTGTGTATCGCCGTACAAGTTATCCCTGCAATGCCTGCAGTACGCGGTGCTATGGGTGACGATACGTCATCTGGTGTTCTCGTACATGATAGAGGCTTACGCGCTGCAACGCATAATGTGACAGTTCGATTTCCACCAGGTCGTGCCCCCTCCAATAACATCATAGTGTTCTCCTATCGTTGGTCCGTCGTCGAGATGCATCACTTTTGACATCTGCACCACCTACACGGACTACCGCTCCTAGTCGTTCATCTTCGCTGCACATCCGGGAGGTATGAGAATCGCATTGTACATCCGAAATATTTATTGTGACTAACACTATTTCATCTTGCAGCCTCCAATTCAACGTGGGGGTGACGTCAAGTCCACCGATGACAATACGGGCCTCCCGGATGCTTCCAGAGAGCGGTACACAGCGCTAGGGTTTGCAGCGTACGTAGGGCAAAGCTCAGCGTTCATACCGTACGCTGAGTTTCGAGACTTCGGTGGGCAGAGCTCCTCCGACTTCGCTGTAATGTCATACGGTCAAGGCTCGCTGCAACGTCATACGACATTATTCCTGGCGGCTCGCAGTTCGGCATGTCCCAGTTGGAGGACTTCGACCCTTACGGACCCAACTTGCTGTACTTGAGTCTACTGGACCACCACCTGCCACTGAGGAAACGTAACGGTCTCCATACCTCTGAACCGAGATGCAATCTTTAGACTGGCTGACGTACCCCACAAGACATGCTCATACTCAACGAAAGACAAGGCCACGCATGGGGAGGCAGACGCGGCAAGGAGATAGAAGTGGCTCAGATAGATGAGCCATATCGTATTCCGTGTGATACATTTTTTATACTATTACATGTACTTCTACAAATATTTATAATGTATGAACTACAAAAGATGCCTGAGCATCGTTAATTTTATAATTAAATTAACATTAATTAATGTGGTAAATTCGAAGCACATAAAATTCTCAAAAAATTACATAATTACTATGACTATGTGGGAGGCTTTTAACAAAATTTCATAATTTTTGGAGTTCGTTTGCTATATGTAATAGCTCCTAAAAATATCTAAATCGTATAAATTTTTTAGCAACATTCGCAGTGGTTAAAATTACCAAACAATTACACAGCTAAGTACATTGTGTCGAGTCTGTATATAGAATTTCGTAATTTTTTAAACTCATTTACTATATTTAAAAATTTAAACAAATAGTAGGCAAAAAATAAATTATGGTAGATAATTAGGCCGGCTAATCACCTACCTACTGGTGGTGGGACGGCAGGCCACCTGCCATCTGGCCAAGCGGACATCAGGACGGTATCGGCTATGCGTCAGCCTATGCGCGCTGTCGTCCGGTCACCAGATGACAAAAACGCTATTTTATTAATACGCTATGTATACTACTATTTTTATAATATAATACTAACAGTGTTAAATAAGCTAAAAAGTCGGTAAAGGGCGTCCGTAGAGTACAAACAAATATCAAATTCACCAGGAAATTAACACATGTGACCTTCCTACCACATTGATCAGCTGACCGTCTCATGCTGCAAATTTAAGCCTCTATGTACGAAAACAAGTTCACTATTCTGTTTGCCTGTATATATATTCCGTAGTTCTGTCCTATGACCCGTCAGCTATCAAGAGCCAACTATCCAGACTTTTGACAGTGGGCATGCATATAGTACCAAACCACTGAATACAAATTGAGCCAGCAGAATTTATTGCAGTGCCGTGGGCGTTATAGTGAGGTGAACTTGTCGGCAGTGTAGTGAGGTGAACTGTTTAAACAAATAACACTTTAGCTATTTTTTCAAAAAAGTAAATTAGTTTTTAGATGTTCGTTTTTATAAATCTAGCATCTTCTCTGAACTCGGTACCTACATCAGATGACACATGTTGTCTATCACGTAGTAACGGTTGCTCGGCAGCAGGCTGCTGCCAAGCCCCCACCTCGGCAAGGCATTAATATCCATTAATTTTTCATAATTAGCACTAATTAAATGTAATTAGCACTAATTAAATTGAGGGCATTAAATACAACGTGTGTGGCTGGCCAGCATTCTACCAACCTCGGTAGATCCAAGGATAGAATTAAATTTATAAAAACAGTTATTTAGAAGCTAAATTTTAGAAAATAATAACTACATTATTATTTATTTAAACAGTTCGTGGTGACGTGTGGTGGTCATCACTCCAGTGGTCACAACCAAATCATCATCTCAATTCCCCATTTCCCTTCCTACACGTGGGCATCTCATCTTTCCTCCTCCCTGCTCTCCCCTTTCTTTTCCCGTCTCCTCCACCGCAAAGCTGAGGAGACCCAAGTCTTCTCTTCTCCCTTGCCATTGCTGATTCTACTGTCACATGCATGCTTACCTAGGCCTCCCCATTCTTGCAAGCATAATCTAAAGCATGTGAGGTTTCTTGATTGGTTTGTCACGTACTGGTTTGCGTAGTTGCATTCTTTATCGCCCCATGGAGAGGCTGTGCAGGGTGGTGGTTGCGTTGCTGCTCCTCTCCTTCAGTTTCCATCTTGCCACCTGCAGCTACGATGCTCAGCAAGGTATGTTGTTTGTGTGTGTGTGTATACCTCTGTTCTTTTGAACATATCAACTGCTGCAAGAATCTTTGGTGCAATGAATGCTTGTGTTTTTGCTGTAGGCGAGTTTTGCTGCTTTTTGTCTCTTTAGATACTGATACTAGCATGACTTGACCGTAGGAACGGTGAACCGGGACGAAGACGTGCACTCCGCGGCTCGGTGAGATCTCTGACGACACCTTTCATGTTCAGGAATGCTCTGAATTTCAGTGTCAGTGTGATGTAGTAGGCAGTGGTGGTTTCCTGTCAGTGTAGTCTTGTAGAAGGCATTAAAGTAGCATGATGATTTCTTCTCACTTGAAATTTAGTAAACAAACGATGCAAATCACTTGAAAGTAGTCCAAAAGTATTTGGCACAACGCTCTTCTTAGATTGTGTTGCATAGATATTAGATAAAAACAACTATCTGGGAATAATGTGTTTGCTGTCAGAAATGGACAGCTGAACCACCAAACAACCCCAGCTGGTGCATCTCGTGTCCAACTTGTTCTTCACTTCTTCTGCTTACACTATTATCCTTTTTTTTCAATCATTGATAGGGCAATCCAAGAGAAACATGTCCGAAAAGCTCTGCAACAACCGAACAGATACAGATCCAGGCAGAATTTCGGCAGCAAGGCAGGATGGCCAAATCTTGGCGCCTACGCTCCACCAGCATACAGAAGCTGGTACACTGGAGGCAACTTTCAGGAAAGCTCCTTTCCCCCGCCGTCATCGTCGTCGTTCTTGCCGAACCAGCAGCCGCCGTTTCCACAGTGGCCACCCTGGCCATGGGCACCAAATTCGCGGCCGATGACGAACTTCCCACCATTGCAAGGTAGTGGCATCCCATCAAGTGCTCCTGCACCTTCTCCGTTGGTCCCCAAGCCTTTGCCGTTGCCTCGGCAGGCTGAGAAGCCAGCACACAGCATTGCATTGGCCCCCCAGCCTGCGCCGGTGGTAACTCATGACAATGCTAGTCCGGCGGTGACCGGAGCTGCACCTGATGCGAAGCATCCTGGTGCTACTAGGCCTATCTATGTCATTGCTGCGGCGGGAGCTTCCTTCCTTGTGGCCATGTCCATGGCGCTATTCGTCTTGTGTTACCGATCCAGCAAGGTGGTCACCGTCAGGCCGTGGGCGACTGGCCTTAGCGGGCAGCTGCAGAAAGCGTTTGTGACAGGTTCAGTTCGTCTCTGACACTGTGTTATAACCATTTCCCCTTGTAGTGCATAGCTTGGAAATGCTCGAGAGATGGCTGCTTCTGCAGGTGTGCCGGCGCTGAAGAGATCAGAGCTTGAGGTTGCCTGCGAAGATTTCAGCAATGTCATCGGTTCCTTGTCGGATTACATGATGTACAAGGGCACATTGTCCAGCGGCGTCGAGATTGCAGTCGTATCAACAACGAAAAAGTCCGCGAAGGAGTGGTCCAAGCACTGCGAAACACAGTTCAGGAAAAAGGTAAGTGCACAGATGAAACTGAACAATTTACTCTGAAAAATACATGAAATTGACCAGTTTGTCTGAAAGACACTTATGTGATTTTTCCACTAATGTTTTATGCATTGTTTCAGATAACAAGTTTGTCCAGAGTTAACCACAAGAACTTTGTGAACCTGCTCGGCTACTGCGAGGAAGAGCGACCATTTACAAGGATGATGGTGTTTGAGTATGCTCCAAATGGCACACTCTTTGAGCATCTCCACGGTAATGGTTTTTTATCAACAGTATAGCACATATGAAACAGTAGTTTTCACTGTCAGATAGCTGAACTTTGCTGCTGCAGTGAGGGAAGACGGTTACCTGGACTGGCCGACGCGCCTGCGAGTGGCGGTCGGAATCGCATACTGCCTCGAGCACATGCACCAGCTGAACCCCCCGGAGATCCTGAGGACATTAGACACGTCGACCATCTACCTGACCGACGACTTCGCGGCGAAGATCTCCGACGTCTTCTTCTGCGAGGAGGAGGCCACGGGGACGACGGAGATCGCGAGCCTGTCCCCGGTCCTGTCCGACAGGGAGAGCATCGTGTACAGCTACGGCATGGTGCTGCTGGAGATCATGTCCGGCCGGTTCACGGCGTCGGAGGGCGGCCTGCTGGAGGGCTGGACGGCGAGCTTCCTCCGGGGGGAGAGGCGGCTCAGGGACGTCATGGACCCCGGCCTGGGCAAGTCCTTCCACGCAGAGACCGTCGACAGGCTGGACAGCGCGGTACGGTCCTGCACCGACCGGGACCCGAGGAGGCGGTCGACGATGCCGGAGGTCGCGAGGCGGCTGAGGGAGATCACCGCCATGCCGCCGGACGCCGCCACCCCCAAGGTGTCGCCGCTGTGGTGGGCCGAGCTTGAGATCATCTCCACGGAGGCCACCTGAAGATGGAAGTGGAATTGCAGAGCTGTTCACCTGGCGTTGCTTTGCTAGAGTAGTTTTGTTGCATTGTTTGTTTTGTGGATGTTTTAACTTTGCCCATATGAATCAGTTTCTATCCATCTGTATATATGAAAAAGAGGACTTGCAGTGTGTGCATGTAATTAATGCAGCATAGCTAGGATCAAGTCTAATGCTGCTTGTGAGGTGGTTAAGATGGTGAAATAAAGACAATATATAGTTCTTCACATTGTAGAACCAGTATTTGGATACTGCAATTCACTCAGCACTCTGCATCTGCAGTTATATTTCTCCAGTACATAGCCTGAGTACCTCATATGCTCAGAACAAATTTCATCGAATAAAACATCATTTGCCTAGATATTACTCAAACCGACAACACAACAATCTTGAAATAACTTTGCATTACGACAAGGATTAATCAGGTGGCGTGAAAACAGATGACAGGAAGATCGCACCGCAATGGATAATAACCTACTACCTTTTCATAAGAACCTGCTGAGCATGAAAATGGCAAGCAGTAACATAAGTAGCACTGAATGGATAAACACCAAGTAGAATACATTAATATGTTTAGCTGTTCAAGGCGTTCATTGCCAGAATCCACCCCCATCAAATGTGACGCATAACGACATGACAGACTGACGGCAAAGCACAGAAGAAGCCTACGATAGGAAGCCTACGATAGGGATCCTACGACTGACCCTACATATATGTTGGTATCCTTTCATTCATCTGTGGCAAATGGACTTGGCACAGCCACAAAAAGAAACCTCTGCCATAACTGACAAAACAAAACAAGGTCTCATATTAAGAAACCAGTGCTTGGTTTATCATTCCCTGGGTCCATGATGCAGTCTCCCTGACTTCATCGTCTAAGTTGAGGCACTCCCTCAAGAACTCAGCGTGGAAGAGATGACTCTTGAACAGATCCTTCGAGCTCGGGCCAAGTGTGTCTGCAAGATCCCCCAGGACAGCAACTGCAGCCTTTGTCACGCTCTCATCCCTGAAAATATAGACATGTAAATGTAATGGTAAGAAACAGGTAACAATCACCCATACAACAAACACAGCAAGGTAAATGAAGTGCACCTGCTCCGGTCTTTGTAGATGGCTTCAGTGAACTGCAGCAGATGGTTCGCATAAGGTATCATCAGCTGAGCTTTTGGGCCCTTGATACCCTGGAGTATGCCAGAGTAGGCCTCAAATATTCCACGTCTGAGCTGGTTACCATAATCAACCATATCCTCATCATTTTGATCCAAAACACCAAGAAGCTCTGCAGCCCCTTGAAGCATTGGCACGGCATATGGCAGGTATTTCTCAAAATTCTCACCAATGGCAAGAGCGATATCCCCAAAGCATGAGAAAATCGGAGGCTTCACAGACCGATTGAGCATTGAGTTTGACAGGTCCTTGAGAAGAACAGTCATAATTCCATCACAGAAGGGCAAAAGTTTATCTTCCAATGCACGGCAAATATCACCCACCACCCCTATAGAGATGGAGCATACTTGGTACTCTTCATAATTCTGCAAGCCAGCTTCCAGGTACTTGAAAAACTCAGGCATATATTTTACGAAATCTGGACCAGTGGCATAAGCAAGAGCACCAATGGCAAGCATTGCTTCTTCATGTACAGTAGAACTGTGGCAAGCAAAGACACGGAGAAATAGCAACATCAACTGATCAGCAGTCTGGGTAATTATGGACTTTGCATCTGAGCTGCTCAGTTTCTGGATGATGACCTGCAGTACACCACACAGCAAAGCCTGCAGATCGCTTTGTTTCTCCTTGTCACCTGATGAAAGTATCTGGAGATCAAACGTCAAGTTCAATCTTCTCATGATCTCCTGCAATAACTGGCCTATAATGCCTGAAGTTTCAGGTATGTTGCTGACTCTGACAATCTCATTCAATGATTCATAAGCAGATGCACGAAGCCTGAAATGGGTGGTATCAGCACGATCCGCAGCAGAAAGGAGAGCAGCGATAACATTAGGAAGATAAGGCGTAAGCACAGATGAGATCGACTCTGCATCTTCAAAACCTTGGGCAAGAAAATATATGGCTCCACAGACTTTCTCGGCCACATTTGGAACATCTTTACTACTGTCCAGCAACACAGTCATGATACGAGGAAGGTTTGCATTTGTTATAATTGGATTTGCACTGGCTGGAGAATGCAAGTGCTCAAATACCCTCCCAAGAGTCCATGCAGTGGTGTCTTTTACCTGACTGTTTGGATCATTCATTGTGTTGAGTAAGAAATCAAGTCCAGCCTGTACGAGGGGAGCAAGTTTCTCAACAGAGGGACCTTCAAGGATAGAACCAAATGCAAAAGTAGCTGCCTCACGACAATGCCAATCCGGCTTTGTGATGTTAGCCTCAACAAATGGCATCACAAGAGGGACAATTGCATCACCAACAGTTCTAGCGATGAGTCCAAGGCATGTCCCACCGCTCATGGAAATGTTCCATACAGTATCATCTTGATCTTGATCTTCCTCTTGCTTCAGCAGAGTTTCTAGCAACATTGGAACAAGTGAAGGGAGGGCCTTTTCAATAAAGCGATAATTTACAGTAGAGTTAGCATCATCAGATCCCTCGTACTCTTCTTGGAGTTCAATCTCTTCATCACAAATAGTGCTCCAGAACTCAATAGCTTGAAGTGCAACCTGTTCCTCATCTCCTTTGACAGTGTTCGCTGTCAGGTTGAATATGGTTTGCATATAAGGATCTAAGTGCCCGTAATATGTGGATGCAATGGCAACAAGGCATTCAAAGGCTGCCTGCCTGATATCCACTTCTTTAGAAACAGCAGTATCACAAATTACCTTCATTATATAATTTCTCTCCATATCATTTGCAAAGTTGCTCTCAGCAAAATCAAGAGCATTATACAGAGCTTTAACTGCAGCAAGACGGACTTCATGGCTTAGCTCTGTCTGGTTCATTCCCTGGACCACAGCAGTCAGAACAGCATTCACTTCATCCTGCTCCAAGTGCTGAGGAGGAATCTCCTCACAGACATATCCCAATGCCTCTAGAGTTGCTTGCTTTAGTGAAGCAGATGCACCCGGCTGTGTCATGTTGCCCAGTAATTTGGCAATGAGGTCTTGCCATTCCCGACGGGGTATCTCAATGGATGCAACCTTGGCAATGACTTGTGATGAGGTCTGCCTTGCATCAAGCACCGAAGATCCTAGTGTTATCAGCAATGACTCCTTAATCGTCAATTTAATCGATGGATCCAAGTTGACCCATTGTTGAATCAGTAGCTCCTTCTTTGCAGAATCCTTTGCATCCAACGAATTCTTAAGGATAATACCAGCAAGCCTTCTAGAATCTGGTCGTCCTCCATCATTCGAGAGCTCTACTGATAAGGACAGGAGGAAATTTGGAAGATTCTGCTCCTGGAACTGCTTGAGGTTGGCTTCTGCTACTGTCCGAAGATTACCATCCGGAGATTGAGCAGCTAGCAGAACCTGAGTGATATCCATGGCCATATCAACTGTCCTATCGAACATCAAAGAAAAAGATTTTTTTAAGTTAGCAGTATTCAGGGAAAAGCAATTACATACAAATTAAAAAAAATGGTTCTATCAACACTCGTAACTCATAAGGGCCATTGGGCCAGTTTGACCTAGCTTAGTCTGTCAGCTTTGAAGGCTTTTGCATTAAGAACCACATAAGGACACTTACAATATTAGTCAAAAGAGCTGTTTGGCAAATTATGGTTATAATATGTAAAACATTCACCACTTACGGAACCCACATTCATAAGCAAGCTAATCACCCATCACATACAGATTGTTTATCCCCATCAGCAAGCCAGGTTTCTCAGTTACACAGTTGACTAACCTCCCCATTTGACCATGAGTTGAACTTATTTGAGTGAGGAGCTAAAGCTAAAGTACACCAAACATGATGTAAGAAACTAGATATTCATCATGCAGCTGCACACTACATCACCACAACACATGGAAAATAAAACACCATAAAAATGTTCTACAACCATATGAAAAATAAACATTTTGAAACTATGCTACACATGCATGGACGGTGAGGAAATAGGTAACAACAAGACGGTAGGGCATTATGCTGACAGTGTCGGGATCTTGAACAAGCAAAATCAATTTACATCAATCAACAGCGAGCAAACACATAGCTAGGCTATGTTCTACAAGCACACTGGTCAGTCCAACTTAGACACAACATAATCATGGGATCAGCTACAACATTGCCATGTTAAGGAAGGAGAAAACCAGAGGTAGGACTAACCTACACAGTTACAATCAACAGAACACGCTAGGATTAAACACTCTCGCTCAGCACAAACCAACATTTTCAACTCCAATCCACAGAACAATTCAGGCTGACCTAACCTACGCAAGTTAGTGGCAGGGGCCGATACACCTGAGGGTGTCACAGGATCTGATTGAGAAATTGTGCACTCTGAAGAACCGAACCATATGGATGGATGGATACATCAATAACTGTCTATCAGAAAACAAAGCTGCAATCGGAGCACTCCAATTGTAAGCGCATTTACACTTTTACACCAATTGGATGGAACATTTCAGAAAGATTTGGGTTCGCTAGATCGCGAAAAAGAAAAGAAAAAATTAGGGCAACGAACATCTACAACCTTTTCCAGCACCTACTGGGTTCAGGGAGTGCATATTTACTTGTTAAATCCTAACAGGTACAAGCCCACCACGGTAAAAAAGCAATATCTAAAACTCAACACGCCATTACAAGAGACCTATACCTTTTGCGTTTGCTACTGCTTAGTATAATCAAAACAAGTCTGAAATCAGCACTAGAAAACTATCATGCCACCGCAAACGTCCCTCCCCCTACAACTCGCAGAGATAATCCGCACAAAAACAGCAGCAAGAACCCGCGAGTTGAGTTCTTGCAAGGTGGTAACAAGACCACGCGCATGAACTTCTGACCGCAAACTACAACGAGATGTGCAGGAAACTGCAGGCGAACAACCCAGTGCCTGCTTTCTCCACGAAATAACCGAGCGCTTTTGGCGGCTACCAGCAAGAGCAAAACTACACTAGGGTGAAAGATTTGGATTCGGTCGCTCACATCAAAGAACAGAACAAACTAGGGCAAATCGAAGAGATTAGGGCAAAGCGACACCAGACAAAGAAAGGCGAGGAGCTTACCAGCAAAACGAATCGGTTCGGCCAGATCCGGAAATCCACTCCCCTCCACTCGTAGGAGGAGAAGGAGAGAAAAGGCGGAGGTGGGGGCGCTCCGGCGGGAGGACGGCGCGGTCGAAGGCGGCGGCGGCTATAGAGGAGGCCGAGAGGGCTAAGGACCGGCGGTGGGATGCCTCCGCGCTCGCCCGGCTCCCAACCAAATGGAACTCGACTCCGGCGCAGGGGAGGGAAATAGGAAAGGCGGCGGCGGCGGCTAGGGTTTAGAAAGCGGGATTCGGGGTTTTGGGGGTGGCGATTTCGGAGGAAGATGCGGGAAACGCAGGGAATTTTAATCCCAGCGGGCGCACGCGATCGGACGGCCCAGGAGAGCCCCCACCCGGGTGGACGGGCCTTTCTGGGATGAGCGGATGGTACGGGTGCGATCGGAGCGGGTAGAGGGATGATTATCACTTATTCTGTATTTTGGTGTTTTTTTTATCAGAGTCAGATATGAATAATATTAGATATATATTTCTCTATTTCATATCCATTCTATAATCCTTTAGATGGTTGATCGGACGAAAACTATCCACTTATTTACACGGGACATTAGACAGTAGTGTACAATAAGAGTGAACACAGAGAGACTAATCACTGAGATGTCGACAGAAGTGTGCAATAAGAGCGAACACGGAGAGACTAATCACTGAGATATCAGGGAAGAATACTCAGTATTCTCCGTCTGTTTAGATGTAACAATCCGCATATATGTTATCTTGTTTCTAAGTGAAATAACAACATATTTTCTCATATCACTCGACATACGGATATATACAGAAGGATATCAGTTATCCTTATCTTATTCTATATTTTTCCGTAGAGTCGGAGTAAAATTCAGATAGTGCCAGATACACATCTATCCCTTCCGTATTCGTTTCACAAACCTTCGAGCGACCGGTCCGACGAAAATTATCCTCTTCGTTTGCACCCTCCGCTACGCCTTCTTTTAGGAAAGTGCGCGTTTGGTTATAGTGGTTTAAGAAGAAAAAAAACCACAAGTAGATCTGGGGAGGGTCGGGCAAAGACCTGTTATAACTATCGGGTTAGGCTAGGCTTATATTGAGCCGTAGCTCATTTTTGTGGGCTAAGACGGGCTCTTTTGCTCTTATTGTTGCCCAAGCCTTGCCTGCTAAGGTGATCGGTTGTTCTGAGCTAGTTGGGCTTAAGTTAGGAATTTTTTCGAAAACACCTCCAAAAATTTTCCTCCTTAATTACATACTTCAAATGTTACCAGCAAAGTGGTATTGAAATCAGTAACAACAACATTATCATAATTGTGCTCCGTGAGGTTGTGGATTTATTCTCTACCATAGCGATTTCCCGCTCTTTTCAGCTTGAGTTTCTGGTTTTTAATTCACTATTTCTTTATTTCATCTTTTTCTGGATTTTTGGCTTTTTGGGGTTTTTTTGTCTTTTTCTCTTTTTTTTCCGTATTCCTTCGCATTGTCCATGATGGGCTAACTTGTTTTTTCTATTTTAAAATTTTTTAAATTTAATTACGCCAAATAAGCCACTAGCTGCTACAGTAAAAAATAAGCCACTAGCCCACGTGAAACTTTAAAAAACTTCTAACAAGAGTACAGAAAAGTATCATAGAAAACCACTTGCCCTAACCTGCTCTCAGAAAACTATTCTCGACAATAATCATATATTAGTATTTAAACTCCCAATTTATCTATCCTAAACAATTATCCACAACTCTACTTTAAAATTGAATGTCTCTCTCCCGCCACTTCACCCACACCTTGTTGCACAAGAACCTTTAGTAAAGGCGGTGCTCGCTCCATCTCTCGATCTCATCCACGACGGCTGCGAACCTTGCTATGTGCCACGGTGGTGAAGAAATTACACCCAACGCTGGCCTCCCTCTAGTTGATGCTAGCAAATCTCGCAAGTCCATGAGATTCTGTTCCTCCAATTTGATAGGTTGCGATGAAAGTTGAGGCATCGTCTGAACACAATAATCTCACATGAGTTTCACTTGAAACAATTTAATCCCTACAAGAAATCTAGAAAAAAATATCGTGTTCCAAACGGGGCTTAAGTAATTACCATAGTTTGAATGATTTTTACTTAATTATGTAATCTATAAGATTTTATTTTTGTTGAAAGGCTAAAATTACATGCCATGTCCTCTGTGTATTTCAATCTATTGATTTCACCATGATGCTTGATATATTGGACTTGTAGTCTACAAACAAGACTGTTACACAATGGTGCAAAATACTTATCCACTCTTTTTTTTTAAGAATCTCTTTATTTTTCATATACTTTATTAAGAAGAGGGACAAGGTTTCCCCCTAGGAGGATGGCCCGTGAAATACTTGTTTGGCCGAGGACTTCTAAACATGTTCATTCCCTTAAGTCTACCGTTATTAACATAAAGTAGTTAATCAAAACACTACAAAACAGTTTTGTGCTTTAATAGCGACCCTAATGAACTTTTACATGATCAACAAAGGACTATAGGAAAATCTAAATAGAACCCAAATTCAACCCCATTTGTTAAACCCTTGCATCTTTGTTTGGTTAATCATGCCCCTTAGAAGTGATTTTCTGATTAATTTGCCTCCTCCAGCCACTTTTCCCTATTTCATGATTTTTCTTCGGTGATGCCCACATGGATGGTTGCATAGACACTGATGTGGCCTAGGGAATGCTCACGTGTGGACCTAAGTAGGGGTGTAAAATTGGTACAAATTAGAACCCACTTTGGGGTATCTTATAATAATTATTAGAGTATACTCAAAAGAATAAAGAGGTATAACAACATCATTTAAGCGGTATATAACAAATGGGAGTACGTACTTCCAGGAATATGGAGTCTCTCTCTCTCTCTCTCTCTCTATATATATATATATATATATATATATATATATATATATATATATATATATATATATATATATATATATAATATGTGTATGTATATGTATTATGTTTGTAAATTATTATTTTCTAGAACGGGGGATGTATTCATTTCTTATATATGTGCACTAAAACATGAATATATATGTTATGATATAAATTTGAAGCTAATTTTTGGAAGAAATAAGCATGCGCAAATAATTATAAATTAATAAATAAAGTCACATTATTTTTTGAAAACTATTTAACCTATTTTTTCAATCCCCCACGAGGATCCCCATTGGGGTTGGGTCCCGCAGGGACTAGGGACAGGGGGCTTCTCTCCCGGGAGTCCTAGCAAGGTTGTTGATGAGGATCTAACTAGCAAACTAGAAGGATCAATGAATTTGACCCCATATTTCATGGCACTCGCACACGAACAGCAAACCAAAATGGATGGATTCGATTGAAACCAAAATTCTATGTAGCTTATATGCCCTCAAACTCCATGGTTCAAGAATGGAGAAGATGATCAATATGATCACCAAACAAATTCTTGCACAGCAGCAAGAATCGGCTACATGAATTTCACACTTAGAAAATCACATAAACAAGAAATAGTCGATATGCGCCAAACTCAGCATTTTTTGTTTTGTATTAAACTAAATTCAAAAGATTATGTCTTACAAAGCATATGGTTTGGAAGTGCAAAAAGGATTGGACTCAACTAACCAGTTTTTATAGTTAAAATGAATGATTTTGGGGACGAAATCATGTGAACGATGACTAGTTAATCCTAAATTTTTTATCCATTCTATCTAGGAATAAATATACTTTACCCCCTCAAACTTTGATGTTTGTCTAGATGTCAACCAAGTGCAAAATTGGATGTTTGTCAACCTTCATGTTGCAATACCAGATAAATTTCCCCTTGGCCCGATTCCACCCTGGTTTTGCCCAACTCAGATGCCACGTAGGCAAGACGTGGCTTGTGATCCCTCATCAATAGTAGGGCTGAGAGGGAGGGGCGCATGATGGAATATGGAAGTTGGCGACAGTGGGATTGGGAAATTGGTTCCCATCCAAAACCCTAGCCCACCATCAGTTTGTTTGAAGCACATGGCAAGCTCGCAGAGCAGTAGCTCTTGCGTGTCTATGTCTTGTTGTTAGCCTTAGGTGGACATCGAAGAAGGCCACTCCTCCCCCCTGATACTGTATAGGGAGCAGCCATTGGAGTATGCTTCGTCCATCTTTTGCCAGTGCAAGGCGAAGGTGGCTCGGTGGATTTCTTGGAGCGATGCCAACCCTAGGAGGAGGTACTTGTGTAAAAGCTCATGTGAGTCAATTGGTTTTTGACTGAGTTGAAATTTGGCTTTCATACTTGGTGCTTTGATTTGGCTTGCAATTTATGATGGAAATTCTCTTGTTCCTTGGTTAGGCTAGGGGATATAAATTCTGGAGAAGGTTCGACCCGAAGACACCTCCATTTTTGAAGGAACTTTTAGGCAATCTACGCGACACAGTTAGGGGACGTAGGAGTGAGAACATGGAGCTGAGAGCTTGCGTTCATGATAGGGACATGTAGCTGCAAGAGTTGATGATTGTTCATAATGCAAAGTTAGGGGATACAAGGAGCCTTGGCACATCTCCAGAACTTCTTCTACCACCTTTTGTTCTTAAAGCATTTCCTCCGGTTTATATAGATGTGCCTAGCATTGTTCCTATACTCTGCTCGTAGAATCCAATTCCTAACTGCATTGAGGAGCCCTTGTAAATGACATAATGTGTTAGTACTTCGATGTCAAATTACTCAAGTAGCACAGGTAGACAAGTAAACATACCTTTTGCTAATCAGATATCATCACCTAGCCTTCTCCTTTTCCAGGCTTAATATCATTGACTAGCGGACCACAAAACCAATCCCATGAATCATTTATTTCCTTGTCTACCACTACCCAAGCGATTGGGTACATCTGGTTGTTAGCATCCCTACCTAGGGCACATAGAAGCTCACCATTTGTTGCTCCTTTGAAAAAGCAACCATCCAGACCAATTACTTTTCTACAGCCAGCAAGAAGACCTTTCTTACAAGCATCAAAGCATACATAAAACATATGAAACATAGGGTCATGGAAGTCAGGATGCAGCTTGACCACTACTGTGCTACCAAGGTTGCTCCTTAGTAGCTCAAGTTGGTAATCAAACACTTTGTTGTATTCACCCTTTCTTGAGAACCAATCTTTGCATCACTATGGATTTTGCTCTCTTGATTTAAGATAGGCTCACATCTGCAAAACATTTCTTCTTGGATAGTGGCCTTTAGTTGTTGCAAGCTCCATTGAGGGTTTGTTGTGATCAACCTTTGATACTTGTCAGCTATTCTAGTTGAGGTCACCAGTTTGTTGTTTCTTCTAGGTGGACAAGTGTGTTCATCATTGAAGGAGGTAATTTGCTAGCTCTCAGCTTAGAGGTCAGTGACAATAAACATACCCAAGGACACCTTGGCCAATCACACTTTGCCCTCACCCTATCACCCTCATCTTTCACAATTTTATCACTTTCCTTTCCTCCAAATCATACTTGATTATGGCTGACTTGAACTCCTGCTTCCCATTGAACTTCATTCCCAAGGTGAAATTAGGCACTTTGGTCTTCCTGTTAAACCTGGGATACTTTGATTTATATATTACCAGTTCACCATCACTGTTTTCAAGAAATGATTCTTCATCATCACTAGAATCGACATAAGATGTCTCATTACCCTCATCATCAATTTGGACCAAAACTAGACAACAAGACTCCACTGGAGGTCCAGAATAGATCATGTCGTCCACGCTTGCAACATGACCTACCTTTAGCTTCTTCTTGAATTGTTTGATCCTTTTGTTGATGTATGCTACTTCCTCGTCTTGTTTAGAGGAAGAACAATCACCAAGAAGGAAATCACTATCAGAGCTGTTGTGCCCTTCTGCCTGCTTATTCTAAAGTAACGGAGCACTTTTGTCTATTGCTTTCTTCTTCCTTCTGCAACTGTTTTTGTCAATTTCATCATAGAACTTCCTGAGGGAAACAATGTCCTTGTCAATTTCAATAGGAGATGACATCGTAGCTCTTCCATTCTTGCTGTCAACATCATACAAATCACCACCTTGTAGCCAATAAGTAGTATTGGATCATTGCTACCAATAACTTGTAATTCGTCATCCTCTCCATCATCATGTCCAACCATTGCCTCTAGCTTGTCTTCATAGTCGCTAGGCTCATGTTCCTTGTGAACTTCCTCATCAGACTAATCTTGCGCATTCGCTGACTCCACAAATATTTCAGCCACCCCTAGATTCTGTAACACAATCAAACATTACATTACATGCCTTACCATCTGTCAACACTCCAAGATCATTTACCAAATCTTTTCCAGAAAATAACTAGTGCAGCAATAACCCTTCTACAACCTGAAAGTGATCTCCTAGGTGTCCCATGATCTTAGGTAGAGAAACTTTGTCACATTCAATGTGTGACATTGCTTTAGATCCACCTAGGTAATATACAACATTCCCATCATTGAAAAACTCTTCATCAGAGTGAAATTTAACTGCAATCTTGTTGAGTGGATCCATCCAAGTGTCCAACAATACCCTAAAGAAACATCCACACCAAAGCTTTCAGATTGGGTACTAAAAAAGCAACGATAAGGCATATTTAATTGCTCAAAGGTTGTAATTTGCAAGTAAAATAACCAGAATAGAGGGATTTGCCTCCTAATCAATTCTGGGCGAACGAAACGGAATCCACCCTGTAAGCTTAAAGAAATCAAATGTTGGCTACTTGTGGGCACATCCTGAGGGTCTCACATGTGTGCTTCATTTTCGCTGCTGCATTTTGTTGATTTCGGCCTAATCGGCCTATGGGTAAGTCTACTATTATATTTACGCTTTCCGCATGATATGTATTTTGATGTTTAGTACTGTATCTGTGAGCACTATATCTGTGAGCACTATCTACTGATCCAGGGAATAGTACGGTGGAATCACAGAGGATTCTGAATTGTAAAATCCGGGTCCAACATAAAATACTCAAGTCTTTCATCAGATCCGATGGAAACACATACGAAAACCCAGCTATCCCCAAACCCTAAACCTACAATGCAAGTAGTATGTCCCATGAACCAACCTTAGGGGGTACCGGACCCCAGCATGCCACTTCTTATGCCTTCTTCTTCACCCTCCAGGACCTGGAATGTCGCCGCTAACTGGGGATTCGTGCAGAACGCGACAGAGGAGAGTGAGGTGGAGTCGACGGCAGTGAAGGTGGAAGGTGGAGGACGGGGTGTGCGAAGGGTGGGTGCCCTCTCTCTTAACCCTACTACTGACAAGGGATCACAAGCCACGTCATGCCCATGTGGCATCCGAGTTGGGGCAAAACCAGGGTGGAATCGGGCCAAAGGGGCATTTATCAGGTATTGCAACAGAAGGTTGACAAACATCTGATTTTGCAATTGGGGGTTGACATTTATTTAGATAAACATCAGAGTTCGAGAGTGTAAAGTAGACTTATTCCTTCTGTCTAATTCTTTTCCCCTTTATGCTATATCTATTGGACGCCGCGCCACGTGCCTCTCCTCTTCCTCCCATCTTCTTCTTCGTCGTCCCCTTCCACCGCCGACCCCGCCCCGCCGACCCACCTCCCTCCACAGCTTGTGACACCACCTTTGGTGTCTTCACTACCCACTGCACCGACCCGCCATCACCCATGGCTGGCAGCACCTCACTGCCTCGCCACACTGCCTCCACTCCATACCTGTCGCTGTCCAAGCCCCGCCCAACCTAACTTTAGCGTCGTGTCATCGCCGTGCCGATCGTTGCCACCACTCTCCTTTGAGTCCGTGGCCGGCGGCGCCACCGCCTCCCTCCCTTTCTCTACAACAGAGGCCCCATAATGAACCTCTCCCTAGCCCCTGGTGAACCCTAACCCCTTGCCATTGGTCGTTGTCGCGGGAGGAAGAAGGTGGGAGGCAGCATGCGCATTAGCTGGGAAGCGCGTTCTTCTTAACGAGATCTGAAGCAATACCCATAACTATTAGCAAAACGTAGTTGCGCAAAACCAGAAATCAAAACACTGAACAAAATAGATTATTCGGCTATAACAAAAATTTTAGATGTACGCATCATAGTGACCCTACTGAACTTTTGCTTGTGCCTCAATTTCAATTTTCTTTCTGTTTTGCTTGAACCATTAAGAGACGCTCCATTTCTTGTTCAACAGGGAGGTACAGCACAATCAACAGCTGATGTATATCACAACTTCGCAAGTTTTTTTTTTTTGAACCGCTACTTCACAAGTAAAAAGTTCGTAAGACAAGTGCACATTAATCAACAATTCCTTCCATCTTTGTACGATCCCCTACAGGCTACATCATCACCCTCGTTTCAACACCAACTGTAGACGGTAACACTGAAAATTTACACATTCTGTATGTACTCTGTTCAACAATAACTCGATAGCTCTGATGAGGATGAACAGCTCGTTCAGAGCTCCTTTTCGGTTTAAAATATACAAGGAACCGTAATTATATACCTAGCTCGTTCAACAGTGGGAGCTTTCTACATCTCGTTCATCAGTGCCCTGGAAGCATTTGAAGCACCTGCAATATGCACCTGCGCCCACTCGATGTGCAGATATACCATCAAGGCTTCATCGGAGCCCTCAAAGCATGTGCATCATCCACAGTTTGAATTTGCGAACATATAGATATATGATACATGGTCCGATCAGATCTGCCTCAGACAGTCGCTTGCAGAGTTTCATGTATGATTCTAGGTTGCCGGATTCCTGTATGTTTCTCTGCAGTGCGGTCAGTACAGCAGCTCTGTCCAGGTACTCAGGGCGTAAGCCCATGTCAAGCATCTGCATGAGTGTCTCCGAGGCATCCAGATAGAAGCCACCTTTGACATAGCCTCGCAGGAGCCATGACATTGACTTCTTCCTTCTTCCTGCACTGGTGGACTCGACTCCTGCAAGCAATCGGCGGACAGCAGCAGCTTCCCCCTGCGAAGCACAGATGGCCAAAACAACATCATAGAGCTGGGTATCAGGTTCCCTTCCAAGAAGCTTCATCTCCCAAAGTTGGTGCTCAGCTTCTAAGCCACAACCGGCGCAGGTGTACAACGAAAGAAGCCTCTCATGCACAAGTCCTAGAACCTCACTGTTGCCTTCCTGTACTGCCCAATTTGATAAAAGAACACCATTTCTTAATAATTCTGATTGGTACTTTTCAATACTGTTAATGCTCTCAGCATCCAGTTCAGAAATTGAGCCATCCTTCACTGACGAATTCAATTTACGCAGTGCCTTTGAGAATTCCTTTTGCTCTTTAACCAAGGCAGTCAACCCAATAAGATAACTATACACTTCAGGTTTCGGGCCACTCTCTTTAAATTCAACGACCAATTTAACAGCATCCCGGTAGTCCCCATCCATCTATCAAAAGAAAATTAACATAGACTATTAAAAAAGCTGGAATTTGGAGATGTCAGATTGATATGATAGTGTTTATAAGCAGCTAGGATATGTTGAATACTTATCACACAGGTAGGTGTCTGGATAGAAGACATGCATGCCTCACAAGTTGATAAAAATGATCCTTTTAAGACTTTTAGTAGCATCAATCGTCTAAAGTTTGATTTGCATAATATGAATGCCATCAACCCAGTTATCCAAACCAAAAAGTACTCGTTATTTCGTTAATACTTCTGTTTTCACACAAGTGTCTAGATAGAAGAATGGATGTTTGGTAAGTTTGTAAAAATGATCCTGTAATACTTTTAATAGCATGGATAAATTAAAATTTGAACTGTATAATATGAATGCCATCAATCCAAGTTATCCAAACCAAAAAAAACTTATTAATTCTGAAACACTAGATATCCAACATACAAGGAGAAAAGGTCAAACATAAGAGAATATTGGGTGGGTTCGAATGTGCTTAAGCTTAGGATTTTACAGTAACTCGTCGTTAAACGGTGCGTTTTTTCAAGGTGGGGTCTATAGGAAAATTATAGTACAAATTGTACCGGCTAAAATCGCATGCGACTATTTCCCTCTGCGTACTGCCTCTCGCGAACATACCAGAATTAAAAAACCACAGCCATAAACCATAAACCACAGCCCAAAAAAACCCACCCATACTCTAGGCTGGTGACTGTGTACTACTCAAATATTGCTTCTGTCGATGAACTTAATACCCTTTGGCTTCTTGCTGTGAACATGGATTTCAAGGATCAGTGGATCACATGGAAAATTCCGTTGGCAAGTGTACAACAAATACATGACTACCCTTGGTGAATGTTCTGGAGCAACTCACTGCTGTATTTCTTCATATGGGTAACTATAGTTGATTTCTTTTAGATGTGGGGGTGACATGCAAATGAATTTGTTAATGCCCTCACATATGACAAAGTGGATAGTAATAATGGTAATAAAAGAAACGACAGACTATTCCTAGATATCATTATTATTATAAAAGAATGAGTTGGTGGTCGTAAGTCCCTTCTCCTCCAATCGTCCATTCTCGACTTCTCATCGCTCTCCACTTTTCAACTGATCAGAGTAGCTTTCTTTCAAGCATGATTCTCTATATATCCAATAAATTTCGTTGCAACGCACGAGCAGGTGACTAGTAAAATAACAAGTTTATAGTAACTTTTTTAGCAACAGCCTTTTCGGTTTGTAGCAAGTGGCTACAGTAGGTCTATTAGAACATGTGTCATTACAACCTAACAGCGGTTACTACAAAACTCATATGTTAATGCAACTGAATGATTGTAGCATTGTAGCAACCATACAAAATTAAACTGTAGCAACTAATTTGTTAGCACACTAACTATAATCAATTACAACTGACACCATATTCTGTTGCTACAGACAAGAGGATATGGACTACATGCTGATACTATAGAAAAAGAGTATGTGGGCTTGCTATTTCATCATACCTAGGTATAGCTTAGTGTTCAACAGTAGAAACAATTCATTGGAAATGATGCAGCAGAAAAATCTAAAGCAACATATACTGGTATCCCTATGTAGTCCCAATGGTAGTTCTCAAAAGGAAAAAAATCCAAAATGATTAGAACTCCTAAATAAGATTCTGTTTGGTCTGAACCTCCAACTTGCAGTCTTACACCCACAAATTTTTTGGTCACGCCCCAAGTATTTGACTATTGATTGGTTTGATTATTTCACTTGGCCCATGGATTATGGTCACACCACAAAGAATCATTGAAAGTTAAAACTTGGCCATTTTTGGTAGCCAAATCCTCCCCACTTTCTTTCTATCACAAGCGGGCCCCACAGTGGCTACCCCAAACTTTGGTATCCATTTGATTCATGACCAAATGTGCATTCGCGCCACCTGACTGCCCCTAGCAATATTTGGCATGACAAAACAATTTTGTTACCATCTACTTTCCACTAGCTAGCAGCCACAAAAGTATTGGGTAGCCCACCATTGGCAACCAATGTGGACCCACATGTCATAAAGGAGGGAGAGGGATTTGGCAACCAAAATCTGGTCAAGTATTTGCTACCCAAAAATTTAGCAAGATTCTTTAGAGCATGACCACATTTCAGGGGGCAAGCCAAATTTTGTATGAAAACCAAACAATAGCCAAATGATTGGGGCATGACCAAAATTTGTATGGTATGCTGGGGCACAAACCAAACAGTCAAACACACCCCAAATTTTGGTGGGATAAACTAAAAACAAAAGTGCAAACTGATTAACCATTTGTTTAGACTTTATAAGATGATTCACATGCTCATTAATAAAACCAACGGTACCAACCCAATAAACTACATTACATGATCCACATAGGAATTGGTGCATGATCCACATAGGAATTGGTGCTTATTTATAGCCTCGCCCATGTGCTTACAATGAAAGAACTGATACGATACCACAACATATCCTAATATAATTTAACAAGAGGAGTACACGAGATGAACTCCACAAGAAGCATACAATGATCAGTTCAACTTTAAAGTAATATGCATGTGTTTCATTAATTTACAAGACAAGACAGCTGTTATCCCAACACAAAAGTTATCATCCCATATAGAGCAGGTGAACAGTTTAGTAAATCAAAATAAGGATGCGACCTGACCAGTACAGATCATGTCAAACTTCAGAAGTAGAGAAATCTAATTTGGTTTTCAGCAGGCAGTTCGAAGAATCAATAAATCACCATTTCTAACAATACGCAGGATATGATCCAACCCTCGCAAAAACAATAGGAATAAGCAAACACTACAAAAATGGGCAAAAAAATTGCAGGGGAAGACAAAACCAATTACCATCATCTTCCAGGCGAGGTACCCGACGGGCCCTCCACGCTCGCCGTCGCCGGCGCCGCTGTACTCCCCTCCGACGCCGACGCCGCCCCTCCTGAGCACGTCCCTGACGAACTCGACGGCAAGCCTCCTCTCGCCGCGGTCCCAGTAGAGCGCGACGGCCTTCTCGACGAGGCTGAAACCCGGGCGGAGCCCGACGCAGTCCATCTCCCCAAGCAGCGCGGCGACGTCGGCGACGTCGCCCCCGGCCCCCACGAGGCGCTCGATCCAGCCGCAGGCGATGGCGGCCATGAGCTCCATGGTCTCGCCGTCGACGCGGTTGGCGCGGCGCAGCCAATCGAAGACCTCGAGCGCGCAGTAGGCGTCGCGGCCCTCCTGCGCGAAGTAGACGAGAACGAGCTGGAGCTCCCGCGGGGAGAGCGCGGCGAGCGGGGCATCGTCCGCGGCGGGCTCCCGCTCGAGGTGCTCGATGGCGGCGGCGAGGAGGCCGCCGCCGCCGAGGCCGAGCTCGGCGGTGGCGTCGGCGGGAAGGCGATCAGGTGGTCGAGCCGCACGGAGCGCGGGGCGGCGGGGCCGGAGGAGATGGCGGCCGAGCGCGGGCGGGGGAGGGGAGGGAGGAGAGGTGGTGGAAGGCGGCGGCGCGGGAGGAGAGGGCCATTGGTGGGGTGCGGGGTAGGGTTAGGGCTGGGAGGGCATGGGGTGCAGGATTTGGAGGTTGGGTTTTGGGGAGGAGAGGAGGAGAAGGGGCGACGTCGTCGAACCGAACGAGGGGGAGGAGACTAGGCGGTGGAAACGGTGATGGGCCTGACGGCGATGGGTGGGAAGGCGGGGGAGTGGATGGACCAGCAGCGGCGGACCGACGGACGGTTGTCGCGTACGTGGTGGAGCAAGCGAGAGGTTAAAACGGTTGCCGGAATTACGGCCACAGGTTTTGGGTTGTTTTTCCCTTGAAAAATATTGCTACTTTGTAATTTTTTTTATCCGTATAATCAAAGTGTAGACTTGTTCTTTGAAAATAATTGAAAATCATCTTGGATCGCGATAACACATACTTAGCGACAAATGTCCACATTTAATAGTGGTTGTTGTTTCATGGAGAGGGGAGGAGATTGATTTTATGTGCTGTCTTGCTTTGAAATGTAGAATCTCACAGTGTGCTTTGGAATAAAAAAGGCTAAAGTTTAATAATACCTCCTCTGGTATCTTTACAGCTAAGTTTAATAATACCTCCTCTGGTATCTTTACAGCTGCTGGCAATTTCCGATCAATAAGCCTCTCTAGATCATCAAGCTACTGAGATCCACCCCTTTTATATACATTAAATGTTCTTTTTTAAGAACTTTAGTGCTCAAGTGTTTTGCAACTACTAAATTTCGCTTGGTAATACGATTGATTTGTTTTGTGGCTCTTGCTATGAATATGCAGAAATCCGCCGCCATCACCGCCGTTCATCACCCGGTGGGAACGTTTGATAGATGTTGCACCTCGTGCAAGAGCATGCATGGAAGGTGGCACCCCGTGCAAGAGCATAGGGGGAGGCGTCTAGTGCAGGGGAGAGCGCACCAGCTGACAATAGGGCAACTGAACATTCATAATCTACTAATTTGAAAAATAAAGAGTTGATTGATTTGAATAAAATACCAATTGCATTGGATAAAGAGTTTTGCCACAAACTACGTGAAAATAGGAGAAATCTTTTATAGGCAAGTATGTGCTAATAACAACCTCGCTTCTAAAATTGCTTTTTATATTGAGAATTTAGATGTGGAACCAAAGACAATTATTGAATGCAAGAATCGTCATGTTGGGATAAATGCAAAGAAGCAATCAAGAATGAACTAAACTCGCTAAACAGGAGAAAAGCCTTTGGACTAGTGGTCAAGACACCTCTTGATATCATTCTTGTTGGACACAAGTGGGTATTCATAAGGAGGAATGAAAAGAATGAAGTGGTGATGTATAAAGCAAGATTAGTCGCCTAAGGGTTCACACAGAGACTCGGCATAAATTTTGTTGAAACTTACTCTCATGTAATGGATGTCATAACATTCCGTTACTTAATATCACCGGCAACAGGATGAACTTAGACACGAAACTCATGGATGTTGTGACTGCATTCATATGGGTCACTTTATTATGAAATCTATACGAAGATTCTAGAGGGACTAAAAGTTCTATGCATGAGTGAGAATGAGAATCACAACATATATAATGTCGCATTGCAAAGGTCACTATATGGATTGAAACAGTCATGTCGTATATGGTACAACTGACTAAGGGAATTCGTTCTACAGAAGGGATACATGAACAATGAGGTATGTCCGTGTGCATTCGTAAAGAAATCCAAGAATGGATTCTGCATCATATCTGTGTATGTTGATAATTTGAATATCATTGAAAACATATAGGACATTTTCGAAGCTAACTCATACCTAAAGACAGAATTCAAGTTTAGGATTTGGGTGAAATCAAATATCGTCTCGGTTTACAAATTGAAAATATGTCTAGTGGCATATTCTTGCACCAAACCACCCGCACCAAGAAAATATCGGAGAGATTCTACCTTAGAAAATCTCATCCAAAGGGTACACCCATGATTGTTATGACATTGGATGAGGAGGAAGATCCATATGGACCTAAACAAGAGAATGAGGATATATTAGAGCACGAAACTCCATACTTGAGTGCTATTGGAGCATTATTATATCTTGCCAACTTTACTAGGCCTGATATTGCACTTGCAGTAAGTTGTTTGGCAAGATATAGTTCGAAACCTACTAACAGGCATCGGAATGGTAAAAGGAATTCTAAGATACCTACAAGGTACAAGTGTTCTTGGACTCTATTATCCTCAAGATACAAAGATAATGGGTTACTCGGATGTTGGCTATTTGTCTAATCCCCATAATACTAGATGACTGACTGGGTATGTGTTTCTAAGCGGTAATACAACTATTTCATAGAAATATGTAAAAATAAGTCGATTGTTGCTACATCGACAAATCATTCAAACATAATTTCTCTATATGAAATAACACGTGAGTCTATGTGGCATCGAAGACTGATTCATCATATCCAAGTGTCATTTGGTGTAAAGGTGGATGAAGCTCAGACAGTCTTCTATGAGGATAATACAGCTTGCGTTGCACAGATGAAGAATAGCTATGTCAAAATAAATTTGACAAAGCATTTTCTCCCTAAATATTTCTACCCATATGAGAAGTAGGAGAATGGGAATATAGAAATACAGAAAATCCAAACAAGTGAGAATCTTGCGAATTTATTTACTAAGGCTTTGTCAGCTTCTGTGTTTGAAAAGCATGTTCATGTCATTTGTATAAGGAGACACAAAGTGTTGTTGTCCTTAGGGGGAGATATGTAATCTTTATTCATCATGAGGATGAAAGGGTGTTGTACTCTTTATCCCTTCGTTGAGTTTTGTCCCATGAGGTTTTCTCAATTGAAGGTTTTTAATAAGGCAGCACATGTAATGACAAGAACACGAGTTATGTATTCTTTTCTTCTTACTAGTTTTCCTACTGGGTATTTAGAAGGAGTTTTTAATGAGGCATATACAAGTGTTTTTGTCAAAGTGTCTATAGGGGAGTGTTGAGGGAAAATCCATACGGGTGCTTTACTAAAACTGGCCCATTAGGGGCTTCGGACCATGAAGGCACATTAGTATATTTTAGTCTCATCTTGTTTATTAATCATGAAGGGGCCTTCTCTCCCTATATAAGGGGAGGGTAGGGGCTCTTGTTGCACACACCACGCCTACGAGCAAATCATCAATAATGAGAGGTTGCTAGGACTACATCTTGTATTCTTGATCATTTACTTTTCACTCATATGTAATTGATCATCAGCAATGCGACCACCATCCTCTAACACCTACCTAACTACAAAGATGTGTCATTTAAAATCTATACTCTAGAAGCCTTAACTTAAAAATTTTAGTCCAAATAAATAATCTATAGATTCTATACTCTATATAAATAACTAGCCTCGTAGGCGCGGCGCCACGCCGCACCAGGCACCGTAATCGCGAGGAATTATTTAAAAAATCCAAGGGCATATGCGTATTTTCGGAAAAGGTAAAGGATTTTTTTGCAAAAAAGCGAGGACTTGTACGTAAATAAAAAACACAGGGGACCTGTACGTAAATAAACGAGGACCCGTGCGTAATTTCAAAAACCGCGGGGGGCCATCCTGCAAAATGGAGGGGCTAAAAAAACTGCACAGTGACCTTTTTGCGAGAACCAGGGACCTGTACGTAATTTCGGAAAAATACGAGGGAATCACCTCCCCTGACCGTACGCGAATTCGGCCAACACGCGGCGCGCAGACGCCAGCGCGGGGCGACGTGGCCTCTCCAGCGGCCGGGGAACCTGTGCGGCATAATAGGGGTTTGATTATGAATGGATATACATAAATACTATAGGACGGTATACCATCGTAGCCAAAAAGAATGGGATAGCTTTTAGCTATCCAATTCTTCCTTTTGCAGCCATACGATCCAACCACCTCATCCAAATCGCTATGCTTCTAGACTAAATCTCTCTCTCTCTCTCTTTCTCAAATAATCAACCATTTTCTTGCCCAAATCCATCCCTGTATCATTGAGCAGCACCACCTTCTATCCTCAACTCATGTTCCATGGCGGCGGAGGCAAGTGACATGATCAACCTCGGTGGTACGGAGTCTATCTTTCTCCAACATTGGTCAAGCACGAGCAGCGCATGGTGGCGAATGCGGCAGATGTGGATGCCTGAGTAGGGTGTGGGTGCAGTGGCCGCGGGCATGCATGAGTAGGGCGAGCTAGCGATGGCTCCTGAACACATGTGGAGGTCGCATTGTCACCTGCAAGTTCTTTATCTTCATTGTCGCTGGAAGCATGCTTGTTTTTTTTGCTTTAGAAACACGGAAGTTGCTAGAACTTGCTTGGATTTTGGTTTTGGAATGTGAAGCTTGCTAAAACTTTATTGAAATTTGCTTGGAAAGTGTAACTTTCTAAAACTTCGTAAAACTTGCTTGATTTTTCTTTTGAAACGTGAAACTTAGTGAAACCTGTTTGTTTTTTGCTGTGAAACTTGCTTGATTTTTCCTTCTAAAATTTAAAACTTGTTAACAACTTCTTTTCAAAACTTGCTTGAAATTCGATTTCTAAAACTTGACTTAATTGGAACATGAAACTTTTCTGAGACTTGATACTTGAGGCTATGAAACCCAAAACCCGCATGAAACTTTTGCTCCGAGACACGCATAAAAACTTGAAATTTTGACATGTTCAAGTTTTGTCCCTGAAACTTACAAATTAATACCCTGCTTAAACTTGAATCTTTGATATGCTTCAGTTTTTGAAACTTGAGACGCAAAGGATTTGATGTGAGAACGTAGAGGACGGTGACCGTCACTCTTGCATGTGGAGGAGAACATCTACAACCGACAAGTCTCATGCTTGCGAATAGTGACCGACTCATGTGCACATGGAGGAAGACAACCACTAGCTCCCGCGTGCGTGTAGGAGGACGTCAAGTCCTCTTGCGCTATCGGAGGATGGTAGTAATGGGCTCAATAGGCTCAACGAGGGAGGCATGCGTGAGATGAACGGGTTGTTTGATTAAAACGGATCACACGGTCGATCCCTATCCCATTGAGATTTGTTTCTATGGTATACCGTGTTGTAATCGCTTCGATGAATAAAAGGTGAAAGTTTACAATAGAAAGGACATCTTCAAGTAATTATTTATAATTAATCACTATAGATGGAGCTAAAATTCAAAATTTTCAGTCAAAAACCATAAGTCGCAGCCGTTGCCAAACATGCCTATAGATGGAGGAATAGGCCCTTCCTGTTATGACATATTGGGCTTCAAGATGCGGTCCGAGATTGGTCGGCGTTTGCTCCCCCAGTCCAAGCCCATCCCGAGCTCAAGCCCGACTCCGATCAAGAGGACGCAAACGCTGCAATCTCCTCTCGAGCGCTGGCGGCTCCCGTTCCCGTCTCGAGCTCGTCTTCCTCGATTACTCCCCCACCTACTCTCCTCTGCTCTCCGCTCCAGTCTTCTTCCTCCGGCCTCGCCGCCTCGCCTTCCCCGGATTGGAGATCCGGATTCCCACCTGCTCTGCTCGGTAAGCCCTAATCCCCCCTAATCCTGTCCAATCCAATCCCCCGAGCAATAAAATTGCTACGGCTCCGCTCGCTCGATTCCCGCCGACGGTGTAATCTTGGCGATTCGGCGTCAGCTGTTAATAATGTAATTTTTCGTACGGTTGCAGAGACTGTTTAAGCGCAACCCATCTGTAAGTGCAATCCCTTGTATCTCACAATGGCGGATTTAAGATTTTATGAATGAGTGTTCGCTAATTGCATTGTGTTATATTTTTTTAATATATATTTATATTGGTTTATAAAAACTGAAGATAAAAGTCACATTTCTAAGTCTATTGAAAGTCAATAACACTAAAAAATTTGAAATAATAAACTAATACTAACACTTTATTTGGTGGCAGCACAATTACAACTTTAGTTGACAACACAAGTATGCACTTTGTTTTTAAATAGATATTAGCTTTAACCCACTTCTCTTTTCTTATTTTCTATGTTAGCATATCAAACGGTGTTTTTTCACACACATAGAAAAAGAAGTGGTACATATTTTTATTTTTGACATATATTGTCTCTATTTATGATTTACCTCTCTCTAAGAATAACAATTAACATGGACACTTTGATGAACATATTGCTTCCGAAAAATAAAACATAAATATTTATAAATCAAAACCAACTCTCTCAAATGATGTATATTTTGGATTGAAAGGATTATATAAATTCTTGTGACCACTAGATTTATGACAATTGGCACCATCAAATTCTTTCGAATAAAGCATATAAAATATCTAGATATTTCTAGGAAACTATGTAGATTTAAGATCATATTCATGAGATCTCTAGAACCCTTAATTATCTATATCTTTCATGTAGGTAAATCATCCAATATTCCATCTAGTAATTTTAATCTACAGATTAATATATGATACTAGAAGATGATAAATTTACCAGATAGCTGGATTACAAAATTCATAGTCTAAAATTATTTATCTGATCAATATAAATAAATATTGTACAGAAAACTATACATTTTCTTTACAATTATCTAGTAGATGATATTCTTAAATTACTCTCATACAGTACCCAAAACTATAGGAGAACAATATAGCAGATTAGTCGATATACTAGTTTTTTCTCTAACGAATAATTTTTACTTCCTCTCTAATTTCAACTCTAATCTCTAATTAAATTAATAAATACAGAGAAAATCTTTTTCTCCCGTTCTTGACCTGTTGTTATTTCTGCTTTTTTTTCTTGATTGACACTATCGCTGCTCCCTTTGGCAACAAAAAGCTGGAACTGACGAACCCAATTTTTATTCAGCACAAGGGACAGACCATCCTACGGTTTCTATCCTCCTCCCTCCTCCTCCTCCTCCCCATATCCGAATAGCCCAATCCCAAACCTCTCTCGTCTCTAGTTCCAGCCCACCTCTTCCTTGAACTCTCCTCCGTATCTCGTCGCGACGGCGGCGGCGGCGGCGGCGGCGGCGGCGGCGGCTATTGCTTCGCCGTTTGTCTCAAATTCTCACGCCAACGTCATTTAACCCTCGAAGCGAAGGAATTCTTCTCTCCTAGGCGTCGTCGTCGTCCTCCGCTCTGCCGGATTGATCTCTTCTTTCGCTGGTAAGGAAGCCCTAGCTTGCTTGGATTGTTCTAAGAGTGAGCTTTGTCCTGAGGATCTTTTCTTTTCCGTGAGCAATCTCATCCAAATCTTCCTTTCTGGGATGGATAGTCCAGTCCATGGATTTTGTGGTGGATTTGCTTGCTGTGTTGTGGATTACCAGTAGCAGTCTTTATTTTTCCATATTTTTGGGGGTTCAACTGAATCCCCATGTCCCACGTTAGGTCCGCCCCTGGTATCTGATCTGTTCCCTGCTTGTAGCAGAATAGGAAGGTAGAAGAAGGATGGCTGCGCGAAACACTTCTATGGCCTCTGAGGATGACTACGAGGTAAAAGGAAGGAAGGAGTCCCAGTTCTTTGCTCTCTTTTTTGTTGTTGCTATACCTCGATTGGAATCCAGTCTGCACTGGTTTGGTTTGAACACATGGTAGAGCTACTGCCTTGTTTACCAATGCTAGATCTCACATACGAGATATTTAAATACTGTAATCTTCAATTGGTTGATCACTTGGGAAAAATTGGAGTACCTTCTAATTGTTGGATAGGTCCATCTTGAGTTTATGCTTATACTTGGGTCAGTTTTCTTGATCAATGACATTTTCAAATAGTGTAATCGTCAAATCATAGTTTTGTTTTGGCAAAGTTTGAGTAGCTTCTAACCACCTTTTATTTAACATTTTGAGCTTAGATTAAACCGACAGGAAACATGGTACCCCCTCCGCTTCACAATATTTGTCCACAACCCACCATGCACATAGACAAGTAAACAATCTAAACAAACGTTAATGAGAAATGACTGTACATACACTTATTAAATGACATATTACAACCACTTAACCTCTTCCAAAGCATTGAAATAAGGGTAGAGAGTGAAAACATTGTAATAACTACACTTTTGATTCCCTCAACGGACAATCATTTTGAAATGGGGACTCCCGAATCTATAGACAAACATAGTGAAACGGAGGGAGTACATTTGTCAAAACTAAAGATATAGTGGCCAAAATGCAAAATAATGGGGGTGACGAGAGGATGCGATCCCATCCATAGGAACTTGTTTTTTTTTTTAAAAAAATCACTTGTCCATATAGATCTAAATTTACTAGGAATTGTGCTTGATATTTGCTGTTATGGTGAGCTATGTGTTGCAGACTGAACAGAAGAAGCAAGCTGCTGCAGATGTCCTTTTCCACTATTCACAGTTTGTTATGGTATGCATAGGCGAGGGAGTTCGCCCAACTGATCTCAGATTGCATCTTATGAAGGTATATTTATTATCCCGAGTTTTATTTTTGTGATTTGTCCATGACGTGCATTTACCATCATGAACTTTTTTAAAAAGTGCTCCTCAAGCATATGAACACGCTGTTCTTTTATAGTTTCTTTTTTGTGTCCATGTCAGAATGAGAGTGATTAAAGGATTATAATGCTCCACTAGTCCAAATAGAGTGCCAAAAATGTTCCGAAAATTAATAGAGATTAAGGCCTTTATATACTTGACACCGTTTGCTTTATTCTGTAATCAAACTTGTCTCTCTACAAAGTTTTAGAGCATTTTATTCCTTGTGCATTGACTAGCAAAATTTTTGTTAATCCTTTACCCTTTTCTAAGCAAAGCAGGAGTGCTTTATTTACTAAGTGGAAGGGCTAATACACCTTAAAATTCTGTAGCAATGTATGCATCTCTGAGCCTTTAGTGCTAATGTACTATAGTAGGCTGACAAATTTGACCCTAAGCCAAATACAAGAACAAATTTGGTACCTTTTTCTAATTCCTTATTCCTGTAAGGCACCTTTTGTGCTTAGGAACTGTGGTGCTATGAGATTATGCACTGCTTGGCAATAGTTGTTTGTTGTGGGCTAGATTTAGGTGGTGAAGATTGTAGGAATGGTGGATGGGTGCTCATGGTTTGAACTCTCGGTGGCGTGGTGGTGCCAACCTAAAGAATCTAACCCTGCCGTTATATGTTAATGGTGAGTTTTGGGAATTAATAGTAATCGTTTGTAGGACTAATATTTTTCATGAGTTGGTGAAATGGGTTAGATTTCATGATGAGGATGACATGGAAATACGTCGTGAGTTGATCGTTATCAAGTTAAGATTCGGGATGAAGGATAACATCATGTGTTGATAGTCATTAAGTCGAGATTCCGAAGTAGTGGATGACTTCATGTGATAAAGGTCATCGAGTCAAGAGAATGCATCATGTGTTGATGCACATCAAGACAAGTATCCGAATTTGAAGTGAAGATGTTCGTCATCAAGTTTTAAGAAGATGCGCAAGACAAAGGTATAACTAGTATAGGCTAAGAATGTGTTCCTAGTCATTTACCGGTCTCGATGTTTGGTTGGGAGACCGGATTGCTAGTATAGATTGCCGTACTATTAAGAGGAGTCTTGCCTAGTAGCTGAGTTTCATCATGTGTTGATAACTTAATCCCACTTGCTCTAGCTCTCCGTAGCATGATGCTAGTATTTGTGAATGCGTTTTGCAAATATGAGCCTCATACATCAAATCCTTGTTGCATGTGACTAGAGTTTGCAAATGATTAAATTCCATATTCTCTACTTGTGGCATGATGCTTAGGTTTGCGAATATGTTTGCAAATAGTTGAAGATTATGCATAATCTTTGTAACATGTGATTTGATTTAAGTTTGCGAATGTGTTTTGCAAACGGTTTGAGTCCACGTCTCTTAAACCTTGTGTCATGATTATAAAGTACGCGAATGTGTTTTGCAACTTGTTGAGAATAATGATTTGACCTTTGATTGCATAGTACTACAATTTGCGAATGTGTTTTGCAAATGTGTTGAAGTACATGCAGTTTGTCTATGCTGGAAATTTCAAGATGGTCTGACTAGCTCTTTGTGAGCGGTGTGACCAACACTATGTCGACAATGCGATCGACTTTGTGTGAGCGGTTGGATCGGCTGGTGGCGCGACCAGCTCTGTGTGCGGTCGGATCAGCCAGCGGTCTGGCTAGCTCTATGTGAGTGGTCTGACCAACCGTGCGGTTTGATCGGGCTTGGTCATCGGTTGTTTTTTCAGAGTGCTATTTTTTTGTTCTTGACTGGCAAGCACGGTCTGACCGGCTGTGGCTATAATGCCTAGTTTTTCTAGCCGTTGCGAGTAGGTCAGTTCAACTGGCCTTATGCCTTAGTTCGACCAGATTTCACTGTTTTTGCTAAAATCTTATTCCAATGGCTAGCTTCTTTGTGTGTGGTATAAATACTTCCTTGTAGCTGGTTGTGAGCAAGGTTGTTGCATCCCATTCCAATCTCTCGAGCTAGTGTGAGTTTTTCCTCTCAATTGTGCATATGTTGCACCTTGTGAGCAAGAAGAGAAGTCTCTAGTTGCATGTGTTGCTTCTAGAGGTGGATTGAGTATTCATGTGTGCATGTGTTACATTTGGTGAGAGTCAAGGAGGGGGCTTGACTTATTATTCTTGGAGGTTGCTAACTTCTAGACGGCGAGGAGGTGTCGTGATCCGGTGATCTTCTCAAGAAGCTTGTGAGAAAGTTCGGCGTGTTGTGAAGGTTGAAACTCATCTATCTGGAGGGGGAAAGAGCTACCACTAGTGGAATCGAGGTGTTTGGCTTAATTTGTGGAGCCGATCTAATTCGTTTAAGCTTATTTCAACGTGGACTAAAAGAGACCGTGTCAGTTGTTGTTGGTTTGCTCTTTAGTGCTTTACATTGTACAATTTATATTTTTAGAATTAAATTGTTTGCTTGTTATCCTAGAATTGTAAACGTTGATCTAGACTTAAGTTGTTGGTGCACTTAGTGAGACTAATTGATTTAGGCATTAATTGTGCAAAACCATTTTGATTTACGCTTCCACATATAAGCTTTGGTTTTGACCAAAGAGATTTTAAAATCGCCTATTCACCCTCTCTAATCGTCCTCCTCAACCTTACACAACTAGACTTGGTGCTGTGCCATTGGTGCAAGAGACTAGGGGGGAGAAAGGACTTTGTTATTGCTTAAGGAATGCAATGTGCGGTTGATCCTTTTAATAGGATAGCCCCTAACAGGATAATCTAATTGAGATAAGATAACTAAACAAGCCCTTGATCTTCTTCTCATGTTGCGCCATTTGTTACTGCCTTGTTGAGGATGCGCGCTGAGGCCAGCCCCATCAACGATACTGAAGCCCCACCATAACATCTCTCTCCCTGTCCTTGAGCTGGAATGATGGATAGACACATTTGAACTCCTCAACATCTTCCCATGTCGCCTCGAACTCCAGCAAGCCGTGCCACATGACAAGCCACGGTAGAGATAGCCCTTGACGGCCTTAGCTGGTGTAGGAAGAGCTCGGTCATGGTCTATTGCCGAAGGGTCAGTGGCGTTGCTAATGGTGCACCATGGAACTCCTTGAGGAGGCCGATGTGGAAGACGTCGTGAATGCGTGTGCCCGTTAGAAGAGTAGACGATATGCCACATCGCCGATGCACTCTGCCACCGGTAGGGCCCAAAAAAAGAGAAGGTTGAGCTTGTTACACACCTATAGTGAGAGCGATAGTGCTTGGCAGTGTGCTAGGCATAGCCAAACCTAATCCCCAACTGAGAATTGGACCTCACGGTGATTGCTGTCGTAGTAGCGCTTGGCATGCTCTTGCGCCTGGAGGAGGTGTTCCCGGATATCACCCAGCAACTTGTTGTGGTCCGCCATTGCCTGGTCCACGGTGCGAACACGTGCGTCACTGAGCTCATAGGAGCGAAGTACCGGTGGCAAGCGTCCATACACCACACGAAATGGAGTATCCTTTAGGGTTGTGTGGTACGACGTATTATAGCAATACTCGGCCTATGGCAGCCACTGAAGCCATTGTTGAGGGCGATCTCTGGTCAAGCATATCAGGTACATGGCGATCACTTTGTTCACAACTTCTGATTGCCCATCCGACTGAGGGTGGTAGGTGGTGCTCATGTTGAGGCGTACCCTAGCCAACCGGAAGAGCTCCTGCCATAGTGTGCTTGTAAAAACCACGTCCCTGTCGTTGACGATGGATGACGGGATGCCATGCAAGCGGAAGCAGCGTTCGTAAGCGGCGAGCTTAGCATGGCTGGTGCTATCGCGCGACTGTAGAAGGCTATTAGGCTGCTCCCTTGGTGAAGTACAACACTGAAATCGGACCTTGAGGCATCACACTCGACCAGAAAGGTCTTCGTGAAGTTGTGTTGTTCGAGGATTGGTGCTGACGAGAGCACTCGTTTGAGCGCCTAGAGGCCTCCTCAGCCTCGGTCCACCGGAAGGCCTCCTTTTTGAGGAGGCGCGTGAGAGGCGCCACAATTGCCCTGTAGTCCTTGATGACGCGGTGGTAGTACCCAGCGAGGCCCAAAAAGGTGCATACGGTGGGCATAGACTTCGGCAACGGCCATTCCTCCACGGCCGCCACTTTCTGGCTATCCATCCTCATGTCTGCTACAAAAATAACGTGACGAAGATATGACTTGTCAGTTGCCCCCAAGAGGCACTTGGACCGCGTCAAGACGAGGTGGTGGCGATGTAGCTCTTGGAACACCATTCGGACATGACGAAGGTGATCGAACCATGAGGTGCTGTAAATCAAAATATCATAAAAGATACCAAAACAAAGCGACAGAGAAATTTCCCAAGGATATCATTCATCAGGGCCTAGAAGGTTGCCGGCACGTTGGTGAGGCCGAACGGCATCACCAAGAACTCAAAGTGCCCGTGGTGAGTGCAGAATGCCATTTTCTTGACATCATCGGGGTGCATCCGCACTTGATGGTATCCTAAGCGTAGGTCAAGCTTGGTGAAGTATCTCACTCCATGTAATTTGTCCAAGAGCTCCTTCACCGGGATCGGGAACTTGTCCTTGATCATCTTCTCATTAAGGGCTCGATAGTCCACACAAAACCTCCAGGAGCCATCGTGCTTCTTGACGAGTAGTACCGGGGAGAACTCCGACGTGATGAGTCAAATGATCCCTTGTTGCAGCATCTCCTTGCACTACAACTCCAGCATCTCCTTGCATTGTCTCCTCTTCCTCGCCGTCCTCGGGGTGTACAAACTCGATGAGATACAATTGCTTGCAGTCGTGGTTCCTCATGTACTTCTCATCGCAGTTGTAGCACAGTCCCACCTTCTTCCTCTTCGCCATGTGGGCCAGCTTGATGCACTGGATCCAGCGTGTCTTGCCACCCATGTCCATCACCGTTGTTGCGCTTACAGTCGGTGCAGCCACGGCCGGCGTAGCCCCTGCGGTAGTCTTCGACGCTACCGCCGTTACCACAATCGGTTGCTGCCTGCCCCGTGGCTTGGTCGTCTTGGTGGTCTGCACCTGAAGCTCCGCAGTGACTTGCACATGCCGCTCGTAGGCGCGGGCTAGGCTCATGGCCACCTCAAGGCTATGCAGCGCTTGAAGCTCAACATCTATGCTAAGGGGCTCTTGAAGGCCCACTGTGAAAAGCTGAATCTATTGTGGTGTTGACAACGTCCCAGCATGGCTCAACAACACCAAGAATTGGTCAATGTACTCGGCCACCGTCCTGATCCATCTCAATTGGGTGAGTTTGCCCATCGGGTTATGTTGCAAGGGTGGCCCAAACCGTAAGTTAACCAACTCCGAGAATCGCGTCCACTAGGGCGTGCCCTCATCACCTTCCAGATGGATGTACCATTGTTGGGTGCCGTTGGTCAGGTTATACAACGCTAGCCACACCTTGTCCTCTTCGACGGTTCGCTGCCCGCGGAAGAACTGCTCGTAGCGCGTAAGCCACAGTAGTGCATCCTCCTTCCCATCAAACACTGGAAACTCAAGTTTGTGAAACCGAGGTACCCTGTTGTTCTCCATGTCCTCGCCACGCTCGGTCTAAGTCGACTGGAGCGGCGGTCCTGACGGTGCACCGAGCACGCCGCTTCCCTCCTCGGCCTTCTTCAGACGCGCCAGGCACCATCATGACTTTCCAGGCGGTTGTTGATTGTGGTCAGTTGCAGGCCATGCTTATTTGTGGAGTTGTTGATGTCGGTGAGCTGGCTGCCATGGCCTTCCGCATCGGTGCGCAGGTTGGCGAGTGTGGCCTGGAGGTGATCGAACATGGTTGTGTGCCCTTGGTGTCCGTAGAACCGGAACCATTGTTGCCTAACATGGATGAAGGTGCAGTGATCGTCTCTGATACCAAATTGTTGTGGACTAGGTTTAGGTGGCGAAGATTATAGGAATGGTGGATGGGTGGTCGTGGTCTGAACGCGCGGAGGCGCCAGCCGGACTTGATGCTGCGCCGGTGGCACAAGAGAAGAGTGGGGAGAAAGGACCTCGTTATTGCTTAAGGAATGCAATGTGCTGCTGATCCTTTTAATAGGATAGCCCCTAACAAGATAATCTCTAATTTGGAAACAAATAACTAATTAAGATAAGATGATTAAACAAGCCCTTGATCTTCTCCTCATGCTGCGCCATCTGTTTCTGCTGCTGTTGAGGATGCGCGCTGAGGCCAGCCCTGTCGACGATACTGGAGCCCCACCATAACATTGCTTATGTGAGTTGATGACTTTATCTTGTCACTCAGACAAGCATATTTGCTACAGTTTGTCATGCATGACCACCAAACATTAGATTGTTTTCAATCGTTTCAGAACCTTCAATCTTGTTTATGTCATCGTTCGTTATGGTCTTCCTGTGGGGTTTAACATTCCTGTATGTTACATCCTATAATGTAGTTTTCTGTACTTATAGTTAAGCAACAACAATTGGATATAATAATTACCTTTTGTCCCTCTAGAACATTTTTCAGCTGTCTATATGAAGTATGTGCGAATCTTTTGTAGTATTAAGACTTTCTGGTGCTATCTGTAACCTAATTAGCCGTATTCTTGTATTCAGAACCGAATTAATAAGCTGGCATTGGTATGTGCAATTTTGATTGATTTAACTTCTCCAACAAAGCAAGCAAGAGCCTTCTTTACTTTTGAAAACTGTATGGTCAAGCCCCTGAACTTCAAACTGTGCAAATTAAGCCAATCTACTATTTGGTCCTGTCAATTAGGCCCTTATTATGATTTAGATGACATGGCAAGTCTCCTCTTTCACCTCAGTTGTGATCTGATCATTTTGTCTATGATATATGTGACATAGCAGGAAAACATAGTAACGTGGGCAGATGGGGAGAAAGCAAAATTATTACTGCCAAAATTTTTAGTCGATAGACGTAGTAGAAATGTAAAATTTGCATAGTGAATTAGTGACCACTGACCATGTTATTTGGCTTCTGTAGCGGCAATATTTTTTCTGTAATAAAATGCCTGCCCAATTCAGTTTCCTCTGGTATATGCAGCAAGCCTCTCTGAGAATTCTTGTACCATGCTAGTAGCTTTTATGTTGTTCCACAATCACTACATGGTTTGCCTCTTGCAAGACCTCTTGCTTTTGTCAGTCTGTTATTTTGCTTCCTGCTTGTTGACCTGATATGGAATTAGTCATTTCCAAAATGATTTGCTCATTGATTTTGAAATTCATAATTACTTCCAGGTCGAAATTGTTGCCACCGAACTCAATATACACTAGATTGCTTCCAGTAGAGATTTAAACTCACAGCAGTGCTTCTGTGCTCTCCCGAACAATGGAAGCACAAATTTTAAAGTGTATTGAGGGCCTGATTTGCAACCATCCACTACCTGATTACCAATAATACTGCTTTAGGATTTGTGCACTTTAGTTTTTGGGTTGAGATAGCCCTCCCAAATAACTTAGTGGTGTGACACTGAAGTCAAATTTGCGGTCTCAGCTCAGGCTAAGGTGAGGCGCATGTCATCAGTGGTCACCACATCGGTGACCACATCAATCAGTTAACTTGGGCAAATGGTTTGGGCGATCCAAAAGACGGGTTTCGGTTTCGTTGAGTACAATGGCTTGTGTTAAGCAGTAGGGCACATCTGACAGTTGACTGTCATGCTATTACAACAATAACAATAAAACCTTTTGTCCTATACAAATAGGATAGGCTAAGAATAAAACCTCTTCAAAGTTAAAAAAACAAGAATCTTATAATAAAATCTACAAAGCTAAAACCCTAAGTGCTATGGGCTTAAGTCCTACTTGAAAGTCCATGCTATTAACTATGTTTTTTTTAAAAAAATAGGATTCGTGGCTGTTATAAATTTTTTCTTCAGTGCAATATGGTTCAAAATGCTCGCCGTGGCCCATAAGGCTTTTGACATGCTAATTCAGACCATTTGTTCTCCTTCAGGAGGTTTCAGGAATGCCCACTTCTCTGAAGAAAGAGCCACAGCAGGCAGCTGCCTCACCGGATTCTAGTGGTGAACCATCCTCCTCTGGAACAATGAAAGGAGACAAGAATGAAATATCCTAAGATTCATCTGTAACAATATAGAAAGTAATGATCAGATTACGAGATCTGCTTGCTGGTAATGCTTTTGACCAGCGCTTATTGCTAACAATATAGAAATGTAAATATGCTAGCATGGTTGCCCAAATTTATCTTTGTAGACAATGAAAAGGAGCTTGGTTTATCTCCAAACTCGCTGTTCTGCTGCTCTATACTAGTTCTTTTATGACTGATGGTGATGTTCTTGATAAATATTTGTAGCCACCTTTCTCGAATTCGTATATTTCCCATAAATATTTAGCACTACGGAAATCTTGTGATAACGAACTTCCTTTTTTGTCCATTGATTAAAATTAAAATGTTTCCTGTAATTTTTTGCGTCCCAAGTGTACCCCAAAGACGTTCGGCTTGTACTCTCACCATTCGCTATATCTGTCTATGGCTTTGAGAGTATCTGTTTCAATATATTTGTTCATAAGTGAACCTAAACTGTAGTTATTGCAATCTTTTACTCTTTGGAAGATGTTAAGTGGCTGTTGTGTGTTATTTAATAGAAGTATGTATAGTCATTATTCATTAAGTATTTCTTAAATTAGTACTTCCCTGTTCAAGTTTATGAGGTGTATTTTCTCTTGACACAGACTAAGAATATATTAAAAATGACTATACTATCCATAATTATTATCTCTAAACACTATATTCAATATATGTATTTAGAGAATATAAAGTAATACTAGATATTTATTAGGGGTATAAAAAATGCTACTAATTTTATATTAAAATATGAAATATACATTATATTGATGAACAAGACTATTTAGAAATAAACCACGTAAATTTTAACGGAGGAAGTACGAATGCTGACAAATACAACGAGACGGAGGGAGGCACTCTGCAGAAACTGAGGATGAAGATGCAGGTACATGTTCAATCACCTTTCCTTGTGCAGTTTTAATAAGGAAAAATTGCTCCCTTGCCCCAAAGTTTAATGGCGTTTGCTCAAATACCCCATGATGTCTCACTGACATGCGGGTCCAGGGTCCACATGTCAGTGAGACATCATGGGGCATTTGAGCAAACGCCATTAAACTTTGGGGCACATGAGCAAATCCCCCTTTTAATAATGGGAACTATCATGCTATCATCTGAACAGCGCAGCATTGATTTATTGATCTCATAACTGATAGTGTTAGTCATTTGCTCAGAGAAAGAGCAGCCACCGGACATAATTCATTAGTAAAAGCGGTAGTCTTATTCAAAGGGAAGTTCATATTATGTAGATCCAACTAGTAAACTAGCGGAATGTGTTCTTTTAGCCTAATCTTTCGCGATATGCAGAACCATCAATATAGGTGGGTTCGATAGCTAGAAACCAAAACCCGAAGATAGTCTTCTCATCTATAAGCACCTCAACCCACAATAACGCTGGATGAATCTTGCGATACAGTGAACAAGCACTAGCACCATAGCTAGATACTGGCATATCAAAATGAATCTTTCGTCGAAAATTCACAAGAACACACACACACAACGTGACCACTAACCTTGACGATTTTCTAGTGTATCCAACTCAATCTAATATCATAGATAATACATCTCACCTCCCTTACAATGGACGAGGTATATAGCTTATATAGCTTTTCTAAGATACCTAAAATATGAAACAAACTATTTACATAACTAAGACTAAAAAAAGAAAACCCTAAACTTTCTGCTGTCGGATTTTTTTTGGCAATTGCGTCACACACAGATAGAATCTAAAGCTGGCACTTGATCCCTTGCGTAGGCCTTGAATTTATATTTCCAAATAGTATAAGAACACACAAATCGGAGTTTGTATATAAAAGTTATAGTGTTTTCAAGTTGCACTGTCCTGGCTATTCCGAACCGAGTCTGAATTTACTTTAAACTCTCCTATCTTAAATTTCCTTGTTTGGGACAACTTGAATCCATGTAAAACATGAAAAGAAAGTCTCTTAGACCTTTAGAAAGTTATGTAATATCTGAATGTGACCTCAAGATATTGTACAAGGTATGGACTCCTCAACTTTGCCAACTCTCGTGCGTCACCTGGTCTGTCCATGCAGTATGCATTCTAATAGCCATAACTTTTTGTACAAAACTCCAAATCACGCATCCTTTGATGTGTTAGAAAATATACTTCACAAGATTACCAAATATAAACTTTGTTTGCACTGGTTCTATCGGAAATTGTGCACATATCTTCAGAAATATGACAAACAGAACAACACCGCATATCCTCATCAATCATGGTCTTTGCTGGACCCCATCCAAGCACATAAGGAAAGAGACCATCGTGAGAAAATCATCAGCTTGCGATCCTTAAACTTCTTGTGCGGCAAGAACAGAAATAACAAATGTATCTTCCTAATTCGTTTGTTTTTTCGTTATCTTCAAGAATATCTTTCGGATACCTAACAATGTAGGTTTCATGAGCTTGTTCATCGTGCACTTGGCGCATGAAAAATCCATCTTAGATTGTTTGTAGCCTATAATGAAAAGACTTGGTTTCTTGTTATGCTTCACTTGGCTTGATAATTTCTTCTGGCTCACGTGCAGCTCAACCAACTCCTCTTGCATGCACTGCAGCCTAGCTTGCAAGCAAACACGCACATGTATTTGTCTTTCTCCTTGTCATGCTTGTTGTTTTCATTAAGAATTTCATATTAAACAACAAGAGGAGCACTGATCTCATCAGTGAAAGGATTGAGGCGATAGTATGATTTACGCCTACATCACCCCTCTCCTTCAAGCGAAACTATCCTCGGTTTCGATATGTCCTTGTGTTCGGCCCCATCTTCAAACAAGAACCAACGTGACCGGTATATATCTTGTATACGAAGTCATGGCTTGATTTGCTCGACGTGCACCTTGTCAATTGAGGTGGTTGTAGCTCGATGATCCATATCTTCTTCCTGATTTTGGAGCAAATAGAAAATTGTACTCCCGAGCTTCTCTTGATGCTTCTCTTGTTCCTTCAACTACAGCAGTCGCTTTTTTAGGTCTTCCCTCTCCAGCAACACATTGAACCCTGATGTGGGGCTCTCCTCCATGGGTGCCATAGTAGTGCAGCAAATCCACTACGAGCAATGAAAGCTCTGATAGCAAATGATACAGATCCAACTAGTGAACTAGAGGGATCATGTTGTTTTGGCCCGATCTTTCATGGTACGCAGGAACCACCAAAATAGATGTGTTTGGTAGTTAGGAACCGAAACTCGACGATAGTCTCCTCACCCGTGAGCACTTCAACCCATGATCAAGGATGGATGAATCTTGCTATTCAGCAAACAAGCACTAGCACTGTAGCTAGAACCAACACACTAAGATGAATCTCTCATCGAAAATTCACAAGAACACATGCACAACGTGGCTGCCAACTATGGTGATTTTCTGGTTTATTCAACTCAATCTAATATCATAGATAACACATCTCACCTTCTTTACAATGGACGTGGTATATGGCTTTTATGGCCTTCCTTAAAACACCTAAAATAAGAAACAAACTCTTTATGTAACTTGGACTAAAAAAAGAAACCCCAAACTTTCTGCCATCCTATTATTTTGGCAATTGCGTTGTAGGTAAATAGAATATAAATCTAGAACTTGATCCTTTGCGTAGGCCTTGAAGTTATCTTTCCAAAGAGTCCAAGAACAAGCAAATCAGATTTGTATGTAAAAGTTATAGCGTTTTCAAGTTGAACTATCCTGGCTATTTCGAATCGGTGGAATATTTGGATTTGACCCCAAGATATCGTACAAGGAACGAACTCATCAAATTTGTCAACTCTCGCGCGTCACCCGGTCTGCCCGCGAAGCATGTATTCCAATAGCTATAACTTTTTTGCAGAAAGATCCAAATCATGCGTTCTTTGATGCGTTAGAAAATAGACTTCATAGCATTTCTAAATACAAACTTCATTTGCATTAGTTCCATCTGAAATTGTGCACATATCTTAGAAACATGATAAATAGGACTGCACCACATATCTTCATCAATCACAGTCATTGGTGGATCCCATCCAAGTGCACGTAAGGAAAGAGACCATCGTGAGAAAATTATTAGCTCGCCACCCTTAAACTTCTTGTGCGGTAAGAACATAACTAACAAATGTATCTTCTTGATTCGTTTGATTCTTTCCTTATCTTTGAGAACATCTTCCAGATTCCTAACATTGTAGGTTTTCTAAGCTTGTTCGATTGCACTTGTGCAAGATTGTTGGTAGCTTGTCACAAAAAGACTTGGTTTCTTTCATACTTCACTTGGCTTGACAATTTCTTTGGGCTCATGCTTCTGGTTCACGTGCAGCTCAATCGGCTCCTCTTGCGTGCACTCTAGCCTAGCTTTACAAGCAAACACACATGTCATTCTCTTCCTCGTCATGCTTATTGTTTTCATTAAGAATTTCAGATTGAACAATAAGCAGAGCACTAATCTTATTAGGTGAAAGAATGTATGCGATAGTAGGATTCACACCAGCATCATCATATGTTTCAAATAAATGGTGCATAGATCTGTTGCTTATAACCCAATGGGCTAGGCTATGGCCTAAATCATGCTGCACAAATAAATAACTTTTTTTAGACGTGACGGGATAAGACTTATTCCCACACTTCTAATTTAAGATCGATAGAAGTGAGACTCGAACTTATATGAGTAGGTTCACAGCCACGGGGAACAAATAATTCAGAGAAATACATATTTGCAGTGTATTTACCATGCACCATTTTTATATACCAAACACAGATCACAGTTGCAAAAGCTTATAGTATGTTCCCAATCACTAGCCTAAATGGTTTCCTAAATGCGAAAAACTATTACTGAACATGCTGCGATGTCAAACTTTTAACTCGAATTGAACCCCGGAAACAGCGTGCCAAAAAAAAAAAAGCAGAGAAAAGCCGACGGCAAGGACCTCTGTACTGTGCATACCCTCCATTCCTCATCCAGTGCACAAAAAATTACGCCCTATTTAGAATATGGGAATTGTTTCCTGTTTTCAAACAGTTTCTCTGTTTCAAGAACAAGCAGAAAAAATGTGATAACATTTTTTATGATATTTTTCTTCAGCTATCATCTTATATACTATTCGTTTAACTTTTTTTCCAGATAGGACAGCTGATACGTTGGATCTGCAAAGGGAGCAAATGAATTCTAGTTATATAAATTGACCTTTCAATTAAGGGATATACTATTTTGGGATCTATGGTACGATAATACAGGGAGGAGGGTTTTTTTTTTCTGTCACGATCATCTGAACTGTGGCACAGTGGTTAATCAACCAAAAAAAGATTAACTTTGTTGTTTATATGATATATGCGGCTCATGGCAGGGACGTAGCTGGGCCTCGGGCCTCCGGAGCAACGGCCCGAGACCCAGATTAAAGTTTTCCACTAAAAGCAACTGTAGCTAACAGGAGATTGGACTGAGCCTTGCGCTCTTTCAGTGGGCTGGGCTGAGCCTCAGCTGGCTACGCCCCTAGTTCGTGGCAAAGAATTGGACTCCCAAGTGGCCCAATTTGTATACAAATGTCATGAAATTGTGCCTCCATTCAACTCCCATTGGTGGATGAAACAACTAGATTCATAGACGCGGCGCTACGCCGCGCCAGCCACCGTACGTACTAAAATAAAAGAGGCGATAATTCGTGAGGAGTTTTTCAAAAAAAACCGGGGGCAAAAACGTATTTTCGAAAAAGACGGAGGGCTTTTTCGAAAAAACCGAGAACATGTACGTAAAAAAACGGGGACCCGTGCGCAATTTCCGAAAACGCGGGGGGCCATCCTGCAAAACGGAGGGGCTAAAAAAAAATTTCCAGGGACCTTTTCACGTGAACCAAGGACCTGTACGTAATTTCGAGAAAATACAGGGGCTTTTTCGCAAATTTGGTCACCAGACCGTACTAAGATTGCGACGCCACGCGCCGGACGGGCGCGCCGCGGCGACGTGGCCGGCGCCGCGGCGTTTCCTCCTCTCGTAATAGGGAGTTACTAGAAAAAAAAGCGCGGTGTCACGCCGCGCTAGCTACCGTGTGGATCGAAATAAAAGAGCCGAAAATTCGTGAGACGGGGCTTTTTTAAAAAATCGAGGACGGATGCGTAATTTAGGAGGAACAAAAAGGTTTTTCCGTTAAAAACAGGGACCTGTAAGGGCTTGTACGTAAATAAATAAGGACCTGTACGTAAATAAAGAAATCGCGGGGGGCTATTCCGTAAAAGTGCAGGGGCTAAAAAAACTACTAAAGACCTGTTTGCGAGAAATAAGGACCTGTACGTAATTTCGAAAACCTCGAAAAAAGCCACACGCGATCGCATCGAAATCGCCACGCGGCGGGACGCTTGTGTGTGTGGTGGCCGACGCGGCACGGCGTGGCGTGGCTGGTGCGAGCGCTCGCGAATCCTTCCGCTCGTAAGGATAGGAACGATTAGTCGTGCATTTAGTAAATGTGGCGTCTGAAGTTAATGGGGATTGGTTTTTCTCTCTACGGCCGATTGGGTGAGGAAGGATCATTGTTTTTTTTTTCGGTTTATCGGGTTTCGAAAGGAACTGCGTCGTGAGCTGGACCGTGTGCATGCTTGAACCAAACGACGGAGAAACTCGTTTTTTTATTAGTAGAGATTATTTCTATATATTTTGCATTATTTATATGTAATATTTTAATGTGTTGATGATGGCATGGAAATATTAATCAAGTTTAAGTCAACATTAGGTGCACCATGTTTACGGACATATTTGTTCAAGTTCGATAGTTTCTACAAATCACGACGTGTCTTTTCAAAAAAAATATTATAAAAAGATTATTTAATAAAAATGTTCCAAATGCAAGGAGTTAACGGAAAAATCTGATACTCAAGAAACAGAGAAGGTCGATCGGATGCAAGTCTGAAATGCAAAAGTATCCTACTGCCCTACATGTATCATGTCCTTTTCATTGTCAACTACACGCATGCATCTTTGCTCCTTCCCGATGCTTCCGTCTCATAGTCTCTGTGAGCTTTTTGCTACGGCCACGAACACCAGTCACATAACTCAAACAATCCATTCGTTCGTTACAAACAAACAATTGGGCCCGTTTGCCGTGCAAGCTAGCACAGTCCCATCGGTTATCACATCAAATGAATTCTAATATGAATTTGGATTTGATATTTTCACTTCTGATAATTTATGGAACAAAAGATGAAAAAACCTCAAAATTTTGAAAGGAAATGCCGGATAGAAGGGAGAAAATGAGAGTATTCTCTCATGAACAACTGAAAACAACTTACAAACAACCTTAACATAACCACATATTTTGTTTCAACTAATTTATAATAATGCATAAAACATATACTTTAGGCAAACATTTTCTAAATAAAGCATATTTGTACGTAGGCACAGATCTCAAAAAGGATAGTACATTTCTAGTACACGATATGTATGTAAATATATCAATATGTTAGTAACAATTATACTATATACTAGCTTATAGGATAAAGATTAGGTGATTTGTAAAAAGGATAAAGATTGATGTGTGCATCGAGCGGGGTGCACTTTTACCAAAAAAGGCATGTTGAAGCTCCCCGTAAAATGGTGGACAGTAGCTAAAACAAATTCATTACCGCATATCAACTCTACACAAGAAAGTTGTATAATAAATCGCCGCATGAGTTGAAATCAAAATACATAAATGAATTAACCTTCTCTAATTTATTTCTGTCCTTTCTCATAAATAATATTTAAAAACTATGCACTCACACATGATGTTATAAATGAGTTACATTTCAATATTATGATATGGTAATATGCAATAAAGAAATAAGCTGAGGATCAATATATCTAAAGCGTAGCTTAATACACAATGTGGAATATCGGGTGGATTTAGCGTCTGTCATGCGGAATATTTTGACGTCAGTGAGATGCCAAAGCGGCCGGTTTTTGGTCATCTGGTGTGTCCTATGTGCACCTATTTTTGGGGTTCTTCCAGCTGCAGCTAGCATAGGTGTGCACCATGCATGGTATGACAACTTTAAACTTTCCTTTGTTGGAAAGATAGCACCTAGTGCACATGGATCATGATTGTAGTAATATTTTTTCAAGGATGATGGTAGTAATATTCAAATGTAATATCTTGATTATTGATGAAACAAAGTGAGGAATGTTTCATGGGCAGTATAAAAATCCTTAAATACTCTTCTTTTTTTTTGCAAAATCTTCGTTGAAGAACAAAACCACACGTTAGATTTGCTTTAGATTATTTATAATTAGTGGCACAAATCATGTGAAATTTTGTGTGGTGCAAACTAGGATTGGTCCTAATCTTTGCATTTTGCTTCGATCTCTGCGGATCCATTAGAATGATGTACATCACGTACGAAGATATATCACCTTAAGAAATAGGGTACTACTCAAATCATTGGATCTAAAACTAACCTCACCATCACCTACCATTGTTTTTAGATGTCACCTCCCATTCTAGTGCCGTATTGATGTGCACATAAAAGCTACTAGTACTGAAGTTTTCTTCACCTTCCTTCCAAATACCAGCAGAGAGCTCAAAATAAATAAAAAAAACTCACCAAGGTGCATACAAGCATATAACATAGAGTTTCGGAAAAAAAACCCTTAGAGCATGTATAGTGTAATTTCAACTATCTGTACACCTTACCACATAGATATGAGATGGTGTAGAGGAAAGAGATGGAATATAGAAGATTGGTCTGTCTTTTATGCAATAGTTGACTAAAACACAAGAAACAAAACATATTATACATAGAGGAGTTGTCTATCGAGACATGTAAAAAGACAACATATTATAGGAGCTATCGTTTGTGTTGTCTATAGATGATATGGAGGGTGTCACTACTACAAAAAGCCTAATACTAAACGCTACATCATAGGCGGTTACCTAAAACCGTCTGTATTAAATATAATCATATACAATTTTAGTTTAGAGACCTTCTATGCTGCTGTAGCGCTAAAAGCCATATGTGAAAGTGAAATATCACAGACGGTTCGTGGTTAAAACCATATGTAAAGTATCATATATGGTTATTAATAAGAACCATCTGTGATATTATCAAATATCACATACAGTTCTTACTTTGAACCATCTGTGATAATTCACAGACGGTTCGTATTAAAAATTGTATGTGATAATTAGATTATCACAAATAGTTTGTATTAAAAATCATATGTGATAATTCCACTATATTAATTGCGCACAGACCCGTCGACCTTTGTCTTAAATTCCAGATCTATGATGTTGCTTTGAGCTGAAGGCGGGGCTTTGAAACCATTCGGTGAAAGAAGACTATTTGGTAAGAGTAATTGTAGATCCACTAAGTTATTAGCTACATGTGGTTAGTAATTTATTCCGAATTATATTATAATTCAGATCTAGCTTTTGGTGAAAGGAGAATTGAAGATCGTTTAGATCTAGCTAGCTTGATATAGAGAAAAGATTATTTACATCTAGCATGGTTTAGTGTTTAGTCAATTCGTAGTATATTTCTACTCAATTCAATGTAATTAATTATTCTTGCTACATATATTATAGCTACTTAATTTAGATCATACATATATAGTATACTAATTAATTAATTCAATATATAATATTAAATTGTTATAAGCATAACGTATGACCAAAAATGGATGTATATTGGGAATCGTGTAAGTGAAGAGTACATTAATGACGTTTCTGCTTTTACAAGAGCTGTCGAGGAGGTTGTGTTAATAAGGGGTGGAATATATGTATTGCCCATATATTGATTGCTAGAATCTAAAGACGTTTAAGAACCAAGCGCAGATTGAAGCGCACTTGATTCGAAGGAATTTCAAAAAGGGGTTCGAAAGCCGTATGTGATGACATCATGTTATTACTGACCAATAAACTTAGACGGCTCACGAAACCGTCTGTGATGATGTTTCTGAACCATCTGTGATGACTTTTCTATAGTAGTGTATTATAAACAGTAGTTATCTATACCATTATATATGCCCTACATATTGACATTTACTCAAAAATCTGCAGGAATTTGGGAAATGATTCCACTCACTAGAACATGGTAAAACGTGTAATTACCCTAGTACAGGAAAACTTTCTGGATCTGCGTGCACACCAATGCTACTCACCCTAATACTCGTCCTAAATCCAGCCATATCGCCAGTCCTCAGTAGTCGATCATCAGTATTGTATTTTTGGATATTTGGGCATTGCGAGTTCCCGGTTGCGGAGTATGATGATCACACAACATGTTATTCCATTAATTTACATGCAATCAGAATAACGAACAAAACCACAAAATAAAATGCTTTCCCTGTACATGTAGATCGTACTGGATGAACATATTTGCATGCGGTCCAAAGTTACCCCGTTAACCGGGATGCCAACTTTGGTTTGCTTAATAGCTTTTCTACGTTATGCGGAGGAAACATTATGTTTAGAGGATGGAGATTAACAATGCGCGCAACCACATTAGTTTTTTCTACTCACGCTCGAGGTGACATAATAAGAGGTTAATTCCTTCAATATACAGCCACCTTCAATAATATCAGTGGTGACTTTAGTCTAACAGGCTTTTGGTAAGGATAGTGATTCGTGCTTCTTGTTAGTTGTTATTTACTGCCTTCTTTTTCTTATACCTCTCGCTTTGAACATTGATCTGTCTGTACGCTTTGAACATTGATCTGTCTGTACGCATGGTCAGGAAATGAGGTTCACCCGTGGCGTTTTCAATATTTCCCGTCGGGGGCTTTCAAAACACGAAGCCCATTGTATCGAATCCATTCTGTAGAGTGAGGTGATTGATGGTTAAAACCTGAAACGTAGGCACATCAGCTAACAGAAAAACCACATCACGCACGCATGAACAAGCCAAGCATTGCTCTAGGCTCTAGCAATGCGCACTTGCATGGTCTAAACCTTCACCACTCCACACTCTGCTCACTCCTGCTCGCTATACTCTTTCTCTCTCCTCCTTTATATTTGACCACCGCCCCTCTCCACCAAGCACATCCTCCTCGGCCTCCATCTCTCTCTCTCTCTCTCTCTCTCTCTCTCTTCATCCCTCTCCCCAAAGCAAAGCAGGCGTACCCCTCTCTTTCCTCCTCATCCCTCCGGCCACACAAGACACAGCTCGATCCTCTTGCTCTTATACCACCACCACTGCCCTGCCCCATGGAGCCTAGCCCGCCTACCACGGCGACCGAGGCGACGAGCAGCAGCGGCGGGAGCAGCGGGAACAGCGGCGGCGGAAGAGGCCGGAAGGGGAAGGCGGCCGGGAAGGGCGGGCCGGAGAACGACAAGTTCCGGTACCGCGGCGTGCGGCAGCGGAGCTGGGGCAAGTGGGTGGCGGAGATCCGCGAGCCGCGCAAGCGCTCCCGCAAGTGGCTCGGTACCTTCGCCACCGCCGAGGACGCCGCGCGGGCCTACGACCGCGCCGCGCTCCTCCTCTACGGCCCTTGCGCACACCTCAACCTCACCACGCCGCCGCCCCTGGCCACGGCGCCGCGCTCCCACACCCGCTCCTCCTCGGCATCGGCTTCCTCGAGCTCCTCCGCGCCTCCGCCGCTCCGGCCGCTCCTGCCGCGCCCACCTCACCACTCGGTGGCGGCGGCCTTCCACCACCAGTTCCCCCTCCTTCCGCAGCGCGCGTCGTCCCACCCCCCGCCGATGTACTACGCCGGCACGGCCACCGCGTCCACGGTGACCACCACTGTGGCGCCACGGGCGGCGCCCCAGGAGGCGACCGCAGCGCCGGCAATGGGGTCTTCCGCGGTGGAGGTGCAGGGAGGGGCGCCGGAAGAGGCGGCTGCGGCGGCGGGGTGGGGGTACCACGGCGGCGAGGAGGAGGACTACGCGGCAGCGCTGCTGTGGAATGAGCCGGACCCCTTATGGTTAGATCTCTTCCTGAAGTGACCATAAGATCGAGCTCTTGGCTTAGCTAGCTTGGTGTTTCAGCTGAGAGAGTGTCAATGGTGGATGCATGCATGTGTTTGCAAGCAGGCAAGCACAAGGCGGATATAGGCTTGCTAGCTAGGGTTTCTGATTTGTTTGTACTAATTATTCTATTTTTAATTTTTCTTCCTTTTCCTTTTTTTTCTTGGTGGGGTTGGCTTGGGGGTAATGAGGTGGTATTGGGAAGATTTAGGGTTTTTGGTGATTTAAGAATCGATTTCTATTCAGCTTTTTGCATGGATCGATGGATGCATGCTAATGACATATAAGTTACATAAATCCGAGCTATACCACTGATCCAAACTTGGTTACTAGCTCTAGCTGTTATGTTTTCTACAGCCATTATCGATGCATCGATCAGCATCTAAGTCATGTATGGTCAATCTCTGAAATATAGAACAATGATTTTTGGTTTAGTTTAAACATGCGGAATAACTTTTCTTTAAGAGAATAACTTTTGTTGATTAGATTAGACTCAGTTTTATAATTAGTGTCCACAAAATTAAGGGATACATATTTTTATCCTTTTTTAAAGAATTTACAGCATATTTGTCTTTTTCTTAGCAGCTGCAAATCATCTGTCATCATCTGTTACTCCCTCCAAAACATAAATTTGGCCATTAATTTCTATTCTAATATAGTTAGAACTCCTAATAAAATTATAGTATTATAAAATACTTTTCAAGATAAATCTATATATGATTTTCATGTATCCAATATAAATATTTAAAAAGATATTGATAGTGAAAGTTTTTAAAGTTTGATTATACGTATCCTAAAATGATATGTATTTGTGACTAGGGGTATTATATAATAATAGATAACCATTTTCCCTTTTTTGCCAGAATCTTTTCCATTTAATTGTCAAACCATTTTATTTCTGTTAATTGTAAGTCATTAGTTTATACTCCCTCCAGTCACAAAAGGAAATCATTTTTTACGTTTCAAAGTCAACAATATGTCCCTTTGACCACTAAATTTTATTATCTTTTTAAAAAAGTTATAAAAGTGCAGTGCTATGAAAGTATTTTTCATCAGAAATTCACTAATACTATTTTCGTATGTCCAATTTACATATTTTAGATAATACCTTTGGTCAAAATCGATATGATTTGAATGCATGCATTCTAGGTGACTTCTTTTTGTGATCAGAGGAAGTAATTGTGCAATGACATATATAATATGCCTTATTTATATAGAAAAGTATAAAATAAATAATATAAGATATGAGTAATCATGCTTTACATAATGATAATTTACGATAATACTGATAAATCAAATTTTAATCGGTTTTTCTATTGTTGTTTGAGTTGAAAGATTTTCATTCTATGCATGGAAGTATAGTACATGCATGCATGAAGGGAAAACATTAATCTTGGGAATGGAAGTTGCTTAAGTGGATGACAAGTAATTTTGCGTGCTGGTGGGGGTTGGATGCTGTGAATCTTGATGCAAAGATCGATCAGTTCGTCATGTACTCTACTCATTCCATGCATGCATGCAGCAAATCTTGTAAATATGATGACTGATGACTGAGGAATTGTTGGATGATTAATTGTTGTATGTAAATACTGACCCTTAGTTTTAGAGGCCTGCCACATGTAAGGGCATCAGAAGTGTATATATCCCAATGAATTTTAAGGTGGGCCTCATCTAATTGTTAAGGTCGACTCGTTATGTTTAAGGCCACCGTTCGGCTGTAACAAGGGTCCTACTCGGCAGTAAAAAAATTATATTTTAATGCTGCTGTTGAATGTGGTAGTTGGTAATTGGCTGGTGGGGGGAGAGAGAACAACATGATTAAAAATTGTATTTTAATGCTTGTGGCCAGATCTTTAGCTTGAGGACCGGCCTCAAGCCTTTTTTGCTTATGGTCTGCTTAAGGTCAATCCTGTAATGTATAAGATCGATCTTAAGGTGACTTATGAACCTCTATTTTCATACACTCCAGATGCCCTAATATCACTGCATATATACGCAAATTCAAGGTATTCAAAACAGCAATGGTCTCCAAGCAGTAAATTTATGTTTATGTGGGGCCGGGGTTGCTGACGAAGCCACAAGCTACTAGCTAGTACTAAATGGGTAAGGGGAATTGTTGTATACACGGCGCTCAGTGTAAAAATACACTACACTAGTGATCGAACTGTTTGTGAGCGAGACCATGCATTAGTGCAACTTCACCACTCTCTAAAAGAAAGCACTAGACACAAGAAACATCTTCATTTGAATCTGACTAGTAATATAAGTAAAAACCTGTGAGTAACCAACTTGCAGTTCGCCGATGATAGTTTGCTACCCTCCAAGGAGAGTTTAGCACAAGCTGCCTGTACGAGATTAATGCTTTAGGACATTAGTTAAAATCGTGACGGGTCAACTTTGAGCCAAAAAAGTGATCACTGATCGATGCTTAGCGAGCTTTGTTTACAAGAAATAACCAGCGAGTTAATGAGACATATTTTCGACATTCAGCAGCTGGCTTTTGAACCTAAGTATTAAACTACCTAACAAAAAGAAAATGCCTTTAATTTGCAGAATCCTCACCCGAATTGGATAAAGCTCAGTGTAGATGGTGTATTAATGTGTGGAATATACACAAGTGACTAGCTGGAAAGAAATTATCTAGGGAAGGCCCTAAAACTCCACCTTTTAGGGCCTCTGCTCAGATTGACACCTAGAAACACACAACTCTCAAAGCAAATTTAATTCTCAACTAAAAGTCAATTCCCCTTCCCCCACCGGTCCCTCTATAGTCCCCTCCCACCTTGCTGCCATGGTTGCCCACCAAGAAGCAACCCACGACCACCCCCCACCGTTGTGCTCGTCTCGAATGCGGGCGCTTCGCCTCCTCGCGTCCCATGGCAGCGGCGCACTCGACCACCTCATGCAAGACTCCAACACACCCCTGTCCCACTCCCCACCGCAGGGCAACATCTCGCCTCCAGCCGACAACCCGTCTCCCACTCCTCCAATGCCACCAGCATCGACCATGGTTGCTCCACAATGACCACGTCGCATCCGTCGCCACCAACACAGCCTTCGCCTGCTCCCGCCACCTCACCCCGACCGCAGCGTCAGTGGGAGCGAAGGAGCTCGAGGTGGCCGATCGCGTTGGACGAGAGGAGGAGGCAGTTTGGAACGTCGAGGAAGGAAGCGGCGAGGTGGAGGCCCCTAGCAGCACCCACGCACGACCGGTAGAGGTGATGGGGCAAGTGTCGAAACTGCGGCAGCGAAGGCGACGATACAGCAGTAGTGCGGGGAGGAAGATGAATTGTGGTAGGAGAAAGGTTTTCTTTATAATTATATGGCAAAATCTCGGATAGGGCCCTAACAGGAGGGGGGTTAAGGCCCTCCCCAGAGAATTTTCTTCCTAGCGAGCTGATATTCGCAACATAAGGGACAAACATGGTAATGTTATTGTCATGAATGTGTGCACTATGGGTGCTGGGCTCGACAAGGAATTGGGCTACCTGGGTGTTGGAAACGAGATGGGCTGGATCTATTGTATGGACTGCGTGGGCATGTAGTATACAAGCTCCACCTTGGCATGGGGAGCAAACTGAACAGAAAAGAACAAGGCTATTGCCTCTATTTGTGGTGACTTATTTGTCCTCCTCATTGTATCCCCTTCCTCCTTGCTACTTGCTACTGATTCCATGCTACTTCCAGTTTATATAACTAGCCTCGTAGGCGCGGCGCCACGCCGCGCCAGGCACCGTAATCGCGAGTAATTATTTAAAAAAAATCCAAGGGCATATGCGTATTTTCGTAAAAGGTAAAGGTTTTTGCAAAAACGAGGACCAGACGTAAATAAAAACCATGGGGACCAGACGTAAATAAATGAGGACCCGTGCGTAATTTCAAAACCACGGGGCCATCACGCAAAAGGAAGGGCTAAAAAACTGCTAGGGACCTTTTTGTGAGAGCCAAGGACCTGTACGTAATTTCGGAAAACACGGGGTTTTTTCGCAATTTTGGTCCCCGACCGTCTGAAATTTCGCCGCCACGCCGGGCGGAAGCGCACGGGCGGACGTGGCCGGCCTCCGCGCGCAGGAAACCTTCCTGGCGTAATAGGGGTACGATTCCTCCTCAATTGCTAGTATAATTTGTATCTAGAAAGGCATGACTATAACAATATAGTATCATAGCCAGTTGCCCACCACCTGTTTGATGAAATGCCGATCCAACAAAGGGCAGCCACGGAGGTGTTCTTCATGTCACTATGCATCATTTGCTCTATCTCAGTCAGGTGACCAAAGAGGTGCTTCATCTGGTGTTTGATCCATATGGTGTGGTGGTGTTTGATCCACATGGTGTGGTGGATGATGTGCATGTGTACGAGGGTACGAACCATGTGGTGGCTTTCGTGGTGTTTCTATCATGCCACGAGGCAGTGCAAGCTCGAAAAGCCTTCCATGCTTGATGCATCTAGGATGGATGTTGCTAGATGGACATCCAATACATGCAACAGCTCTCATCAACAGGACTAAGGTGACACCCGCCAGGTGTTTGATGTCATTCCCATTCCATGACGTCGATGAGCCACAGTTGTGTCCACCCCTACTTCTGCTTTGGTCACACCTTTGACTACCTTCTTGGCCACGACCAACCTATTCAATTATCGGCACCGCCCTAGACCTAACTAGTATCTGTGTTACCCAACTCGCTGACGAGCTCGTTGCTACTGATCCGTTCACACATAGCAATGGCATGCGTCAAGGGCATCATCAAGTGGGTGCCATAAGTGCATGTCACTATCGCCCTATGCACTGGGACATGAAGGGCAACACTACTGCTGTGGTTACCCTTCATACCAAAGCACCTGCCAATTGTTTGATGAAATTCCCTGGCAAGGACACGGGTGCATTTGAGATATGCCCTTAATCCATTCCTATACCTAGGAGATGCATATTCAACCCCCTCTAATCGGCATCCTTGATCCTACACACATCGTGGCTCATTACTATGAGCTCAGTGACCTTGTCCGCACCCACGCCAATGCCATATGCCACCATCAAGCTCGGCATCGACACCATCCACCTCACCATCGTGGCACCCGTGGCCGAGAGTTGCTGGCAATTCACCCCTTACCTTTGGAATTAGGTGACCCGGCTACCACCACGGCCACCATGGGTGACGTCATTCTCCTTTTGCGAGGCATAGCTGTGTGCAAGCCCGTCGCTCATGCCATCCCCCAAATCCACCTAGACTAGACCAGAATCCACCTCCCTCACACTCCATATCTGTTGTGTCATTGATGTCATGTGTCAAGAAGAATCCTTGGCCACCACCTATTCAGTCAGATACTACAGCCCATGGAAATGTAGAGATGATGCTACTACCACAACCAACATGTCATGTGTCTCTGTAGCAGCCATGGCCACCGCCTATTTGTGTGAATATTATCAGAAGAGTGCTTGTTAAGATGGGAATGTTGCCTACAAAGATGATGGTATTGGTTGAGCAAAAATTGTGGCCTTCACGTGAGAGGAGGAGAAATGTGGTGTTCAATCAAGCTGGAAGCACTCAAGACATGCTCTTTGTCATCCCTCGGTATCACTATTCTAGTCCCCTCATTGTTAATTCTAGCTATAATGCAGTGTCGACTGTGAGATTTTGGCACATTATGATTGTTGTGGATGTGCAGTACTACACATCTCATCCTAGCTGTATGGTGTACTCGATGCAAGGTTCGTCGGTGGATGTAATGGAGATGCTAGTGCAAAAGGGATTGGAAGTGGTAAGATCAAGAACATAAAACTAGCATGTAGTGGATATCTATATCGATTTAATCACCATGATCAAAACGACTAGCAAAAATGATCTTGGAAATCTTAATAGTTTGGAAAGAAGCATATTGCATAAACTAGAAAATCAACAGTAAGAGTAGAAGATGCTAATAAAAGTAGAACAATCAACTATAAAAAAGTAAGATAGCAATTCGATAACAACTAGAAGATACATGATTGGCTTACAAGTCAAAATCGCAGCTCCAGAACCTTAGCTACTAATTAGATCCATTCCTAATTAGAGCACCTTTAATTAGAGAGGCTAATTAGAGCCATCTCTAATCCCTGGACTAATTCTACTTCTAATTGCTATAAAGCATGGCTTTGCATGCATTGGAGGATATCTCTAGTCCTTGAACTAGGGGCTAAGTAGTCGTGGCTTGAACATGGTAGAGTTAGAAACAATTGATAAGGCAAGTTCAAGTGACTTCCTTTCGAATTTGAGTCCGTTTCCACTTTCCTTTTATGTGGTGAACCTTCCTAAGGCCATATCTATGTCGTTCGAACTCCAAATTGGATGATTTAAATTTTAGCCCATGAAAAGATCTACATTTATTCAGTAGGAACCAACTTTGAAAACGTCATATTCTAATTCAAAAACATCCTCGAAGTTGACTATTACATCTAAGATTGCTCTATGAAGCCTGCCTTGTGGGGCCCATGACTCCCACGTCTGAACACTAACTTAGGTCTGTGAATACTATAAATTGTAGTAATTGACAAGATCTACAAGATTTCCTATTTGAAGCTATTTCAGATGCCAAAACCACGTTCCAAGATTACAAACATAATATATCCGCTTTGTTGGTGTGGCTCCCAATTTCCTTATATCTTCGGCTTTCCTTTCTTCAAAACTTGAGTGGAATCATCTGGAAGCAAGAGAATAAGTTTCCCTACTCAATCCTGTATTAATCCAATATGAAATAAACAAATGAAACAATACTAAATATTTACCTATAAGACCCTATCAATTAGGAACATTGCAAAGCATGCACGAATAAGGTTTTGCATCATACTTAGGAGCATGCATATGATTAAGGCTTTGCATCATACTTAGGTGGTATTTAGGGAATGCTTTATGTATTGTTCTTGATTATTGTTAGTATTCGATCTCAACACTTTGCGAGCTACCTAGGACACCTAGGACGCACTTCTGGTGCTTCAAGCTAGCCCGAGCTTACTCAGGTAAGTCACTCCTTTGATCATATCTTATAAATCGATTGTGGGTTGTTTCAAATATTGCATATTTAACAATCTTTAATTATTTTTTAAAAACAATTAAAACATGTCAAGTGGACCGGGTAGATCCACTGGGTGATATTGAGCATAGATCAGGGAGGTCTAACCATAGTGCTATAACCCAGGTAGGGTTATGGAAATATTTGGTGAGTAAAGGAGTTCAAGGTCAGAACAACTGAGGTAGGGTTGTGTTGTCTACATAGGGATAGTGATTAAGGAGAAAACCAATTGGTGATGACTTCAAAAGCGGCGCAAACCGTACCGACTATAGACCTAGAATGAAATGGGCTGAGCTAATTAACTATGCCAACATTACTACAAAAGAGGCTATACTAGACGGCTATATCACAAACAGTTCATATGGAATCGTCTGTGCTTAAACTATCACAGACGGTTCGTTCTAGTAACCGTCTGTGATACTTTCACAGACGGTTCTTAACACGAACCGTCTGTGATGATTGAGACATCACAGACGATTCGTGTTAATAACCATCTGTGAACTTTCACAGACGGTTCTTAACACGAATCGTTTGTGATCATTGAGACATCACAGACGGTTCGTATAACAAACTGTCTCTGATAATGAACTAAAGAAGCTGCTGAGACAATAGTCAAATTCAAGGCACATTTATTACAAAAGTCTTAAAAAAAGATATTCCCAGATCCTAGTCTTCTGGGCTTCATATGCTTCTTCTTCGACTTTTGGAGTTAGAGGATCAACCGCTGAGTTCTCGAATGACGTGAAGATTGTCCTTGCCCTCTCCACTTCCTCCTCCAGCCTAGGCAAATCATTAGCATGGCCTAATCACAGACAGTTCTATATACCAACCGTCTGTGATACTTGCTAATCACAGACGGTTGGTAACTGGAGCCGTCTGTAATAGTTTTCTTCACAGACGGTTTTAGTTACAAACCGTCTGTGTTATCTTTTTCACAGACGGCTCATAAACCGTCTGTGATAATCTCCGATTATCACTGACCCATAAATTCAGACGGTTCGGAAAACCGTCTGTGATGACAGTTCCGAACCGTCTGTCATGCTCCTTTTTGTAGTAGTTGTAGGACCGGATATGGCAACAGAGGGGGGGTGAATGGTGCCTTTAAAAATTTCCCCTAAGTATCCACCAAGATCTTATCTCTCCGATAGCTATAAAAGCTATGAAGCAAGTGCTCTCTGAAGATCGCAAAAGATTGACTAAAAAGGAGAAGCAATCTTGTCCAAAAAGCTACTAAGCAAGAAGGTTCATGATCACTAGAAATGGAAATCAATTTGCCACACACTGAAAGTGCACAGAACAGAAACACATAGCAAACGCAGAAGTACCAAAGAAGGGAGTAGATGTAGCAGTTAACAAATATAAGAGAGCTAGAAACGAAGCAATCAGAGAAAAGCTAATTCAGTTGAGCAGTATTTGACCTGAAAGGAAATCAGCCGAATACAAAGAGAAACGCTGGTTGAAAAAGGGAGTTGCACCGAATGCAGGAGCTACTGCCGGTCTACAAAACAAAATGAAAAAGCTGCAGAAATCTGTCGGCAACAAGGCAGACCAATGGTTCAGTGAGTGCAGCCAAAATACTCAAAGTCTGCAGTAAAGAAAACATCTCACAGGCAAAAGAAAGAAGAAACATTGCTGGCTGAAGATGCTTGCAGCAGAAAAATGACATGCCGGATGCAGAGAATCAGTTCGGCATTGCTGTCCTACAGAGAAAAACTTTGCCGAGAAAAACTCAAACCGGAAGTAGAGGCAGTTCAGCAGCAGTATAGAATTGAGACAAGCTGAAATACTGCTGGCCGAATAGAATTAGAATGCCTTTTTGTGCTGCAGCCGAAAAGAGGTTCTGTAGTTTCACAAGTGATCTATCTTCCCTTAAGCTACTTGACAACTATCAAAACAGCCAAGAACTAATCACAAAAGAACCAAACCAAATAGAACTATTTGCTGTCCGAAAATCTGAAAACTGACAGGAAATGAAAACCTAGTCGTTTGCCGAGCAAACTGAACGCTGATTAAGTAGTTTGATTTTGCAATTTACTCTCTGAAGATTGTACACCAGAGAGGCAAACTTCTATCCAGATTAAAGCAAAGAAGAGTAACATGAAAGGATCACGAACAGCATAGAGAAACAGCAAACAGCAAAGTAAAGAAAGAACTAAGATGAAAGGAAGACAGAACAAACTGAGAAAGCAAAAATTAAAGTCTTGCTTGGGCGAAAAAGAAGGAAAGAGTCAGAGACTCCAATCTGATTTCTACTCTTGATTGAAAGAGATATTTAGACAAGAAAACTAAACAAAGAAGATAACCACAGGAGAAACACAGATCAAGGTTTGAGATTTTCGAAAGCTTTGAACATGAGACCTTTTGATTAGCAAGAAGAACTTCGCAGCAAAACATATGTGCTCGTCCAAGACAAAAGTAAAACATAAAGAAGAGATCATTCCAAATCAAACAGGGATTACATATGAGTCCCCATACGCATGTACATTAGAACAAGAGGAATGATTACAAGACTCTCAATCCATCATCTCCCTCTCAATCCTCAAGAACACCAAGAGCCTCACATGCTTCTTGGGAGGAACACAACACACAAAGGAATGGATAAGCTCAAAACTATGTCAAGTGTCCTAAGGGGTATGCAGCCCCTCACCTCTATTTATAGCCCTTGGCTAACGGGTCTCCAACCCGTTACGCCGGCTAAACCCTAACGGAGCCGTCTCCCGCTTGTGCAGCCTTGCGAAATTCCCGTTTCGCCCCTCCTACACCTTCCGGGAAGCTTCCGCGCTCCTTACCTCGCACGCTCCGCAACACGTCGAGTCCACGTCGTCTTCGACACCTCATGACCGTTCTGACCTCAGTGCCACCTGCGCCTAGTCCGGTCCACCGTGTCTCGCCACGACTCGCCTCGCGTCTGCGGACACAGACAAGAAAACACGTCACATAGCACCGCTCGATACATGAACGTGTAAATAGCATAAACAAGATCAAACAAGTCGCAATAATAGAATATACATCCTAACCCATACGACTTCGCTTGACCAAAGTCCGACCGAGTCCATTGCACCAAGCAACGTCTGGGTCCGAACAAACCGACTCAAACTCGACTTTTGAAAACAGATGTCAATTACTCATCACTCACAATGGGATGACCTCCACATGGTCTCTCAGTAGTGCAAGTAGCTACCTCTGCAACGGGTGAGAAGGTGGTTGTACTAGGTAGGGGCAATCGCCCTATGTCAATTCTGCCAAGTAGGGGTCTTGACTCATGGGCCTTTGCTAAGGTAAGGCGGTAGTAGTGGTTGTGACCACTACAACAGTTTGACTTGTGCCAACTAGGTGAAAGTCAGAGTACAGGTTGGCTAAAGGTTCTAGTTCCTTGACTTAGTCATGCGCCAAAGGTAGCACATAAGTTGGTCAGACAATATAAGCCAAGTGATGCTATGGGTGAAGAAAAACACCTCTGGTCAGACTAAAATGTGATATCACTCCTAGCTTCTGGGTTTGGAAGTGCATCATGTGGGGTTTTCTCTAACATAGGTTGTAAGATCCCACATCACGCTACCGCCAGTAGATATTTTTGTAAATTAAAATCTGGTTTTTCCAATCAATGGGTAATGGTACCATTGATATTATCTCATAAATAGGCGTGCACATAGTTATCCTCCACATAGTCGATGTCGTCGACCTGTTAAAGGCTCAGTGTTTGCTTCGTAACTTTTTTGTCCGCACTTTGAATTGTGCGAATGATATATACATTTCTATCATCTCAACGAGAGCATCATCATGAGAGCCTCCAAATCGGGATTTGAAGATGTCTTTATCATTGAAAGCTCATGGAAAGGATCTCGAAACCCATCAATTTGCTAGTTCAGGAGCGGACTTCTCCAAATGAGTGGATTTGGCATGAAAAGCACTTGAAAATTTATGTTTTTCCGCTATACAAAACCTTTTCACTTATATCTCAAATATATATAATTAGTAGCACAATACGTAGAATTAGCGATGCATAAAAAAGTAAATAGCATTGTACGAGAGTATGAAATACACGTAGAAGAGTGCCGACTTCCATTACCACCCCACAAATGCCCAGCGATGATGGCATGTCGTCGATGACCTCCTGTTGATAGCGTCAATCTTCACTCTCTAACCCAATATCACTCCAACACATCGTCCTTCCACCATCATGTATGCCGCAATCAATTACCCTACCCTCAAGCCGTTCAACTTTGATGATACCACTACTACAAAAGAGGATATACTGGATGGCTACATCACAGACGGTTCATACGGAACCGTCTGTGATTAAACTATCATAGACGGTTTATAGTGGCAACCGTCTGTGATTTTTTTACAAACGGTTAACCGTCTGTGATAAGTGAGACATCACAGACGGTTCGTGTTATGAACTGTCTGTGAAAGATGCGAACAACACAGATGGTTCATATAAAAAACCGTCTCTGATATTCTGGACATTACAGACGGTTCTTGTAAGAAATCGTCTGTGATATTGCAGACGTCACAGACGGTTCGTATTAATAACCGTCTGTGATAATTTACAGACGGTTATTAATACGAACCATCTGTGATCTATTGGTATCATAGACAGTTTGTGGTTGGAACCGTCTATGGTAATCTGCCCTATTAAATATTGGGTGTATGTGGTCGATCTCGACACAGATCTGTCTTCATTGCGCTGCGTCGGTCGAGCGATAGGCGGCGTCCGACTTTAGGGAGTTCGGTGAAAACATATCGCCATCTTCGTAGTGATCAGAGGTTAGTACTCAATTGCTTTTAATAACTTAAATGGATGCTTTTGTAATTGAAAGGGATGATAGATACGTTTTTGTTTAGATCTAGCTAGCTAGGTTTAGAAAGATAATGTTAGCTAGTTTGCTCAATTTGATCAGAATGGGTAAGTACTCGTAGTTCACTTCTATATATTCTTGCTTAACATTATATTATATCATGAATACGTGGCTAGCTAGCTAGCTACACCTACGTAATATATATAGATCGATGTCCTGTGTAAGTACGTATAGCTAGTCTGATTTGCTATATAGTAGCGCTAATAATCATTTTTGACACTTATTTGTTACATGTGTAGCTAGATGGACCGAAGCTGGATGTACATTGAGAACCGTATAAGTGAGGAGTTCATTAATGTCGTGTCTGCTTTTAGAAAAGCGACCGAGCTGGATATGTTGAAGAAGGGGATGGAATATATGTATTGCCCATGCATTGATTGTGATAATCTAAAGATATTTGGCAACTCAGTGCAGATCGAAGCTCATTTGATTCGAAGGGGGTTCAGAAAGGGGTACAAATGTTAGACCAGCCATGGTGAAGAGAAGAGTATACAAAATGATAGTTATGACATGTCGAGGGAGACAATGATATGCCGATTGTGGACTGTGCTTTCGATCATGAGGATAGGTCGCATGAGTAATCTGGATCAGATGCTACGTGATGCAAAAGGGAACTATAGTGAGAGAGAGTTTGGTAAATTCGAGGGCTTGATAGAGGACTCGGAAAAACCTTTGCTCCCGGGCTGCAAGCCGTAATACACGAGGTTGTTATCAGTTCTAGAACTGCTAAAATTGAAGGCAAGCAATGGTTGGTCTGACAAGAGTTTCACGGCATTGTTAGGTCTCCTAGCGGACATGCTTCCGAAGGGAAATGTATTCCCGAGAACCACCTACCAAACCAAAAAAGATTATTTTCCCATTGGGAATGGAAGTAGAAAGAATACATGTATGTCCGAATGATTGTATCATGTACCGTAAAGAGTATGCTACCTTACATGTTTGTCCGGTATGCAAAGCATCCCGATACAAGCATAAAAATAACTCCGATGATGGGAAGGGCATCGAGCTGAAGTAAGGACCTCCTGCTAAGGAGTTGTGGTATCTTCCTGTAATTCCCCGTTTGAAACGTTTATTTGCAAACCGCAAGGATGCAGGATTGATGAGTTGGCACTGGGAGCAGCGTAAGAAAGACGGAATGATAAGACACATTGCTGATTCTGCCCAGCGGAGGAACATCGATAGGATGTTTGTAGAATTCGGTGTGGAACCGAGGAATATAAGGTTTGGGTTTAGTACAGATGTAATGAATCCTTTTGGTAACATGAGCAGCCGACATAGCACCTGGTCCGTGACTCTGTGCATGTACAACCTTCCTCCTTGGCTATGTATGAAGCTGAAGTATATTTTGATGTCACTACTTATCGAAGGGCCAAAGCAACCTGGGAACGACATTGATGTGTACCTAGCACCATTGGTGGAAGATCTTGCAATACTGTTGAACGAAGGGGTACATGTATGGGATACAGACAAACGAGAGAACTTCACTCTACGCGCCATGTTGTTCTGCACCATTAATGATTTTTTTTACCCTTGGTAACCTGTCAGGGTTTAGTACAAAAGGAGCTAAAACCTGTCCGCACTGCTTAGATTATACCGAGAGTGTGTGGTTGAACAACTCGCGTAAAACTGTGTACATGCGTCACCGTAGATTCCTTCCAAAGTATCACCCATACCGCAAGATAAAGAAACAATTTAACGAAAAAAAAGAGGATGACTCAGTACCAAAGCCTTTTAGCGGGAAAGAGGTGTATGATGTGGTCAAGGATATCAACATTGTGCTTGAAAGGGACGTAAATTGATGACCTGTCGGAAGAACGTATGGAAGAAGAGGACAATATTTTGGGACTTGCCTTATTGGGAGCACTTAGAAGTTCGCAATTGCATCGATATCATGCATGTATAGAAGAATGTATGTGACAGTTTGATTGGTCTCTTACTGAACATTCCTGATGAAACAAAGGATGGTGTCAATGCAAGGCGTGACTTGGTCGTTATGAACATCATAACCGAGTTAGCACCGATAGAGACCGATAAAGGTCGGACGTATCTTCCCCCAGCTTGCTACATTCTGTCTAAGTCCGAGAGAATTCAACTGTGCTGGTCCTTATATGGTATGAAAGTTCCGTCCGATCACTCCACCAGCATGAAGAAACTTGTTTCCATGGAACATTTGAAATTAATTGGCATGAAGTCTCATGACTGTCATGTGCTAATGACACAAATGCTACCTGTTGCAATTAGAAGTATTTTATCGAATAAGGTTCGAGTGACAATCATAAGGCTATGTTATTTCTTTAACGGAATTGCTCAGAAGGTTATTGATCCCGATGGACTAGATGCTCTGCAGACTGAGGTGGTGACAACTCTATGTCATCTAGAGATGTATTTCCCTCCATCATTTTTTGATATCATGGTTCATTTCATTGTCCACCTTGTGAAAGAGATAAAGATATGAGGCCCCGTGTTTCTACGTCATATGTACCCATTCAAGAGGTACATGGGAATTCTCAAGTCCTTTTCTGTAGTGGTATACCCCAATTCAGTCACATAGATCAATCCGTTCATTGCACCAAATGCAATAGACAAAAACAAAAGTTTTTTGATATAAGTATCGTGCTATAAAGATGAATTATTCTAAATGAAAGAAAACAAATGTTGTTATATACTATTAAGCTTTGATGATGATATATTGTTGCATTTATATTTCCTGGTTCATTTAACTTTTTAGTAGTCACAAGTATGTGATACTTTATATGGAGAAACCCTAAGTTTTCTTTAGTATGAAACTTTAATATTAAGTGTAAATGCATTGGAGTTGGAAGGGAAGAGTGGATATACTCGTCTCAAAGAATGCTTTGGTTTACAAGTACTCTAGTACACTATGGTATAGGTCTTGCAAGTAATAGACATGGATCCAAATATATTTCAATTGCATAAATCTAGGAGAATACGGGTAGTATGACAAAGGTATCTTTAAAGGATAGATTTGGCAACAAATCACAACTATTGTGAATGTAATCAACAATATATATCTTAGGTTTAGTAAGCCTAGAAACTTGGTCTTTTGTAGAAAAACACAACACAAATATCCAAACAAGTCTTAAACTTAAATAGAACACATCAAGTGCAAATTCATGTCTAGCTGCAATAGTGCAAATCACAATATGGACTGTTAGATGAACAATGAACGATTTACATTTGGATGGCTTGAGAATGTGGGAGCCTCCGTAAATAATTTTCCAACATGTCAAGGGTTTATCCACAAAGTAGTCCATGTGACTCTCAAGTCCATCAAATCTCGTTCAACGGTATTCCACATGCAAACTTTCCATGATTGCACCAAGACATAATTAAACATTAATGTTTTAGGTATCAAGATAATTTGAGAACCATCTTGCAAATATCTAGTCATGTCATGTCAAAAATATATTGATGGTCGAACTTGTAACATAAATAATAGTATATTTATGTTGAACAGTTATGACGCCGAACTTGGAATCTTACACAGCCTAAACAAATATAAAATTATGTCAAGGTGCAGCATATTAAATTTAACAATTTAAAATTTTCTAATTTTAGTGGATTCCAATTTTTAGGATTTCCATAGGATCTTCAAACCTTCTCTCACTTTCTAGCATCTCAAAAGTATTTGATTTGAAGTAATTCAAAAAAGTGATCAAGTTTAAAAAAGAATATTTGACTTCAAATTCTTTAGGTTAATTATTTCAAAAACTTTTGGAGTTTGTTTGAATTCAAGCTAAACTCAATTGAGTTTCTAAAAATTTCAAAGTCAAATTCCAATCTTAATTCTTGGGCCATCTCCTCAACCCAACTCTTTGCTATGGCCTACCTACCTGACCCCCTCCTCCTCTCCTTTCTTCCTTCCCCTTTGAAAATCGACTTTTGCCTACTCGCCTCTTCTATGTCTCCCTCCCCTCTCTTTGACTGATGGGGCTTGGCCCCACCTATTAGGAGCCATTGATCATCGTTGCGGCTTTGTACTGTGTCATGCATGAGTGGTATGGCATAAAATCAAACTTTCAAGAGTAAAAGTTAATAAGTTTCAAGCATTGTATACATCCGTCAAACTTGATAGCATACAAGATTACTTGTTTACATAACCAAAACACAAGCCATGGATTATGCAAGAACAACAATCAATTATTGGTAACTGACAAGTATAACAAGAGCAACAATCAATTATTGGTAACTTACAAGCATAACAAGAACAACAAGCAATTATTGGTAACTGACACATACACGAGATCCTTCAAGTAAGAGCAAAATGGCTTGGAGATATGAATAGAACATCAGCCAATTTTTGATAGCCAAACACCTCACAGCTTCAAGGTAAGATCCACGCTCGGGATCTCTACCTCCCCACCTTTGTCCTTATCCTCTACGGCTAGATCGGTCATGACACCTTCAGATGACGACAAGCCATGGCTCGATTCAGCGTCTTCAGGTAAAGCCCTAGGCTTTTTGAATGGAACAAAGCCGATCTCTCGAGGCTTGATGTTGTCCTTGCGATACCTCCTCCAATAGGCCTTGTTTGGCGACAGCAGCTCCATGGTGAACTCTCTATGCTTGTTGGCCATGTACTCCTCATGCTTCCTCCTATTCTCTATGACCTCTTGACGGTGCTTCGTCATGTGGCCACCACGAGCGTGCAGGTTTGTGAAGGTCTTGGGGCAGAAGGAGCACTTGAACAACTGTTGGCCAAGCATTGGGAACATATCCCTTCGCCTTGATCCACCATTGTCGAACCCTGTAACCATATTCTTGCAATAGCTCAATGGAAGCTCTCTGCAAGGAGACTAGAGAGATAATTGGGGTATTGTGTGCTCTATCCAGGCTGGTGGGTTGGGTGTTTTAAAGAGGTGTTGGCTGGCAAGGAATACTAGGAATCAAATTATAGTTCATTTAATTTTGCACTTCCTAGCAAAGTGAAAACAACTAATGCACAAAAAGATATGGATGACAATTAAACACCTCAAATAACAGTAATAAACAATAAATGTAGTGACTTGTAGGTGACCAATATTGGAAAATCAATAACTCGGTTATTAAGTTGATTAGAGTAGACATGTTCATTGCCAGCCTAGACCGCCCGATTTTTCGGGCACAAACGCATGCTTTTTGTCACTCACACCGGCTGGAATCCCAAAAAAGATAATTAATGAATATAATAGTTTTTAGGGAAAATTCTTAAAATAATATTTTATGCAAAAATAATTTAGAATTATTCATGGAAATGGATTTTTTGGGCTTCGGGCTTAAACTTTCTAGGCCTGCCCAGCCTTTGAATGGACCAAGTTCAGATCTAATATTTCATGCCTTAACAAAACTACAAGGAAAAAGTTTTATGCGCCATTGCAAAGTTTTTGAATCCCTGAAATGCCATTGCAAAACCAGCGGTCCCTTATTTGACACTCCTTCGGCAAAATAATCCCCTCCATGCCACTACCACCAGCTCTGTTAGATTTTTGCCATTACAAGCCCTCCTTAACACCAAAAATGCCCATGTCTTCCTTTATCTCTCTCCTCTCCCCCTTCTCTCTCTCTATGATGCTGCCGTCACTAGTAGAGGAGCTCAATGCGAACACAAATGTGAGGAGGCCGAGCGCATGGCGAAGCATTGCTTTACGACATCGACTAATAGCATGGGTGCACGCGCAAGCTCACCCATGGCGGCGATAACGTGGCATAGGTGACGTATCATAGTAGGGGGAGGCAACGTGACTCGAACGACAGGGAAGACAACGCATGTTTGATAGATCAGAATAGGGGGCAGCAAATCCGGGACGCGAAAGACGAGACGAAGCCAATGGCTGTGGCGGACGGTGGAAGTATTCAACTCCGACGAGGTCATGTGATGAAATGGAAGCAAGGACATCTCCTTGCTACCAGTCATCTACATCTCATCATTCGCGTCAACGCCTTTGTAGCTAATGCACATTTCCGGGCTTTGTTGCGGCCTTATCCATCGTTGCATCGTTCCTCTTTGCACTATTATTCGTAAGCATCGACTGCTCTCGTGCTTTATGAAACCCAGCTTCCTGCTCCTCTTACACTACGCCCCTCCTATACCATCGAGGTGAGCATAGCATCATGGCCCAACGGTAACGGCTGCCCTATCCTGGCATGCCACCGAGCAGAGGTACCTAGTCATCTACTTCGTAGGCCAGTTCTGGGTCAAGCCCCACCTTGTAGAGCCATGCATACCAATCCATGGTGTGCGAGGCATGGAGGGGGAGAAGATAGAGAAGAGGGAGAGGAGGAAGATGGCAGGTGGGCCCAAAGGAAAAAAATGATCTTTTCACACCTCAGTCACGGTTTGACTATCGAAAAATGGTAAATAATGGCATAGAGGGGATTGTTTTGTAGGAGTGGCAAATAACAGAACGTTGATTTTGCAATGCCATTTCAGGGATCCAGAAACTTTGCAATGGCATATAAAACATTTCCCCAAACTACAAACATCCTGCTACTTCTGCTTTTAGCAAATCCACAACATCATCGACCATATACTAGTTAATTCCACGTGCATTGCCACAGGCATAATAGAGCAATTCCAAATATGGAAAATTAGTATGAACAATTGAGCTAGAAGAAAAGGGGTATCCAATGTGCTGAGAATTTTGCTTATAATAATTCAAGATCATATAAACTACTGTTTCTCCAATCATATAGCAGTGGTGAGCAGATGCAATTGGATCAGAAAGGCATTGCAGCTAGAATTTTTTGGTTGTTGAACAAAATTTGTACTGAACAATGCGTTTTGACTGGAATTTTCAGCAAGAAATTTGCAATCATTGCAGCAAAAATGTTCAAAATTTCCTACTTGCATATAATTTACTCTCTTTTTTATTTGACGTCCTAGAATCGTTGCCATAAAAAACTTTGACCATCAATTTGTTTAAAATTGTGTACATTGGCTATATGAGAACTGTATTATTAGATTTATTGTTAAAAATACTTTTATAATATTATAATTTTATTAGTATATATTAATGTAAAGCTGTAAAAAGTAATGATAAAATTCACATCTCGGAGACCGTGAAAAGTAAAAAAATGTCAAATAAAAAAGAATTAAGGGAGTATCTATTTTTAGAAATAATTAATAAAAAAGGTAGCATGAAAAGGAACCAACAACAGTTTCACATATGAATGCAGTCTAGAGTACTTGACAGTAATGTGGATAGCTCTATGCAATGTAGCAAGAAATGAAATTAGTAGACAAATTCCCTGTGAGAACAATATTCATCAAATATAGTTTATGAGTATGGCTGAATAGCGGGAAATTAAGAGAACCATCATAGACCTGAAGTTGAGTAAATCTGAACTATTAAGAAAATAGCATTGTATCATCCTGAACCTTCAATGTCTATCATCCCAGCATTACTTGCTATTTGAATTGTAATGGTTTTAATTGGCCATGAATATAAAAAGTGCAAAAACACAAAATCAACCATTGGAAGCAATTGAAAGTCGAACATCATAGATAGAAGAGTTACCAGAGGACATATTTGATCAGGTCTTTTAAAAAAGTAGTGCTCCGGCATTTCCTCCTTATCAAATCTCAGACCTGAAACCATGTGCGCACAAAATTTACCGATACCTAATTCGAGATAACCACAGAAAAGCAATGACTTGAGATGAAAATTCTTTATAACATCACAGGGAATGTCCCATTCTTGCTAATAAGCACATCGCTGTCATCCTTATCTGCAACAACAATTAACGGCAATCACATGACAGTATCATCGCTCAGCCATTTCGTAGAGCACATGGCACGCACACACGAAAAAGAATGCCAAGGAATAACAGATTAAACTGGCATGTACCGTATGCTCCTAGTATACAAAGCAATAATGGGTCCAATCATACAAATTCAACTAAGAAAACACACACAGCTTGAGAGGAGAGGGCGCTGGAGGATGGCAGGCTGAATGCAGCGACTGGGCGGGCGAGGTTGGGTGTGGACACGGGCTTGCGGTGGGCATGGACACGGTTGCCGGTGGCGAGCTGCTGCGGTCAGGCCTGGCCGGCTGGGCAGGGACACGGTCACCGGTGGCGGCGGGTGCGTCAGCAAAATACGGCCAGGAAGGAGGGGCGCGGGGACTGATGGTCTGGGTCTCCAACGCGCGTGATGATTGGCTCGCTGTCTCGTACGCGTCCATGCGCGATGTGGGGGAACGCCAGATGGTTCGGCTTCCATCTTTGGGGCGGCCAGATGGGCTACTCGACTTCTGACTTTGGGCCGCTCGCCTTCCATCCAATGGAAGCAGGAGGATGGACACAAAGGTCAAAAACCCAGAAAACAGAGATTACCAACCGGGCCGGATATTTTCTTCCTAATTATCACCTAAATTTTGAACAGTTAGATTAGAGATCCAACGGCCCCTTTTATTTGGAGAGAAGAGATTTTTTTTTGAAGGGAACAGAAAGAATTCGTAGCCACGATCACAAATATAAATGATAGTTAGAAAGAAAATATCCAAATGATATTTATCAATAGCCTTACCAATAACTGTACTACAGCTATTGGGGAGTTATGAGTTTGCAACCGTCTCTCTAGGTGGGTTGGCTGTTTTAATGAGGTATTGGCTGGCGAGTTATCTAACGTTAGCTCATTTAATTTGAACAGCTAATGCAGGAAAAAAAAAGATACGGGTGACAATGAAACAGATCAAATAACACTAGTAAATAATAAATGTAGTGCCTTGTGGGTGCCCAACACTGGCGATTTAATAATTTGATTATTTAGTTGCTTACAGTAGCATGTCCATTGTCGACCTAGCCTAGCCAGATTTTTGGGGCCCTGGGCCCATGTTTTCGTCACGAGGCCCGGCCTAAAACCTAAAAAATAATTAAATAGCAAATAATATTTTTTAAAAAAGAATTTATTGTGATATTTTATTTAGAACATAATTTAAATTTATTCGTGAAAACTCCTATGTGGCCAATAAGTTATGATATAGTATTGCATGTTCCACCACCTATTTGGATCTTCTTTACACAAAATACTAGGTTTTATCTTTCTTTGCGCATAATACCTCCAAGTCATGCGCTTTGCACCAGGCCTCACCTCCAACTAGGGGTGTAAACGGATCGGATATGATCGAATAGTCTCAAATACGAATACGAATACATATTTTTAAAATGAATACGGATTCGAATATTCTCAAATTCATATACGAATATTCTCGAATACGAATACGGATATTTTTAAATACGGATTTTCTCGGATACGAATATCGGATAAAATGAATTCCTAGCGGTTTTGCCGATTTTTCACCGGTTACTGGTTTTAAACCGCCTAAATTCAAATTTTGAGTCACAAAATTCATACAGATTTTTCATGGGTTCTAGAAACGGATCGAATACAAATAGAATAGTCTCGAATACGAATACAAATACAAATATTCTCGAATATGAATACAAATACGAATATTCTCAAATACGGATACATGCCCAGGAGTAGTTCGCGCAACCCCAGTAATACATGCCTAGGCTAAGCCGCTGCTTGGACTTGAAGAACTTGCATAGGTCCCTGCACCAACAAAGGGGCGGCGTCTCTCCCTTGGGTAGGTGTTGTGGCGAACACTCGGTTGGAACGTTCAGGACGGAAAGCTATGGGGGGCATCATTGTGGGGAGGTTGTTCGTGAGACGCAGCAAACATTGGTAGTTTGTGGGTCTCCTCCCATTGCTTCATCATCTTGTCCTATTGCTTCTTCTGCCTCTTGTCCATCCCGATGTGATGAAGCAAGCTCTGGTAGATCCACAATGGCCTCTTGTCCACAATGGCCACAACACCTACTGGTAGATCCAGCTTCCCCTTTGTCCATATCGTTCTTAATGCGACGACTCGGCTGACGGCCCTTCCCACAATTCAATAGGTCAAGATATGAAATCCAAGCCCACTCTGCAATATCTGTCGTGGCAAAGTTGCCCACAACCCTGAAGCCTCTTAGCTCACCGTACCACGCCTATAGCACCTCTCCTTCATGAAGTACTCCGACATAAAGTTCGATGCGTCCATGTTGATAGTCCCATATGCGACCAGGACATGAGAGCATAGCTTGTGAAGGAGTTTTGGCTTATTGCATGTGCAGCTAGGTTCATTCACATGATCTCCAAGACACACCTCATGGGTAACAAGAGAGTGAACAATCCCAAATCCGGCTCTGTCCCGAAGGATCACATCAAAACGGTGCTCTGTATTGCCTATCACATAGATCATGTGCGACTGACCCTTCTCAATCTTGGTCTGCATGTATGTTGTGATCTTCGAGCAGTATGGTGTATGTGGGTTGGCTACATGAAGTGCTGCATTTGCATTTTTTTCCCTGAAATATCCAATTGTACCTTGCAGAATGCCTTCGACAGTGGCGACGAGGGGCTGAGAATGGACGCCCCTAAGAACCCAATTGTACACCTCCACAAGATTAGTGGTCATTATGTCATATCTCGCACCATCAGTGTCGTGCAACAAGGACCACTTCTCAAAAGGCTCGGCCTCAATCCAATGGGAAAAGCAATTGATATTCCTCGAGGTCCTCCGTGTCACATTAGGAGGGTCAAGCTCCAATAATGGTGTGAGGCGTTCGGGTTGTGCACCCCAAAAATGGCTGGCCGCTTTTTCCTCTCGACAATGTGCTTCCTGGTGTGCTCCTCCCACATCTTCCACAATACATCAAAATTACGCTGCTAGTTTCGTATGGCCAGCCTCTTAATCAACTTCATCAACGGCTACTGCGGGAACTGCTTGAAGAAGTTGGCCCCCAGATATCGAATGCACCATTTGTTCGTCATGTCTGGCCAAAGGAACGTCTCCTCCGGGTCTTGCTAAAGTTTTCTCATGACCTTCATCGTCCCGGGGTAACGATCATGGATTATGCAGATATCAGGACATGCCCCAACTACTCCCTCCTTCAAATGTCGAAGGAACCACATCCAGTTATCAAAATTCTCACTTTCAATGAATGCGATGGCAATGGTAGAATTTGATTGTTACCATCAACACCAGTTGCTATCAGGATCTGCCCCTTGTATTTCCTTGTTAGAAATGTCCCATCGACTGAGATCACTGGTAATATGTGCCTAAAAGCGTCAATGCGGGCACCGAAGGCTAAGAAGTCCCTCTGCAAGACCAGGTAACCGGGCGGTATTTTGGATGGCTTGTCTTTCACAGCAATGTGTGTGCTTGGGTTCCTGTCACGCAGCTCCTCGAGCATACGAGAAAGGTTGTCGTAAGCCGCCTCGAAAGAACCGAACCTCCTTTCTAAAGCTTTCTGCTTCACACGCCATATCTTTGTGTAACTAATCTTGTACTTGAATTTTTGCTCAATAGCCACCATGATGTGCTTGGCCTCTTGGTTTTTCTTTACTATCTCACCATACATGAGGCATGCTATGAAGGTGGACATAAGGTTGTGATGCTTCGGCAAAACACTGCTGAGCACGCAGGAGTGCGGCTCTACCTTCGAGACAATCCATTGAGTCTCATACTTAGGTCTACATGCGTGCACACGCCAAGTAATGAGGACACCCCGAAGACACCAATTGGACCGATTACACGAGCACGGTCTAAACAAGCTAATCAATAGGTGAATTCGCTCCTAAATGAATTTGGTTATAATTTACGTGAGGACTGGATACTACCTCATTCCAATATGCTATGCATTCTCAGGTTTAAACGATGTGAAGTTTTTGGAATTGGAGCCATGGAGGAGGAGCTGATGGAGAAGAAATACTTGGAGTCAAGCAAGGGAAGACACGTTCAAGTCCTCATTGCCATGTCGGATCGACCACGAGAACAATTGAATTCACAAGGATGCTCCGAACTTCCAAACGATTTCAACTGGTATCAAAAACTACCTTCAGATCAGACTAATTGACCTCAGAAGTGTTCAGGACCGTTCGATCCACATCGGGTGCAGGTAAGACCTTCGAAATATTCGGACCAATCTGAATGATTTCGACTGTCCGAACCGCCCGATCAGCATTGGACGCTCAAATGCTTCGGAAACATTCAGACGGCTCCGAACGATCGCGCCGTCCGATCTTCCATGGACTGCCCGATTGCCTTGGAAACATTCGACCCGCTCCGATCTTCAATGGACCGTCCGATCGCCTTGGAGACGTTTGGACCACTCCGATCTTCAACAGACCATCCGATCACCTTGGAGACGTTTGGACCACTCCAAACGTTAGCCCTTCTGCGTTGTTCGATCAACTTTGGATGGTTGATTTTGATGGTAACGTTCGGACAGGCCGAATATTTGAAAGTTCCAAACACAAATTTTAAAATAAAAAATTCAAAAATCTAAAATTTGAACTTTTGAATCATAAGAATTGAATTTTTGAATGTTGCAATTTTAAATTGAGAGAATTTAAATTATTGGTAATGTGTTATCGATAATTAGATTGAGACAAATATTAGATTAAGGGAATGTGAAATTATCCATGTAAATAACTAGATTAATCAAAACATATTGTAAATACAGAAAATATATAAAGTAATAATAACAGTGTTAAACATGCTTGTGGGCGTGCATGCGAGCGGCCGGTGTTTCGGGTGGCGTGTACAGGCGGCGCGCGTGCAATTTTTTCAATCTATAGTGTAATCAACATCTACTCTTTTGTACAAATCTGCTGATCAGCTTGGCCAGCGACTTCAAGTCTGCTCGTGGTAGATTTAGAGTAGATTTGCATCGTAGAAAAATAATCTGAAAAATGATTTTTTGCTGAATTTAAAGCGATCTAGATTAGACAATTCAATCTACGAGTGATTACCTTGTGATCCACCAAAACGATTTGTGCTGATAACGTGTTAAGGAACCGTCACTTGCGAGTCCAGTCTGATCAATTACTCATATGCAAAAGAAATGATTAAACATAGATAATGCAAATAATAGATTGAACACACAAAAAGATAAGGGAAGAACTCATGTCTTTCTTTATTGTTTTTGTCTTCACAGATGGTGTGTTTCTACGAAGGAGAAGTTAGCTCAGTAACATCACAGTATAATACGATTTGACGTGGACACCGCTATCATCGATAAATTTCCACGCGCTTTTTCGCTCGTACGCGTACGAACATCCTGCTCTTAAAACAAATACCCGCCGTGTGAAGAGGATACGCGTTTGTGTCTGCGTTTGTGCGGTTGAACATAGTATTGGTTGTGTTGCGCTTTCCTGCATGCTCACCGGCCGGTCGGTTTGGTGCCGGGTCCGGAGCCGGAGGTCGTTACGCGAACCGCCGTCGGTGTTAGATGAGCCGTCTCACACCGCGCGCGCGGCTGATGTCTCACCGGCCGGCCGGCTAGCATTTCTGTTAGCTCGCACAGGTATATGTGCCGATCCTATTGGCCTCCTCGATCTGCATGCAGCTGCATGCGTGCGATGCCTGATCGATCGATGCTTGTGTTTAAATGTTTTCAGGACAAAGCAACCACCTAGCGACCGATCGAGCTACCCCTAATTACTTACTTTGATAAAAACGGGTGACTACCCAACGCACGCTTGGCACCAGCACAGACATGACTCGACCGATCCTTCCCGGCCCCTTTATCTTCCGTTCTCTTCTTATTTTTGTTTTTGTCTGTTTTTGATGGTGCTATGTGAATGGGATATGAAACGAGGAATGCTTGTAGGGTCTGTTCTTTTCCTTTGAAACTGGTGGTTTTTGACTTTTACTATAGTACTTAACTTTTAAACGGAGTATTTTCTTAAGACGGGGTCTACAAGTTAAACGATCTACACGTTGAAAACCCAACATCTGTACCAGCCAAAATCGCAAATGAGTATCTGTCCCTCCGTAATCTATACCGTAAACAGCCAAAATTCAAAATTTTCAATCAAAAACCATAAGCCACAGCCGTTACCAAACAGGCCCGTATGCGTGTTGAAAAGTACATCTGCATATACCAAACTTTTTGGTTAAGATAAGAGTTTATAGTATCTGACTATCTGTTCTTGTCATTAATTAGCCTTTTTTCTTTTTTTCATTTCCATGCATAGAAGCGGGGTAGTATTTGCTAGTTGTACAAGTAACTAAATATGTTTGTTACACACACAAAACTTCGATGCACTTTCTACAAATCACCGGTAGCAGTAGTACTATACACCGAGATGTGATAGTGAAAGCTCACGCGTAGGCCGCCAATGCTAAACTAACCTGACAGTTCACACGTCATGTCTCGCAATGTCTGCAGCCAAAATAAAATGGTCCCAAGAGAGTGAAACGTGAACTCCGCCTTCCAACTGCTGACATGCATGGTTTTAAAACTTCGGGTGCAGTTAACACAACAAACAGTCAGTCCTCCAGTGTTTTATGCAAAATATTCGTATTCGTGTGTGTGTATATATATATATATATATATATATATATATATATATATACACACATATATATATATCTTTACTATTATAAGAGAAGGAGTTGGTGGTTGGTCCGGCCTCTCCCACCCCTTCTCACAAAAGGCAGCGTTGACATGTGGTCTCAAAAGATCTGCGTCGAATCTTCCCATCTTCCCATCAAAATATCTTTCTTTCTATGATTTAGTGGTCAAGGTGGATTTCATCTAGACCGCATTGTAAAGTACATGTTGCATTTTTCATCAGGTGTTTAATCTTGTACTAGCTGAATGTTCGTTGCTAAGGATTTTAAAATTTTATCATATTATATATTCTGAAACTAACGGGTGGTAAAATTTTTAGAATATGCATATAAATATGTTCTAAATTTTTTAAATTCGTAGCAACGCACGGGCATTCACTAGTAGTGTATATATATATATATATATATATATATATATATATATATATATATATATATATATATATATATATATCTTGATGGAGGATGAAGAGTAAAAGAGGTAGAGAGAAACTAACTAACTACAGCGGCAACAAACTATAGAAGAGTGTAGAATGCACTCGATTCTCCTAGGGGAAAAAAAAAGGTTGAACAAATGAATCCTATAATTCTACATGGAGAACGCCACTCTCTATACGAAGGAAAAAATAATGTTTAACGCAACTTTAATGCGATGCATGGTGTCTCAACTATATAGCCATCCATTCGTATGTCATGCCTACCTCTATATATCTAGTCCTTTTCTCTTTTATGGTACAGTGGAGCAGGATGAAATACATTTTTGCTACAGTGAAAACAGCATAAAATACATTTTGGTGTTGATAAATATTATCTAGATATTTTCTTCCTAACTATCATCCAGATTTGTGACCATTGAATTAGAGATCCAACGACCATGAATTCTCCCCCACCCCTCCAAAAAAACCCCTCTTCAAAAAAAAAGATCGTTGGATCTCTAATCTAACGGCCTTAAATCTAGATGATTGTTAAGAAGAAAATATCCGAGTGGTACCTAGACACACCCAATACATTTCTGCTACAGTGATTTCGGAGCAGCTACAGTATTTTACGTAGGTGCCAGCCTTTGCCATGCAAGACACATGCACCATGCATGCCCTCCCCCAAGCACTGCACGACGCGCCAACGTTTGACGGCCAGTAACAATGAACGCTTCCCCGCAGCGCATCGCGCGACAGTGCATCCCGGCGGTTCGCGGCTGATGCCACACATCCCACGAACGTGCGTGCCGTGCGCTCCCCACGAAAAAGCCCATCGAAAACGCCCAAAACCCACCGAAAACGGCAGCCCCGCGCGGCCGAAACTGTAAAGCGCGCCCGCCCAAGTACCTAACACGACGCCCCGCACGCGAACAAACGCAAGCTCCGCGCACCGCACGTCAGTCTTTATATACAGCCCCCGCGGCGGCGGCCGCAGCCGCGACACCGACGCACTCGAGATAGAGAAGAAATGGTGGTGCCCGGAGGGATGGAGAGCGCCGCGGCGGCGGCGATGGGGAGGATCAAGGGGTCGTGGAGCGCGGAGGAGGACGAGCTGCTGCGGAGGGCGGTGGCGCGGCACGGGCCGAGGAACTGGAGCGTGATCAGCGGGGAGATCCCGGGGCGGTCGGGCAAGTCGTGCCGGCTGCGGTGGTGCAACCAGCTCAGCCCCGGGGTGCACCGCCGCGCCTTCACCCCCGAGGAGGACGCGCTCATCGTCGCCGCGCACGCCAAGTACGGCAACAAGTGGGCCACCATCGCGCGCCTCCTCCATGGACGCACCGACAACTCCGTCAAGAACCACTGGAACTCCACGCTCCGGCGCAACCGCAGGGCGGCCGCCGCCGCCGCCGCCAACGCCGTGCGATACTTCCCCGCGGCGTCCACCTCGCTCCAATCTCTGGATCTCACTAAGGGCGACGAGGAGAACGAAGAAGACGACGAGGCCAGCAACGACTCGGTGGCGGTGCCGGCGCAACCGCCCGCGAAGCGGCGGTGCGTGGCCGTCTTCGGCGGCCCTCTCGCGGGGAATCTGGAGCACCGGGCGCCTCCGCCCGACCCGCCCACGTCGCTGTCCCTCAGCCTGCCGGGGGCCTTTGCCGAAGCCGCCGCCACCACGGCCGCCCCGGCGCCGCAGGCCGCGTCGGTGGCGAGCGAGAAGGCGAAGCTGGAGCAGGACCCGTGGCTGAAGGCGGTGATGCGGCACATGATCACCGAGGAGGTGCAGCGGCAGGTGGGCATGGTGTACTCGCTCATGGCGTCGGCGACGGCGGTGGCGGCCCAGAGCAACGCCGGCGCGGGGAAGGGACCGGACGGCCAGGGTTGATCCAGAAGGTCCAGGTGAACAAACAAGACGGACGGATAGATGGAAGAGACAGTAGTTGCATTGCGAGTTTCACTCAACTTTTGTTGCTTGTGCCGTTAATCTCTCATGTCCATCCCTTGCTAGAATCTAGCTAGCCTGATTTGATCTAGAAGTTAATTGCAAAACTAAAAATCATTCGGATAGATTAAAACTTGTATTTTTCTTGTGAAAAAGCTTGGCCGGTTCGATCGCTCGATCTTGGGGATTAAGTAGGGACTAGGGAGTAGTGAGCCGTTTGTGCTACTTCCGTTGGGCAGTTCGTTCAGGTGTAGTTGGGATTATTAATCATTGAATGGCGCTGAGTCGAACCGAGCCGAGTGGGGTTGGGTGGCAACCGAACGATACCGCACGCACCGTCGTCTCGTTTCACTTCGGTTTCCACCCTCTTTGATTGCGTTTCCTTCTCTTTCCTTCCCCACCATTTTCCGTTACAGATCGCTGCTTAGCTTGGAGATGGGGTGTTGGGTTAGGTGGGTGTGTTGCATTCTCGTTGTTTCTGTTTAATTTCGTAATCTATGCTTAACTATACGTATTAATTAGCACAAGATTTCGTAGTGTCATATAGAACATGATATCTTTTGGGTTTAATACAGCGTCAGCTATATTTTGGCAATCTTCAAATGTATGGATGGAGCTTGTAATAATAATGGTTACGATGTGTTCTGTCCTAGGTTCCATGAACAGAATGTACTGTGTTAAAATACTCCAAGATAGAGACCATGTTCATGCGTCATTCTTGTAAGTGATCTACATCAGTGTAACTCGAGGAACCATAATCATGGTCGTAGCCAACCATTGGTTACAGCTTGCATCCCAAACCCACGCTTTGGATTGTTGATGCATGATTGTTTTAGTAACTATTTTATAGAACTCTATTTAAGGGCTATATATATAATAAAGCTATATGTTTTAGAAATCCCATCACATAGCACATTGGGCACACCTAGCAGCTGCTATACCATTCTCATGCCCTGTTACAGCCTATTCATCAAGATTGTCAGAATCGTGATCCTAAATCGGATCGGTGGTTCTTTAGTAGGATCGTAAATCGTAGTATCGATGTAGAATATAAGAACTTACTTGATTTTACCAAAGAAACATTTTAAAAAATCTACAGTGTAGTATGACACTACTACATTTTCAAAATTGTGTCTTTTGAACTTTTCTTTACAAATTGTAGAGTAAAGGTAATATCATGTGTTATTTTATGATAATTATAGTGAACATAAAGAGATAAAAGTTAAAATTTTCAATTGAAAGGAAGTATGCGAGTTATTATTTATAATAAAATAATAGAATCGACAAAATCGAGTAAGATCGTATGATTTTTTTTATCATCATCCAACAAAAGTTTAGATAAAATCGTAAGAACATTAAGATTCTACCATATTAAAATTCTACCATAGAATCGGATCGATTAGTCAATCTTGGATCCTAAAATCTTATGACCGTATGACAGAATCGAGATTCTGACA